>BSUD01000005.1:104258643-104760023 GCA_033239045.1 Fagopyrum esculentum
GTAGGGCCGGCGGCGCAGGGCTGCTTGGATCCGGCAGCGAGGCGAGGGGGCTGGGGCTCCGGCCGGCAGGAAGGCGGCTCCTTGGCGGCGCTGGCTGCTCCTTCGCGGCAGTGAGAACAGAGAAGAAAGGGAGAGAAGAAGGCAACCGGAGATCTATTTGCTGGCGGCCCCGGTGTCGACTGATGAAGCAATGTCGAGGCAGAGCAGTTGCTTCCCGGCGTCGACGAGGCGGCTCCCTCCAAAGGCGAAGCGCAAAGGTTTCTCCGGTGGTGCAGCGAGGGTGGTTCGAGAGGGTTGGTTTCTTGCCTCCAACCAACAGAGAAGATACCCTCCTCCGGCATGTTGCTGTTGTCGTGGGCTCTGATTCCTGGTGGTTGTAAAGAAGAACCAGAGGGAGGATGGCTTCTCTGGTGGCGGCAGAGTTGCTTCGCCTGCTTCAGGTAGAGCCGAACAGGAGTGGCTTCTGGTGTTTGACAAAGGGAGTGGGCCGGGGCTGAACGTCGAGTGAGAGAGAAGAGAGTTGAGAGCTGGTGACCTGAGGAGAGGTGAAGGTGAGGTTGGGTATGCTTGTTCCTATGGTTGATTGAGTGAAGGAAATGGTCGGGATAGGGTGCAGATGACAGCACAAGAAGGGGGCGGCAAATCATCACAGAAGGTCGGGACAGATATTTGAGTGAGACAGATATTTGAGTGAGACAAGGCAGGGAAAGAAATAAATAAAATAAATAAAAGGAAAGGAAGAAAAAAATTAAAATAAATAATAATAACATAGAATAAACTCGATCGAAACGAACCGAACGGGACTTTCGAATCGGAAAATTTTTCCGAACTTTTCCACAAAATAAAATACTGAATATATAAACAAAATATATACTCGTAAAAATATAGTTTACGATATATAAATTGCTCCCATAAAATTTTCTTGATAATAATATAATGGTATAAATACGGATAATATATAGGAAGAATTTGACATACTAGGCTTTTTTGAGTTTTTGTTTAAGAAAGTGTACCCCAAATTTTTTACCACTTTCATTTAATAGTAGGTAAAAATTATTAACCCTTCTATTTAGAAATAAATAATAAATGATGTTTGTTATTTGTTATATAAGTATAAGTTTTAAATTTTAATTACTGAATTTGTTTTCTTTTATTATTTTTCTTGCCTTTTTTTATTTATTTTTTATTTCTTTTTTATTTTCTAGAATGAATTTTTCATACCGGAATTTCTCATACCAGAATTTTCATACCAGAAATTTTCATACCAGAAATTTCATACCAGAATTTCTCATACCAGAAATTATTTTCATACCAGAATTTCTCATACCATAATTTTACATACCAGAATTTTATATACCAGAATTACATACCAGAAATTTACATACTAGAATTTTATAATACCAGAATTTTATAATACCAGAATTTCATCATACCAGAATTTTTCATCATACCAGAACTTTTCATAATACCAGAATTTTTCATAATACCAAAATATTTCATAATACCATAATTTTTCATCATACCAGAATTTCATACTACCACAATTTTTCATCATACCATACCAGAAATTGGATTACAGTCGTTGACAATAGAAAAACCAAAATGTAAGGATACCAAACCGACAATAGAAAAACTGAAATGTAAGGATACCAAAGTGTATGCTAAATGAAGTAGCTGTAATGCTAAAAGCATTTTTCTACAAAAACAAAGAAGTCACTGTCTTCAAATGCCTTGTAATGAAAAATGTCAAGAGGAGGCCTACTAGTGCGAATACCAGAACTGAAAACAAATAATAAGAAAAAAGTGTTTTTAGTTGTTATGTATCCCTAATTACTTAATTTGTTTTTTTTTTTAATTTTTTTTAAAATTTTTTTTTAATTTTCTGGAATGAATTTATGGTATGAAAATTTTCATACCAAAATTTCATAATACCAGAATTTTTCAACATACCATAATTTCATAATACCATCATTTTTCATCATACCAGAATTTCATATTACCAAGATTTCATCATACTAGAATTTCATAATACTAGAATTTTTCATCGTACCACAATTTTTCATCATACCAGAATTTCATAACACCAAAATTTTTCATAATACCAGAATTTTTCATCATACCAGAAGTTTATAATACCAGAATTTCATAATACCATTACACTATAACTATACTCATTTGTGGGTATCCAAATGTTGGTAAGAGCTCTAGTATCCTTGATCGGCCTTTTGAAGAGTCTGGTAGTGAGAACAACAAATTATACACAAATATAGATCGATCGAAAAGTAGCAACAAATATAGAGAAGAGATGATACTGTGTGTATCACATATAAAATCAAAAGCCCTTGCAACTAATAACTCTCACTGCCACTTGAATACGATGTTACGATTTACAACTAACTGATTTGGATATGCTCAAAAATATATCATATCTGCAATTGAGTACTCTAAAAAGAATCTTGATCAATCTAAATCATTCTAGTGCATTACCTTCCAACAGGGTATACATTGATGGAATTTCCTAAAAACTTGGTGTTTAACTTTGATGTTATATTGTATATAAAGTGTTCATTTTCAGCATGCCCAGCACTTATTGGAGGAGGAAATAACCATCTCACAGTTAGGAAAGGAAATTTGCATCTAACATATAAATTGAGTTCAATAAAATGGAAAAGTATGAAGTATGTCAATCATCAGCCACCTTGAAATGAAATAAGCAACAGGAAAACTTAGTGCAAGATTTTGAAGATGGAATCAGTGACTAACCAAACCGATTAGCAGCACTACTTTTGAGTATCAAGTAATGGTAGGCTAACCGATGCTATGCGTTTCGAATGAACAGCGACGCCAGAACCGCCGTTTACCTATGCAGACCCATCAAAGTGGGGGAGCATAGCGCCTGGATATAAACTATGTTCAACGGGGAGCCAACAATCTCCGATCGACATCGATTGCAAGAAACTCGTCCACCAAAAAAACAACGCTAATAATTTGACAGTGGATTACCAAATCAGCAGCGCTACCTTGAGCACCAATGGCTTGGTTGTGCAGGTCTCCGTCAAAGGCAAGACTGAAGCATTCGGAGCACCATATCGACGGTGTCTGGTGAGTCTAAATTAGATTTATTCATTTATAATAAATAATAATTGCACTTATGACTTACCTGCTTGCTTTATCAGATACGATGCAGAGATGCACCAAGTGTTCGTTGCAAACAACGGAGGCGGAAGCATCTTCATCATCGCAATGCTCTACAAGCACGACGCCAAGAACACCGCCGATCCCATCGTTAAAGCGGTAAATGAAATCATCAATTGAAGTAATTAAGCAATCAAAATCAAATCATCCATTTTGATTATAGTCATTGTGTATATAGCCCCATACGACATCCTACACTAGATCCTCTCACTTCCCCAGATCTCAATTCCAGATCTCAATCCCAAATCGGCCTTTTTGGAAGGCTTGGCGTCACCTGTGGAAATCAATCCCAGATCTCGACTTCACTATCATCACACCGCTAACCACCGCAACTATGGCCTTAAAAGACGGAAACAACCACCGGAAACGACTCGTCGCCATCCCAACCTCCAATGTCGCCAACTTCCTCTCGGATGTTCTTGCTCTTAGGGCTAACGTCAGGGTGGTTCGCCTCAACGCTCACCTCACCTTCACAAACCTCAACCGCCTCATACGCCATGCCCTAATCAATCCCTTCTAAATCTAGTTGGAGTGTGGTGAGAAGGAAGGTGGGAAGAGAAGACAGAGAAGAAGAACGGTTGCGGTAAGAAAGAGCGAAGGAGAGAGATGCGAAGTGAGAAGCGGTATTAGGGTTTAGTTGAACGGTAAAAATATAATCGGGGTACATTTACTAAATGAAAAACCACTAAAAGCCTACTTAGTATTTATAAATTAAAAAAAGCCTAGTTACCTAATTAACCCAAATATATATATACATATATATATATATATATATATATCACAACTCGTAAAATTCAGATTACGGCGTAAAAATACTTTAAAAATATATTGAGGCCATTAAAATATTAACAAAATACAAAAACAATAAACATCGAAAACGTACTCAATAAACGGTCGTTACAATGCTCATCCGTCTTGTTGATCATTTCAGTATCTTTATCAACTGTCAAGTCCTGCCCCTTTAGGATGTTCGCGATGACAACATCGACGGGATCCAAATTCTTACCTCTAACACCGGGTATCCCGAGGTCAAAAGAAGGTCATTTGTTTTTCTCAGCTAAAACGGCGTCACACAACTTCATTGCATCATCAATTTTCTTCATGTTCGCCAACAATGTCTCATCGTTGAATATTTGAGTACTTGACTGAGTCATTACACACCCCAATTGTGTTGCAACGTCACTTGTGCTACCACCGGAGCTTGATTCACCACCACCTAACATTGACTTAAATAACCCATATGCAGCTTGAATAGTGGGATGACTCATATATTTTTTTGGCGTCTCTTTCACCTTATCAAAGACATTAGTTACAGCAGCCCCCATCTCCACAAACACATCTACAAACTTTTCAAGAAATTCCTGTGCATACCAAAGGAAAAAAGTATATCAATCAAAATAAAAAATGCAGTAAAATATGGGGAATATGGAAACAGGCAGAATATATTCGTCATCAATATAATAAAGTATTCAACAAAATACCTCTACAGATTCATTTTCTTTCATTGAATTCACCCTATCACCAGTTGTTGGTATGTCACTACTATCAGTGGGACCACATTGTTTACCAATATGTGTTTGTAAGATCTCAACTGTTGTAATGAGTGGATCTACACGCCCTTTACCAAAAGAAGCATTGTTCTTGTCTATCTTCTCCCTTTCGTATATCAAGTCATTCGTCCAGAATTTGAAAACAGGGACACCCTTTTCCACAAGTCTGTTGTTCGCGTTAACAACCCGATCAATATACACAAGCTGCAAACACAAATTCAAAAACATTTATATATTATATACGTTAACTTTACACAAATAAAGTAAAATAAAAGATTGAATTACTCACAATGAGTAACAAGACTGGACCTCTAAAACTTCATTTTTCATTCAACCTATAGTCTCTCTTCAATTCAACGAGGTTACGAATAATGTATTCGCACCAATCAAATTGTTTGATTTCATCCACACTACACAAGTGCTTCACAATGCCCTTGTTAATTTCTCCACACTGGTGGATACGAACCAGAGTCGTGTAGAATAACACCACGAAATTCTGAACAAACTTGAAGTCTCCATCACTACACGATCTTATTTTTTCATTCAACTCCTCAAACCTGAGCTTTAGCGATTTGTTACGAAATTGAGACTTCCATGCCTTTACGACCTCACTAGTTTCCTCAAGGCCAGTAGTATTAATCCGTTTGCCTCCCAGAGAAAGCCCAAAACATATATGAACATCAATCTCAGTAATGTAAATGCTACGCCCTCCTGGCAATTCCAAACTACAATTGTTCTCGTCAAAATTGTCAACCAACCACTTCCCCAAGGTGAGTGGTTGCTTCGACAACCCCAACTCCAACAAGCTACCTAAGCGAATACCTTTCACAACCTCTACTTGCGCTTCATTCAAGCTTTTCAAACAATTGACTAAGGTCTTAGGTGATCCCCTAGCATCCAACTTTGGGAACTTGCCCACAACATTTGCCGTTCTTCTTTTTCTTCCACGTGTAGGCTTCTCATCATCACTTTCTGTATTAAGAACAAAACTTTCAGACTTATGAATTACAAAATAAAGGAAATAGATACCGAATAAAAACTCATGCAATATCGAATATATATAATACAAATCATCGAATATCAACTCATAAACAAATGACGAACAAATCAATTTTTTCAGAATATCACAAGAAGAACAACACTAGATGTTTTGAATAAAACAAACAGTAACACTGGATAAACAAAGTAAACTGTATAAATATTACCGGATTCCAAACGGGTCTATCTAGTAGGAACAGGATCTATGAAGTCATCATCGCTACTAGCCGAAATTGCTGGTTTATCATGTTTTCTTTTTGTTCTTGAATTCCTTACAATGTTATCATCTTCTAAATCGTCTGAAGATTCTTGCATTGAAACGACCTTCCTTTTCTCACTTCTAATATGTTGTTTCTTGTCTGAAACCATCTTGTTTTCTAAACACAACAATCAAACAATGACGAATATAATGCATCATATTCATGAATATGTAATACGCATAGCAAATTCATCAATCAAAAAGGAATGGATAACAACATAAATCAATTCACACTCGGTTGTCAAACAATCAACAACAATGGACAACCGATTATATAAACCCATACTCATACACACAAATCAAATATGGACATACAATCAAAATACAACAATTAAAGTACATTTTCAGACGGATTAATTGCGGATAGTCGAAGGAAACCCAAATGTGTGTAAGAATCGATGAAGAACAGAATGTTTTGATGCAGTACGACGAGTATAGTAACTTAATTCACCGTATACGGTCACCGAACAGGATAATATGATGTAGAACACCTAATAGCGTCTTAGCCCACAAAAAACCCTAAATTGAAGAATCGAAAAAACTAGGGCATTCAAGAATGTTCATTACCTCGAGTGAAGACGTTGAAAGGAGAATAAAGAACGCCGAATACAATCACTGTAACAACCGAATATGGACACCAACCAAGATATTAAGTTGTACAACTCTGAATACAGTCGACCACAAAACCGAATACGAAATTGATCTCCAACCACTGGGCCGGTGACTTCAATGGCTCTGAATTTTTGAATGCAGCAGTTGAAGAAGAAGATAGTCACAACGAAATTAGGGATTTCGTTAGTTCTAACCATGAAAAAACCCTAAATTGAAGAATCGAAAAAAGATTGTTCTTGATGATTACCTCGAGTGAAGACGTAGAAAGGCGAACACAGTTGCTTGTGTAGATGAATGGGGAAGAAAGGCGAACACAGAAAGATCCAGCAAGTCTATTATATTGATCCAACGAATATAATTCGTTCTCATTGAACACTATAAGGGCTGTTTACATGGGAGCCGAACTCTATATATATATATATAGGGTGTGGTCCCCATGAGAACACCCCTAACGTGAGAACATGAGAACAATCGTACACCGTTGGATGTGAGTTTTAAGGGTTGAGATTTAGAGTAGATATCAAAAATAATAATAACTACGAATAATAATAATTAGGAATCCAACAATAACTACGAATAATCCACTCAACCAACAATAACTACGAATAATACATTAAACGATATGGCACATTCGTAACAAAACTAATAATAATTACGAATTTGTTCTCATGTTCTCACGTTAGGGGGTGTTCTCATAGAATATATACTATATATATATATATATAGAGAGAGAGAGAGGCATTTGTTCAGGTACGGTTCAATTAATGCGGTACGGTCGTACGGCCGCCCGTACGGCCGACACGTGTCCCGGAAAAAAAAAATTTCTGAAACGATTTTTTTTTTCCATAAACGAATGGAAATTTGTTTGAACTACCATGTTATAATTTATGCACTATTCTCCTATAAATTTTGAACTATTCCCATATAATTCATGAACTTTGAACTATTCCCATATAAACTTTGAACTATTCCCATATAATCCATGAACTATTACTTTTTAATATATTTTATCAAATTATTCATAAATTAATCGTTTATATGCCATGAACTATTCAATTGTAATTCGTGAACTAATCATTTTATAAGTTATGCACTATCCTTTATAAATTTTGCACTTTGAACTATTCTATTATAATTCATTAACTATTCTATTATAATTCATGAACTATCCCATAATAAGTTTTGAATTATTACTTTCACTCCTTTTATAAATTTTGCACTATGAACTATTCTATTATAATCCATGAACTATCTTTTTATAAGTTATGAACTATTCCTTAATAAATTTTGAACTATTACTTTCACTCGTTTTTGAAAAAAAAAATAAAAAATTCTGGACACGTGTCGGTCGCACGGCCGTACTGGAATAATGTGTCTTACCTGAACAGCACACTCTCTCTCTCTCTCTCTCTCTCTCTCTCTCTCTCTCTCTCTATATATATATATATATATATATATATATATATATATATATATATATATATATATATATATATATATATATATATACACACTATGTACTCACTGTTTGATTTCTTAGATCTATTTGATGTTACACCAAATTGAGATGTATGGGTCCTTTCCAAAACTACATATTAACCCCTCACTTGGTTAGAAGTTCGAAAACGGAAACGGAATGGAAATGAATTTAGTGCATATATTTACCTTATCCATGAATTTTTAAAATATGTATGAAAATATTAAGATAATATATTTTGAAATATTACAAATTAATACCTTGCGGTGAATCACTTGAATGTCTCGATGGATAAGTTGTTCGATTAAGAGACAACAAATTAGTTCTTGTAATATTGGTTGCTTCCGAAGATGAGCCAATTGTAGGAGGAACAACTAACAAATACAATTTTATAACTAGTGTATTACCCGCACTTTGTGCGGGTTGAATTTTAATAAATATTTAATATTTAAAAATTTATATGTATAGTTTTGTAAAATAAAAATCCGGAGAATGAAATTATAATCATTATTATGATTTTTAATTCTCTTTTAGGTATTTATCTCTTCTAATTAATTATATTTTTAAATTGATTTGTTAAGATATGTTTGTTGGTAAAAAAATCCGTAAAAGTTTTAAAAATTAATTTTCAATTTATATTAATATTTAGAAATCACTTTTTAAAATAATTTTTTAGACTTCGAGAAACTTGGCGTTGACACGTGGCAATAAAGGCTTCTGCTTTAATATATATATAAGATAAGATTGTGCGGGTTGAGTTTTAATAAATATTTTTAATATTTAGAATTTATTTGTATATTTGTAAAATAAAAATCCGGATAATGAAATTATAATTATTACTATGATTTTTAATTCTCTTTTGAGTATTTATTTCTTATAATTAATTATATTTTTAAATTGTTTTGTTAAGTTATGCTTGTTGGTAAAAAAATCCGTAAATGTTTAAAAACTATTTTTATAAAAATATTTATCTAAATATTTAAAAAAATTAGAAATCAATTTCCAATTTAAAATAACATTTAGAAATCACTTATTAAAATAATTTTTTAGGCTTTGAGAAACATGGCGTTGACACGTGGCAATATAGACTTCTGCTTTAATAGATATATAAGATGTTGAGTTTTGCGAATGATTATTAATTCTCCTTTGTTGAGGGGGTCCACCACATAAAAATAAATTAAATATTTATTTAACTTTGAAAAAATACACATATATAAGATTTTCCTACCTGGTGTCTTTTCTAGATGAATACATCAATGTCAATTTTCTGCAAAAACATAAATGATAATAATTTTGATACAAGTCTACGTAAATTAACAATTAAGATAATATATATATATATATATATATATATATATATATATATATATATATATATATATATATATATATATATATATATTCACAAATTAGAGTAATGTTATTTGACCCAATCGGAAAACGTTATCAAAACAAAGCATGCGGGTTCTGCATGGGTCCGGATGGGGCGTACTATGCTAATTTCATTTTCCTTCTTCTTTTTAATGATTTTTTATGTCGGTTTGGGGCGCATGCGGAGTCCGTATGTGCCCAACGTGCCTCTCATGAGGTGCACATGAGAAATTGGGGCGCATCCAAACTCTGCATTGGTGGCCTCTATGTCCGTGCAAATTGTATGCTTGAAAAATTGTAATATTATGTATTATCTAATATAATTATAAATAGGAAATTATTATATGATTTTATGTAGATTACAATGTAGACGGAATGCTTAATAAAAAAATTAAAGACGTTTTTGGTAATTTATTATTAGATTAAATACTATGCTGATGAGAAATGGGTAAATAATCTAAGTATGGGCAAAATACGTAGTTTGTTAGTATGAATATTATTATGGGCTTGTCTTAAAATGAATGGGATGGGCTTTAAAAAGATATTGGTATGGATTAGATGGCCCATATCAAACAAAAGCAAAAATTTCGATTAACCCTATCTTACAACAAAATTAGTGAGTACAAAATCCGCCGTTAAAAAATTTTCACGCACGCTATCTTCCTCATAAAAAAAAAACCCAATTCCTTATTTTTCGAATCAAATGTATGGTATGGACTACTACAAATACGCTCTACGACTACGCATGGCGTATGCGTAGTATGGTTACGCATCCGTCAACGTAGTCGTAGTCATTTTCCTTTATTTTTTTAACGAAATGAGTTTGTTGCTATGGTTACGCATTGCGTATGCGTAGTCGGGGTATGAATAGCATGCGTTAGGAGATACGAATAGCAATCTCGAAAAAACCCTAATCCTAAACTCACCCTACTCCCCCATGTAGTGAAGTTTTCGAGTATCGATTGAAGAATCTGGATGTGATAAACTCATCCTGTTTGAAATGATTTCTACAAATTGAATATTGCTCAGGTATGTTCTTGAGACTTAAATCTATATACCTCAAATTTGCATTTTGATTGTTATTAACCCTGTATTTTCTAATTTTATGTTGATTATTAGTGTAATTTTGAAATTTATATCTTTTGGGAATTAAATGCATCTATTGTTCGTAAACCCTAATCCTAAGCTCAATCTACTACCCGATTCCATCTACATATGTTTTGGATATCGAATCATGCTCCTGGATGTGATATATATGATCTTGGTGACATGCTTTCTACCGGTTGAATATTAATCATGTATGTTCTAATATCGATATAACTAATTCAAACATTGATTTCATCGGATAAATTATGGATTTGTATCTTGAGTATAAGTATAATTACGAGACTTCCTACAATGAAGATAATATATGCATCGATTGTTCATGGTACATGTTGATATTAAAAAGTCGAGTTGAAAGAACTTACCTTTGATTATTTTCTACATACGAACTTCAATTGATAAGAACTTGGAGCAGACTATTAGGAGTATATTAACTGATGTGTGATAAACTGACAGTTTGTTGGCACTCAAAGAGTGTATAAAACTGCTTCATAATGAATGACCTAAAATGCATACATAACAACAAAGTTAGTCATTGTTGCATAAAAAATCGATATGTAAATTTTGAGAAATTTACCTATAGAAGTTTGAATCTTATCTTATCTTATATCTATTAAAGCAGAAACGTCTATTGCCACTTGTCAGCGCCACGGTTCTCCCAGCCCCCAAAATTATTTTTAAAAGTGGTTATTAAATCACATAATTAGTTAGGAAATTTTTTAAATTTTGTTAAAGTAATCTGACGATTATATATGTAGAATAAACAGAATTAGATTTTTAGATAAGTACAAAACTAATATATAAAAATGTTCTCCCCTATAAATCCGGGAATCAGAAGATAATTCAACAGATTATGAGATAAGGTTGAAAAACAAAACTAATTGAATATTAATTTTTTTTGGTGGGAACTAATTGAATATTAATATTGACGTGTTTCTGTGATATCATCCAATCAGATTTTTCTCTACGTTCTATATAAACAGTATCTTGCTGTTCTACTCTCATCTGAGTTGCTTCATCCGCACAATAGTCCAGAATCAGTTGTCATATGGGACCGCAGATTCATATGGGATCGCTCTTGCTCCATCTTGACTTTCTGATCTTCCTCCCAAGGTCTCCCCGCTCAATTGTTCATGGATAATCAGTGCAACTATTGTTGTTGTTACCCGGGCATTCATTCGGTCAAAGTGGTGTTGTCAATTTGAAGAGTGCTAATGAGGATGAGATGTACCGTCATCCGTTTTGTATAGGCATTAGGTTGGTGTTCATCCGGTTGTTGCAGTCAATACATCCCAATATTTCTACATAGTAAGAACATATGGTCTATCATTTATAATGTTGTTTCAAATATTTTTGCTATACAGATGATACCGGATGGTTAAAAGAATCTTACCTTATTGAGTGGACGAATGATCATCATCTTAGTAGAGCCATCTTCAAGATATTGTAGAGTCATCTTCAAGATGTTGTTTCAAATATTTCTCTTATATATCATATTTGAATTTTTAGAATAATTCATTCGTCTCTTTCATCTCATCTTATGTTTCATTCATACCAATTGTAAAATGTTAATGTAAAAATAACCATGCACTTGAAAGTTTACCTGCAATTTTCCAGTTTTCCTTACTATGTAGATAATGCTAGGCCAGTCTGTCCTCATTCATTAATGTATATCTAACATTTTCCTGCGTATGAGGTAAAAAATGGATCAATATTTTGTTATCTTAGTGGTCAGTCAGCTAGATTAATTATGAAGTATATAGAATATTAACAGAAAACTGAAAACAAAGTACTTATCTCATATGCCCTTTAGTCAGAATGAGTCCTTTGATATATAGATTTTGACATTTTGTTACATGCAAAATTAACACCAGTCATACATATTTATTTTTATGTTTCATACACAAAATTTTCTTAATGTATAAATTATATAATTTATTGATGTTGTTGAAGCTGAATTTTTAACAAAACATTTAATTGGACTAATTTTCTAAAACTGTGTTTATCGTGCTGATTTGTAACTTTAGCCCCATTCTTCTACATCTTTAAGGTATCCTTATCTAGACTATTTATGAACAAATTTCTATAAACCAAATTGATATATGAATAAATTAAGCTACAACAATCAATCGTTTACATACCAATTGAAATTCTAATTCAACATAATCTACCTTTCAGAGGAGAATTGCAACCTTATTCAGCTCGGGGCATATAAACCAACACTATACTTAACGGGACTTAATTGATAACAATCTATTTTGACCCTTTGCCCCATTTAAATAAGTGATTGAAATGGAAAACCTAATTCGACCAATGGTATGAAAACTTAATATCTTTTACCTTCTTCATTTGATGAATCTGTCAAGTTCGTTTATATCCATCTTCCAGTCAATCCCTATTCAGACAAAATTAAAATCGATTGTTGGTCTGCAGTTTGAAGTCGTATAAGATATCAAAAATGGGAAAGTGATTGCAGTGCATAACTAAGAACAGAAGACAAATGGAATATAAATTACCTAATTAGGGATTGAGGTTTCGTATCAATCTTCATAGAAATTGTAAAGTGAATTTTTCGAGCGAGAAGAATAGGTCACTTTTGGGAGAAGGGTTGTTGTTCTTCAACCCGGGTCGAAATGGAAGGCTTCATCTCTTTGGATCTGAAGAGTTAGATGCGTATGTATTCAAAGAATAGATTATTTCCAGCATTTACATATTTCAACAAATAAGATAATTGTTGTAATAATTAGAAGGCTTTTTATGTGTTTTGGGCCTCATAAATTGTTGGGCTTATAGGCTATTTAGTTTCATGTTGATTTTGTAGTAGTGTAGGATAACAAAAATCCTTTTTTTGGATTATTGTCTATCATTTTGTAATAGATGACATATAAAGACATATTGCTTATAATATATGGTGTCAACTTTTTTTTATTATAAATTGATCATATATGTTATACTTGATTATTTGTATATAATATATACTGTAAAAATTAATGTAAAGTATATTATTGACTATATTGTATTTTATAATCACTAATTTATGATATTAAAATAGACATAATGTTTGTGTATTAATTGAAACAATAAGTAATAAAGGGCTAAAATATTTTATTTTTATGTCAAATAGATTATATATATAGTTATTATATATGCAATAAAATAAAATATATTAAATAAAAAAACTTAAACCGAACACCCGTGCAGTGCACGGGTAATACACTAGTATCTATTAAAGCAGAAGCCTCTATTGCCACGTGTCAACGATGTTTCTCGAAGTCTAAAAAATTATTTTAAAAAGTGATTTTTAAATGTTAATATAAATTGGAAATTGATTTCTAAGTTTTTTAAAAATATTTTAATAAATATTTTAATAAAAATAGTTTTTAAACTTTTACGGATTTATTTTACCAACAAACATATTTTAACAAATCAATTTAAAATTTTTAATTAATTAGAAGAGATAAATACTTAAAAGAGAATTAAAAATCATAATAATGATTATAATTTTATTCTCCGAATTTTATTTTACAAAAATATACATATAAATTTTTAAGTATTAAATATTTATTAAAACTCAAACCGCACAAAATGCGGGTAATACACTAGTAGATACTTGTTGCTGAAATGAGTTGATATATCTTGGCTTTTCAATCTTCTTATATATAGGAACAAATATTGTTTTCTTATTTGGCTGATTGTTAACAAAATAGATTTCCAAAATCTTTTTTATATGTTTTTTTATAAATAAATTTCCAGCTTTTTTTATAGATTGCTAGAGGAAACTGTAGCATTAGTGTAAATAAACTTAGAGGTGACAAGATAAGGGGGTTGATAGACGTACCGGCGAAAATCTATATTTGTCACCCCAACTACGCTCTTCGCGTGCGTAATTGTTAGGGTCCCCAACTACGCTCTTCGCGTGCGTAATTGTTAGGGTCCCCAACTACGCTTCGTGTGCGTAATTGTTAGGGTCCCCAACTACGCTTTTGGGGAGCGTAGTTAGAGTTCAAAAAAAAAATAAAAATATCAACTACACTCTCCAAAAGCATATTTTCATTTTTATTTTTTTGAAACTTCAACTACGCTTCCCAAAAGCGTAGTTGGGGACTTTATCAACTCCGCACGCGAAGTGCATAGTTATGGTTACTAATAGATATTTTCGTCGGTACATTTAAAAATCACGCAAGATAATTGTGATGATGTGTAGAATAATAATAAATAATTATTTATTTAATATTGGATTCTGATATTGTTTGTTTTCATTGTGAAGGGAGATTATGAATGTTGTTGGATGATATTTGATGAAGAATTAACAGATTTTGCCAATCAGATTGTTTACAAAATCTGATGAAGATATGTCAAAACAAATTGATTTGGATGATTGTTAACAAAACAGTTGATGAAGATATGTGAAAGTAGATTGTTTACAATTTTTTTTTATTTTGCTGATTGTTAAAGAAAATCAATAGTTAACAAAATATGTGATGAAGATATGACAAAACAGATTGTTTACAAAATCTGTTTTGTTGGAAGAATTCGTGACAAATTTTGGGTTGTGCAAAGATAATTTTGATGATGTTTAAAATAATAATAATAATTTATTTAGTATATAATGGCAAATTTGTAATTATCGAGTGGCATTAATGTAAATAAATAAATAAAAAAAGCTGGCATGGATAGCCTTAGGAGTTGACACGTGGACAAAAAAGGGTTGTTTTAGTACTTTATATAGATAAAAAAAAATGGAACCACCAACGGCAAAATCAATTAAAGAATCTCCTCCCATAGGATATCTTTGAAAAGATTAAAGAGGATATCTTTGAAAAGATTAAAAACTATAACCTACCTAAATGTGACATATGAGACAGATTATAATGGGTTACAAATGAAAAAGGTTGGTACTCTACTAAGTCTGCTATGGAACTAATTCAAAAACGAAAAGTTGGCGTCACAACTGATAAAACTTGGATATGGGAGATCAATATTACGCAAAAAATCAAAATTTTCCTTTGAAAAGTGGCTTTGGATGGCATCTTAATGAAAGAAAACCTAGACAAACAAAGATTTTCAGTTATGATGCATTGCGAATTTTGTAACCATCATACTGAAAGTACCAAACACTTGCTCTTTGAGTGTCCTTACACCATAAAAAATATTAATAATACCAAAATATCATCGAAAATTAATGATTATGGTCAGACAAATATGAAAGTTAACGATATTCTCCTCAATCTTAAAAAATAGATTCGTCGGAATTAAGACAATTAATGGTGATTTGGTGGAATGTCTAGATAACAAGGAATCATCAACTAATATTTAATAAAATTACGGCCCCATAGAATTTGAACCAAATGGCAACAAATCAAATCAGGGACTGGGAACGAGCAAACAAAAATCTTATTTCCGGAGAACATTAAACAACAAAAACCAAAAAGAAAGACAAAAAACATTAGATGGTAAAGGCCGAAGGAGGGATGTGCCAAAATTAAGTTTGAAGCATCGTCCACTACCGGTAGCGAGTAATACCACTCGCTACCGGTAGTAGACGATGTGTTGTTGATTATGCTATAGAAGTAGAAGTGATCGCTCTTCGAGAGGGCCTTTAAAAGGCCGCGAGTATCGGGGTTACATCCATCGAGATTGAGGGTGACAATGTGACTCTCATTAATGCAATCAACAAACAATGGAAACCACCTTGGGAAACAGTTAGATCAAATCTGATATTACCACTATTATTTCTTGCTTTGAGCAATGCAGCACTCATCAAATTTTCAGGGCAATCAACATTGTGGCGTACACGCTTGTCATGCATAACCACTCCTGGGTTAGACCTGACAAGGAATTATCGAAGAATGTTGAATATCTCATCCGCTTGGATGTTTTAAGAAGAAGAATTCTAGATGTTGATCATCCCAACTACTTAACTTTATATATTAAAAAAAAGTGTAGTTTTATTATATGTATATATAGAATCGAATATATATCATAGATATACAGATTTGCTGGTATGGGAATTAGGATTTTTTTTTTATTTTGAAAAATAATCTAATATTACTTACTCGTGTCAAGTAACGAGGGATGCCACCTCAACTTTTTTGTAAAATATTTACCGAACTGCCATTTTTATTAATCTCTAAAATAATTAGATAGCTATCATTAATGTTAATTATTTTTATTATAGTTTTTATAGGATATCTTTGCTCCAAATTCTAACCACCACAATTTGTATTAAAATAATTTGTTCAATTTTTTTTATTAAAATTTTGAATTATGTTAAATATTATATTTTTGTAACTTAATATATAACAAAATCTTAAATAAATTACGGATTATATTATGAATGTTTTGAAATAAATATGAAATAATTAAATAAATTAAATTAAATTATATCGTACAACCATACATAATCAATTATTTTAATAATATAAAATTGTTGAATATCATTAAAATGTGTACAATATTGTACCTATACCCATATACTATCTTACGCTATTTTTGTTGTTAAAATTTAAATTTATTTAGTTTTATTGTAAAATTGGATGGATATTAATATAAAAAAATATAATTTAAATGATGATAATTATCTCTACGTTTTTTTTACTTTTAGTGTAAATCATTTTTCTAACAGATCATATCCAAGCCAATTAATTATACTTTTTTAACATATATTTTTAAGCTATTTTTATCCCTAAAATCTTTCAAAATTAAAGTAATATCGAAAATGTTCCAAAATAAAAACAATCTTTCAAAATTAAACGCAATATCTGAAATCATCCAAAATTAAGCCATGATTTTGTTAACAAGATCATTCCTAACCTAATTAATTTACTAACTATTTTTAAAAATTTTCTAAAAAAGATATCTTTAAAAATAAAGCCACGATTTTTATTAACAAGATTCATAAATTATTATTATGTATGGATTTTTATAAAAACATATCTCTCAACTAAAATATCATTAACTACCTAATTTTTAGATCAGACCAAAAGAATGTTGATGGAAGAAGAATGATACAACTGGACTCGTAATAGTATAACGATCTTACAAAAGTGTAGATTGTAGGAGGAGCTAAAGAAGTATAAACAGAGAGACTGGAGGAGATATATTTCGCCAAGTATATCAAGCCTCAAAAGAGATGGAAGAAAAGTAAGTCTATGATGTTGTAGAAGGTCAACTATATCCTACTTGGTGACAACTTAGAAGTTACATGTGCGGGTTAACTAGTGATGGTTAGTTAACCGATAAGAAGAATAACCACAAGGTTATAAAGGAATTTTATCGAAATCTGGTGAATTTCTTTCGGAGATCCACGACGAAAATGGTGAAGTTAAATCAATACAAGTAATAGTAGCCTGGATGGTAACGTTAAATGAGTCCAATATGATAACTCTAATAAAGAAGTTAAAGAGAAGTTCTTGACGGTCGGTAATGACCATTGATGATAATAATGGTGTAAAGAGAATTGTTATGAGTAGTTGCTTACTACTGACTAAGAAAAGATACATATCAAAGTTAGTATGGAAGGATCTGTGTAAGAAGAACTAAAAGAGTAAGAAGAAATAGATGATTGTGAACATGTCCTATGTTTAGCATTCCACACAATTAGGACTGAGGGTGCTCCTCCGAGAGAAGGTGGGATCAAACAGTCTAAATTGACAGAGAAAGCCCTTGTGATTAAAGATGTGATACAGAATAATTGGAATTATAGAGGCGGCACAAACATAGAGAGTATGAGTTAAAGCCTTGGTGAAATGTCTAATCGAGTTGTGAGGTGATTGCAGATGAGATCTACATGTTAGCTAAAACATATATGGGAAGGAGTAAAGATGAATGACTAAAGGTTGTTATATAGATCCAATGAAAATTCAAGCTCGAATGATAATGAAAGTAATAAGACCAACCAATGCGGTCCTTAAGGAGTATACGAGGAAACTCAAAGAGATTTAAGTATCCCACTGGTTGTAACGATTTAAAGAAGGTAAAACGACAAGAGTATGAGGAAAATATAATGAATGCAATGCGGGGAAATTGATTTTTGAGAAAATCATATGCATATGATATTTTGTATACAAAGGATACAAATGATTTTGTGGCATAGAATAACGCATCCAAGCTGGGTTTGGGGTGTGTGTTTTGATGCAGAGGGATAAGGTCATAGCCTATGCATCTCAACAGTTGAAGACATATGAGGAGAACTACCCCACACACGACCTAGAGTTAGCTGTAGATTTAATGGTGTTTTAGATTGACAGCAAGAATCGAAATGGAGACCTCCTGCATACATTGTTTTCCAGCTTTGACATACTGACTTTAGGAGCTACTTTTGATATCTTAGATTGAACATCCACCGTTGAATTTTTAATATGTTGTAGATTGAAATACTTAGTTTACTGTGTTAAAATTTGAGATAAAGTTAACGGTCGGATTGAGATTTACGAGGTCCTAAAGTAGGACAGTTGGGCTGTTTTTACAACAGAAGAAAATTTGACTAAGTAAAGAAATTCTAGTTTTTATTCCAACTTTAGAGAATTACGTAGGAGTTATGGTTGAGTATTTTTGAGAGATCTTTGCCCCTATGTTTAGTATGCATATCATAGAGGATCTAGAGATTTATTTCGGAATTTAATACTTTTATCCGAGCCTCGCATCTTAAGCCAAAGTTGGACCTTAGCGACTTTTTATGAAAGTCAAGAATGCGTTTAACTCTTATAAAACTTTAACAAACTTCCTTTCTAGAGTGAGAGTGAGATTTTGAGTTCTAAAGAATAGTTTGGAACCTTGTATAGAATTTTGTAGAGTTTCGGGACCAGGTGTAAAATGGTCATTTACCCGCATAAGGGTATTTTGGTAATTTCTTTATGATCGATTATATATCTTAGAAGTTGGAGACTTCTAAAAAAGTGAGATACATTATTGATCCGCGTGCCTTGTGTGACAGGCGTTGGAGTTTCTACGGTTGCGGACCGAGTGAGAATTGAGAGTTGTGATTTGATTCAGGTAAGTCCTTGCGACTTACTTAGCTGGTTTCTGGATATTAGTTGAGTGATAAAAGTGGTGTGTGTACCATTTGTGTTATAATAACAACTTGTTAGGATGACCGTCGTTATTATGTGTTAAGGCCCAAGTGTATGTATAACGGGCCGTGACATCACTGTCCAGCTCTGCCAGGAGACTGGGAGGTTCTCTATACCCAGACCATTCAGGTACACGGTGAGATGCATCGGATCCACTCCTGATGGGTACACGGGGGCGGAGGCGAGGTTTGGGAATCCCTCGTGTCACAAAATAAGTATCATTAGTAAGAGTGAATGACTTAAATGAAGATAATTAATGGATTGTTTGAAAGCATGATGAGTGTTTATTATTTTATGTGTGTGTGTGCTATTATTATTCTCCTAATGTTTAGATAACTAGCTAATGGTTGTTTTGTTGTGTTTTTAGATTTACCGCAGGTTAGAACAGCAACTGAGTGATCCGAAAGTAGTGGTCAGTCGGGTCTCCGTACTCCTTAGAGTGGGGGTTTGGGTTGTTATCTTGTCTTTATTTCCTTTTGTTAAGACAGTTGGTCTTTTTCCTTTGTTTAAGAACTATAGGTTGCTAGACCTTGTTGCATTCATTCCTTTAAAAATACTATTTCATGAAATTCGGTTTTTCTTATAGGTGTCTTGTTGCAAGATCCTAGTAATATTGTTGTCAAACTGAGGTTGTGACCCATTGTGAGGTCCTAACCAGTAATGTCCCGAGTTTTGAGAATTCGGGGTGTTACAACATGGTATCAGAGTTCTAGGTTGGCAACAATGACACTTGAAATCTTCTGAAAGACCGAATAAGTACTTAAGCAGAACCCGAAAAGGGATCTGAGTTTTAAAAAGGACTTTTGGTTTTCAAATGCATGCATAGTCTGGTTGGGGATAGAAAGTACGGCTGACCACCACTACTAGCGCGGATCTCAGTATGCTTAGTATGGACTTTAGGTTGTTACTCTCTTTGGACTTATTAGCTTGATTATAATGATGGGTGATGTAGATAAGCATATGCCGAAGATTAGTAGAATTAATAGTTATAGTATGCCCTTCACGGAGATAACAATATGAGATCCTCGTTCAGTTGACACACCTAAGTATAATTAAAGGGTTTCAACGTAAGGATAAGTACGCTCAGCTTACGAGCATTAAGGTAGACTAACGACGGACCACTCCTTCGAGCTTGTTGAGGAACGTGGAGACGGAAGAGTGAAGACTACAAGATAATACCCACGAAAATGGCAAGGGGAACCTGAGTCAACTCAACGGGATCAAATGAAGGATATACAAGAGAGTAGTTCCGGAGAAGCAAGGGATGATCGCCAACTAGGGAATTTGAGAACGACAACTTAGAGGCTCTTCCAAGTTGTGTAAAGTGACTTCACAAACAAAGAGGATAACGTCGAAAATTGCCATAGACATGAAAGTCAAAAGGGAGATATAGTAACAATCAAGAAAAGAGACATAAAATTTAAGCTCATTGACAGACTAGGAAGTGAAAGTTGATGTCAAAAGCAAGGAGAAATATGATCACTCTCAACAAGCTACTTGCCACCACAATCCAGATTGATAACCGAGACAGTCAAAATTATGGAAGTCAACACGAGATACATTATCCATCCAAATAGGAAGAATTACAGAGCTGTAACTTGGAAGCTTACGCGTTGCCAGAAAGGGAAAGGTGGATTTCACCAACATGGAAGTGGAGTGATCTCGTAGAACACACGAGAATTTCGACATAGACCGTGATACAACAATAATCAACTTTTGTAAAGGCAGCATTACAAGCAACACCCAAGGAAGAAGAGTGAGTGAGAAGAGTATTGGTGAACTCGAGGGACCCCAATAACTTCTCATTCAAAAGGGATTTAAGCTAAAAACACTACAAGTTCATAATAGAGAAACGCAAATAGACGATAACTCAGGTAAAAGAATCACGGAGATGTACCTACAAGCTACCCTAGAAGGATTGAAAAGTCTGTTGATGGAAGAAGAATGATACAACTGGACTCGTAAGAGTATAACGATCTTACAAAAGTGTAGATTGTAGGAGGAGCTAAAGAAGTATAAACAGAGAGACTAGAGGAGATATATTTCGCCAAGTATATCAAGCCTCAAAAGAGATGGAAGAAAAGTAAGTCTATGATGTTGTAGAAGGTCAACTACATCCTACTTGGTGACAACTTAGAAGTTGCATGTGCGGGTTAACTAGTGATGGTTAGTTAACCGATAAGAAGAAGAACCACAAGATTATAAAGGAATTTTATCGACATCTAGTGAATTTCTTTCGGAGATCCACGACGAAAATGGTGAAGTTAAATCAATACAAGTAATAGTAGCCTGGATGGTAACGTTAAATGAGTCCAATATGATAACTCTAATAAAGAAGTTAAAGAGAAGTTCTTGACGGTCGGTAATGACCATTGATGATAATAATGGTGTAAAGAGAATTGTTGTGAGTAGTTGCTTACTACTGACTAAGGAAAGATACATATCAAAGTTAGTATGGAAGGATCTCTGTAAGAAGAACTAAAAGAGTAAAAAGAAATAGATGATTGTGAACATGTCCTATGTTTAGCATTCCACACAATTAGGACTGAGGGTGCTCCTCCGAGAGAAGGTGGGATCAAACAGTCTAAATTGACAGAGAAAGCCCTTGTGATTAAAGATGTGATACAGAATAATTGGAATTATAGAGACGGCACAAACATAGAGAGTATGAGTTAAAGCCTTGGTGAAATGTCTGATCGAGTTGTGCGGTCCTTAAGGAGTATACGAGGAAACTCAAAGAGATTTAAGTATCCCGCTGGTGGTAACGATTTAAAGAAGGTAAAACGACATGAGTATGAGGAAAATGTAATGAATGCGATGCGGGGAAATTGATTTTTGAGAAAATCATATGCATATGATATTTAGTATACAAAGGATACAAATGATTTTGTGGCATACAGTGACGCATTCAAGTTGGGTTTGGGGTGTGTGTTTTGATGCAGAGGGATAAGGTCATAGCCTATGCGTCTCGACAGTTGAAGACATATGAGGATAACTTCCCCACACACGACCTAGAGTTAGCTGTAGTGGATTATGCTCTTAAGATCTAGCGTCACTATCTCTATGGGGCAACATGTCAGATCTTCACAGACCATAAGAGTCGGAAATACATATTCACTCAGTAGGAATTGAATAACCGCCAGAGGCGGTGGTTAGAGTTGATCAAGGATTTCGACCTTGAGATTCTCTACCACCCCGGAAAGGTGAATTTAGTAGCTGACGCTTTGAGCCAAAAGGTGCCTCGGAAGAAGGTGATAGCCCGGTTGGCAGTACAGCCGCATTTGTAGAGATATTTGGCGTAGTTAGAGGTAGAGAGACGGTTTCTAGATATAGTCCGTCAGTTTGATACCTGGGGGTTACTACATGAGATGTTGGGTGAGATCCAACAGAAGCAGGAGACTTGCCGGACTTTGACCAAGATTTGACACAGGATGTCTCGAGATGAGGCACCTCAGTTCACTATTGGGGCTGATGGAGTGATGAGACGTCAGGACCGCATTTGTGTACCATCAGATAGTGAGTTGAGGCAGAGGATATTAAGTGAGGCTCATGCTACTCCATACTCAGTACATCCCGGAGCGAGCAAGATGTACAAGGATGTGAGACATTCCTTCTGGTGGGGTGGTCTTAAGCCTGACGTGACTCGGTAGATAGCTCAGTATGCGATCTGTCAACAGATCAAGATTGAGCATCGTAGGTCCGGAGGAGAGCTCCACCCACTGCCAGTACAGCATCGGAAGTGAGAGGATATATCTATGGATTTTGTCACTGGATTGAGGCTCACCAGCAGTTTTGACGCTATTTGAGTAGTGGTAAACTGTTTGACGAAGACCGCACGTTTCACTCCGATTAAAGAAACGTGGCCGGTAAGTCGTCTAGATGAGGAGTTCACCAGACATAGTGTGAGACTCCATGGATTACCGAGGACTCTCGTCTCCGACAGAGATGGGCGTTTCATCTCGAGATTTTGGCAACAGGTACATACTGCTTTAGGGACAAGTCTCCACTTTACTACTTATTACCCACAGACCGACGGTTAGTCGGAGAGGACTATCCAGACGTTATAAGACATGTTGCGGGCTTGTGTACTGGATTGGGGACTAGTATGGCCACATCACCTTCCACTTGTAAAATTTTCGTATGATAACAGTTGGCACGTGTCTATTGGGATGACCCCTTATGAGGCTTTGTAAGGGTGTAGATGTCGCACGCCATTGTGTTGGGATGAGCCTAGCAGAGCTCATGGAGTAGTTCTAGATCATATACAGGAGGACATTACTCGGATTAACCTGGTCCGAGAGCGGATGTTAGCAGCTCAGAGTCACCAGAAATCCTACGCCGACAAAAGGCGTCGACCCTTGGAGTTTAGGGTGGGTGCCTAGGTGTGGTTGAGAGTGCCACCGAAGAGAGGAGTCCGGCGTTTCGGCTTTAAGGGGAAGTTGAGTTCCCGATATGTCGGACCTTTAGAGATCTTAGTGAGAGTTAGAGAGGTTGCCTACCGTTTAGCACTACCGCCGAGACTAGAGGGTGTCCATCTGGTCTTCCATGTAACTCACCTGAGAGAGTACATCCCGGACCCGAGACACGTCATCAGCCACGAGGATCTGATAGTTGAGCCCGACCACATTTTGTGGAGTACCCGGTAGTTGTCCTGGAGCGCAATACTAGACGTTTGCGGTCCAAGGAGATACCGATGTTGAGGACCAGTGGTCTAGACGAGGAGCCGATGAGGCCACTTGGGAGACAGAGGAGAGTATTAGACGTAGTTATCCCGAGTTCTCTAGGGAGTTAGCCGCTATTTCTATACCGACGAGTTAGTACTCGGATGTTGTTTTGTTTGACTTTTATGATCTTCCATGGATTGAGTGACCGCGTTCCCTTTTATGTGTTGCCTGATGATAACACGATTTATGAGCTAGTTTTAAGTAGTCATTTAGATAGATTTCTCATTCATTCATGCACGGTTTAGCACTAGTCATGACGTTTTGCACTCAATTCACGTATTTTGTCGAGATAGACGTCTACTCGGACTTTTGCTTGCTTTGTAGGTAATTTGGGAGATTTAAGAGCCTAATCGATACATCCGAGGATCATTCCTCGAGATGACACACTTCCGGACTCATTGGAATGCAAGCTAAGGGCTAAGGAGGACTCATGGAACCTTGCCAACACAAACCATGCACCAAATCATGGTTTAACGAGCCTAGGAGAGGCTTCTGGACAAAACCACGGTCTAGGCCCTTTCCACGGCCGTGGTTATGCCCGTAATTCTTGCCAGGACCACGTTGACAGCTGGCCACGATCTCTTCCATTGCTCTTGCATTTTAGTGGGTATTTAAAGGATTTTGCAGGCTGTAATTGGGGATTCTTCTCCTCTCTTTTGACCTACCTTTCTTCCCCAAAACATTTGGCCATTGTTGCCTCCTTTCCAAGCACCCATTAGGGGTGTTCTTGGAAGAGATTAGTGTAGATTCTCGTTCTAGAGTGAGATTAGATTGGATTCGAGTGAAGTTTTGATTGTTGTCAAGTTGGATTAGCTCTTGGAGCCTTGTAAGGATTTGGTAATTTCTATTCTATGCTTTTAATGTCTTTTCTTTGGATTGTTCTTCATCATTTGACCATGACTTGCAAGCATGATTTATTTGTTGAGATTGATCTTGAAATAAATGTTGTTGGCTAGATAGGTTGCGATTCTAGAGTAAGGAAAGAAGGGCTATGGCTAGAAGCATGATAGGATGAGCTTAGATTTTTACCCTTGGATGACTTGTGTTGTTGAAATCCTAGTGTTTGTTGAGTTTAATTTAGCTTAGGATAGCTTAATGCTATCAACCTAAGTGAGGGAAGAGATCTACCCGATGATTTCCGATCTTAGATACCTAAGATGACAAACCCTAGGTAGTGGTGAGCCTCACGAGCCGCCATTGGACTAAGCGTGCTAGGATAGTTGATTAGGACTTCCCTTTCCGAGACTTACCCGGTAAGGATAGGTTAGACTCCTAGGTAACAATCCGGTTTGTGTAGAATTCCTTCCTTAGGTTCTTAGAGACTTACCCGGTGATGAGACCTTCGGAATGGACTAGTGGACCATGAGACCTACCCGGTAATTGATCCCAATCTAGAAACGCTAAATCCCGACATATCATAGTTAATCCGAGAAATGAATAGATAGCTTGAGTCTATGCCATACCCGGACTTCCAAACTCTAGAATCCGCTTGTTACTTCCATTCTCATATCTTTTGTGTTAGTGTGTGTTTGTGTTGCTTGATTGTGTTCATATACTTGTGATCTTTGTTTGATCACCGAAAAACCTCCAAAAACATTGTGTTTTCCATTTTCTTTATTCCTCATCTTATCTTAGTCTAGATTCACACTATTTTCGATCATTGAATGACTTAGTTTCACCTCAGTCCTTGTGTTCGACCTCGGAATACTATCCCTACTACGAACGACCCGTACACTGCGGGTTTCGCTAGGTAGTTTAGGATTTTAGTTCGAGTTTATAAATGTAAAGCTTTTTGTGCTATTTCCTAGTGTAACAAGTCATTTGCCTTTGATTGTTTTTAGTGTTTATCTTTCTTGTTACTTTTGATCTTGTGTTGTTTTTGTCTTTGCCTTTTCATGTTTGCCATGGACGGATTGTACCTCCAAGACGACCTTGACAACATGGAGTATGAGGAGTGGATGGAAGGCCAAGATCTAGGACCTCTCCATGATGAGTTTGAGTATTGGGAGGAGTTCAATGCCTATCATGAGTCCCATGATCAAGCTCACATGACTACTTTACCTCATGAGGAACCTCACCATCAACCTCCTAATGACCGAGTGGAATCAATGCTAGAAGAAATGTTGAGGAAGATGGATGATCTAGAGAGCGACCTTGCTTCCATTTCTAGTTCCCACATGGAGCTTGAAACGGAAGTTTGTCATCAAGAGGAGGTTCACTATGAGGAGATCCAGGAATTGCCCAATTCAACCATAACCAATAGAAGCCTTGAGGAAGAGTTGAATGAAGCTCGAGAGCAATTGTGGTTAAGGGATTTGGCCCTGAAGGAAGAAAGAAGATTGAATACCGAGAGAGAGGAACGAATGAGGAGGGAGATTGAGGAGATTAGGAATGCTCTTATGCTAGGAGATCCTACCATTCTCCAAGGTTCACCTCCACCTCCTTCACCTTTGGAGGAGTGCAATGAAGAACTCTTATCCCCGGACATCCTTGCCATCAATCCCGGAACCACACTCGAAGAGCACATGAGGAATGAAGCCAACAAAGAGAACCACGCCCGTGGAGTACAAATCACGGCCGTGGAGTACAAACCACGCCCGTGGAAGCTGCTTTCCTAAGCGATCCTAAGCCACTTTCAGCTCCCTCCGACCCTTTCTTGCTTGCTCGGAGTACACACGAAGATTGGAGCCCCTTTCCCAAGGATTCTCCATTATCGAATGAAGAAAGTAAGCATGATGGATCCATGATAGTTATGAAGTACTTCAATGAAGGATTCTTCCCAAGAATTGGCTTTCCTCGGATCATAGAGGATGAGGATGACGAGCGCTTCACCGGAGTGACCGCGGAGTATAAATTGCCTAAGTATGGGGTGACACCTATGGTTGCAACTCTATACTATCATCAAGGAAGAGGTGATGAAGGAGTCAACTACTCACCGGTGAAGAGAGAACTTAAAGCTTATTTGGGCATCAAGTGGCCCTTGCTTGTCATCATGGATTCCGGGAAAAGATGGTTGCTTGGACTCCTCAAGCAAACCATGGTATTCGAGGTGGATTAACATATCCACGGAGTTTGGTCAAGCTAATGACCTAAAAGAAGCGCTTAATGGGAGGCAACCCATTGGTACAACTCTTTCCCTTTTCTCTTTTCTTTTTGCTTTTCTTTTTGCTTTTGTGTGTTTTTGTGTTTTGTGTTTGTGGTAGATTTTAGGTAATGAGGAAGCCTTGCAAGGCGAGTTGATGACGATGATTCCGTTTTCAAACATGGGTGGAGCGGACGTGAGGCTTGGACGGCTTGAGGTGTCTTTTAGATGGAAGAGCTTCCATCTCACATATACCTTGGTGCGGGTCTCGACGCCGGAATGATTACGAAGAGCTCTCTACCATGCTTGATCGATCATCCATCACCACCACTCCACACGAGTTCATCCCAAATACCGAAGCAAACCATTTTACATTGTGAGAACCTTCTTTCACTCTCTTTACTTGAAAACCACATTGAGGACAATGTGTTTCTAAGTATGGGGTGGGGTTTACATGATCTTTTGCATGACTAGCATCTAGAGTAGTTTCTTTTTAGTCACATGTTTTATTATATCTTGCATTGTACATACATATTTTGAAAATTCCAAAAAAATCAGAAAATTTAAAATTTTTTGTGCTTTCTAGGCTTGGATATGACCCTAATGATGAACCTTATCTTGTGGATTGGCTATGGATGGCCTTGTGTGTTTAATTGATGATGCATATGTGGACTTGAAATACTTATCTTGATTCCATGAATGACTTGTGATTATGATGCTTGCCTTGATTTAATTGAGGATTGAAAGTCGAAATTGCATGCTAGTTCTTGCACATCAATTAGGAGTGATTAAGGCAATTCATTTTCCTCTACTTCTCATCTTGATCATGTTGCTTGAGCACCTCAATTGAGATAAATTTGACCTCTTTTGACCCATCCGGGAATAGGAGCATGTTAGTGTGTTGATGTGTGTGAAAAGCAAGTGTGGGGTGAAGATGTTGATATTATGAATGTTGTGAATGAAGTGCTGAAATTGTTGTGAAAGTGTAGCCAAAAAATATAGGTTTGGGGACGTCGGTTTAAATGACAAGTAACTCGGTACACTTCACATGATCGGGTGTTGGTGCCTTGCCAAAGTCAAATAAACCGATAGTCCTAACGAGCTTTGGTATGTGTGCCCGGTGTGGATGCACCTCGAAAAATAGAAAAAGCCCGAGGATGGCTAATCACCGAGGTTTCGGCTTTTGTACACCAATGCCATTGTCTCAAAAATAAAAGAAAAGAAAGAAAAGAAAATGAAGAAAAAAATATACACTTGAGGGAAGTTGATAAGAAATGTGAAGTTGTGGTTGTTTAGTTCCTTTCTCGGATTAGCATCACATAGCCTAGAAAATTCCCACCTAATCACAACGATTCTTGGCCTTCTATTTTACAAGTCCTTTTGACCTACTTGCATGTGTGTAAGACTAAGTGATTTAGATTGGATATACTCATGATCATCTTGACTTCTTCATCATTACATTTCATTGCATGCTATCAAGTTAAGTGTAATTGTCTTCCCATGCTCTCATTTATTTGATACATAATTGCTTGTCCATTGCCATGAAACATGACTATGAAGGTGATCCAATATTAGAAGCACAACTCCAAAAAGATTTTGTCATTTTTCTGCATACATAAATCATGTCATCTCTTAGTCTATAGTTGGGAATTTGCTCGGGGACGAGCAAACCTTAAGTATGGGGTATTTTGATAACACGATTTATGACTTAGTTTTAGACACTCATTTAGATAGATTTTCCGCTCATTCATGCATGGTTTAGCATTAGTTCACGGCGTTTGCACTCAAATCACGTATTTTGTCAAGATAGACGTCTACTCGGACTTTTGCTTGCTTTGTAGGTATTTTGGGAGATTTAAGAGCCTAATCGATACATCCGAGGATCATTCCTCGAGATGACACACTTCCGGACTCATTGGAATGCAAGCTAAGGGCTAAGGAGGACTCATGGAACCTTGCCAACACAAACCATGCACCAAATCATGGCTTAACGAGCCTAGGAGAAGCTTCTGACAGAAACCACGGTCTAGGCCCTTTCCACGGCCGTGGTTATGCCCGTAATTCTTGCCAGGACCACGTTGACAGTTGGCCACGATCTCTTCCATTGCTCTTGCATTTTAGTGGGTATTTAAAGGATTTTGCAGGCTGTAATTGGGGATTCTTCTCCTCTCTTTTGACCTACCTTTCTTCCCCAAAACATTTGGCCATTGTTGCCTCCCTTCCAAGCACCCATTAGGGGTGTTCTTGGAAGAGATTAGTGTAGATTCTCGTTCTAGAGTGAGATTAGATTGGATTCGAGTGAAGTTTCGATTGTTGTCAAGTTGGATTAGCTCTTGGAGCCTTGTAAGGATTTGGTAATTTCTATTCTATGCTTTTAATGTCTTTTCTTTGGATTGTTCTTCATCATTTGACCATGACTTGCAAGCATGATTTATTTGTTGAGATTGATCTTGAAATGAATGTTGTTGGCTAGATAGGTTGCGATTCTAGAGTAAGGAAAGAAGGGCTATGGCTAGAAGCATGATAGGATGAACTTAGATTTTTACCCTTGGATGACTTGTGTTGTTGAAATCCTAGTGTTTGTTGAGTTTAATTTAGCTTAGGATCATCTAATGCTATCAACCTAAGTGAGGGAAGAGATCTACCCGATGATTTCCGATCTTAGATACCTAAGATGACAAACCCTAGGTAGTGGTGAGCTTCACAAGCCGCCATTGGACTAAGTGTGCTAGGATAGTTGATTAGGACTTCCCTTTCCGAGACTTGCCCGGTAAGGATAGGTTAGACCCCTAGGTAACAATCCGGTTTGTGTAGAATTCCTATCCTTAGGTTCTTAGAGACTTACCCGGTGATGAGACCTTAGGAATGGACTAGTGGACCATGAGACCTACCCGGTAATTGATCCCAATCTAGAAATGTTTAATCCCAACATATCATAGTTAACCTGAGGATTGAATAGATAGCTTGAGTCTATGCCATACCCGGACTTCCAAACTCTAGAATCCGCTTTGTTACTTCCATTCTCATATCTTTTGTGTTAGTGTGTGTTTGTGTTGTTTGATTGTGTTCATATACTTGTGATCTTTGTTTGATCACCGAAAAACCTCCAAAAACATTGTGTTTTCCATTTTCTTTATTCCTCATCTTATCTTAGTCTAGATTCACACTATTTTCGATCATTGAATGACTTAGTTTCACCTCAGTCCTTGTGTTCGACCTCGGAATACTTTCCTTTCTACAAAACGACCCGTACACTGCGGGTTTCGCTAGGTAGTTTAGGATTTAGTTCGAGTTTATAAATGTAAAGCTTTTTGTGCTATTTCCTAGCGTAACACCTGATTATGATGATTGAGTAGTTTGCATGCTAGAAAATGAGATTTAATGAGACCAAGTTACACAAAGCTAGTTATGGAAATCGTTTGACTAGATACATTATTCTAAGTTTCGGGACGAAACTTATTTTAAGGGGGCACTGATGTAATATCTGGAAAATTTTAATTTCCGATGAGTCCGATTCAAACCGGTTTTTTCGATTGGTCGACCTTCCTAATCCTACTTAAAGTTTACTAAAACAAATTCTATCATTTTATGTACTCTTTTAGTCACATAAAATGATAGAATTTCAAAACCCTAATTTAAGTCATGACATGGGTATAGACAAGATTTTGACAACCTTACGATGAGGCCATGACGAGACCATGACGCCATTTGACGAGTTTCAGACGAGGCCATGACAACTGTTGACAAGACCATGACAAGGTCTTGACAACGGTCGGTAATGACCATTGATGATAATAATGGTGTAAAGAGAATTGTTATGAGTAGTTGCTTACTACTGACTAAGAAAAGATACATATCAAAGTTAGTATGGAAGGATCTCTGTAAGAAGAACTAAAAGAGTAAGAAGAAATAGATGATTGTGAACATGTCCTATGTTTAGCATTCCACACAATTAGGACTGAGGGTGCTCCTCCGAGAGAAGGTGGGATCAAACAGTCTAAATTGACAGAGAAAGCCCTTGTGATTAAAGATGTGATACAGAATAATTGGAATTATAGAGGCGGCACAAACATAGAGAGTATGAGTTAAAGCCTTGGTGAAATGTCTAATCGAGTTGTGAGGTGATTGCAGATGAGATCTACATGTTAGCTAAAACATATATGGGAAGGAGTAAAGATGAATGACTAAAGGTTGTTATATAGATCCAATGAAAATTCAAGCTCGAATGATAATGAAAGTAATAAGACCAACCAATGCAGTCCATAAGGAGTATACGACGAAACTCAAAGAGATTTAAGTATCCCACTGGTGGTAACGATTTAAAGAAGGTAAAACGACATGAGTATGAGGAAAATATAATGAATGCAATGCGGGGAAATTGATTTTTGAGAAAATCATATGCATATGATATTTAGTATACAAAGATACAGATGATTTTGTGGCATACAGTGACGCATCCAAGCTGGGTTTGGGGTGTGTGTTTTGATGCAGAGGGATAAGGTCATAACCTATGCATCTCGACAGTTGAAGACATATGAGGACAACTACCCCACACACGACCTAGAGTTAGTTGTAGATTTAATGGTGTTTTAGATTGACAGCAAGAATCGAAATGGAGACCTCCTGCATACATTGTTTTCCAGCTTTGACATACTGACTTTAGGAGCTACTTTTGATATCTTAGATTGAACATCCACCGTTGAATTTTTAATATGTTGTAGATTGAAATACTTAGTTTACTGTGTTAAAATTTGAGATAAAGTTAACGGTCGGATTGAGATTTACGAGGTCCTAAAGTAGGACAGTTGGGTTGTTTTTACAACAGAAGAAAATTTGACTAAGTAAAGAAATTCTAGTTTTTATTCCAACTTTAGAGAATTACGTAGGAGTTATGGTTGAGTATTTTTGAGAGATCTTTGCCCCTATGTTTAGTATGCATATCATAGAGGATCTAGAGATTTATTTCGGAATTTAATACTTTTATCCGAGCCTCGCATCTTAAGCCAAAGTTGGACCTTAGCGACTTTTTATGAAAGTCAAGAATGCGTTTAACTCTTATAAAACTTTAACAAACTTCCTTTCTAGAGTGAGAGTGAGATTTTGAGTTCTAAAGAATAGTTTGGAACCTTGTATAGCATTTTGTAGAGTTTCGGTACCAGGGGTAAAATGGTCATTTACCCGCATAAGGGTATTTTGGTAATTTCTTTATGATCGATTATATATCTTAGAAGTTGGAGACTTCTAAGAAATTGAGATACATTATTGATCCGCGTGCCTTGTGTGACAGGCGTTGGAGTTTCTACGGTTGCGGACCGAGTGAGAAACTGAGAGTTGTGATTTGATTCAGGTAAGTCCTTGCGACTTACTTAGCTGGTTTCTGGATATTAGTTGAGTGATAAAAGTGGTGTGTGTACCATGTGTGTTATAATAACAACTTGTTAGGACGACCGTCGTTATTATGTGTTAAGGCCCAAGTGTATGTATAACGGGCCGTGACATCATTGCCCAGCTCTGCCAGGAGACTGGGAGGTTCTCTATACCCAGACCATACATGTACACGGTGAGATGCATCGGATCCACTCTTGATGGGTACACGGGGGCGGAGGCGAGGTTTGGGAATCCCTCGTGTCACAAAATAAGTATCATTAGTAAGAGTGAATGACTTAAATGAAGATAATAAATGGATTGTTTGAAAGCATGAAGAGTGTTTATTATTTTATGTGTGTGTGCTATTATTATTCTCCTAATGTTTAGATAACTAGCTAATGGTTATTTTGTTGTGTTTTTAGATTTACCGCAGGTTAGAACAGCAACTGAGTGATCCGGAAGTAGTGGTCAGTCGGGTCTCCGTACTCCTTAGAGTGGGGGTTTGGGTTGTTATCTTGTCGTTATTTCCTTTTGTTAAGACAGGTTGGTCTTTTTACTTTGTTTAAGAACTATAGGCTGCTAGACCTTGTTGCATTCATTCCTTTAAAAATACTATTTCATGAAATTCGGTCTTTCTTATTGGTGTCTTGTTGCAAGATCCTAGTAATATTGTTGTCAAACTGAGGTCGGGACCCATTGTGAGGTCCTAACCAGTAATGTCCCGAGTTTTGAGAATTCGGGGTGTTACAGAATATAAGTCACAGTGACCATATGTAATTTATTTCTTTATATAAGCTATGTTAAACGAACATAAAAAAAGGTTAAACTTTAAAGTATAAATGGCATAAAAAATTAGCTTATAAAAAGTAAAAAAAATCAACTATCACGTAACCGAGTAAGTCATAGTGCTTCTAAATGCTAGATTTTAAAATAAAAAGGAAAAATTATATAACAAATAATTATTGGTAATTGTTTTGATAAATCGATAAAATACGTACACAAATCTAAAGAACGATTAAAGAAGATCAACATTTGAAGAATTTCGTGCAGATGAGTGGTTGAACAGGATTCAATCAAAAGATTGGAATAAATTGTAAAAGAAAGACGGTCAAAGAAGATGAATAGAAAATAACAACGAAAAAATAACTTGTTAGACATTCAATCACAATACGTACAAAAATTGGAAACTGAAAATGGAAGAAAAAAAACTCGTTAAGCATTGGATCAAAAGAAACAATCAAAAATCTGATTTGTATGCCGATCAAAACAAAACAATGAAAATACGTAAATAACTCTAGACTATCAAAAGAAATTATCAGAACACTAAGTAAAATTAGAGCATATCGCAAAATATAAATTTACCTGGAATAAACAATATGTTTTCTTGCTTATAAGAAGGGTGAGATCGATGAATGCATGAGTAAAATTGATGAATATAGTAGGTAGGTGTTCCATATATATTGTGGTACGAATTGCTTCCCTCGCAAGTTTTATCTCGGAAGTGTATCCAAGAAGTTTAGTTTTTGATTTTATCTTTTTAAGTATTTTGTTTTATTGATAACAATTTTTTTTAAATATTAAGTTACAAATATATTATTAAAATACGGGATTTTAATAAAAAAATTTGAACGAATTTTAATCCAAATTGTGGTTATTTGAAACTGCCGCAAGGATCCCTTATAAAAATTATAATAAAAAAATAATTAATAACAATAACAATTTAGTAATTATTCTAAATAGAAATGACATTTTAGTAAAATATTTTACAAAAAAGCTGATGTGGCATTCCTTATTGATTAACATGTGGTCTTAGTGTGCTTTGTTTTAGTAAGTTATATAGATTAATAACATCATCTAAAAAAGTGACTCATTTTAACTACCTAAATATTTTTCTAAATATTATATTTTTCACATAAAGTTATTATGATCTTATATTTTTTATGTTTTTATGCTTATGAAGTATTTAGATATCACGCTTGAAAAAGGTGAATAAGAAAATAGTATTTAGAAAAAAAAACAAATGTAACATCATTCACATTTAAAGTCTCGTACAAAAGCTGAAACTATTTTAATAGACAATTTCTTATAAAAAACAAAAAACGTAATGATAGATGTAATTTTTTTTAATTTTATATATAAGTATTAACAATTTTTTTAAAAATCTCTTAATAATTACATGTTTATGTACATTAATAGATAATTAGATGATTAATTAAATGCACTAAAAAGAGGTATATTATTATTTATTAAAATAAAAATGAAAATAAATTCGTGTATGGAACGGACGCTAAACTAATTTTGACATTAAAGTAAAAAATCATAAAAATATACGGGAGTTATAATAGCACCGCAATTCACGTTTGACAAATCAATCACCGTTAAAATCCCCTGAAAGTATAATAAAAGAGATCGGTTATGTTACGGATGTCCTGGTTACGTCGGGAGGGTCGCTTTTTCTGATCATCACAATATAATAAATAGAAGATTAGACCCAGAATCAATAGAGAAGCCGAAGGCAGCAAGCAGACAAAGCAAGTTGTTGTACTTGGAGAGCTTGGAATCTTCGTCTCATGGCGGTTGCTTCGCCTGCCAGTCCTATTGGATCAGTTCCACCACCACCACCTCCTCCTCCTCCCATACTCACTCCTTCTTTCCCTCACTCCGCCACCGCTCCCATTGCTGATCCCTCTAATGACCTCCCCCACTCTCTCAGTCTCCCCAGTGACGCCGATCTTCAGGTTCTCACCACCAATTCCTATTCATTCCTTCCTTCTTTTCCCCTTCTCGAAATTTCAGATAATTTAAAAAACCTGTTTCTGTCGATTTTTTTTGTCAATTTCATCATCCATTTTCTTTTTTTTTTTTTTTTTGCAATGCCAGTCGCCTTCAAGGGCCGAAGAGTATCGTAAATTGTTTCATCTTCCGCCGGAAGCAGTAAGTGGTTGGAACCTTTTTTTCTTACTTTAGGTTTTCTTCGTTCGATTTACATTGCGTTCCATCTTTGTTAATCCTTGGTTGTCTGTCATCTCATTTTAAGTGTTTATGTACAAAAATCAACGTGCTGGTTTCTTTATTTATGAATTTGTTACCTCCTCATTCTCACAGAAGCAGAATGTCAATATTCAGTACCCGTACGTTTGCTTTTTTATTCTGAATTGTTTCGTCATATGAATCTGCTGTTTTATCTTTCATGTAGCCACTTCTTCAATTTATTGAAGAATTCCATGGATCAAACTCGAATGAGGATGAAGAGTTGGAGAAATAGTCTTGAGAAAAATTTGGACAAGGAGATTCTGTAATTCACTTGATTAAAGCAACTAAATTCAAGTTAAAACCAATTCTAACAAACTGAAATGCTCTATTAAAGCATCCACTAAAGCAAACAAACAGTATATAAACTTCACAATTATGCCCTATATGATTGTTTCAAATTGTGTTCGTGGCAATAGGTTCCAGTTAGAATATCTTTGTGATATCTTTCTTGCAGGCTCTTATTCAAGATTTTAATTGTGCCTTACAAGAAAGTATTCTTCTTCAGGTATCATCAGTCCCTATTCCTGACAATGTTTTTTAGTTGAATTAAAGTTCTCCACTTCTCCTCTGTTTGTTTGCGTACTAATCACATTTTGATAACCTTTATATCTTTCAACCTGTCGAACTTAAAAAAAAATTTTATCGCCAAATCGTCTTCCTTGTAATTGACCTTCTCAGATCCTCTATTGCTGCAGGGTCATATGTACTTGTTTGATCGCTGCATATGCTTTTACGCTAACATCTTTGGATTTGAGACAAAGGTTCGTCAATAAGCTTATGCTTTATCTTTGTATTCTATTAATACATGAGTACTTTGGATTTTAGCAATATGGACGATTTTTTAGAAGTTCTTGTTGAAACTCTGAAACTATAATTCTATGATTTTATGACACCGAAATCTATTTGTTCAATTTATATCCTACTAATGTGTAATGAGTGATTGTGAGATAGGTAAGCATATAAGTTGATCCTTTTTTATATTGGCGAGCTACCCCATGCAATGTGTGATGTTGTGATCGAAAGGTCCCTTTCAAAAGTCAAAACAATATTAGGGTCATTGTGCATGACACAGAGTTTTATGTGGGAATGGTAGAGCTCAAGTACGGAAGAACACAAAACAAATCCCCAAATCACAAACACTGAGCATACACAAGAAACCAGAGGACTAAACCTTAAGTTTACCCTCCAAATTGGCAGTATAAAACCTTCATTTGTACTAGTTTGCCTATAGGTCACCCTACTGTGACAATTGACAAGCCTTGCCTCCAACCTAACTAATAATCTCTCTTGATAACCTTCTAGCTTGCCTTAAATATTCTGCAACCTATTCCATCACGCTTTCCTCATTCTTCCATTCATATACTTATCTGGGAATATCTCTCTCATTCTCCTGGGAAGGTAAAGAGTACATGAAAGCATAATGTTTATATATCACCACTTCAAAAGTCATTTGTTTCCTGGTAAAGGTTGCTTACATTTTGCAAGGCCTAATACCAATTCACTAATTGTAATCTGCTTCACTGATACATCTTCCACCTTTACAGAAAAAAATTCTGTTCAATGAGGTCACATTAATCCGAAGAGCAAAGACAGCAGGGTTATTTCCAAATGCCATAGAAATTGTGGCTTCAGGGAAGAAGGTAATAAAATGGCCTAATTTATATGGACTAGATACTTTTGCTAAATGCAAGTTGGTGAACGCTGGACTAGTATTTTAAGAACAATCTTGCATGGGTTCTGCAGAACTTTTTTGCTTCTTTTTTTTCACGTGATGAAGCCTTTAAGACCATTGAAGAGGGATGGTCAAAGCATGACAATGGTGCTAGAGGAATCAATGATCAGGTTCTTTTCTCAAACTTGCTATTGTGATCTGTTTAATATTTATTATTGTCTGTGAGTATAGTTTAAAATTTTATGGGAAACACTCCCTGGTTTTCCTGTGTTTGACACTTCTCGCATGATACACAAAACACGTTTAAAAGCTTGTGTCTTATCATCATGTTTTAGCTTTCATCTGTTCCACATCCAAAGTCGTCCAAAATCGTTAAGTTAATGTTATTAATTTCTATTTGATGCCACTAAGTTGTTCGCCATGAACATCTGAAATCATGAAAAGGCTCTACCCAGCATTAATGATGTTAAAAGAGAGGTCCATGATGCTAAATTTTTGGTGCATATAACTCGTTTTACTTATTTCGGTACTTCGATTTGATTAATATACTGAACAGAGACCTTAGAGACAGTTAAAAAGAAGTTAATAATGTTAGTTTCTTGGTTTTGGGGAACTGTGTACATGGGACAAACGAAAACTACACGTTGTTGGGGAAAAACCCGCGTTCCCGACACTGACCGAGTATATAAGCGGGTATTTTGTTGCGCACTCACACTCGCAAACCTCACTTGTGTATAAGCCTTTGTGATCGAACACTCACTCTTTGTTGCATTCATTCATGCAATACTACATACATATATATATTGGCAAAGGTCGGTTATGGAGGGTAAAGCAACCGACATTCATCACTTTCAAAATGGATAAGTATGAACTAATTCTAGACTAATCTAACTTATTTTACCAATCATAATCCTTGAACCTTGTTTTTCTTCAAAGTTCTAGACACTTCTTTACCTTTCCCAATCTCACTTTTTTAACAAATATAAATTATACAAACAATTCCTCCCTTAATTTATATTTTAAATATCTCCCCACCATCCGAAAATCTTACCTTCGTCTGCTTCTTGGTTCCAGTGCCACTACATGCTTTTTGCACCGCTCTTCCATCTAAGAAGCAAATATTCTTCTCATTCCGGCCTAGCATCACCAAGCGTCTCCCCTTGAACACCTTGCACCATCTCCTTGTGCCGACGAACTTGCACCCCTCCATTGTCATCACACCCAACGAGATGACATTTACGTTCGCCGATGGCACGTACCTCACATTGTGTAGAGTGTGGCTTGTACCGTTATGACGCCTCATCCTCACACTTCCGGTATCTGCTACCTTCAACTTCTCACCACTCATCGAGTTGAAGTGAACAAACTCTCCACGAGTCTCCAAGGTGTCAAACATTGCTTGGTCCCGACATACATGCATTGAGGCAGCACTATCCATCACCCACTCTGACTTGGTGGTCTCCTCACCCGTCGCCAAGTAAACATCCCCGTAATCAACTTCACCAACTTCATTGACCACATTTGTATGGGAGTCCCCTCTCTTCTTTCCCGGCGACATCTCTCTCAACTTCTTTAAGTCCTCCCTCATCCGAGGACACCGGGCTTGCATGTGACCCCTCTCCCCGCAGTAGAAGCACTCGACCTCACTCAAATATCGTCGCGAGCCTGATCTCTGCCTCGGGTCATCATGCCTCCTCCATTGACTCCTCCCTCGTTCTCGCTCCCCCGCAACTAGTATGCGATCCTCTCCTTTGTTGGTAGCATCATTTTTCATCATCCTCTCACTTTCCCGCAAAGTAGCGGTCACCTTATCCAGAGTGAGAGACTTCCTTCCTACAAGTAATGTTTGCACCAAAGACTTGTAGGACTTCGGCAATGATGCTAACAACAACAACGCTTGCTCCTCTTCTCCAATCTTGTCATCAGCATTCAACAATTGACATACTAGTTGATTAAACGAGTTAATGTGGTCATGAAGATTACCTCCTTCCTCCATCTTGAGCGAGTAAAGCTCCATCTTCAAGCACAAACGGTTGGTCAACGACTTCGACGCGTAGATGCTCTCAAGCTTCTCCCACAACGCCTTCGGTGTGGTCTCCTTCAACACACCGTACTTGATCTCGGGAGCCAACGCCAACCGAATTGTACTCACCGCCTTCCTCTGGATGCTTCGCCACTTCTCCTCGCTCATCGATTCAGGCTTCTCCTCCTCCAGAGCTTGGTCAAGACCCTGCTGCACCAATAGGTCTTGAATCGTACTCTGCCACAAAGTGAAGTTGATCTTCCCATCGAAGAGTGGAATCTCGAACGCCCTCATCGCCTCGGCCGCCATCGCGCCAATCACGAGATTCAATAGGCAACAAAGTTTACCCAAACACCACCACCGTAACCTCGGCTCTGATACCAGTTGTTGGGAAAAAACTCCGCGTTCCCGACACTCACCGAGTATATAAGCGGGTATTTTGTTGCGCACTCACACTCGCAAACCTCACTTGTGTATAAGTCTTTGTGATCGAACACTCACTCTGTGTTGCATTCATTCATGCAATACTACATACATATATATATATATATTTATATATATATATATATATATATATTTATATATATATATATATATATATATATATATATATATATATATATATATATTGGCAAAGGTCGGTTATGGAGGGTAAAGCAACCGACATTCATCACTTTCAAAATGGATAAGTATGAACTAATTCTAGACTAATCTAACTTATTTTACCAATCATAACCCTTGAACCTTGTTTTTCTTCAAAGTTCTAGACACTTCTTTACCTTTCCCAATCTCACTTTTTTAACAAATATAAATTATACCAACACACGTTCCAATGAACTTTCAAATAGGTTTTTGTAACATGTGAAAAGACAGGTGCAAGTCGGAATTTCCCAAATTTGTTTCTGTAGTTCTCACTCATCTCATGACTCTTTTTTGTTACTAAATGAAGGCTTAAAATAATCACTTCTTGACAAGCCATAATGACATGCTGTCAGTAGGGTATTTTGTAAGTTGACATATCTGAAAACCTTGCAAATTAATTGAATGTGGTGCTTCCAATAATAAGAAGCATTTCCCGTCATGGATAGAAGTTTTGCTTGTTTATCAGGAAATGTGTGGAAAGAAGATAAATGCATTTGCTTTTGACTATTTCTGAAAAATTTTAGACAAAAAATAGAATTTAGTGCACTGTTTTTCAGTAACCCTTGAGCTTAATATATTGCTGTCAATAACCCTATAGACGGTAGCTGGAGGGTTTTTTTATATCTTATTAAAGGTCATTCCAGTCTTTCTGGTTGTTCATATCAGTTTCTCCTAATATCGTAGTTGCAATTACTTCAATATGATTTGCATTCATAAATCCTGACCCATTTGTTTGGCTGGTAAAAAAGATAAGCCATATGGAGACTGAAGTATTTGGATGATCATCAGTTGAAGTTCTAGGAAGGAGGAACAATACCTTAGTTACATCCCTTGCTCAATCAACGAAGTACTATGTTGAAGTTCTGTAGTTTTGTACGATTTAGATGATCGAAACAGAAGTGTTGTTAGGTCTTTCAATCATGAAAATATGTAATTATTGTAGGCTACAGTATGTTATGTAAGAACTCATTCTTTTAGGCCTTCCAGTTTTTATTTTTAGGCTACAGTGTGAAATAGTTTATTTTAGTCCACCTTGGGATTGAAAATTGTTCCTTCATTGTATCAAATTTAGGATTCCATATCTGAGACTGGCAGCCAGTCCAATGGACCTATTGCAGTTGAAAATTCAAAAAGTTCTGAATTGCGGCTTAGTGCTTCAAACTCTGAAGAAAGGTAAATTATTATACAACTCCAAATGTTCTTCGTGACTAAAATTATCTTGAACCAATCCTGTCTATACATGATTGCATCAGGGTTCTGGGTGTGCCAGTTTTAGAAGATAGGGAGCTTCTTCAGAATAAAAACGTTGATAATATGGATCTGAGTACCTCAGAAGCTCAAGGTGCTGTAGACAAGGATGGAAAACTAGCTGCTGATGCAGATTCATCATTGCCAGGGAGCTCTAATAACTGGGAAGAAGACACTTTAAATTACCCAGAAAGTAAATTCAGCATACTCTAATTCCTTAATAATCTTAAGAGACATTTCATTTAGGTGCTATGAGATTTGATTTGAATTATTTTTTTCGGCTATCATACTTTCACTTTGGTGTCATGACTTGTGAGATTTGATATTTATTTTCCACTTAGGTGATTTCAAACTTCAAAAAAAAAATCATTATTCTAAGCCTTAAAATGCCGTCCTATAATTAAATTGTGTCTTACCTTTTACCTCTTTGCATGTTTTGTGGTCACTTTATTATGCAGTTCCCGAACATTATGCAAAGGTTGCAGAATCCAAATTCCCGGTACGGATGACACTTATTTAGCAATTCTTGTTCGGGAGTTTTGGTTTGGTTTTATCCTGCTTACATAAATTATTCACCATCTAGTGTACATGATCAACTTTCTAACCTTTTAATTTGGTGTTTTGTCAATTAACTACAGATAAAAGTAGAGGACTTCTTCGATCTATTCTTCTCTGATGATGGAATTGGTTTCATGGAATCCTTCCGAAAAAGATGTGGAGATAAAGGTCTGACTTGGATATTGTTTCATTTAGCATACCTTTTGCACTTGCACCCCTTTTGGTTCACGAAAATTGTCCAGTTTGACAATCTTGGTTCCTTTTCCATGTAGAAAGTGCTCTATGCATCACTCTTTCTGTTTGTGGTTGATGCTTTATTCTCTATGATGGGTAAAAGCTACTGGTGTGAGAAACATTAATTTGTAGAAGTTAGCTTTTTGAAAGTGCTGAAACCCGAGACTGATTAATTTTCTAGACAATAAATGTGGGATATAGCAGTTGTGTAGAAGAGGGTATCTTAGCTACACTCATGAATTTTTATTTGGATGACTTTTCCTGCTTATTGATGTTCCCCCCTCAGATTTCAAGTGCACCAAATGGTATCCCCATGAAAAATTAGGCCGTGCACGTGAGGTGTCGTTTCAGCATCCGATAAAAATGTATTTTGGTATGTTACATAGGAACTTGCAAGTGATTCTTATGTTATATAATATTCAGCTAAATAACCTACTTATGTTTGTTGCTAACTAGGTGCAAAATGTGGTGGTTGCAAGGAGCTTCAATCTTACATAGTCTGTAGAAACAGGTAAATTACATCCCCCCCACCCAAAAAAAAAAAACCCTTAACATGTCCCATTGCCCATGTAGATTCATCTAGCTAACCTGGTGTTTATGCCTTTCATATGTAGATGTCCATCATGCTGGTTTCTTTGATTTACAACGTGCTAACTTTATTCACTTAATTTATCTGGTTCTTGTCAGCCATTTAGTTGTCAAGGTTTCACAGGAATTCAGTGATGTTCCATATGCAGACTATTTTCAAGTAGAGGTAAATTCTTGCTCAAGCCTGCTAACGAATTCCCGTCTTATAAGCAGCATAAAGTGAAGATAACATGTGGAAGGAAAAATGACCAAAAATAATATCAACTATGAGGTATGAACCAAAAATAATACAAACTTTAGAAATTACTATTGATATACAAACTATTTCACATTAAACTAGTTTTGATACGGGGTGAAATTGTGGCCAAATTTTATTACAAAAACCACCCATACATTTTTAAATCACACAAAGTTACCCCTATATTTTATGTTCTTTCAAAAATCACTAATGTTATTTTTGTATAGTTAACAAATTATGGAATAAAGATTAGTCATCACTTTATTCTTAAATATTTAAGGTATATATACAAAAAATAAAATAATTAAAAATAAAATTTATGGATAGTATGAGGAAAAAATTCATGTTCTGGGTAAAACCGAATGAAAGAATATATCACTTATTGAAAATTTTGTGTAATTTGAAAATTTAAAATTAATATATTTAAGGAAAAAGATCCCTATTTCATGTCTTCAATTTTAAAAATCAGTCATATTTATACCAAAATTTTTTGAGAATGTCACCAAGTTTGGGTCTTTTATCCAAATTTTTATTTTAAAAATTTTAAAAATTCTCAATCATCCTTACAGTTATATTTCAAATATATGGCCTAAAATATATAAGAATAAAGTGATAACTAACCTTTATTACATAATTTTCCATACATGCTGCCGGGAGGATTCAAACTCGAATCTCGAGGCTAACCACTTAAGTAGTCTAGCACCACATCCCACTAGACTAACTGAGTATTGGTATTTATTTATTACATAATTTATTAGGTATACAAAAGTAATATGGGTAGTTTTTGAAAGAAAATATAATGTAGGGGCGATTTTGTTTGATTTAAAAGTTATGGGTGATTTCTGTAATAAAATTGGCCATTTTTTTACCGCGTATCAAAATTGGTTTAATGTGAAATAGTTTGAATACCAACTAGTAATTTTTAAAATTTGTATTATTTTTGGTTCATGGCTCATAATTGGTATTATTTTTGGTCATTTTTCCTTCTTCCAAAGTAAACTGATTTATGTGAATGTTTAGTCAGTAATTGGAATATGTTCTTAAGTTTCTACTTATTGTTTTAGCCTCCGTTTGTTGTGCTTAAACTTATCATTGGAAGCAGAATGGTATTGTACTAATCCGTCAAATTGTGTTTTGTTAGTCCCTAAAATGGAATGTTAGAGGTCCTTTTAAAAGTCAAATGATGATAATCATTTTCATTTCATTTTCTTCCCCTTAACCGTTTCATTTCTACGTTCCAAACAATCGACCCTTCAGTAGATATATTATGTTATAATTGTTATATGTACCGGTGTATTTCTTGGAAGCTTACAAATCGGGAAAGAATTTTGCAGTATTGATTCTGTTAATTTTGTTCCTCTTCTTCTGAATGCAATTTCAGGGACTGTGGGATGTCCAGAGAGATGACAGTCAAGTCAATGATGGTTGCATTTTGCGAGTTTATATCAATGTGGCTTTTTCCAAGAAAACTGTGTGGAGAAGTAAGCATCTTATACATACATTTTTCTTTGATTGCTTGCTAGAATTTGCACTTCCTTAACCTCACTCATCTACACTGGGTGTACTAATAACTAGATGTGGTAAGAAATATTTAGTTCCATCTATCGTATCTCGTTATCACACAGTGCATCACTTATTCATAATCTCTCTAATTGTGTTTGTTCTACTGCTGTATACTACTACTTTGTCAGGTAAGATAGAACAATCGACAATGGAGGAATGCCGTGAAGCCTATACCACTTGGATTGAACTTGTACGCCCTCACTCCTTATTCTCCAACTGAAGCATAGTTCTGTTTGATGATTACTTACTGATGTTTGAGGTGAACTAATTTCCAGGCCCATGAGGAATTGAAGCAGAAGAACCTTGAAAAATCAGGTAAGTATTCATTCCAGTAAAAGGATGATTAAAAGATCATCATAAAAACATCAAGGAACAGAAACAAGGATTGACGAACTTTAATCTAGATATTCAAAGTTGAGATTGACGTTACAAATGCACAATATGTTTAACATAATCCTGAACAGGATATGTAGAAGGCACGGCAGGAGCTAGCAATGTTGAATCTCTTGTTAGGAGCTCTCAATTAATTGCAGAAATGCAGCACGAGAAAGGTGGCGACGGGTCTACAAAAGTTACAGATGCATCACCTGATCTTCAGGGTTCTCAACAACAAACTCAAATTTCCATCACAGACAAATTGATTGATATCACTGCAATTGCTTCATTACTAGGATCAGTATCAGCCAAATTGCGCTCATTCCTTAAGAGTCAAGGAAACCGTCAGAGACTATTAATTATTCTTTTTGCAACTATCCTTGTTCTGATGCAGGTGTGAATCTTTCCCTCTACCCTAATTGAAGAATGTGCATTTGTGCAAGAGTTTGAGTTTACAGAAATTATACATTATTTACCATCTCCACTATTACTTTGTTGCAGCTAAGCATAGTCCTGCTGTTGAGCAGACCTCAACAGATTTACGTCGTTCCACAAACAAACCCTGTAAACACGGGTGGCCTATGGGACTATCCGAAAGGAACAGAGACCATGGCTTGGCTGGAAAAGCGAGTACACCTGCTCAAGGATGAGATTATGATGGTGGAGGCTCAAATGCAAAGGATGAGACATGAACATATACTGCTAAAAGCACAAATGAAGGTACTTGAGCATCTACACGACGAGCAAAGATGAGAACGGTATCGTATCTCTTACACAAATAAAGTATATAACCTTTGCTTGCCCTGTGAGATGCAAATAAATTAGGAGCAGAAGATAGGTTTGGACTTTGAAATTGCGCAAATGACCGGCATGCTTTGTTTTATTAGCTTGTGCAGATGGCAACTATTAAACTTGGATTCAACCAAAGTTATTTTTTTCGGTGGAGCTAGATCTGTGGCGTGGGTGGTCGGCCATGCCTTGTTGTTTATTGACTTCTCCGGTGTTCAATTCATTTGTCTCGTATTTCACTCTGAGATAAGTATATAACCTAATATTTTGCGTAAACCATACAATGTTATACCCACGTCAGGGCCACTCTGCTACCGATTTTATGCCGGAAGCTGAATGGAAAACCCATCCCGGAGTCCACATGTAAGATTCTTTACGATTCTGTTTCAAAATAAAACACTTTAATATCGAAATATATATATACCGATCAGGGCCTGTTCATTTCCCATATCTGATATCAGATATCAGATATGGATATTAATATCGATATCAATGATACCGATATGAGATTGATATCTGATATCTGATATCTGTGTTTAGCAATATGGTGAAGTATATCGGATATCAATAAAATGTAGTCAAACTAAGCCCTGATAATCCAAATTTTAAGGTTGGAGAAATTATTTGTGGGTTTGTTGGATGGGAGAAGTACATATTGGTGCGAAATGCAGACCAATTGAGAAAGATTCAAGAGGACAAAATCCCTCTTTCATATCATATTGGCCTTCTTGGTATGTCGGTTCATCAATCTGAACAGTTATCCTCGTATCAATCCATCCTAATGAACTCGAGTTTTGAATACAGGAATAGCTGGGTTTACATCATATGTAGAAAAATAGCACTTATAAGATGAGAATTTTAAAATCACAACACACAATCATAGAGAAGATATTTGTAAGAAAAAATAGAGAGAGCATTATCCTCATATTCAACAGAGAAGATATTTGTAAAAAAAAATTAAAATCGAACCTTGCAAAAAATTAGCAGAGAAAGATAAAAGAAGTGAAGGATGCGAAGATGCCACTCACAATCACAAAGAAGCAGAAGAGGTCGGAAATGGTGATGAGATTGAAACACTTTAATATCGAAATATATATATACCGATCAAAATATACTTATACAAATCGAAGACTAACCATTACCCATATGAGTCTTCATTGCGTAACGAACAAGTAGTAAGCGTGTATCTTCCTTCCTTAATCCTTACCCTTTGATTAAACTCTAATGGATTAGATTATAGTTAATCCTTTCACTGCAGTAATCACTTTTGAATTGCACTAATCACTTTTGAATTGTACCGTACTTGAAAATGGCGTTTGTTCTGTAATAGAATGTCAGGATTACTCACATTGTGCAGTGAGTACCAACCGCCTCTTTTATATCTCCTTTTTCAACCATCATTCACAACCACCATTGGACAGGGGAGACGGCATGAGGATGCTCACTCCTGTGTACCTATACCGACACTTAGGTGAGGCTACTCGGGAAGGAACACATTAAATGGTCAGGTTTATCGTCATTCTTTGAGTGATCAAACTATTTATTTATAATTTACTATATAATTAACATTAATATTTCAATCATATTTATTAATATAGTGTTATACATCCATATACAACACTAGATTTCTTTGTATTTTCCGTGTTTTCAAGCAAGAGTCCAAGGAGTGCCATTGGGTCAAGACCTACCAATTGGGGTCCACTTCGAGACGGACAGGGCATTGCTGATTTTAGAGTTGGATCAAACCGATTTTTACTGTCACACCCGAACTGGATATGGTCTGGTACACGGTTCTTATTTTTGCCATATATGGTCCTATCCCCATCAAGGACCGTAAAAAACCGGTTTGACTGAGTTAGACTGTAAATATATAAATTCCGAAAACCTACACTACTCACTAACTAAATTAAGAATGTTGGGTTTCATACCATACAAATTAATGCAAGAGCCCTCGTGAATCAATTAAGAATGATGGGTTTCACACCTAAATCCGATCCGAACCGGTCTAAAACTGGTCCGCTCCCAAACCGAGCTATGGTCCGGAGTTCGCTGAAATTACGGTTAGGAGTGGATGCACAATCCTACACACACTTCCCGCTTATAACATACATTTTCATATGGTTTTAAAGGCATGTAAAAATATGGTATGGATCTAGTAAAATTTTTGGTATGACTATAGTAAAACTCAAAATATATAAACTATTAGTAGAAAATATTTGAACAAATCTAACAAAAACTTTCAACTGAATTTGAACTAAAATTGTAATACTACGATTTTATTCTAGGAAAAAGTATTTTCAAATATTTTTTTTTATCAAAATAGCATTTTTTGTGTATTTATCACATATCATTCTTGTTTTATTTAAAAATTATGTAAACTATATATTTTGACATACATTTTCAAAATAACTTTATTATCTTATTTTTTCCGCTTATATTATCATTCTACCTATTTATCAAATGTCTTTATTTTACAAGCTTACTATTTGCGCGAACGTAGGGCCACCAATGCGGAGTGTGTATGCTCCCTAATTTTCCCTATGCGCATCATGAGACGCACAATTGGGGAACGTGCGGACTCTGCATGCGCCGCAAACCGACATAAAAAACGTCAAAAAGAAAAAAAGAAAGAAGAAGGAAGAAGTTGTGGCGCGCATGCGCCTCATGAGACATATGCATCTAGGCTTGAATCCTAAACTTAAACCGCCGGTTTAGGTCTAGGAACCGCTGGTTTGCTAGGCGGTTTGTAAAAAAAAACTATGAAACCGAACCAAACCGGTCTGTTTGGTCCCTTAAAAACTAAAAAAAAATTATCAAACCACCGGCCAAACCTAAACTTAAACCGTTGACCGCCGGTTTGGTCAAACCGGCAAACCTAAACCACCGGTTTGACCAAACTGGAGGTTTGGGCCGGTTTGAGAACCGCCGGTTCGGCGGTTTGCCCCAAACTGAACTCATGCCTACATGCATTGAAAGGCCGGCGCACATGCGCCCCATCCGGGCACATGCACAACCCGCATGCTTTGTCTTGATAGTGTCATGAGACGCATGCATCGCAAAGGCCGGCGCGCTTGCGGGCTGCGCATGCGCCCCATCCGGACACGTGTACGCCCCACATTCTTTGTCTTGATGGCGTTTTACGGCCGTGTCAAATAACTTTACTCATATTTTATAATTGTATAAATAATATTACATTAATACTAAATCACTAATTATTTTATATGAAATTTATTTGTGTAAAAATATTATTTAAAAATTATTAAATATAAATATTTTTTAAGGTTATGATTTTTAGTTATTTTAAAATTATAATGAATTAAATAACACCAGTACGGCAGTACGTAGCACACTAGAGCGGATGTTACACTAGTAATTATCATCTTGGACTGATGTTATACCAGAAGACCTGCGTTATTTAAATCCCGGAATATTTAAACTAAACATGTCCACGGGTCACGGGTCACCCGTGACCCGGCGGGTACGGGTTCCCCCGGGTCGCGGGTACGGGTAAGGGTCGTTAGATCCTTACCCGTCGACCCGTAACGGTCAGAAAATTAAAAAAAAAAAAATTCCCAACGGCTATATAGCCGTTGGGTAGCCGTTGTAACGGCTAGATTAATAAAAAAATAATAATAAAAAACAATATACTTTAATAAAATTAACCCAAAAACAATTATATAATTACCCCAAACCCAATTCATTTCATCTCACACCAATTCTCATTCAATCATCTATTCACTCTCTCAATCTCTCCATAATTTCCAACTCTTACAATCAATTACTCTCCTAATCTCATATTCTCATTCTCATATTTTTCATTTTACTACTCTTACTACTACATTCTATTATTCAAAAAAAAAATGTCTAGCCGAGGAAGACGTTCTGTTAGCGGTGCCGGTCCTTCATCCGGCGAAGGTGTTACCCGAGGACGTCATTCCGTTAGCGGTCCTCCAACCGGTTCGGATTTAAGGCGGGACTTATTAAGTGGAGATCACGAGATCTTCAAGGAGGATATGGATTCACCTACTTTCCCCATTCCCCAACACCCAATAATCCGAGACCCAATTCACAGAGGAGGCGGAGGACCCGCCGTTGAACAACACTCAACTAACGGCGGCGGTCTTCCGATTTTGGTTCACAAAAGGTGCTCCCGATGCCAACGGGGTTTACTATGCCAAATGCAATTTTTGTGCGGCACAATACAAGCACAAAAAGGGAGAAGGCTACGAGAACTACAAGAGGCATATCCGGAACAAGCATCCCAAAAAAATGGGATTAGCACGAGGGCATACACAACTTAACGGGTACGCATATACTTCTAACCAACCTCCTTCTTTATTTACATATGATCATTCTTCTTTTATGGATGCATTTTCGGAAATGTTAGCCGTAGATTCTTTAGCATTTAGTTTTGCACAAAATGTTGGTTTTAATGATTGGATGCAAAATCATGCTCAACCAGCATATAAACCGATTTCTCGCCAAACCGCTACAAGAAAAATGATGCATAAATATAAAATTCGTAAAGAAGAACTGATTATAAAAAATTTTCTGGAAAACGGTGATATTCAAGTTTCTATTTGTAGTGATATTTGGACCGACGGTTTTCAAAAAAATACATATATGGGTATTACTTGTCATTTTGTTGATAAATTTTGGATTTTAAACAAAAGAGTTTTAACATTACGAGTTTTCAACGAACAACACACCGCCCAAAACATTGCCAGTTTGATTGCAAATGTTTTGGAAGAAAATAGATTACTTTCACGAGTTTTTTCAATCGGTTTTGACAACGCCTCCGCTAACACGGCTTCCATTAGAGATTTAACCAACTATTGTAAGCCGACGGTTGGAGGTAAATTTTTTCACATTAGATGTGCCGCTCATATTTTAAACTTGTGTGTTCAAGACGGTTTAGCATACGTTGGAGATTTAGTACAACCTATTCGAAATATTCTTAATGAACTTTGGTCTTAAAAAAGTGTACGTACTAAATGGTATGCATATTGTAGGGAAGTGTTCAAGTAAGACCCATTATTCCGGTACGGCCGTGCGGCCGTCCGTACGGCCGACACGTGTCCCGGGAAATTTTTTTTTTTTTTTCTGAAGAACGAGTAAAAGTAATAGTTCAAAATTTATTTTGGAATAGTTCATAACTTATAAAAGGATAGTTCATGAACTATAATAGGATAGTTCATAGTGCAAAATTTATAAAGGAATGAAAGTAATAGTTCAAAACTTATTAAGGAATAGTTCATAACTTCTAAAAGGATAGTTCATGAATTATAATAGAATAGTTCATAGTGCAAAATTTATAAAGGAGTGAAAGTAATAGTTCAAAACTTATTATGGGATAGTTCATGAATTATAATAGAATAGTTCATGGATTATAATAGAATACTTTAAAGTGCAAAAATTTATAAAGAAGTCAAAGTAATAGTTCAAAACTTATTATGGGATTGTTCATGAATTATAATAGAATAGTTCATAGATTATATTAAAAAGTAATAGTTCATGGATTATATGGGAATAGTTCAAAGTTTATAGGAGAATAGTGCATAAATTATAACATGGTTGTTCAAACAAATTTTCATTCGTTTCCGGAAAAAAAATCGTTTCAGAAAAGAAGAAAAAAAAAAAAATCCGGGACACGTGTCGCCCGTACGGTCGGCCGTACGACCGTACCGCATTATATGGACCGTACCTGAACATTTACCGCATATTGTAAACAAAATGACGTTTATCCTAAAAAATTTCCAAAAGATGTTTGTACAAGATGGAACTCTACTTAGTACTTACAAAATGATTTATGAATCATATGAATATCGAGAACTTTTAAGTGGTTTTGCCGCACAACATATTGACGGTAATTTTGTTTTCGGTGAATCTTGGGTTTTAGTAAAAGATGTAATGTAGGTTTTTAAATATTTTTATAATGCTACTAACACTTTTAGTTATGTTTATACACCAACTTCAAACATATTTTGTTATGTAGCAATTTATATTGCATTTGCAATTCAACAAGGTCTTTTAATTGAAAATATTTCACAAACTATTTTTTCAATCCGAAGTAAATGGTTAGATTATTATACAGCCATTCCCGATGTTTTTCTTGTTGCATTTGTGTTAGACCCTAGACGTAAAATAGATGGTTTAAAACAATTTTTAGAAAGTTATTATGAATTTTTAGGTTTAGAACAACATTCCGATTGTCATGTTTCTACCATAATTGCTAAAGTTAGAAAATTATTTGATGGATTATTGCTTCAATATCGTGTTTCCGATCAAGGTCAATCTTCTCAACCCCCCTCCTCGTCCTTCATCTTCAACTTCATCTAAATTTAAATCAATTGTTAGAGATTTGTTTGGCCCGAAAAGGGCAAAAATTACGTTGAGTTCCATTCAGAACTCGACGAATATCTAACCATTTCTTTTGAGTTTGGCAATGATGAAGAAGAAGAGGATTTCAACATATTAGAATGGTGGAGCCGACCGGAGAGAATGAGGTTCCTACCCTCTCAAGGATCGCGGAACAAATTCTCGCCGTTCCCGCCTCAACAGTAGCGGTTGAGCAAACCTTTAGCCTGAGTGGAAAGGTGCTCGATCCGACGAGATCAAACATGTTGCCCGAGACGTTGGAGGCACAAGTCCTCCTAGCCGATTGGAGGAAAGCGGAAATGTGAACACAAAAAAAACCTCTCGGCGGAGGAAGGCGACGAAGATGACGACGAGCGACAACAAACGCCATCGGATGTATCGGCGGGAGAGTCCGACTAAGGTAAGAGCCAATCGGGGATATAAACAAAGGTAAGAGAACTACGTGGGCTTTGATTCCTCCTCCCCGAGAGGATACGTAGGCAACCGGGATTCCGGTTCAAGCCCAATTCTTCCTTTTTTTTTTTATGTTTAAGACTTAAACTTTAAGTCCAATTTTTTTTAAGTTTAAGGGTCTGTTTACCTGCGGGTTTATAAACTTCATTTAGTTTATAAACCCGAGTTTTATTTGTTGGTGACTGTTTACATGTAGATGAGTTTATTTTCGAATGGGTTTATTCGGGTTTATAAACCTCTAGAAAATAACCCCCTCAATCCAAGGTTATTTTTCTTGGATGAGTTTATTTTTTCCATATACCCGAAATTACCCTCATTCGTATATTTACAAAGTCGACCCTAACATTCACACCCGTGAAATTCCTTTCTTTCAAAACAACCACATTATTGTCGTCCACAACTATACCTTCGAGATTTGATTTTTCGATTACCCTCCTATTCATATATATATATTGGATTATTCTTTAATCTTTTTAGGGGTAAAAATGTATTTTGCACTAAAATAAACCAAAAAAAACCTTAAGTAAACATCTTTATCGAAATAATATATATAAACTGATCGAGTTTATAAACCCGAAAATAAACCATAAACCCATATAAACCCATTTAGTTTATAAACCCATAAAAATACAAACTACTACTAAACATGCCCTAAGTCCTCTTTTTATTAGTTTATTTTCTTCTTTTTTAAGTTTAAGTATAATTTTTTATTAGTTTATTTTTTTCCTTTTAAGTTTAAGGGCCTGTTTACTTGTAGCTTATTTGTGTTTCATTTAGTTTATAAACCCTGCGTTTAATTTTTGTAGGTGTTTACTTAGGGATTGGTTTATTTCTTTAGGAGTTTATATGGGTTTATAAACCACTTAAAAATAAACTTTTCAGACCAATGTTATTTTTATTTAAAACCCGAATTTGGCCTTGTGGTTTTCCATCTTGATATTATTTGTTCATCCTTGGATATTCAACGTTATTAATCGTTTTTTTAGGGGCATGAGAGTCTTTTGAAGTAAAATAAACCCAAAAAATAAACTCCAAGTAAACAACCTTGTCTAGTTTATTTATATAAACACATCAAAAAATAAGCCTGAAAATAAACTATAAACCCATATAAACTCATTTAGTTTATAAACCCGAAAATAAACTAAGAGCCTGTTTGGTATTGTATTCTAGGAGATTCATTTAAATTCTTTTTTACGAGATTCTTGGAGATGGTAAAATTAGTACCGTTTGGTATGAGTTGGAGCTTCGAGATTGTATTCTTTTGCGAGATTCTTTTGGCTAAAGAATCCCATAAAAACAATCTTCCCCAACCAAGCTTCTTAGAGATTCTTGGGGATAGATTGTTTTTATTCCTTACCTACCCTTTGCCCACACCAGCAGCAATCGATTTTTTCTTCTTCTCCTCCCCGACTCTTATCTTCTCGATCTACTTGTGCTCTAGTTTTGTATTGGCGGATCTTTTCTTCTTCTCCCCAACTCTTATCTTCTCGATCGACTTGCTCAAGTTTTGTTCAAAGTTCTGTATTGCCCACACTTGTAGAGGTCACGAATTTTCTTTGCGGACAGAACTTCCTTCATCTTCTTCCATGGTTGCCCATGTCATCTAGGTCACGTAACTTTGTGAATTTACATTTAGTGAAGATTTGAATAATCTCCTGGCAGTTGCTGTAACATGTGTCCTCCAGGGTGCAAGTGGGTTGTCATAACTTTGTGAATTTACATTCAACTGCTTTTTTCTCTAGAACACCCCAAGCCAAAGTCGCATTTACATTACTTTATTGTCATTTTTCTTAACTTGATGCACCATTACTCCTCCTACAACATGTGTCCTCCAGGGTGCAAGTGGGTTGCTCTTGGAAAATTATGGTATTGTACTTGGTGCAAGAAGTGAAAATGAAAAGACAAAGGCCATGGTAAATGATTATCATCGATTTTTGTAAGGGTATTTTTTAAGGGTCTTTTTGTAAGCTTCATTAAACAATCTATCTCAATAAACTTATACCAAACATAAAAAATTTACAAATTTAACAAATCTTAAGAATCTCCATCTACAACAATCTAAAAAAAGAATCTTCATACGATACCAAACAAGGCCTAACATACAAGCCCTAAGTGACTAAGTCCAATTTTTCTCTTCTCTTTATTTTTTTTTAAAGTTTATTTCCATTATTTTATATATATTTTTTTTAAGGTGAGGTGGCCGACCCGTCGGATCTGACCCGGCGGGTTGACCTTATATACGGGTTCGGGTCCGGGTCACCCTTCCGGACCCGTCGATCCGGCGGGTCCACCCCGTAAACATGCTTAATTTAAACCGATCTAAAAAAAAATAGGTGAATCGAACGATATAAGTAGAGCTTCTAGAGCATTCTACTCACGAAGATCGGACGGCGTAGATTGTAGAAAAGATGAGTAGGTTCGAGAGCCTTAAACACAACGTTTTAACCATTTTCAAAACCTAACCTTGTTTCATCGTCGTCTTTGAAGAGCTCATTACCCTATCCCTACCTATCCACTCCACTCTCTCACTCGCAGGGACGTAGCCTACCTGCTCCGCTCACCCATTTTTTCATCGGGTAACTTCTACTTTCTATTCCTTCGATATTTGTTGGCTCACTTCTTCTTCGATTCTTAGGTTTTGTGTTGTGGTGGCTGTAGTTACTTTGCGCAAATCTCCTCAACATGGCTTCAGCACTATTAAGCAGCACCACCTCAGTTGGGTCCATGGCTGCCCCTGAGAAATTGTCGTCCTTCACCTCCATCTGCTCCCGCACTTCTAATCTTACGCTGCGTAGAAATCGAACTACCCGCCCATCCAGTTCCAGGATCAATGCCATGGCCAAAGAGCTCTACTTCAACAAGGACGGCTCTGCTATTAAGAAACTCCAAGTCAGATACACTTCACTTCACCTCACCTCCTTTAATTTATTGCTTTAGTAGCTTTGCTCAATTTCACTTTGTTTATTAATTATTTAGAGCGGAGTGAACAAGCTTGCCGACCTGGTTGGGGTCACTCTTGGCCCAAAGGGCAGAAATGTTGTTCTTGAAAGCAAATATGGCTCCCCTAAAATTGTCAATGACGGTGTTACTGTTGCCAAGGAGGTAAGCCGTCTAAGTTGCTCCATAAATTTCATTATTGTTTTGTCAGGAAATCTACTCAGTCCGAACTCTTAATAGTGATGTTTCTTGATACTTTGGTCATCGATAGGTTGAGTTGGAGGATCCAGTTGAAAACATAGGTGCCAAATTGGTGAGACAGGCAGCAGCCAAGACCAATGATTTGGCAGGAGACGGCACAACTACTTCGGTGGTACTAGCACAGGGTCTTATCGCTGAGGGTGTCAAGGTTGTTGCAGCCGGTGCAAACCCAGTCCTTATCACCAGGGGCATTGAGAAGACTGCTAAAGCTTTGGTAGCAGAGCTCAAGTTGATGTCTAAGGAGGTTGAAGATAGTGAGCTTGCTGATGTCGCAGCTGTCAGTGCGGGTAACAACAATGAAATTGGTAGTATGATAGCTGAGGCCATGAGTAGAGTAGGAAGGAGAGGTGTCGTCACCCTTGAAGAAGGTAAAAGTGCCGAGAACAGTCTCTATGTGGTCGAAGGTATGCAGTTCGACCGTGGTTACATCTCCCCTTACTTTGTGACTGACAGTGAGAAAATGTCTGTTGAGTATGAGAACTGCAAGGTATTTTTTTCCATTAAATTTGATTATTAGCAGCGGAGCTTTGCATCATATTATTTCTAATATATGTATGGTGTAAATTCAACATGTAATGTTACCCTTGCAGTTGTTGCTAGTTGACAAAAAGATTACAAATGCTAGGGATCTCATCACCATCTTGGAAGATGCTATTAGAGGTGGATACCCAATATTGATAATTGCAGAAGATATTGAACAAGAAGCTTTGGCAACTCTTGTTGTTAACAGGCTCAGGGGTGCTTTAAAAATTGCTGCTCTTAAGGCCCCAGGATTTGGAGAACGGAAAAGCCAATATCTTGATGATATTGCTATTCTTACTGGAGGTAAGCATGTATCCTCGTTTACCCCTCTAGGCTCTTCATCAAGTTTCTCCGGTTAACTATATGTAATATTGATTGGCATTTCGCAGGCACTGTAATCAGAGATGAGGTGGGCCTGACACTTGACAAGGCAGACAAAGAGGTTTTGGGTCATGCTGCAAAGGTGGTGTTGACAAAGGATTCCACCACAATTGTGGGTGATGGGAGCACCCAGGATGCTGTCAATAAACGTGTTGGACAGATAAAGAATCTCATTGAGGTATGATCCTCTACTCTTTTTTGGATCTGCATTGCATCGGTAATTGCATAACGTATTGACCACATTGGATGTTACAACTTTTAACATTAATATAATTTCTTACAGGCTGCTGACCAAGAATATGAGAAGGAAAAACTCAATGAAAGAATTGCTAAGCTTTCTGGTGGTGTGGCTGTGATCCAGGTGACTAGCTATTTGAATTTTATGTTATTAGCTTTCTTCTTTTTTCACAGCAGATGCTTACGACTCTGAACTCCTGTAGGTTGGGGCTCAAACGGAAACAGAATTGAAGGAAAAGAAACTAAGAGTAGAAGATGCACTTAATGCCACTAAGGTAATTGTGCTGTCCAATAATTTTTGTATGAAAGAGAAGTCTTATCTGCACTTGCACCATCTGATGTGCATTATTACTCATTTCAGGCAGCTGTTGAGGAAGGAATTGTTGTGGGCGGTGGATGTACGCTGCTCAGACTTGCATCCAAAGTGGATGCCATCAAGGATGGGCTAGCAAACGAGGAAGAGAAGGTATTTTTTTTATTCATTGTGTGCATTTAGTGTAGAAGAGTAATCATGTAGATGCATGATTAATGAAAATTTGCATGGAGTACTTGCGTACATGTAGTTTAAGCTTGAATATAGTGATGAAATGGAAGCTTTGTGTTCCACATACCTTGCTTTTTAGATGAGAACAAATAACATTGTTGAATACTTGTCGGAGTATATGTATGTACATATACTATTTGAATTTGTGGTCAGTATGCTGCCACACACTGACTGTTTGAATTCCTTGTTTTGGTGGTCTTTGTTGATAGTTTTTGAATTGTTTGGTTGGCGTTATGAGTTAATGATAGAAGTGTTAGAATAGTGATGAAAATTACAAATGCAGGTAGGGGCAGATATTGTGAAGAGGGCATTGAGCTACCCACTGAAGCTAATTGCGAAGAATGCGGGTGTCAATGGAAGTGTGGTCAGTGAGAAGGTATTCATTCAAACCGTTTGATGAATATATGATTTAGGTGGATTGTGGGTTTTGTGGTGTGAATTTATGAAAATGATGTCCCTACAGGTACTCTCAACTGACAATGTAAGGTATGGATACAATGCTGCAACTGGGCAGTATGAAGATCTGATGTCGGCTGGGATTATCGATCCTACTAAGGTAACATTGAATGAGAGTCTTTGCTGAGCTGTCTTAACATCATCAAGTATGGTTTTAGTTCTCACAGTTGTGTGAAATGTCAGGTGGTAAGATGTTGTCTGGAACACGCCGCCTCAGTCGCAAAGACATTCCTAATGTCCGACTGTGTGGTGGTGGAGATCAAGGAGGCCGAGCCAGTGCCAGCCGGAAACCCAATGGACAACTCAGGTATTTTTAATCACATGCTCCTTGTGCGCAGCATGCAGTTAATATATCCCTTCAATCTCTAACACGCGGCCTACTTTTCTGGTCCGACAGGATATGGGTACTGAAAATGATACAGATCTTGCCATGTCCGAGGAGAAGATCGAAAGGATGCACGAGGGTAGATAATGGTCGTTGCCGTCCATAAAAATCGGGAAGTGCTTCATTGAGTTTTAGCATTCTATAGATCAGTTGAATAAGTTGAGGTTCAGATAAGTAAAAGCGAGGGAAAAAGGGTTTTAGAAGGTTTGGTAATGTTGCTGTTTGTTAAGTAGTTTAGTATCAATTCAGTGCATTGTTCTGTATTGCGGAACTCCAAAGCATCAATTTATAGCTTATGGTTTTTTTCTTGATCAGTGTTCATGGCTTCCATGATGGGCTCTATTTATTCCATAAGACCTGAGAGTGACTTGGGTAAATTTGGAGCTTTGAGAACTGAATGGTCCGGGCTAGACCGGTATAAGTTGGACCAGTAATGGTTCATGAACCGGACCAATATATGCCTGCCCAATATGGTCCGGGTTATGTGAACCCATTTTCATTTTCTTGAGTTTTTAAAATCAGTAGGTGGTTGGTACATTTAATTATGTTGCCTATTCAAAATAATGTAATTTAAAAGAATTCGGCATATGCTTAACCGATACTGGTATAATTATAAATTGCTTGGACCTGTGCCGTCGGTAAATGTAAATTATATATAAAAAAATTGGGGCAATAGGATTGTTCTGATTTAGGAAAACAAAATAGGCCCCTCATCCATTGATGTAGTTAATAAATTAATTAACCCTTAAACTTAAAAACAAGCAGTTACAATCTTTATTGTTGAGATCTAATCCCTTGCAGATAAGGGGTATCTTGGCATCCCTGAATCAAATATACCATACACGAAAATATAATTGAACATCGATCAATTGCCGATCTGAATTCTTCAAGCAAATTCGATTACCCATGGTTTATTTGATTACACAAATTCGATTACCCATGGTTTATTTGATTACACATGGTGATCTACGCAAATTCGAATTCCGTTTTCTATAGTGTGCTCTAGGGTGTTTCTTCATCGAGTTTCCCCGAGTCACGCCTCTACAAAACTCCACATAAACTTCAATTTGCTCATGAATCGTTGCTGCGTGAGGAAGGTTGAGCGTGACTGCATGAGGGGACAACGACTGTCACTATTTAGTCGGGGGGATCCGCGGACAACGGCGGCGATGAAGGCGAGATGGCCATGTACGCTACCCATTAGCCACCTCTACACTACAAACCTACGAAGAAGACGATGCCTTCAATGAGGTTTCAATTAATAAAATGACATAAATTATTGTTCTAATAATAAAACAATAATGATACATGATATTATGCACTTGGATGAATCTTGAGAAGAGTGAGTAGCTCAATGGAGGTTAACCTAAGATTTTCGAGACATACAAGCCCCTTCTTAAGCTCTAGTTGAAGCTCCTTAGCTCAAGCTCTTGTGATTGTTCCGAGTTGAAGTTGATCACTGTGAGAATACGATGAATTCCCCTTAGGGTTTCCGTCATCAGACGACTCATATTAATAACAAACTGAGTTTACATAATTATATAAGGGCACCCTATATTTACATTAACTACATAAACTATCATACCCCCGCAGTCGAAACTGGAGGAGGTTGAACAGTGAGACTGGATCTAAAATCTAAAAATAATTGTCGGGGAAGACCCTTTGTAAAATTGTATGCGTACTGAAAAACCGAAGGTACGTGAAGAACTCGAACGTGACCACGGGCAACCTTGTCGTGGACGAAGTGAATGTCGATCTCAATATGCTTGGTCCGTTGGTGTTGAACTGGGTTGCTGGCAAGGTAAGTAGCAGAGATGTTGTCTGTGTATACAATGGATGCCTTGGCAAGCGGGCAATGCAACTCAAGCAATAGGTTTTGCAACCAGGAGCATTCGGACACGACATTGGCAACTCCCCTATATTCTGCCTCTGCACTGGATCTAGAGACGACATATTGTCTTTTGGCAGACCACGAGATTAGAGTGTCATTGAAGAAAACACAGTAACCGGAGGTTGAGCGGCGTGTATCAGGGCAACCTGCCCAATCAACATCTATGTATGCAATGAGATCAGACTTCGGAGAAGAGGAGACGGTGATACCTAATGATGACGTTCCAGAAATGTATCGGATGATGCGCTTGAGAGCTGCAAAATGAGCTTCCCTGGGGTCATGCATAAAAAGGCACACTTGCTGTACTGCAAAACTGATGTCTGGCCGTGTGAAGGTGAGGTACTGCAGTGCTCCAGCTAGACTACGATAAAGTATCGGATCACTAATAGCAGGGCTGGATGAAGCACTTAACTTGATAGACGTTTCAGCTGGCGTAGTAGAAGGTTTGCAGTTAGACATTTTTGCTCGTTCAACAATTTCGCGAGCATATTTATCTTGGGACAGAAATAAGCCAGAGGATGTTCGACTAACAAAAATTCCCAAGATATAGGATAGGGCGCCTAAGTCTTTCAGGGCAAATTCCTTACTCAGAAGCTTGATCAGATGCTTGCGCAGGTCGTCAGAAGAAGCCGTAAGGACAATGTCATCAACATACAGAAGCAGATAGGCAGTGTCAGATCCTTGATTATAAATAAAAAGGGAGGAGTCACTCTTACTGCTAATAAACCCAATCCGATGTAAGAAGCCTACAAAGCGTTGAAACCATGCTCGGGGAGCTTGCTTCAGGCCATAGAGGGACTTCTGCAAAAGACAAACATGATTGAGTTTGGAGGGGTTGCGGAAGCCTGGTGGTTGAAACATATACACCGTTTCGTTCAAATGCCAGTGGAGGAAAGCATTCTGAACATCTAGCTGATGAATGGACCAAGAACGGGATACTGCAATGCTGAGAACCATACGGATGGTCGCTGGTTTAACAACAGGACTGAAAGTCTCATCACAGTCAATGCCAACCTGTTGAGAACAACCGTTAGCAACTAAACGAGCCTTGTATCGCTCCAGGGAACCGTCAGACCTGTACTTATGCTTAAAGATCCACATGCATCGCACAATATTAGCATCCGCAGGACGAGGGACCAGGACCCACGTCTTATTTCGCATAAGGGCTCGATATTCGTCGAGCATGGCAGCGTTCCACTGCGGGTCTTGGAGGGCTACATTGTGGGATTTTTGTATGGTATGGGAGATATTTTTGTGGTGGAAATGGAAAGGTCAAAGACCGGTTTTGATTTTATTATTCCGGACTGACTGCGGGTGTGAGGTCGGGTTTGGGGAAGCTCTCTATTTGTAGAAGAGTGGACTGGGGGGATTGATTCGTTTCTAAGATGTGGGACGGCCGGACTGGATAAGGCAGGTGGGCCGGAAATAGGACATGGGCCTTAAGAGGAGGGAGGTAAAGGGGACGCTGGAGTGTGGGAGGGGGATGGGCCGAAGCAGCGTGCCCAAAGGAGGAAGGTTGTAGCGCTGGGCTGGGCGGAGTAAACAATGGGCCAGATGTAGCTTGTATTGGGTTGGGTATTGGACCAGAAGAGCTAAAGCGCTGGGCTGGAGTCAAAGTGCCACTACTGGATTGATCTGAGCCGGTAGACTGCGCAGGGGAACCATGGGCCTGAGATGCCATTTCAGCATGGTAGGGAGATGGATCCAAATCATCTGGAAAAATGGGTGACACAGGTGAGGATTTTGCGAAAGAAAAAACGGACTCGTCAAAAGTGACATGACGGGAGAGAATGATTTTATGTGTGGCTAACTCTAAACATTTATACCCTCGATGATGAGTCGGGTACCCGAGAAAAACACACGGAGTGGAGCGGGGTTGAAGTTTGTGGGAGATGGTTGCGCTTTGATTGGGATAGCAAAGGCAACCAAAGTTACGAAGATGATTGTAGGAAGGTGTTGTGCGGTACAACACTTGGGTGGGTGACCGATTTTGAATTGTGGTGGAGGGTAAGATGTTGAGGAGGTAGCAGGACGTTTCTAAGGCATGGGGCCAATAAGAAACGGGAAGTGATGCATGGAAAAGAAGTGAGCGGATCATGTTTGTTATGGTACGAATGATCCGTTCAGCTTTACCATTTTGAGGGGAGGTATAGGGACAGGAGAAGCGGAAATTAATGCCATGAGAGGTGAAGAAGTGTGAAAACTAGAGTTATTGAACTCTCTACCCATGTCACATTGGAAAGATTTAATAGGACAATTGAACTGAGTCTTAACAAGATTGTAAAATTGCACAAAAAGACCAAACACTTGAGACTTAAATTTGATGGGAAAAATCCATAGAAAATGTGAGAAATCATCAAGAAAAAGAAGGTAGTATTTGAAACCCTCCTTGCTTTCAATTGATGAGGTCCAAAGATTGCTATGAATTATATCAAAAGGTGCAAACGTAGTGGTAATAGACCGTTCAAACGGAAGTTTATGATGTTTTCCTAGTTGACATGCATGACATAGAGGGGATAATTTCTCTTTATTACAACGAAAAGAAGCAGAATTGCGAAGAACGTCTAGGACGGGAGCTCCGGGATGACCTAGACGAGCGTGCCAAATACTTGGTGACTCTATGGAAAGGGCGTGGACATGTGGAGACCCGGTGACAGGATAAAGTTCCCCCGAACTATTGCATCTCAGACGTATGGTCCCCGTTTGCAAATCCTTCACAAAAAAACCAAACGGATCAAATTCGACGCTAGCAAGGTTATCAGTAGTGAAGCGTCTAACGGATACGAGATTTTTAACTATTTTTGGTACAACAAGGACATTTGATAGGCGTAAGGGATGTGTGGTGGTAGGAAAAGTGGTTTCTCCAATACCTGTAGATGGAATACGCATGCCGTTGCCAACAGTTATCGAATTTGAAGGACCATTATGCAAAATAGACGAGAGTGTACCTGGTGTATGAGTCATGTGTGATGTGGCGCCCGTGTCCATGTACCAATTATTGTCCGTCGGATTCAAGGACATTGTTGCAAAGGAGTTATCTAATGCAGTGGGCTGAAAATCATAGCCCAGATGGGCCTGCTGGAATTGCTGTTGTGAGCCTGGCCCAACAGAGTTGTGCTGAAATTGCTGCTGCAGTGGGTAAGGGCTGTTGGGCCTGTTCTGATATGGGCTTGCTGAAAGCCATCCTGGAGGAGGTGGGCCAGAAGGAAGCTGGGATGTAGGTTGCGTAAGAGGAAGCCATCCGCGGGTAGGGTTCCAAACAAACCGTCCGTGTTGCTGGGTGTTGCTGCCTCCAGGGGGACGTTGCCGGCTCCTCTTACCCCGACCCCGCCTCTGCTGGTTCCGGTCGGTGGTCACCGGAGCATTGCCGGCCGAAGGTGTCGACGGTGAGCCGGACTGTGGGCTGCGGTTTTCCGCAGAAAGTGCGGTGCTGGACGTTCCGCCGATTGTTTGAGATGCCATTCGAGTTTCCTCGAGTTGCAACTGAGATCGAGCCTTTGTGAATGACGGTAGCGGATTAGTTTGTTGAATAAAGCTCGCCGCCGCGTTGTATTCGGCGGGTAAACCCGAAATTAGTTGAAGGACAAGTCGCGTCTCAGGAACCGGGGAACCAACGCCTTTGAGTTGATCCGCTAGTAACTTGAGTTGTAAACAATAAGCATTGATGGATGAAAAACCAGATAACTTACAATTTGAGAACTCATGTTCGAGGTAGACGGCACGGGTGTTTTTGTTATCCTGAAAAATATCCTTGACTCGATTCCAAGCCTGAAGAGCCGTATCATCAGAGTCGAGAATTTGCAAAAGGATGTTCCGTGATACAGTACTGTAGATCCATTGAAGGACAGCAGCGTCAACTTGTTGCCACAACGAATCATCGATGTCCGTAGGTTTGGGATTCTTGTTATCGATGTGATCGAGAACATTATGCGCCTTTGCCGTGACGCGAAATAACGTGACCCAAGATGCATACGGAGTGTCATGATCGAGAACGAGGGCAATGTTGTTCTTGATATTGGAGATCGCGAGGGCAGAGTGGAAAGAGGGTTTTCGTTCTGCAGCCATCGAGGGATCGTTAAAGAGAAAAAGAAGCAACGGTGGCGGAGATGAGCTCGACGCGAAAGAGTCGCTGGAAAAATAGCGGAAGTAGGTTTAGAGGAAAGAGACCTCTGATACCATGTGAGAATACGATGAATTCCCCTTAGGGTTTTCGTCATCAGACGACTCATATTAATAACAAACTGAGTTTACATAATTACATAAGGGCACCCTATATTTACATTAACTACATAAACTATCAATCACTTTGCTCTTTCTCTTTGCCTATGCTTGAACCATCATTCTCCGTATGCTCATCTTGGATATCCCTTCGTGTTGGAGATAATAAGTTCCCACATCTAAAGATGAAGACATTCCGAACCTAGTATATAAGGTCGGTGGGCTACTCCTCCTATTGCTAGTTGGTTTTAGGATGGAATCTCATCGGGCTTATGTGTTGGGCTTCGGTATAATGTGCATTTGCGCTCGTATGAACACGAATCTGCTCTATCGGTCTGTTTGTATCGGACTTTGACACTTCCTCATGATCTAAATCAATTCAGACATTGAGTATCTCTTGGTTCTCTTGATGGGGCTTGGGTACATCATCCTCTTTGTCTTGAGATGAGTGAGTAGCTCAAATGAGGTTAGACTAGGATTTTCAAGGCATATAAGTTCATTCTTAAGCTCTAGTTGAAGCTACTTAGCTCGAGCTCTTGTGATTGTTTTGACTGGAAGTTGATCACCTTGATCTTGTTCTTGGACTGTGCTTGGACCATTTATATACGTCTACTTAGCTTGAACATCCCTCTCCTCATGATCTAAATCAATTGGGACATCGATTATCTCTTGGTTCTCTTGATGAGGCTTGGTCACATCATCCTCCCTCTCTTGAAAGGGATTCAACCTCAAATTCAGCTTGTCAAGATCATCACTTTCCTACACACAAAAGGGAAACAAGTCACCCACATTAAAAACACCATGTACACCATAAGAAAGTGGTAAATCAAGTTTGTAAGCATTGTCAAACTAGCACTTAAAATGGACCATCTCTTCTTGGTTTTATCTTGGAGTTACAAAGTATTGGGAAACATTCTTTCCTCAAGTGCACCCAAACCAAGTCTCATGATTCAAAAAGAACTTCCTTGCGACCCTTGTTAACTTGCCTCTTGTATTGCCATGACTTCTTATCTAGCTGTAGCCGTGTTTCTTCACGCAAATTCTGAATTTTTAAGGCTTGATCGACATCTTCTTTGCTTTCTTGGTCCGTGATGGCCTATTACAAGAGCTAAAGTGATGTCTTTGGGTTAACGCCATAGACTGCTTCAAAGGGTGTTTTCTTTGTATTCGTATGGATTGATCGGTGCAACAAAGATCTAAGCAAAACACCAAGTGTACGATTTGTTACCTCACTTTGCCTATCCGTTTGGGGATGACAAGTAATTGAAATAGTAGCTTCGTACCAAGCTTACTCCATAGTGTCTCCAAAATTTGTTTAGGAATTTCACATCCCTATCCAACACAATGGACCTAGAAACTCCATGTAATCTCACATCTTCCTTTGGCTTAGCTAAGAGCATATGATTAGAAGCACCACCTTTACTTCCAATAACCATTTTTTGATTCTTACTCTTTGTAATAAAGAGCCTTTCTTTGTTCCCTATCCGCATGATCGGCCTTGATTTCATGTGGAGTCAAAAGCTGCACGGTTATTCTTTTTCCATTCATCTTGAAAGAATATTCATTAATCACTCCTTGATGAATGATACCCATATGCAAAGGTCTTTCTAGAAAGAGACGTCATCCGGTTATAGGAAGTACATCACACACAACCTCATCCTCATATCCCCTTATGACGAATTGAATTGTGGCTAGGTCCTTGACCTCATATGAGGTTAGCCGTAGTGGATGAAGAAGTCCAGGACGTCGAGTTATTCAAGCTTACCACAAAGAAGGGATCGAGACGACCATGAGACGGGCATGACACGACCACTTTGGCCGTGCCGCCCCCATTTCCGCCTGTGACACCTTACTTTCTCCTTGATTTTCACTTGAGACGCCTTGGCCACAGATTCCTTGCCCATCTCATCCCCGTTTAAGCCCGTGTTGACACGTAAAAAAATTTCGAAAATAAAATCAGGATTAAATTATTTCTCTAGGCTTTTTCCTTTTAGGGCCAGATTATGTACCCTATATGTTGCTAGCTAGTTTTCATATGGTTGAGGGGTTCCAACATTGTTCCTCTACGTTGAGACTTTTACCCTAGACTATAGTTTTTCCTTTTCTACTCTGATTCACAAAAAACACTTTTGTTGGCGAATTCATTAAGGTTTGCTTTTGGATTATTGATTATGTTTTCTATTTACTATTTTTATTTTATTGCTTTGTAATTTTCTTCATGTCTGTCTAGTTTACTTATGATCTTAGTATTGTATGAACCCTATAATGCATTGACTTATAATTATTGTATATGCATTGTTAAACGAAAATCAATTTACTTTATTTTGCCTAGTTACCTTATTCATACCCCTTTGTTGACGTATGTTGAGAAACAATGGTTTTCTTGAACATAGAAATAGATTATTTTTTTACGAGAGCGTGTTGTTTTTATTAGACCTTCTAGGATTCAACTTAGTTTGAGGAGAGAAATTTATCATTGATACATACGCATTCGTCAATCATCTTTGTACACAAAGATGTAGTAAAAGCTATATTTGATAGTTAAATATATATCCGCTGAAGTATCACATGGTAATTGATACAAAGTATTCAAGCATTTATGAAGCTTATATGAAAGCAAATCTCAAAGCGGATAGATTCATATACATGGAGATCCAATACTCTTTAGGATGATACAGCTTATGGGCTGAATATCAATATTGTGGGTATAAAAACATTCTTAAAATAAACAACTCTCCAAAGCTGAATTATAACTTATTTTGCCCCAATTTTAATTTGATGACTCGTGTGATACAGTCTCAGAACTTGGTTCCGAAGGCGGTGGTGACATGCATCGGGACGGGATAGTGACGGAGGATTAGGTTGAAGTGAACCCAAACACTCTCCATCGATACTTACCTGTTAGAAAATACGATGTGTTTAATGAATGATGTTTATGACAACACTTATTGTATGTATGTGTATTCTGAATTTTAGAAGAGAATCGGTGAATAGTTGGTCGGTATCCAGGTCTATAATAAAAAGTTGAGCTGAACACATTTTAGAAGAGAATACAATTATATACGCATTAATGTCGCCATTGCATCACATTTGTTGGTGAGTTGTGAGCCATAGAACATTGAAATTTTAAAATACAACCAATTGATATTTATAGTCAAGATTGTTCATTCTTCACTAATTGATATTTCGATCGACCTAGACCGACTCAAACCGGTCAACAAAAACATAAAGGTTTTAAACTTGGCTAAAAACGGCCCAGTTAGTTTTATTCAAAGAAATTTGGTCCCAACCGAACCTGAATCGGACTTGAATAACATGTCCCCTCCAATAGAAACTTTTCGGTCGTAGACTAGTGTTACATCGACACATTGAATTTGATAGAAGAACGCTTGGATATGTCCTTCACTACCTCGGACTGATTGGAAGTTTTCCTTGGATGGGCGAAGCGCATGTAGCAATTAAGTATATTTCAAAGGCATTGTTGCTTCTCAGATTAACGAGCCTGAGATTCATGAGCAAGTTGAGTGTTGATTATAATGCTCATCTCCTTAGACCGTGTACCGCCGAGGAGACTCAACTGCGTTGTTTGAGATGGATCCGACAAATTCTTTCTTCTTCTAGCCCAACTGGGCAATCATTTGGGAATCGGACTTTTTCAAGGTCACCTCCTCCCGCCCTCTTTTAATCACACTTTAATCTCTCTTTTATATATACTAGCCGGGACGTCGTAGATGAGATCGGAAATTACACGTCGTAGGTGAAATCGGGAGTCGTTCATTCAATTTCCGACGCTCAAAAACTTCTTCCTAATAATATATCAGGCGCGTGCACTAAATCAAATTTCAACAAGAAGACCTCTCTATGAAGTGCTATTTGATAGGTAATTAGGTTTCTCTTGCTCATCAGTCATACTAAATGCACATGGAAACACAAGGAAACTCTAGTACAACTTCAAATAAAGAAACAAATTCAGTTTTGTTTCTCCAACTGAGCATATCACAGTGTGATATCCATATCATTGATACATACGCATTCGTCAATCATGGTTGTGCATTATTATACATTGCAAAATATCCTAAACAATTTGTTCCCGGGAGTTGCTAATATCAGCTTGAGCCTACAAATCAAGCTTCTCTTTGTCTCACATGCCCTCATTATTTGGTCACGAGTGATTCTTATTCGGTTCACCTATATAAGAAAGCAAGCTCAATCAGATATAACTTATCAAAGATTAAGGGGCAAGTACCGATGTGTTCTGCATCTTATTTCATCACATTATAACCAAAACATTTATATGCATTTAGCTTCTTTTTGTCAACTCAGTTGAAAAAAGAGAGATGATATATATGAGATAAGCCCAACGAAAAATACATGAATAACAAGAGACTAAAACTGATCAAATTCCAAACTAAATCGACCAAGGCATGAATACACAATTGCTTGTGAACATGATTACCAAGTACTTGCAAACTAACGTTAACGAATCTGTACAACTCAAAATTATGCATAATACCATAACTTTAACTAATTATACATTTATTGATGTACATATTCAGAAATGTTAAAAGTTAAACTCTTGAGTATCTCCTCTTGGATGCACGATGGCCATTCTCAAGGTTTGAGCAAGGGGTGATGGAACTCACACAATCTGAGGCAACCCCTCATTTGAAGGTGTTCAACGAGTTTGGATCTACATTATTCACTTCTTTTTAAGCAATCTTGTCTGGATGACGAATAAAAACTATCTACAACAAGATAACAATAGAGTTCATCTCGTTTCTGTCAACAAAGCTATAAACTATCCTAGATTGGTATCACACGCATTCAATCTCACTATCATCTTCACGCATCATCATATAAAGATTAGATCTATGCGAGTACATAAGAATCATATGAAATAAACCCCATCAACGTTGGAGCATTGTGTCAACTGCAACCACATACATGTCGCAAGACTTGATGGAAGAGACTGACGGTAAATTAGTACTCAATATCCCCCCTTACTAGTCGGGATTGTATGGTTGAGGTTTATTGGTACTACTCTAACAATGGAGTGTTTAATGTGTGAACTGCTTATATTTTAGTGATGGGGGATCGCGATAATGTGGAGGGAAGAACTAGTACTTCATGCAATTCTTTGGGTTCCATTTTGTGGAAGAGATTGTGGAAATCAAAGTCCTCCCAACAACGAAGGAGTTTGCGTGGAGGGCGTGTAGGGAGACTATTCGTTGTACAGTAGCCTTGTGGAGGAGGAGACTCGACGTTGAACCCTATTGTTTGGGTTGTGGTCAGGTGGAGACACCGATGCATGATTTGGCGCCACAACGTCGACGTTGAAATCTCGTTCGAGATTTCGCGCCACAACGTCGAGGAATTACTTGGGCGGAAAGCTACATTAATTTTCTCTCAAATCTAGTTGACATTTACATATATTTGAGTCAAATCTATACATACCCAGCTGCTACACCAAAGAAGGAAAGAGATTTACGAAGTTATCTTATTGTTAAGATCTTATCTAGCAGGTGAAATATTATCATATCTTCCTAATCCTAACCGAATATATATTCGTATCTTATATATACCACTCACCCCAACAACCATATATCTCGCACCATCTATTCCCCTAACACCACAAGAAATCCAAACACTTTTCACTCTTTCTTACCCTAAACTATACTTTATTTCATAAATTATAACCAAAGTTTTGGTGAAGCTAGTTAAGCTAGATTTGTTGCGATCAAACTGAGAGGGTATCATCAAGACAATAAGGGAGGAGTATATCCCACATCATATTCAGTGATTGTCGTCAAACACATGACGTTCAACAATCTCAACCCCCTTTAGTCAATCTCGCCAAAGATTTAGGTCGAGATTTGTTAATGTTGCGGATTTTATTGAAATTTGAAGACAAAAGTTGAGCAATTCAAGTGTGCAAGGTTCAAGAGGACATCCAGAGAAGAAGTTTTATATATATCATCCTTGATCCAGTTCATAGCCAAAACACATTACTTTTGATCAATCTTGGCTCCCAGTGATTATCTCGGCCGAGATCCAGACATAGATTTACCTTATGTCGAGATTAAACATACATGGCTATCTCTCTCTCTCCGTCTCTCTCTAATTGCATTAGTTCAAGGTACGTAAAACTCTCTTCTTAGTGTCTTGTGTGTCTATTTTTTTCCTCTTTATACTCTAAACACATTGAGTCTATTTCTTTTGATGTCTTAGTCAATATCTACACTTTCTATCATACTAGTTGAGTCTACTTGCAATATTCTTTCTACTTTGTGTCTATTGTGTTAAGAAAACTCCAGCAGGTTTTCCTTAACTATCTTTCAACACAAGAACCTGCTTCCAAGCCAAGTTGACAACTTGATTCATCCAAGGAGTTTCTATTTGAAGCTATTCATCGATTTTAAAGGAGTATTAATCCATCCAAGACAATTACATCAAATTAGCTTGTGGTATCATGACAGAGATTGAGTGTGAGAGAAAACAATTAAGGATTTTTGGATTTCATTAACTTCACACATTTGTTGTTACTTTACGCATTTGTGTAGATGTCAAGGCAAAATAGTCCTCGAGGGTTACAAAAGAATAATTCCTCAACATTTGCTAAACGGATGGAGAAACTGGAATCTCGTCCAAGTGAAGAATCACGACCTTAATCTAACCCGAGATTGAGGCCGAGATATGTGTACGAGATAAGTGGTAGTTTACGCAATTTGCCTATGCCCCTAATCCCCGATCCACTCCAAGAGCCCCCAAGGGCCAGGTACGAGACATTCAAATCCTCCTTTTTAATGTACCTAATATTCCGGAATTTGTTGAAGATTTTCAAGAATTAGAGGATAAGGATGAAGATGACATTTGGAGAGACTATCCTAGACGTAACCATATTATTAGGAGAGGTCGCAACGTGGATCCTTATATACCTCACCAAGAGAATGACGGAATTGGAAAAGTGTAGGTCAAAATTTCAAGTTTTGAAGGCAAATGTGATTTAGACGCTTTTATGGAATGGATGATAGCATGAATTATTGTCTATATTTTGGGACCTGTTTAGACGTTTTATCTTCAATAATCTACATGTTTGGATGTATATTATGTGATTATATTGTCGTTTCATCTACCTTTGCGGGAATCGAGGTCTACACCAAGTTTCGTTGTAATCGTAGGTAAAATGGCACGTTTTGCATCAAAATGGAGCTAAAGGAGCTAAGGAGTCATTGGATCTACATTCAGGAGCTTAAGGAAGAATCCAGGAATCATGGATATGGATTGAAGATTTACTTTGGACCAGATTTGAGAGATTTTACATTCAGTTAGAGTCACCTCGGTCAGCTACAGTACCATCTCGACCGAGGTGATCCAGAGGAGCTGCTCGACCGAGGCGAACACCTTGGACGCGGCAAGATATAATTTATTCTTGGCTGCGATCTTTTATTTTTGGAAAGAGGATCTTATATTTTTAGGCTGGATTCCTGGAAGGAAGAAGATAATTCAGCTTATATATTTTTACCTATTTTATGGGAAAATATCTTTCTAAGATCTTTTATCTTTGGGAGGTAATTTTCCTATAAAAAGGGTTGGATTTTCCACAAATCCGGCATCCGCTTACGGCTGGAAAACATCCACTACAGCGGGGAGATTTGAAGAACCTTTTTGGAAGGTTGAAGAAAGATTGAAGGAAGAAAGTTGATAGCTTTTATAGCTTTTGTGAAGGGTTTTGTAAGATTCTCTTAAATTCCCTTCTTGTTGATTGTCTTATTGGATTTTGATCCAAGGAACGCTTGTTTGTTTGATAATTGATTCAGTTATTGAAGCCTTTTTCTTAATGTTTTTGTGTTCAATTATTCACTTTCTTTCCTTATATTTGATTATTGCATTCATGATGATGAGTGGCTAATTTCTTTGTGTGATTCTAGGGTGATTGACTGAAGGTTGTGGGAAAAACAATGATAGAATAATCTTAATTCTAGTAGGACCCTGAAAGCTCGAGTCTTTATCCTTAACCCTAGAACATCTCGTTCAGTCGATGAACATCTCGGCCGGGGTGGAATTCGTCTGACCGAGGTGACTTTTCTGATCCGAAACTGAGAGTTAAGCTCGAGTCTTTATCCTTGAGGCCGAATTGAAGGAAGCGTTAGAACAACTACGCCTTAGCAAGGAAGAGCTGAGACTGGAAAGGGAAGAAACTCGCACAAGGACTGAGGCTATCGAAGCAGATATGACGGCTTTACGAGACCAGTATCTACCTCGACCGAACCCAAATCCTCGACCGAGGCAAGACCCTGTTCCAGATCCTCGACCGAGGCAGAATCCAGTACCTGCTGCCCCGGCCGAGATACTTCCACCTCGGATGCCAGTCCGAGATGCCCTTTTTGCAGGTATTCCACAGACTCTAGGGCAAAGGATGGACCCCAATCAGCAACTGAGGCGTCCAGGAGTCAACCTAGGTGATCCAGTGGACCATGATTATGAGCTTCGACCACAAGTTCTTTCCATGATTCACCAATGCCAGTTTAGAGGGCTAGAGAGGGAATCTCCACATCAACATCTACAAAACTATGAGATCTTGATGGAGACCTTGAGACCTTCAAGAATAGAAAACAACAACTACAAGCTAAGGCCTTTCTACTTCTCTTTGAAAGATAGAGCACTTACTTGGTATCAATCTCTTCCTCCAGGAAAAATCAATACTTGGGAGGAGATGACGACGGAGTTCTTAACTAAATTCTTTCCCCCCTCTAAAACTGCTGAAATGAGAGGGAAGATTAATGCATTCATCATGAAGGACAAGGAGAGCTTGTCCAAGTCATGGGAGAGATTTAAAGACATTCTTTTGGATTTCCCACATCATGGGATTCCAAAGATAGAGTTGTTGGAGATATACTTTAAGCGACTGGACGGAAACACCCAGTTCAACCTTTAACTACTATCCGCCGGCACGTTCATGGACATGCCGATTGACGAAGCTTGGGAGTTCATAGAGAAGCAAGCTTTGCACATGGAGAAGTACTCCCACCAAGGAGCTGAAGGTGGAGTTAAAAGAGTCAAATTTCAAGATGCTCCACCTAACAATGATCAACTCACTTCTTTGAAGAATGATGTGAAACAATTGAAGGAACTTTTAGTTGCTCAAACCAAGAAGGAAGATCAAGGATCAAGGAACAACAATAGTTACCGGAACAACAACAACGGTTCCCAGAACAACAACTACAACAACAATAGAGGATCCAACAGCAATAATTAGAGGGCAAACAACCAAAACTCGGGTAACCCTTACTCTAACTCCAATTCGAATGACTCCTCTAATCCTTTCCTTTCTTCCTCTTCTTCTTCTACTCCATTAAAGAGCCAGGAGCAAGGATCGAGTTCGTCCCAGCCGGAAAAGAAAGATGCGGTGCTGGAGGCCATCTTGATCAAGCTCAACTCTATGGAGACATCCATGACTTCATTTTCGAAGGCACAAAAAAGCCTTAGAACAACAATTCTTTAACAAGGCAAATGAAGCGCCAAGAGATCCAGGGAAGCTTCCAGCAAGGACGGAAAGCAACCCTAAAGGACAGATCATGGCAATAACAACGAGAAGCAGACGGAAGACTGCAGATCCAGTGCCTCGGTCGATGCCAGTACAGACGAAGACCACCTCGGTCTAGGAACAGTCGAAGAACACTTCGGCCGAGATGCCAACCGAGGTGGAGCCACAGAAAGTGGAGGAGAAAATGAAGTTTATATTCCACCTCCTGCATATAAACCACCACTTCCATTCCCCCAGTCAAGGGCCAGAGCACATCTAGACAAGCATTTTGGTAAGTTACTTGACTTGATGAATAAACTACACATTAATATCCCTTTCCTTGATGCTATTCTAGGGATGCCCGCCTATGGGAAGTTCTTGAAAGAGATTCTATCAAGGAAGAGGAAGTTGGAAGACTTTGGTGAAGTGAGGATGACATCTAAATCCTCGGAGCTCATTCAAATCATGAAGGAGAAGATGCCACCCAAGTTGAGAGATCCCGGCTCATTTTGCATTCCCATTCAAGTTGGGGATGTCACTTGTGAAGCCTTATGTGATCTAGGAGCCAGCGTGAGCATCATCCCGCTGGAGCTATGTGTTAAGATCGGACTTGGAGAGCCCAAACCGGTAAAGATACGGTTATACATGGCGGACCGCTCCATTACCCATCCCGTGGGCATTTTGGAAGACGTTCCGGTCAAGTTAGGTAACTTCCATTTACCTATAGAATTTGTTGTGCTTGACATTCCCGCAGATTATCCCGTTCCTATCATTCTCGGGAGACCATTTCTAGCAACTTCGGGTTGCAATGTGGATTATAAGAACGCCAAGCTAAAGTTCAACATTGGCGGAGATGAAGTGGAGTTTGCATTACTTGCAGCAATAAAGGGAGAGCAGCTAGGAGATGATATCTTCAACATCTATGATGAAGAAGAATCAAGAGAATTGGTGAGCTCTATCCTTATTAGAGATCCACTTGAAAAGGTTATTAGTTTTAGCTTAATGGAGGAAGGTATAGATGCTTCTTGTGATGTAGATATACGGAGCTTAATGGCGCTGGAAGAAGATCCATGAGCTAAAATTGAGAAACTAATCCAGGAGAAGAAGATCTCCAGTTTCGGTTCCAGTTGCAGCACCTCGACCGAGGCACTTTTTGGACCAAGCGAGGTGACTGAAGAACATCTCGGTCAACCTATCTAGACCTCGACCGAGGTCGAAAGCGAGATGATGTCAACTGAGACTTCTGAGAATAACAAACTTCTTACTCCCTTTTCTGACATTCGTCCTCAGTTGGTGGAACATTCTCTCCACCAAATTTCTGATAATAAAGGACCTTGGTATGCCGATATTGTTAATTATCTTATTTGCCAGGAAATACCACCCGGATTGGCGTACGCTCAAAGGAAGAAATTCTTCAAGGATGTACGCCATTACTACTGGGATGAACCGCTGCTGTTCAAGAGAGGTCCGGATGGGATGCTTCGAAGATGCATTCCAGAAAATGAAGTTTATAGCGTCATACGGCATTGTCACTCACTCCCTTGTGGAGGGCATGCTAGCGCCAACAAGACACGTGCTAAGATATTACGTTCCGGTTTTTTTTGGCCTACATTATTTAAGGATATGCAAACGTTTGTTGTCTCTTGTGATGCATGCCAAAGAACAGGGAACTTATCTAGAAGGAATGAGATGCCACTCAATAACATACAGGAGGTTGAGATCTTTGATGTATGGGGAGTAGATTTCATGGGACCTTTCCCATCATCCGGAGGAAACCTCTACATTCTCCTAGCTGTCGACTACGTCTCTAGATGGGTTGAAGCCATTGCCTCTCCCACTAATGACGCCATGGTGGTTGTGAAGTTCTTTAACAGGACTATCTTTCCACGTTTTGGAACTCCACGCATCATCATCAGCGATGGAGGGACGCATTTCATGAACCGGAATTTTAAGGCACTTTTATCAAAGTATGGGGTAACCCACAAGGTAGCAACCCCTTATCACCCTCAAACTAGTGGACATGTCGAGATCTCAAATAGAGAAATTAAAGCAATCTTGGAGAAGACCGTCTCTAGGACTAGGAAAAATTGGTCCATGAAGTTGGACGACGCTCTTTGGGCTTACAAGACCACATTCAAGACTCCCATTGGTACCACCCCTTATAATTTGGTATATGGGAAGTCTTGTCATTTGCCCGTTGAGTTAGAACACAAGGCGTATTGGGCGATCAAATGGTTGAACTTCGACATCAAGGAAGCCGGTGAGAAGCGGCTATTGGATATCAATGAGCTGGAGGAGCTGCGTTTGAAAGCTTATGAGAATGCCAAGATCTATATAGAAAGGACGAAGAAATGGCATGACAAGCGTATCATTCCTAAGGAGCTTAAAGAAGGAGACTTAGTTCTACTCTTCAACTCCCGCCTCTGCCTCTTTCTATGTAAGTTGAAATCTAGATGGACCGGACCTTATGTTGTGAAACATGTTTTCCCTTATGGTGCAGTTGAGATTTGGGGAGAAACAAGTGGAAGCTTCAAGGTCAATGGTCATAGACTTAAGAAATACAAACTGGAAGTTCCGGTTGAGGAGGTTGCACCGCTATACCTTGTTTGAGAGATACCTCACGGTCCAGCTAGCGACCTTAAATCAAGCGCTTCTTGGGAGGAATCCCAAGGTATTGTTTTCTTTTCCCTTTTTCTAGTCTAGCTTTAGATAGTTTGCTTTTGCTTTGCTTTGTTTTGTTTTTGGCGTCCTAGACAGACAACAGGTGACATCTAAGGAAGGAATACAACCCAGGAGCAAAACTGGAAGGACAGAAGTTCGAGAATTTGAGAAGACGGAGTTTGACTGAGACACATCTCGGTTGCTATCACAACACCTCGACCGAGATGATTCTTGAGCAACCGAGGCGACTAGGGTTACTGAAGACCCACCTCGGTCCGCACACCTCGTTCCAGTCGAGACCATCTCGACCAAGGTGACAGCAGTTCCAGAAAAGGGTATAAAAGGGGGCTGAGATTTCTCTCTCCTCCCTCTACCTCCTTCTCGACCGCGACGCATATCTCACCTCGTTTCTTCGGTTTTCACCCGTTTTCGACGATTCTCGCTTCTAAACTGAGAGGAAAGGATAGAGGATCAAATTGCAAGCACCAATCTGCAAAGAAAACGCACGAAATTAGCCAAATCTGGGTAAAATTCGAGAAAACCCTAACCTCCTCTTCTCCACTGATTTCTTTCGATTTAGGCTTTGGTTGCCCCTATATTTTGCTGAAAAAGGATTAAGTACCCCATAGGAACCTTTGGTAGTGATATTGGGGGAAAAGAACTGGATTTTTGAGAGAATCGATCGCACAACACTTCGCCTCGGTCCAGTCGGCCTGTGCCTCAGCCGAGGTGTTCTTGAGATTTGTCAGAGAGACCGAGGTGGTCTGACAGAGTACAGAAAAGATGAGTTCTGACATGCAGTTAGTTCTGAGAGACAGATCCTCTCCTTCCCCTTCTTCTTCTTCACGCCGCTCTAGACCAGTGATCCATGAGCGTCACCAGGTCGACTATGACCGCATAGCGGCCCGTCCAGTGGTTGCACCACGTTTCCTGAACATCTCTACTTTTGACTGCCTCTATGTCAATGATGATCTGAGGCGGATGATCTCTATGGTGGGCTTGGAGCAGTTCACTGAGATCCGAGCTCCGGCCTACCTTGAGCCGACCCTGGAGTTTGTTAGCTCCGTCACCTACTTGCCCACCGAATGCGCCATAAAGTACCAGTTGATGAACCGGAACTATTTAGTTCCCATGGACCACTGGCGGGATATCTTTGGCTTCCCGGCCCCTATTGTTGCTGACTTTCCCTCTCGAGCTGTAGTTCGAGAGTTCTGGGGACAGATTGCTCATGTGGTTGAGCACGCTGACTGATGTAGACCTGGAGATTCCAAGGAGCGGATTATATTCCATCTGGCTTTTATACTTGCTCATCAAATCTTCAGCGAGACACTTCTGGCGCGTACTGAGACGCCCCAAAAGATCAGACAGGGTAAGCTTATGAGTCTGTACTGCATGGTGACCGGAGGAGTTCCGGACTTTGGGATGATGCTGCCTGAGGATTTGCACAAGATAAAGGCGAAGGCCAAGGGGGATATCTGCTGTGGAGGTGTAGTGACTCATATAGCGAGTTACATGGATCTTGACTTGAGTGCATGCACTATGGTGGCGGCTGCCAAGCCGCTCGGGCTTCAGGAGATGATCACTCGGAGGATACTGGTTCCTCGCGGTCTTACTACGCCATATGTGGCGATGCCCTGGGAGCAGACTGCACCCCATGGGATTAGATGGTCAGCTCAGTTCTCCGTGTATGATCCGCATTACTGGCAGACTGCATGCATTCCGCTGATGGAGGACGCCAGAGAGGCAGCAGTAGCAGTAGCTCAGGGGCCAGTTGAGAAGGATGAGGCTTGTTACGCTCAGGATGTGATACACAATGGGTTTTAAATTTATATTCTCGTTATATTTATCCTAACTCCTAGCGAACCCGCAGTGTACGGGACGTTTGTAGTAGGGATAGTATTCCGAGGTCGAACACAAAGACTAAGGTGAGATTGATTCGATTTATGATTAAGTTTAGTGAAGATCTAGGTTAAGAAAAGAGAGAGGAATGAAGAAATGAAAAATCTAAATGTTTTTGGTGGGTTTTTAGGTGATCAATCAAGGATCACTAAACATGCAAAATAAACAAATCAACTATGCTAACAAATCAACACAAACAAACAAACTAAACAAGATATAGATCAAGGATAAAAAAGCGGATTCTAGGGGTTGGGAATTCCGGTTATGGCATAGAACTCAAGCTATCTAATCGTTCCTTGGATTAACTATGATATGTTGGGATTAAGCGTTTCTAGATTGGGATCAATCACCGGGTAGGTCTCATGGTCCACTAGTCCGTCCCTAAGATCTCATCACCGGGTAAGTCTCTAAGAACCTAAGGGACGGAATTCTACACAAACCGGATTGTCACCTAGAGATCTAACCTATCCTTACCGGGTAAGTCTCGGGAGGGTTAGTCCTAAGCAACCATCTAGCACACTTAGTCCAATGGCGGCTTATGAGGCTCACCACTACCTAGGGTTTGTTATCTTTGGAATCTAAGAGTAAGGATTACCGGGTAAGTCTCTCCTAACACTTAGTTGCTAACACTAGGTCACCCTAGGATAGATTTAACTCAACAAACACTTAGGATTTCAACATTATAACATTCTAAGACTAGATCCATCGAACCAGGGAAGATCACGGGTTGTTCTACCAAGTCCACGGCCATGGTTTTGCAAGAACAAACCGTGGATCCTAACAGAGGCTACGTTCAAGCACACAAGTCATCCAAGGGCTGATCTAAGTCCATCCTATCATGGTCCTAGCCATAACCATCCTTCCCTTACCCTAGAATCACATCTATTTAGCCTACAACATTCATCATAGCAATCGAAATCATCAAACATAAAATCATGGCTTCCATTTGCAAGATAATGAAGATAAAGAGATGAACAAGTGAAGTAAACAAAACCAAGCTGAAAATGGAATTAGAATGACTCACAACCCTTCTTAAAGAAGGTTCAAATGGTTCATACAAGTCTAGAAATCGATTCCGAAATTCTTCACTACTAAGCTATCAAGTCTATCAATGGTGTGTTCTTCTTCTTCTCTAATGAAGCTCTTCTCCAATGGTAGCTTTCTTCTACCTCCTTCCAAGAATCTTCTTGTTGAGAGTGTATTTTTGATTGGATGATAGTAGATAATGGAGAGCTGCTCCAAGATGATTCTCTCAGCCAATGCAGGACCACTTTTATACTACAACTTTGCAAGAGCTGGCCAAGAGATCGTGGCACAGCTGTCACGAAAACCTGGCAAAATCCACGGGTAGAATCACGGCCGTGGAGTGTCAGTGAACCGTGGTTTGGACCTTCAGCTTTGCCTTTGATCATTAAGCTTCGATTTGGTGCATGGCTTGTGTTGGCAAGGTTCCATGAGTCCTCATTAGCCTCTAGCTTGCATTCTAATGAGTCCGAGGGTGTGTCATCTTGATGAACAATCCTCAAACGTATCGTTTTAGCTCCTAAATCTCCCAAAATACCTACAAGGCAATGCACAAGTCCGTGTAGACGTCTATCTCGACAAATTACGTGAATTGAGTGCAAACGCCGTGAACTAATGCTAAACCATGCATGAATGAGCGAAAAATCTATCTAAATGAGTGTCTAAATCTAAGTCATAAATCGTGTTATCAAAAATACCGCATACTTAAGGTTTGCTCGTCCCCGAGCAAATTCTCAACTATAGACTACAAGATAACATGATTTATGTATGCAGAAAAATGGCAAAATCTTTTTGGATTTGTGCTTCTACTATTGGATCACCTTCAAAGTCATGTTTCATGGCAAAGGATAAGCAATCATGCATCAAACAAGTGAAGGCATGGAAAGACAATTGCACTTAACTCGAAAGTATGCATGAAATGTAAAGATGAAGAAGTCAAGAAGATCAAGAAGCATATCCAATCTAAGTCACTAAGTCTTACAAACATGCAAATAGGTCATAAGGTCTTGTGAAATAAAAGGCCAAGAAACGTTGTGACTAGGTGGGGATTTTCTAGGTTATGTGATGCTAATCCGGGAATGGAACTAACTCCACAATTTTGTCCTCGATCAACTTCCCTCAAGTGTATATTTTCTCTATCTTTTCTTTTCTTTCCTTTCTTTTTCTTATTTTTGAGACAATGGCATTGGTGTACAAAAGCCGAAACCTTGGTGATTAGCCATCCTCGGGCTTTTTCTATTTTTCGAGGTGCATCCACACCGGGCACACATACCAAAGCTCGTTAGGACTATTGGTTTATTTGACTTTGGCAAGGCACCAACACCCGATTATGTGAAGTGTACCGAGTTACTTGTCATTTAAACCAACGTCCCCAAACCTATATTTTTTTGCTACACTTTCACAACAAATTCAGCATTATATTCATGACATTCTTTCATCAACATCTTCACCCCACACTTGCTTTTCACACACATCAATACACTAACATGCTCCTATTCCCGGATGGGTCAAAAGAGGTCAAATTTATATCAATTGAGGTGTTCAAACATCATGATCAAGATGAGAAGTAGAGAAAAATGAATTGCCTCATTCATTCCTAGATGGTATGCAAGAACTATCATGTAATTTTGACCTTCAATACTCAATCCATTCTAGGCAAACATCATGATCACAAATCATTCATTGAATTCAAGAGAAGTACTTCAAGTCCACATATGCATTTATTAATTCAACACATAAGGCCATCCATAGCCAATTCACAAGACAAGATTCATCATTAGGGTCATATCCAAGCCTAGAAAGTACAAAATTTTTTAAATTTTTCTGATTTTTATGGGAATTTCGAAATGAGTATATACAATGCAAGACATGTGAAAATTTTAAACTATCCTAGATGCTAATCATGCAAAAGATCATGCAAACCCCACCCCATACTTAGAAACACATTGTCCCCAATGTGTAAATGAAGTAAAGAAGAGTGAAAGAGGGTTCTCACAATGTAAAAATGGTTTGCTATGGTATTTGGGATTCTCAAGTGGAATTGATGTTGGATGATCCTATCAACCATGGTAGAGAGCTCTAAGTGTTCATCAAGGCGTCGGGACCCGCGCTAGGCACCGCTAGCCGTCCAAGTTCCGCGTCCGCTCCACCCATAATTGATGAGGGGTTCATCATCATCATTCACTTGCCAAGCAAGGCTTCCAATGCTACCAAGATTCTAACACACACAAAGCACACACAAAAACAGAAAAAATCTAAAACAAAAACAAAACGAAAAGGGGAAAACGTTACCAATGGGTTGCCTCCCACCAAGCGCTTCTTTAAGGTCTTTAGCTTTACCAAACTCGGGGGTGTCTACTCAAGGTAAAGTGGGGCAATCATATCCACCGGAGCTCCCAGGATATACTTCTTCAACCGGTGCCCATTCACCTTAAAGTTTCCACAATGCTCCCCTCCTATCTCAATAGCTCCATGGGGAAAGATCTTCTTCACCACATATGGCCCGGTCCATCTCGATTTTAGCTTTCCGGGGAAAAGCCGCAACCTTGAGTTGAAGATAAGGACAAGGTCGCCTTCACTCAACTCTTTCGGGATGAGGCGCTTGTCATGCCACCGTTTGGTCCTCTCCTTGTAGATCCGGGCATTCTCATAAGCATCCAACCGGATCTCTTCAAGGGCGTTCATATCGAGCAACCTCTTCTCTCCCGCCTCCTTGAGGTCAAAATTTAGCCACTTAATGGCCCAATAAGCTCTATGCTCTATCTCCACCGGAAGGTGGCAAGATTTTCCATAGACCAACTTGTAAGGAGTGGTGCCAATTGGTGTCTTGAAAGCGGTCCTATATGCCCACAAGGCATCATCGAGCTTCATAGCCCAATCCTTTCTTGTCCTAGAGACCGTCTTCTCAAGAATTCCCTTTATCTCCCGGTTGGAGATCTCCACTTGGCCACTAGTTTGGGGGTGGTAAGGTGTTCCCACCTTATGAGTCACCCCATACTTAGCCAAAAGTGCCCCAAAGTTCGTATTGGTGAAGTGCTTCCCTCCATCACTTATGATCACCCTTGGTGTTCCAAAACTAGGAAAGATCACTCGGTTGAAGAACCGCACCACAACCTTGGCGTCATTTGTAGGAGAAGCGATTGCCTCCACCCATCTCGAGACATATTCAACCGCCAATAGGATGTAGAGGTTGCCACATGAAGAAGGGAATGGTCCCATGAAGTCCACACCCCACACATCAAATATTTCCACTTCTTGTATGTTGTTCAAGGGCATCTCATTCCTTCTTGAGATGTTGCCCGTCCTTTGGCAAGCATCACAAGCTACCACAAAGCTTTGCACATCCTTGAACAAACTTGGCCAAAAGAAGCCCGATTGTAACACTTTAGCACATGTCTTGTGTGAGCTAGCATGCCCTCCACATGGCAAGGAATGACAATGGCGGATCACACTCTCCACCTCATCCTCCGGTATGCATCTTCTAAACATTCCATCCGGCCCTCTCTTGAACAAAAGTGGTTCACTCCAATAGTAGTGCCTCACATCTTTGAAGAACTTCTTCCTTTGGGCATATGTCAAACCGGGAGGGACTTCCTCACACACTAAGTAGTTCACAATGTCGGCAAACCATGGCTCGCTTCCTCTAGACACTTGGAACAAGCATTCCTCCACCATTTGCAATTGCTCATCCCGGAACGAGTCATCAATCGGGATGTCATCTCTTTCAAGCTCCAATGGTGGGAGTCTACTAAGGTGATCCGCCACGGAGTTCTCGGATCCCTTCTTGTCCCGGATTTCCAAATCAAACTCTTGACGAAGAAGGATCCACCGAATCAACCTTGGTTTGGCATCCTTCTTTGTAAGTAGATAACATATCGCAGCATGATCCGTATAGACTATGACCTTTGCTCCAACAAGATATGAGCGGAACTTCTCAAATGCATACACAACCGCTAGCAACTCCTTCTCGGTGGTAGCATAATTGAGTTGGGCATCATCTAGCGTCTTGCTAGCATAATAAATGGCATGAGTGCACCCATCTTTCCTTTGCCCCAAAACAGCCCCAACGGCTACATCGCTTGCATCACACATGATCTCAAATGGTAAACTCCAATCCGGAGGTTGCATGATAGGTGCGGAGATCAAGGCGTTCTTCAACCTACAAAAAGCCTCAAGGCAATCTTTGGAGAAAACAAATTCAACATCTTTCATTAGTAGGTTAGTAAGAGGCTTAGAAATTTTAGAGAAGTCTTGAACAAACCTCCGGTAAAAACCGGCATGCCCTAAGAAACTACTTACCCCTTTCACCGAGGTAGGTGGTGGCAACTTCTCTATTGTTTCAATCTTGGCCCTATCAACCTCAATGCCACGGTTGGACACCAAGTGTCCTAACACAATACCTTCACTTACCATGAAGTGGCATTTTTCCCAATTCAAGACAAGATTTGTCTCCTCACATCTTTGCAATACTAATGACAAGTTAGCTAAGCAATTATCAAAGGAAGAACCATATACAGAGAAATCATCCATGAACACTTCCATGATATTTTCAATGTATTCCGAAAAGATAGCCATCATACACCTTTGGAAGGTGGCGGGTGCGTTACACAACCCAAATGGCATTCTCCTATATGCAAAAGTACCCCATGGACATGTAAATGTTGTTTTCTCTTGGTCATCGGGGTGGATAGGGATTTGGAAGAATCCACTATAGCCATCTAAATAGCAAAAGTGAGAATGTTGAGCTAACCTCTCTAGCATTTGGTCAATGAAGGGGAGAGGGAAGTGATCTTTCCTAGAGGCCATGTTCAACTTCCTATAGTCGATGCACATCCTCCACCCCGTAACCGTCCTAGTCGGGATTAGTTCATTGTTCTCATTGGTCACTACGGTCATCCCACCCTTCTTAGGAACTACATGAACGGGACTAACCCACTTACTATCCGAGATAGGGTAGATTATCCCCGCATCTAGCAACTTAATGATTTCCTTTTTGACTACCTCTTTCATTATAGGATTCAATCTCCTTTGATGTTCAATAGAGGGTTTGTGGTTATCTTCCATCAATATTTTATGCATGCACAAAGAAGGCTTAATGCCAACCAAATAATCAATAGTATAGCCAATGACTTTCCTATGCAATCTTAGCTCATGCAACAACTTAGCAAGTTCATCATCACTCAAGCATTCATTCACAATCACCGGATATGTAGAGTTATCACCAAGGAAAGCATACTTTAAATGAGAGGGGAGGGGTTTGAGTTCAAGTTTAGGAGGACCTTTATCGATTGGAGACAATCCAAATAACGTTGGATGAGATGAATCTAAAGCAAATGAAGACCCTCCAAGGCCCCTTGAAGCTTGATCATCAATAAGGTCTGATTCAGGGGAAACCACGGTTGGAACCACGGTTGGCTCCACTTCCACGGCCGTGGACCTTGCATGGCTCATTTGTTGAGGCTTTACAGAGAGTTTGACGGCCGTGGAACCAATTCCACGCCCTTGGAACTTGCAGCTGTTCAGCACCTCTTCGTGGCCTTCAACTTGAGCACTTGTCTCCTCTTCTAATGCTTCTAAGGCCTTGATCTCTTCATTGCAAGCCTCCTCAACACCTTCCTCCATCATACTTAAGGTGAGAACCTTATCTAAGGGATCCTTGATCAAGATCGAGCTCACAACTTCTCTAGATTCCTCTTGCTCGACTATGTTGAAGACATCCTCATCATGGGTTGGCCCTTTCATCATTGTGGACAACTTGAACTTGATGTTCTCTTCTCCAATGTTGAAGGAGAGAGTCCCATTCTTGCATTCCACTAGGCATCCGGAAGTGGCGAGGAAGGGTCTTCCCAAGATGATGGGAACCGGATAGTCCGCCGGAATATCCAAGACAACAAAATCAATTGGCACATAGAATCCTCCTAGTTGCACCGGGATGTCTTCTAATATCCCAACCGGATGAGTGATAGAACGGTCCGCCATATAGAGGGTCATCTTGACCGGTTTCGGCTCTCCTAGCCCAACCTTGTTGCAAAGTGCAAGTGGTATGATGCTTACACTTGCTCCAAGATCACAAAGGGCCTCATACTTCACATCTCCCACTCCAATTGGGACACAAAAGGAACCCGGATCTCTTAGCTTGGGAGGCATCTCCTCCTTCATCGTTTGGATCAATTCCGAGGATCTCTTGGTCATTCTTATCTCCCCATACTCTTCCAACTTCCTTTTGTTGGAGAGTATCTCTTTCAAGAACTTGCCATATGCCGGCATTCCTAAAATAGCATCCATGAACGGAATGTTAATATGCAATTTAGACATTAGTTCAAGGAACTTACCAAAGTGATTGTCCAAGCGAGCTCTTGCTCGTGATTGTGGGAACGGTAGTGGTGGCTTGTATGGAAGCGGTGCCACATGTGTTGGCTCAACATCCTTGCTCTTGCCGCCATCTCCTTGCAAAGTCTCTTCCTCTATCACCACTTGTTTCCCTTTAGCATTCTCCTTGGGCAAAGGGTCTTTCATACTCAACCCACTCCTCGTTGTAATGGCCAACACTTGGCCTCTTGGGTTGTCTTCGGTTCTTCCGGGAAGCTTTCCCGGATCTCTATGGGCTTCACCCGCTTTTTGAAACACTTGTGCTTCCAAAACCTTTTGAGCCTTAGAAATGGAAGTCACGGTGCTCTCAAGACCACTCAACCTTCCAAGCAATTGCTCAAACATCATTTCGGTTCTATCCTTTGGCGGTTGAGTAAATCCGGGTGGAGGTTCTTGTGAAGCTTTTGGTGGTGGAGTTGTGCTTGTGGAAGCGGGAGGGTTCAAGGCTCCATCCGGATTAGAGTAGGAAAACCCGGGATGGTTGTGGTTGGGCCGGTAATTGTTGAATTGCCGGTTGTTGTTGAAGTTCCTTGGACCTTGATAGTTGTTGTAATTGCCCCTTCCCATGTAATTCACATCCTCCTCCTTGGAAGACAAGTTAGCTTGTGGAAGCACTTGAGGAGTTGCTTGATTCTTCAAAGTTGTAGCACACAACTCCCTCAAAGACTTTAGCTCGTTGTTGATGGCGTCAAGCTTGAAATTGTTCATGGTGACCTCACTCACCTCATATGCTCCCGCCTTTCTCCCTTCACTCTTCCTATGGGAGTATTTCTCAATCACTAGAGCTTGTTTCTCTACAAACTCCCAAGCTTCATCTACATGCTTCTCCATAAAAGTCCCACCGGAAAGAGATTGGAGCTTGAATTGGCTATCTTCATCAAGTCCTTTGAAGTAGATCTCCAATAGCTCAATTTTCGGTATACCATGGTGTGGACAATCTAGGAGAAGATCTTTGAACCTCTCCCAAGACTTGAATAAACTCTCTCTATCCTTCATCACGAAGGCATTGATCTTCCCTCTTAACTCGGTAGTCTTGGAAGGTGGGAAGAACTTAGTCAAAAACTCGGTTGTCATCTCCTCCCAAGTACCAACTCGCCCTTGTGGAATAGATTGATACCAAGCCAAGGCTTTTTCCTTAAGAGAGAAGGAAAAAGCCCTAAGCTTATGGTTGTTGCTCTCCAATCTTGGCGGTCTAAGAGTCTCCATCAAGATCTCATAATTCATCAAGTGTTGATGAGGAGACTCTCCTTCCATCCCTCCAAATTGATTATGCCGGATCATTTGTAGAACTTGAGGGCGGAGTTCGTAATCATGGGCTGCGGGATCTCCTAAGTTCACACCCGGACAGTGTGCTCTTTGTGCCGGATCCATACGTTGCCCCAACGTTTGTGGCTCTTCCATAGCAATGGGCACAACCCTAATATTCATCGCCGCCGGCTGCGGTTGTGGTGGAGGTGGAGGAGGTTGTTGACGGTTAAGCTCTCTTTGCACAAGAGCTTGCCTAATCTCCTCAATCTCCCTCCTAGTTGCCTCTTGCCTCTCATTGGCAAGTCTCCTTTCATTCTCCAAGGCTTCATCCCTTATCCTAATTTGCTCTAAAGCCTCATCCAACTCAGCTTGGAGATTTCTTCCGGCCATCTCTTTTCCCTTTTTTATGCTCTTGGATCTAGATCTAAGGGTTTTCTCCGGTTCGGGATCGAATGGAGCTAAATCCTTGCCACGAGATCTTCGCATACACCTAAAGAGTAAGAGATGTCCTGAAAAGCAAAGTCACAAACCAAAAAGAGATCAAAAGCAACAAGAAAGATCTACACTAATAAACAATCACAAAATAGACTCAATCTAGACCTAGTCCCCGGCACCGGCGCCAAAAACTTGTTACGCTCAGGATGTGATACACAATGGGTTTTAAATTTATATTCTCGTTATATTTATCCTAACTCCTAGCGAACCCGCAGTGTACGGGACGTTTGTAGTAGGGATAGTATTCCGAGGTCGAACACAAAGACTAAGGTGAGATTGATTCGATTTATGAATAAGTTTAGTGAAGATCTAGGTTAAGAAAAGAGAGAGGAATGAAGAAATGAAAAATCTAAATGTTTTTGGTGGGTTCTTAGGTGATCAATCAAGGATCACTAAACATGCAAAATAAACAAATCAACTATGCTAACAAATCAACACAAACAAACAAACTAAACAAGATATAGATCAAGGATAGAAAAGCGGATTCTAGGGGTTGGGAATTCCAGTTATGGCATAGAACTCAAGCTATCTAATCGTTCCTTGGATTAACTATGATATGTTGGGATTAATCGTTTCTAGATTGGGATCAATCACCGGGTAGGTCTCATGGTCCACTAGTCCGTCCCTAAGATCTCATCACCGGGTAAGTCTCTAAGAACCTAAGTGACGGAATTCTACACAAACCGGATTGTCACCTAGAGATCTAACCTATCCTTACCGGGTAAGTCTCGGGAGGGTTAGTCCTAAGCAACCATCTAGCACACTTAGTCCAATGGCGGCTTATGAGGCTCACCACTACCTAGGGTTTGTTATCTTTGGAATCTAAGAGTAAGGATTACCGGGTAAGTCTCTCCTAACACTTAGTTGCTAACACTAGGTCACCCTAGGATAGATTTAACTCAACAAACACTTAGGATTTCAACATTCTAACATTCTAAGACTAGATCCATCGAACCAGGGAAGATCACGGGTTGTTCTACCAAGTCCACGGCCGTGGTTTGGCAAGAACAAACCGTGGATCCTAACAGAGGCTACGTTCAAGCACACAAGTCATCCAAGGGCTGATCTAAGTCCATCCTATCATGGTCCTAGCCATAACCATCCTTCCCTTACCCTAGAATCACATCTATTTAGCCTACAACATTCATCATAGCAATCGAAATCATCAAACATAAAATCATGGCTTCTATTTGCAAGATAATGAAGATTAAGAGATGAACAAGTGAAGTAAACAAAACCAAGCTGAAAATGGAATTAGAATGACTCACAACCCTTCTTAAAGAAGGTTCAAATGGTTCATACAAGTCTAGAAATCGATTCCGAAATTCTTCACTACTAAGCTATCAAGTCTATCAATGGTGTGTTCTTCTTCTTCTCCAATGAAGCTCTTCTCCAGAGGTAGCTTTCTTCTACCTCCTTCTTCCAAGAATCTTCTTGTTGAGAGTGTATTTTGGATTGGATGATAGTGGATAATGGAGAGCTGCTCCAAGATGATTCTCTCAGCCAATGCAGGACCACTTTTATACTACAACTTTGCAAGAGCTGGCCAAGAGATCGTGGCACAGCTGTCACGAAAACCTGGCAAAATCCACGGGTAGAATCACGGCCGTGGAGTGTCAGTGAACCGTGGTTTGGACCTTCAGCTTTGCCTTTGATCATTAAGCTTCGATTTGGTGCATGGCTTGTGTTGGCAAGGTTCCATGAGTCCTCATTAGCCTCTAGCTTGCATCCTAATGAGTCCGAGGGTGTGTCATCTTGATGAACGATCCTCAAACGTATCGTTTTAGCTCCTAAATCTCCCAAAATACCTACAAGGCAATGCACAAGTCCGTGTAGACGTTTATCTCGACAAATTACGTGAATTGAGTGCAAACGCCGTGAACTAATGCTAAACCATGCATGAATGAGCGAAAAATCTATCTAAATGAGTGTCTAAATCTAAGTTATAAATCGTGTTATCAAGGCTGAGGAGGATGATGATGATGATGAGGATGGCGGTGCTGCCATGGATACGGGCACAAATACAGCTGGGACTAGTGCGCCGGTCATTGATCTAGATGACGACGAGACTGAGGAGGAGCCAACTGCAGCACCAGCACGTCCCGCTAGGTGTAGGGTACGGAGGCAGAGGGATCCAATTGCTCACCGTTGGATCGACGATCTGACGGATCAGATGATAGATTCCTACGCTGCCCTGTCTTTGGACATCAGAGAGATGCAGGAGAGACAACATTACCAGCACGTGATGACTGAGATTCAGTTTCAGCATATCATGGGCTATCCATTCGACCCATCTTAGTACCCGTACGTGCCACCACCACCACCACCGGATCGGGATTATTGAGAGCTTGCAGGATTTTCTTTCTTTATTTATTATGCAGCTTAGCTTTATCCGGTGAGTACTTTGTTTCTTTAGACTTATTTTGAACCATTGGGACAATGTGTCCCAAGTATGGGGTATTTGGATGTATTATCTGACTTATGTGGATGTACGACTTGACTAGATGGTTATTTATGTTTTATTTTGCTCTATATGCTTATCTGAGACTACATGCATGCATACAGGTTATTTGATTGAGAAAAACGTCAAAAAAACTGGTTAAGAAAATTTTTTTTATGACCTCGACCGATGTGACTCTGACCAATCGAGGTACAGTACCTCGGTTGACTTAGAACACCTCGACCGAGGTGGTTTAACTGAAAAGAATTTCGAAATTATTTTTGTACTACTTCTCTGGATATGACCTCAATGATGATTTTGTTTGCTGACTGGTTTTGAAATCTTTATATGTTTGAAAGGTTTTATGATATGTTTAAGTTGCTAAATGCTTTGTTTGAAATTTGTGGCTTGTTTAATACTTTATTTTTGTCCAAATTATGTTGAATTTGAAGGTTGACACCACATGATGAGTTCTCTCACTTTCTTCCTGGAAAGACCAAGGCAATTCATTCTCTTCTCTTCTTCTTCTTGATCACGCTTTAGCCATTCATATACATATTGCCTCCCTTTACCTATCCGGGAATTTGGAAGCAAGCAAGTGAAAAAGAAAAGTTGAGATGTTGGATGAAAGTTAGAAAGAAACATATAGGTTTGGGGAAGTCAATCATGATGATGAGTACCTCGGCACCATTCACATAGCCGGGTGTTTGTGTCTTGCCAAAGTCGGATTGAGAGATATTCCTAACGGGTCATGGTATGTGCATCAAGGGTTTGAGGCATCTCGAGAAATTGATGATTGCTGATCTCCTAGGCTTCGGTTATTGCGCACCTCTGTCCATGCATCCCAAAAAGTAAAGTAAAAAGTAAATAAGCAAAGCTTATTGGTGGAAGATGTTGAAATTCAAAAGGAAGTGAAGTAAAGATCCTTTTCCCGGATTGTAGCAACACATTCCTATATACATCCCACCCTCACACGTTTCTAGACCTTCATTTGGAAAGCCCTTGAGACCTCGAGCTTGTTGATTGACTTGGTGGTTTAAACTGGATTATACATGATTAATTTCGATAATTATGATTTATTATGCATTCTATGATTTTATGCAAAGATGAACAACTTTCTTATATTTATAAAATGTTTTGATCATATCTTGATTTTAAATTCCATGAAGCATTCTCTTAGAGTGATCTATGATTGTAGCACACCATTAAAATGTTTTAAAAGACTTTTTCATTGATCTTTATGACTTATAATCCATTCTATCTTGTATCTAAGATTTGGAACTTGCTTGGGGACAAGCAAGGGCTAAGTATGGGGTATATTGATAGCATGAATTATTGTCTATCTTTTGGGACCTGTTTAGACGTTTTATTTTCAATAATCTACATGTTTGGATGTATATTATGTGATTATATTGTCGTTTCATCTACCTTTGCGGGAATTGAGGTCTACACCAAGTTTCGTTGTAATCATAGGTAAAATGACACGTTTTGCATCAAAATGGAGCTAAAGGAGCTAAGGAGTCATTGGAGCTACATTCAGGAGCTTAAGGAAGAATCCAGGAATCATGGAAATGGATTGAAGATTTACTTTGGACCAGATTTGAGAGATTTCACATTCAGTTAGAGCCACCTCGGTCAGCTACAGTACCATCTCGACCGAGGTGATCCAGAGGAGCTGCTCAACCGAGGCGAACACCTTGGACGCGGCAAGATATATTTTATTCTTGGCTGAGATCTTTTATTTTTGGAAAGAGGATCTTATATTTTTAGGCTGGATTCTTGGAAGGAAGAAGATAATTCAGCTTATATATTTTTACCTATTTTATGGGAAAATATCTTTCTAAGATGTTTTATCTTTGGGAGGTAATTTTCCTATAAAAAGGGTTGGATTTCCACAAATCCGGCATCCGCTTACGGCTGGAAAACATCCACTACAGCGGGGAGATTTGAAGAACCTTTTTGGAAGGTTGAAGGAAGATTGAAGGAAGAAAGTTGATAACTTTTATAGCTTTTGCGAAGGGTTTTGTAAGATTCTCTTAGATTCCCTTCTTGTTGATTGTCTTATTGGATTTTGATCCAAGGAACGCTTGTTTGTTTGATAATTGATTCAGTTATTAAAGCCTTTTTCTTAAGGTTTTTGTGTTCAATTATTCACTTTCTTTCCTTATATTTGATTATTGCATTCATGATGATGAGTGGCTAATTTCTTTGTGTGATTCTAGGGTGATTGGTTGAAGGTTGTGGGAAAAAAAATGATAGAATAATCTTAATTCCAGTAGGACCCTGAAAGCTCGAGTCTTTATCCTTAACCCTAGAACATCTCGTTCAGTCGATGAACATCTCGGCCGGGGTGGAATTCGTCTGACCGAGGTGACTTTTCTGATCTGAAACTGAGAGTTAAGTGTTAGAGTTTGCCAAATCCTATTCTTATTACACCTTTCCTGGTTCAATGCAAGCCTAGGATGAGACTTACCCGGTAATTCCTTTGTTTGTTTACCAAAGATCATAAGTGTAGGTAATAAAGGTTTATCCTTTATTGGGGTTTGAGTGTGCTTTCATCCCATCTTTGTGAGTTAGCCTGAGACTTACCCGGTTAAGGTTGATTCTATTCCCTTAGTTGGAGTGTTAGTTTGAGGTTATAGTTCTTTTCCTTAATTCCTTGAGACTTACCCGGTAATAGAAGTTACGGTTTGGGATTAGTGAGTAGTGAGACTTACCCAGTGATCTATTCCATTTAGTAACACCTTCCCTTAGCAAAATCTCAGCTTTGTCCGCTTATCTTTAGATCTTGAGTTGGAACCACAACTAGATGCTTTAACCCCTAGAATTGCATATTTCCTTAATTGACTTTTTATCATCTTTGATTGTTTTAATCACTTTTGTGGTTAGTAATTACATAGACTACCTACACCTACTTTGTTTCACTAAGTCCTTAAGATCGACACCCCGAAATTTCTTGCTTTTTACTACGATTGACCCGTACACTACGGGTTCGCATCCTTGTTTTAAGCTTACATCTAGGGTTATAAATTTAAAGCTTGCACACACCGTTTGGAGCGAACAATGGACGACCAAAGTCAAACAAATTTGGTCTTGTCATAACTATAGTGAGCAAAGAAAGATCCAAGTAGCTGCATTGGAATTCCAAGGTCATGCCGTAGTGTGGTGAGATCATCTTGTCAAGAAAGGAGAAGAACACTAGATCCAAACATCAATACATAGGAACAAATAAAAACCTTTGTAACAACCAATTTTGGCTGTCACCGCTCCCGCGGTGACAGTGGCCGCTCCAGCGGCAAGTATGCCTGTCACCGTCCCCGTGGTGACAGTGAGCCGCCCCCACGGCAAAGGCAAACCGCCCCTGCGGTGTTGCCTCAAATCACGAAGATCTTCTTTCCTTTTTCGTTTCTATCTTGTTTCCTATCTTAGAAGATCTGAATTTCTTATCTTTGGTCGGCTTTCCTGGATCTTCTAAACCCTAGAACGTCCTTCCTTCTATCTTTTCACCCCTTTCCTATAAATTCCCTCTTTCTCTTCTTTTTTGCGTTTCTTGCATACGTTTTCCTTCAACCTTGAGAGCCGTAGCCGTTTCCCTCCTTCCCTTGTTGAACGTGTAAATCTTCTTCTCTAAGTTCTTCATCACATTCATGAATTGTTGCATACCTTCCCTTCTGTTTCGCTTTCTTCCTTCGTTCTTCTCTTTTCTTGTTCTCCAAGAATCAAGTTTGATTCTTGATTCTTGTGGAGCGTTATGTTGTTGATTCGTTGATATTCACAGTATACCTTGGTTGAGTTGTGACGTGTGTGTATGTTGAGAGAAGCAAGATTTGGACCTTGCTGTGTTCCTTGCTGTCGAAGGAGTCGATAGCGCTTCTGCACCAAAAACCGCCCCCGCACCTTTGTTGTGCCGCCCCCACGGGAAGTGCCCAGTGCCGCCCTCGCGCCTCTGTCCAGCCGCCCCTACGGTTTGTCCTGCGGTTTCCCCATCTTTGATGAGCTGTTTCCTTCCTTGCTTTCCTCGTCCCTTTCCTTGGTTGTTGTCATTGATGTTGTTACCCCTTAAGAGCGCTGTAAGACTAAGGTCGAGTCCTTAGCATGTGGAGATCTCTTAGAGATCATTGAGACTAGAAGTTATAGACTTCTAGCAACCGCTCTATTCTTATTCGTGATGCCTTATGTAAACAGGCTTTCCTTTGTTCCTTTCCTGAGGGAAACTGAGTGTTCACTGACTCTTTGAGTTTATCTTCGAGTGAGGTATGTCCCTTGGACTTACTTAGCTTCATTCCGTATATTGGTTTGAGTGTATTGACTTGTTTGCATTGTTGTTATTGTTACAACGGATAACCGGACTAGGATGACCTTTATGGCCCAAGTGCATGATACCCAGGCGGTGACCACTTGCCTAGTTCTACAGGAGACTAGGAGGTGCTCTTGCAACCCAGGCCTGCAGGTAACGAATATTACTGATCTATTCCTGTTGTAGACGGAAGCGGAGGCGAGTTTCGGGAGATTGTCGTGTGACAAAATAAGTTTAATTAGTAATGGATGACTTAATGAAAAATAATAACCGGTTGAGTTTGAGCATGCTATATGTTTATATTACCTTATGTGTGTTTGTGCCTTTACAGTCTTTCTGATATCTAGAATGTTAGCTAACAGTTTATACCGATGTTGTAGATGTTCCGCAGGTTAGGGATGCTGTTGAGTGATACGGACGGTGTGGTCAACCGGGGTTCCCGTACATTATAGGACGGGATCGGGATTATGTTTTTATTGTGGATTCCCTTTTGTTTTGAACTCGGCTGCGAGTCTTTTACGCTTCTATTTGTTTAAACCTTTGGTTTTTATATTGTGTTTTGGTTTTTATTTATTTGTGCCTGGTTGTAAGATCCGATGTTGCCGTTGCTACTTTGAGGGTCGGGACCCATTGTGAGGTCCTAGCCCGTAACGTTTTGAGTTCCCAGAACTTGAGGTGTTACTATATGGTATTAGAGCTCTAGGTTGGCAACAATGACACTCAAAATCTTCTAAAGGTCGGATAGATAAATAAACAAAACCTACAAGGGGTCTACATTTTTAAAAGGGGGTTTTTGATTTTAAACTTGTCGGTCTGGGATAGATGTACGGGCAACCACCACTACCTACGTGGATCTCAGTAGTGTAGTTTCTTTTGTGTTGGCCTTTATGTGATTTTCTTGGAGTTCTACTTTAGTTGTAGCGTGGCCTTATATATCTATATCCCTATCGTAGATGGCGTGTACTAGAGCTACATCTGCTATGGGGCGAGGAAGGGGTCGACCACCTCTTCTACCCGACGTCCGTGGACGAGGGCGTGCAGGGAGACCTCCACTAGCTAGAGGTCGGGGCCAAGCCCCAATTGTTGATCCGCCTATTACTAAGGCGTTCGTTGAAGAAGTTTCCGTGAGCGTTGCTCCTGAGGCTGGGAACGGGACCGCCGCTAGGTCCGGAGCAAAGAGAGAGTAGTCGACCGAGTCCAGTCGAGTATCCATTGGAGCTTCTGCATGCCGCAATTACGTGTAGAAAGTTGAGGAGGCTATCAGGACTAGAGGAACTACACCAGCACCGCCAGTACCCGCAAAATCAGCCGAGGTTTCGCAGAGAGTTACGCAGGTTGTTGCTGCACCTGCTAGAGTTGTTGAGGTTGTTATAGCACCGGCTGAGATGAGAGAGCCGAGGACCGACTGTTGGTTGAAGGATTTCAACCATTTGAAGGTTATTTCTTTCATGGGAAAGACTAGATTTGAGGTGAAGTTGTGGCTAGGACAGCTCAATTCTGCTATGGAGGTGATCGGTTGCCTAGAGGGACGTCAAGTCGACATATCACATACGTTACTGAAGGATCAGGCTCATTCTTGGTGGAGGACCATGCTCAGTAAGGTCACCAACTATGAGTAGATGAACAGTGATCAGGGAGCGCTATTGCCCTGCAGCGATGAGGAGAGATCGTCTTCAGGATTTCCTCGAGGCTGGATTCGAGGATTTGCCTATTACTGAGATTGTCAGCAAGTTTCAGGAGGAGTTGTCTTTGTTGGGTCCATCTGCACCACCCGAGGATCAACATGTGTATCTGTTCTCTCGGAGGTTGAGGGAGTCTACACGCTCTTATCTTGTTGGTTTCCGTTGTGATTCCTTGACAGACTATCAAGATAGAGCATCTGCTTATTAGAGAGACCGACCGGGTCAGAGAAGAGCTTCTCAAACAGAAGGTCCTGAGAAGAGATAAAGGACTAGACCAACCAGTATTGGAGCTAGGGCGTCTGGTTTTGGGCGTAGTCAGACGCCAGGTCGCTCCGGTTTCTAGTAGAGTTCCACCAGTGGAAGACAGTGTCATAACTGCCGAGGTGCAGGGCACATCCGAGCTGATTGCAAGAAGGCTGCATTTACTTGCTTTTCCTGTTTCAAGCCAGTACATATATACAGCTGCATTTTGCCGTCAAGGCAAGGCTCTATCCCAGCAGGGATCTTCACTTGCTAGTGTTGCAGAAGGTGGACAGAGACCTCAATATCAGTCCCATCAGCAGTAGAGAGTTTCTCGTTCTACCGCTCCTCAGGGTTCCACTCCGGGTTAGGGTAGAGGACGAGGAGGTGGTACTTTTGACACTAGACGGGCCTTAGCTAGAGTTTATGAGCTGAGAAGTGCTGTGAAGCCAACCGCTTCAACAACCACGTGTACCATTCATATTAATTGTTTCCTGTCAGAGTTCTTTTCGATACCAATGCTACGCATTCTTTTATATTTGATGCATGTGTAGATATATCGACCTTAGTTACCGTAGAAGGTAGACCCTTGTTTATAGGATTACCCGATGGGGGTAAGATTAGAGGTATACGAGAGGTTCGCAATTGTCCTATTAGATTGGGAGGTCGCGATTGGCCAGCCGACTTCTTCGTCATGTACCTAGTACATGAAGAAGTTATTTTGGGCATTGATTGGATGGATCGACATCAGGTTGTCTTGGACATCGGCAAAAGGACAGTGACGGTAACTATGGAGTCAGGCCATGTGGACATTTTTCGAGGATGGGATCTCGGAAAGACCGGTACAATCTGAAAACTCCACCTTGATTGAAATGGTTTACAGGTGTTGATGATGGAAGACTTCACACAAATATAGCAGTTGGATATACTAACAATGTACTTGATTATATTTCTAGATATTTGGTTGGATTGCATTCAGTGTAGGTTGTATATCTACATGTCAAGGGCCTTGAAGTTGGATTCAAGAACAAGTTCAAAAGGACAAAATCAAGGGACTTGGAATCTAAGCTGCACGGCACAAGGATTCAAATAAATTGAAGATCTTCGTTGAAGATTCTGTAACAAGAAGATCTCATCAACCAAGGACTTTGTCAACCGAAGGAAGATCTCAACCAAAGAATAGAGAATCTTTTCTTGAAGATTTTCTAAACAAGAAAACGGCAAAAAAATCTTATCTCTTATCCAACAGAAAGACGAGAGGATCAAGGAGTAAAAGACTCAACGTGCTCGTAGGGACTCAAGACTTGTAACGTCTACCTTACGATCTTCATGGAAAAGAAGATTGATCTTCAAACGGTCATCTCTACAACGGCTAAAAGATCTTTCCATAGAAGATATAAATGAAGATGATGGTCGAAGAAGAAAAAATGCAAGCTTACACCGGAAAACATCTTTGCATCCTCAAGCAACCTAATCATCTTCATTCGTTGTTTTCCTTTCTCACATTCACGTAAAAGTTTTATCCCCATAGAGAGAGAAAACACAAGAGCTCCATTGATAGATCTAAAAAGTGTTATACTAGAGTGTGTTACTCTGCGAAGTAACTAGGCTATTATAGCTAGGTTAAGAGTTGGAGCTAGATCGTAGCATTGACTACAAGTGAGAGAAGAAGGGGATTTCTTCTAATTTGTATCTAGGACTCTTTGAAGCTGATAATAGATAGTTAGATCCTACGGATATACCCTGGGACGGAGAGTAGGCTATTTAGAGCCGAACTTCGTAAACATATTGATGACATGAATTATGACCTATTTTTAGGCATGTATTTATATAGATTTTCCCTTTATTTTGCATGCATAGACATACATTCATGGTATTTATGGTTATATTGACCTACTTTGCAAGAATAGAGGTCTACACAGAGTTTTATTGCATTTATAGGTAATTTTGCAAATTATGGAGCAAAAATGGCACATTTAAGGATTAAGCCTTGAAGCGGGACAAAAAGGAGCATAAAATGAATATAGGACGCGCCAAAGTATCTTTTGATACCGTCTGACGCGCCAAAGTATTTTCTGATACCTTCGGATTCGACTTCTTTTTAGCCCAAATATTTAGGGTTTTATCTTTAAATCCTAGATTGATCCCTACATATATTCGATAGCCTTCAACATTGAAAGGCGGACGGTGACAGCCCCAGGATTTGGATCCCCAAAGAGAGGGAGGGTTGAAGATTTTATTGCGTACAGGGAAGATTCGGAGAAGGACGCGATTTGGATATTGTGTACTTCGAGTATATCTTAGGGTTTACAATTGGAGACGGATTGACATCCCGTTCTTCATTGTTCCCATAGATTGTTGTGAGGATTTCTATTCCCTTTTTCTGTATTCATTCGATACAAACATTGATTGTTCGGATTTGAGATTGAGTTTTTTATTATTATTGAGTTTTTGAGGTTTTCATCCATTTTCTCTTTAAACTTGATTATTGAATTGATGATGATGGTTATTGGCTAAAACCCTTTAGCAATTCTAAGGTGAAGGGTTAATAATTGTGGCTTAGATGATGATAGATCGATCGTAAACAGATTGGACCCTGAGAGTGCGAGAAATATCGTCGACACCCTAAATCATGGCCTATTCTTAGGTTTCCACGGCCGTGATTCTCAAGATCTAGCTGTGATTTACCCCAGTTTACAAACCTTGCTTTTACTTTAATCCAAAGTTATAGATTTGCTTTAATCTAGTCTTGGCTTGCCCTTTTCTAGGTAGCAGTGAAGCCTCAACAACCTCTACTTCGATTTCGAGCGTCACAACCTTAATCGGTTTATTTAGTCTTGATCCTTGGGTTACAAGTTTGGGTATTTGAGATTAATTCTTGTCTTTAGATCCTTTCTATACTGAAGCCTCAACAATCTTTATAGAGAGTGCCTTTAGATAAGTCATATAAAGCCTTGAAATTTCATCGTGCATTGCTTTACCTTAGCATACCTTTGCAACTCTTAACTGTGTCCTTAGTTCTTTAGTATATCTTGAATCGATTGCCACAATTAGATACCTGGATCTTTAGGGTTTCTGTTTTCCCAATATATTTGCAAAGCTTTACTCTTTTTCTTGCTTGACAACTTTATAACTGAATTTGTTCCCCCCAAATCCCTGTGTTCGATACTCTGGAATTCTTGCTTTACTACGCCAATCCGTACACTGCGGGTTCGCTTGCTTGATTCTAGTTTTTTTAAATTTAAAGCTTATTTGCACGCACGCTAAGTGGCGAACAAGTTTTTGGCGCCGTTGCCGGGGATTTGATTTAGGCCGAATTCGGTTATCGGTTGTCAAGCTTGGGAGCTTGCTCTTGTTATTTGATATCTCTTTTGAGTGATATTTGCAGGTTACTTTAGGTATATGCACAGGTCTAGGAACAACAAGGACCTCTTACCTCTTGATGAAGAACTTGAAAAGACTTTGAGGAAGAAAGTCAAAGAAAGAAAGATGGCTGAAGAAAAGGAGCGGGATTATCAAACAAAGTTAGCGGAATCCGAAGCTCAACTTAGATGGAGCGAGAAGACTGGCAAGGAAGAATTGGACCGTCATCATTCGAAAATTGATGAGCTATCGGATATGATGTTTCAAATGAGGCTGGAATTAAGCGACCTCAAGAAGAAGGAGAGGAGGAAACTAACAAGATCGGTTAGAGCCAACTCATCCGATGAGGATAGCGACTCCTCCATGCCATCTCTTGAAGACCTTAACCCGACGGTCAACATGAATCAATTTAATCCAAGACAAAGACCGGCTGCCAATTATCGTGTCCCGGTTGGGGGTGTGCGAGCCGCTCGTGTGGAAGAAGAGCCAAGAACTCTTGGCCAAAGGATGGATCCAATTCAACAACCACTGTGAACTTTGATGCTGATGATATGCAAGGGTTTAGCTTCAACCCACAAGTTATTACCATCGTTCGCCAAAGTCAGTTTGGAGGAATGAGTAGCGAATCTCCACATCAACATTTACAGAATTTTGAGATCTTGATGGAGACAATGAAGCCAAAGAATGCAACTACCAACAACTACAAGATCAAGCCATTCTTCTTCTCTTTGAAAGGGAAAGCTTTATCTTGGTACCAAGCTCTTCCAAATGGAAGACTCAACACATGGGAGGATCTTTCTTCGGAGTTCCTCACCAAATTCTTTCCGCCATCTAAAACGGCGGAGTTGAGAGGTAAGATTAATGCATTTTCTATGAGATCTAACGAAAGTTTGTTTCAATCTTGGGAAAGATTTCAGGATTTACTATTGGATTGCCCACACCATGGCATTTCCAAGTTGGAGCTATTGGAGATATACTATAAGGGGCTGGATATGGAAACACAATTCAAGCTCTAATCCCTTTCATATGGTACATTCATGGACATGAGGGAAGATGACGCTTGGGACTTTATTGAGAAGCAAGCCCGAGTCATTGAGAAGTATTCTCACCGGAAAGTAGAAGCAAATCATGTGGAGCAAGGAGCAAAGCTATCACAAGCTGCTCAAACTCAAATCGTTTCTCTCAATACCGAGATTAAAGAATTGAAGGAAGCCATTAAAACCAACTTTCCAAAGCAAAAGGGGCAAGATGTGGATTATTTGGGAAACAACAATAACCACAACGGGAATGAGAATACAAACCGCAACAACCGGAACAACAATCGGAACAATTGAACAACAACAACAACAACCGGAATAACAATTGGAACAACAATAGGGGCTCAAACAACAACAATTGGCGTTCTAACCAACAACACAATTCCGGTAATTCTTATCCCAATTCAGGAAATTCACTAACTCCTCCTTCTTCTTCTTCCATTCCTTTGAAAAGTCAAGAACAAGCATCTAATAGTGGAAGCACTTCGGGGAAAGAGAAGCCCGATCCCATGTTGGAAACAATTTTGGGAAAGCTTCAAGGACTGGAGAGTCACATCATTAAGGTCGATGATCACATAACTAAGGTTGATAAAGCCCAAAAGGTTTTAGAAAACCAAATGTTTAGCCATGCTAAGGAAGTTCCTAGGAATCAAGGAAAACTTCCAGGAAAGACGGAGGATAACCCAAAAGGAAGGGTGATGGCTATCACAACTAGGAGCGGAGCAACAACCACCGACCCGCAGCCTAAGTTCGTGGAAGTTCCCGTCGAGAAGGAGAAAGAGAAGGGGAAGGAGAAGGAAGACAACAACATTCCTCCTCCAGATTACAAACCTCCCCTACCATTCCTTCAATCTAGAGCAAGAGCGCGTCTAGACAAACAATTCGGTAAGTTTATTGAGCTCATGAGCAAACTGCATATTAATATACCTTTCATTGATGCAATTGTAGGTATGCCAACTTTTGGGAAGTTCTTAAAGGAGATCCTCTCTAACAAGAGGAAATTAGAGGATTTTGGAGAGGTCAAGATGAGTTCGGATTCATCGGATCTCATTAAGACAATGAAGGAAAAGATGCTCCCAAAGCTGAAGGATCCGGGGTCGTTTTGTATTCCCATAGGAGTGGGAGATATCACATATGATGCATTATGTGATTTAGGAGCAAGCGTGAGCATCATTCCGCTTGCCTTATGCAGGAAGATCGGTTTAGGGGAACCTAAACCGGTGAAGATGACGTTATACATGGCGGATCGATCCATAACTCGTCCCGTCGGCATAGTTGAAGACGTCTAGGTCAAGCTTGGTAAGTTCTATGTTCCTATAGATTTTGTTGTGCTTGACATTCCTGTAGATAGTCCGGTCCCGATCATACTCGGAAGACCGTTTCTTACAACATCCGGTTGTATAGTTGATTGCAAGAATGCTAGACTCGCTTTCGACATAGGAGAAGAAAATGTAGAGTTCGTTCTCTCCACTTTGGTGAAGGAACCAGCTTTTGACGAAGATATATTCAACATCCATGACGAAGAGCTATCTAGAGAGGAGGTAAGTTCGATTCTCTTCAAAGATCCCTTGCAAAAGGTTATCTCTATGAGCATTATGGATATAGGGGAAGAAGAGGAATACAATGAGGAAATTGAAGCTTTAGAGAAGCAAAAAGAAGTGTATGAAGAAGAATTTGAGAAACTCTACGATGGGTCAGAGAACGTAAGAAATCACGGCCAGTCGTGCTATTCCACGGCCGTGGAATCCACCAACATGACCGTAATTAGCTATTCAGAGGACTCCAGTAAGTTACACGGCCAAAACCACGGCCGTGGAACAAACAGAGGCACCGTAATTGATTTTCACACCCAAAACCACGGCCGTGGAGGAAACAGGGGAGCCGTAATTTTGGGTGAATCTGAAGGAAATTGTGTTTTCTCCGCCACTTCTTTTGATTCTTCGCCAACATCTTCTACATCCTTAGACACTTCTAAGGAAACATTAGACACTCCTCAAGAGCCATTAAGGAGTCCTATAGTGATGGAATTGAAGCCATTTCCCGCACATCTAAGGTACGCATTTCTAGGACCTAATTCTACCTTTCCAGTAATTGTTAGTTCCGATTTGAGTATAGATGAACATAGTAAGCTTATGGTTGTTCTTAAGAAACATAGGAAAGCCTTAGGATATATTATAGAGGATCTAGTAGGAATCAAGCCTTCACTATGCATGCATAAGATCCTAATGGAAGAAGACTTTAGAACCTCGCGACAACCTCAAAGGCGGTTGAATCCGACCATGAAGGAGGTTGTCAAGAAGGAAATTTTTAAACTACTTGATGCAGGTATCATCTATCCTATCTCCAATAGCAAATGGGTGAGTCCCATACAGGTGGTTCCAAAGAAGGGAGGAATGACGGTCATTACCAACAAGAACAATGAGCTCATTCCTACGCGAACCGTTACAGGATGGAGGATGTGCATAGACTACCGCAAGCTAAACAACGCACCGAGGAAGGATCACTTCCCACTACCCTTCATCGACCAAATGCTTGAGAGGTTAGCACAACACTCACACTTTTGCTATCTTGACGGTTATAGTGGTTTCTTTCAGATCCCGATACATCCGGATGATCAAGAGAAGACCACATTCACGTGCCCGTGGGGTACCTTTGCTTATAGGAGAATGCCGTTTGGGATTTGCAATGCCCCAACCACCTTTCAAAGGTTCATGATGGCTATCTTCTCGGAGTACATAGAGGAGATCATGGAGGTTTTTATGGATGATTTTTCTGTTTATGGTTCCTCTTTCGATAATTGCCTCTCTAACCTTGCTCTTGTGCTACAAAGGTGTGAAGACAATAACCTAGTTCTTAATTGGGAAAAGTGTCAATTTATGGTGAAAGAAGGCATTATATTAGGACACTTAATCTCTAGTAGAGGGATTGAAGTGGATAAGGCTAAGATAGAGACTATAGAAAAGCTTCCTCCCCCAACTTCGGTGAAAGGGATAAGAAGTTTTCTAGGACATGCTGGATTTTATAGACGTTTTATAAAGGATTTCTCTAAGATATCAAAGCCGCTTACTAATCTATTAATGAAGGATGCTGTTTTTGACTTTTCGCAGGAATGTTTAGATGCATTTAATAAGATTCGGGAAGCTCTAATCTCAGCCCCGATTATTCAACCTCCGGATTGGAATCTTCCATTCGAGGTTATGTGTGACGCAAGTGACATAGCTATAGGAGCTGTGCTTGGGAAAAGAAAGGAAGGACGAACCCACGCTATCTACTACGCTAGCAAGACGCTAGATGAAGCGCAGCTCAACTACGCCACTACTGAGAAAGAATTTTTAGCAATTGTATATGCATTTGAAAAGTTTCGCTCTTATCTTGTAGGTGCAAAGGTGATTGTGTACACGGATCATGTTGCGATCCGGTATTTGCTTGCAAAGAAGGATGTGAAACCAAGGCTAATTAGATGGATTCTTCTCCTACAAGAATTTGACCTAGAGATCCGTGACAAGAAGGGTTCGGAAAATTCTGTTGCGGATCATTTGAGTCGTCTACCACATCTTGAGGACGACAATCTACCATAGATGACTCCTTTCCGGACGAGCATTTACATATCATAGAGGAGTGTATCGACGTGATCACCAAAGGTAATGAACCATGGTTTGCTGATTTTGTTAACTATTTGGTTTGCCAAGAATTACCACCCGGATTATCCTATGCACAAAGAAAGAAGTTCTTTAAGGATGTTCGGGAATAATTTTGGAATGAACCTCTCCTCTTTAAGAGAGGTCCTGACGGAATCATTCGACGATGTGTGCCGGAAGATGAGATGTAAAGTGTCATCCGTCATTGTCATTCACTACCTTGTGGAGGACACGCTAGTTCGAACAAGACTAGCGCTAAGGTATTGCAATCTGGGTTCTTTTGGCCTACTTTATTTAAAGATGTACAAACCTTTGTTTCCTGCTGCGATGCTTGTCAAAGAACAGGGAACATATCTAGGAGAAACGAGATGCCTCTTAACAACATTCAAGAGGTGGAGATCTTTGACGTTTGGAGAGTAGACTTCATGGGACCTTTCCCATCATCTTGTGGAAACCAATACATACTTCTAGACGTAGATTATGTTTCGAGATGGGTTGAAGCAATTGCCTCTTCTACTAATGATGCCAGGTTGTGGTTAAGTTCTTTAACAAGACCATTTTCCCACGATTTGGGACACCACGGACTATCATTAGTGATGGAGGCTCTCACTTCATTGCCCGACGATTCGAAGCTCTATTAGCTAAGTATGGGGTGACTCACAAGATCACCACCCCTTACCATCCACAAACTAGTGGACAAGTGGAGATTTCAAACCGGGAGATTAAAGGGATTCTAGAGAAGACGGTTTCAAGGACAAGGAAGGATTGGTCTTTGAAGCTAGATGATGCATTATGGGCATACCGGACTGCATACAAGACTCCCATAGGTACGACGCCATACAACCTTGTGTATGGGAAGTCTTGTCACTTGCTGGTAGAATTGGAGCATAAGGCGTATTGGGCAATAAAGTGGTTGAACTTCAGCATGAAGGAGGCGGGAGAGAAGCAACTCTTGGACCTTAACGAGCTTGAAGAACTCCGCTTGAACGCCTACGAAAACGCCAAGATCTATAAAGAAAGAGCTAAGCGTTGGCATGATAAGCATATCATCCCAAAGGACCTCAAAGAAGGAGATCAAGTTCTCCTCTTCAATTCAAGACTTCGTCTCTTTCCAGGTAAGCTTAAATCTCGTTGGACTGGACCTTATCTAATCAAACGTGTTTTTCCCCATGGTGCAGTTGAAGTATGGGGTGAAAAGGGCGGAACCTTTAAGGTGAACGGTCAACGACTCAAGAAATACTCACCGGAACTCCAAGCGGAAGAGTTCGCACCTACCGTACTTGAATAGGTGTAAGTACGGTTTAGCTACGGACCTTAAACAAGCGCTTCTTGGGAGGCAACCCAAGGTATTGCACTTACGTTTTTGTTTTTGATTCATAGATTAGAGTAGTTTAGACGTTTTGTTTTGTTTTGTTTTGCCTTCGATACCTTCCGGTATGTTCGTGTTTTTGGATGTAGGATCAATGGAAGAGGCAAGGGAGAAGGAGAAGTTAGAAGAAATTGACGAAACTTGGATTTTGGCACATTACAGAGAGTTCCACGGCCAAAACCATGGCCGTGACAGCTACAATGACCGTAATTTGCAAAAGCCTGAGAAAAATCACCAAAACCACGGTTCCGTACATTTCCACGGCCGTGGAAACCCCGGAGTGACCGTAATTTTCCAAAAATTTTACGGTTACTATATAAACCACGTTTCTTCACAAAGAACACCAAAAATACCCAATTCCACGCCTAAAATCGCCGATTCGACCCCCCTCTCTCAAATCTCCGTTCGTTAATCGTTTCGAACGATTCTTTAACCCAAAGTGAAGCAAATTCAACCATCTACAAGATCCAAGCAACAATTCGAGTGGAAAATCACCGGAGAAGACAGAATTTGGATTTTAAAAATCCAAAACCTAGGTTTTTCTTCTCTTCTCTCACTTTGTCGATTTGATTCAGTTTTCGCAAGAATTTTTAGGAGAACTGATTAGAACTGGATTAGAATTAGTCTAGGGCTGTTGTCTGTTGATTTTGGTGTTGATTGAGTGGATTTTGAGAAATTACGAGCCGAACCACGGTCACTGGGCATTCCACGGCCGTGGAAACTAAAGAACATGCCGTAATTTTGGACAGAATATGGATTTGGTTAGGAGAATGTCTAATAGGAATAAGAAAAGGAAAGGTAATGCTTCCTCCTCCTCCCAAGTACCTCCTAGTGAGCCACCATCACCCCCACCCCCTAGAATTCCTAAGATTCATGAGGATTACCTCGATGCCTTAGAGAGGATCGAGAAGAGACCGGTCATAGGACCACGTTATTTGCTGCTTAAGGATTTAGAGCCACTGAATGTGGTAGGTGACCTTACTTGGTTACTGGATAGAGCTGGTTTGATCATCTTCTCCGCCATTCGGGAAGATGCGTATGAGGAGATCACTAGAGAGTTTGTGATCTCTTTTGAGCATAGTCATGTGGATAGGACAATTTCTTTCAGGCTGATGGAGAGGAATTATGAGTTTTCGATCCGAGAGTTTGGAGCATTCTTTGGGTTCCATGAGACCTTCAATGGTCGTTTTCCTAGTGGCGTGTACGCCAAAGATTTTTGGGAGGACATTGCCATGATATATGCTAGCGAGGACCGCTGACAACCTGCTGATACCAAGGCTAAGTTGATCTATCACTTAGCCTTGAAGATAGCCCACCGAGTACTTTCTGAGTGTCTCTTCCCTAGGACTGAGACTCCTCAGAAGATCAAGACTAATGAGTTGTTTTTGCTGTACTGTATGCTACATGGTAGGCCTGCTGACCGTGCCACCCTCTTAGCTTCTACCATGAGTAAGCTAAAGAACAAGAGGGCCGTCAATATCGGATATGGTGGGATAGTCACCCACATTGCTAGACAGTTGGGTATCAACTTTTCTGCGTGCACTAGGATAGCGGCCAGACCTTTAAGACTTTAGAGCCTCATGACTAGAGGTATTATCTTTCCTAGGCATAGAGTCCACCTACCGCTGCCATGCCTTGGGAGGGTAGAGGAGGTAGAGGTGTTACATGGCTTCCCGAGTATTCCATTATGGCTGGACGCCATAACTGGAAGGAGACATTCGCTGCTATGTATGCGAATAGATTGGTAGCACCTCCGTACGTTCCCCCAGAGATGCCAGCTGCAGATGAGGAGGAGATGAGAGGGGATGACGGTTTTGAGGGAAGAGGTGAGGAGCACGACTTTGGCAGTTTTCCGGATCAGCCGGACACATTTCCCGACCTCCCTAGGTAGTCTCCCCACCCTGCTAGACCTTCCGGTTCTTCCTCTCCCGATTGGTATAGCACACAACCAGAGTGGATGGGAGCTCCACCGACTTGGCATGCACAACCACCACCTGCACCAGCACCATCAGCTGCACCAGCTTGGTACAGTCAGGCGCCGGAGTGGTACGAGCAGCTACCAGAGTGGGCCACTGACCTTTCCAAGAGAGTCGGTGCTTTGGAGATCCGGCAGGACGCTAGAGATGTGCGAGCCGATGCACATGATAGGATGATGAGGGACATCTACCGCCAACAGTTTGGGCGGAACTTCGACTCCAGCTTCTTCCCGTTTCCACCACCACCAGCTCCTCAGTGATGACCATGGATGATCGTAGCATTAGCCGCTCCACTACCGTCTTGTGAGTTCATTTTCTTTCTTTCTTTTCTTTATTTCTTTTTGAACATTAGGGACAATGTTTGTCTCAAGTATGGGGTGGGGTGTGACTATCGTTTGTAATAACTCTACTCACTTTTGCTTGCCTTGATTGAGAACACTTTGCATGTTTCATTCCATTGTCACACGTTTCATTATCGCATTGCATGAAAAAGCTTTTGAAAAACCCATAAAAATTGAAAAATTTTGAAAATTTTGTGCTTCTAAGAATTGAGATGATTTCTATGATAATCACTACTTGTGAATTGAGTTTTAGATGACAATTGTATGCCTAAACAAATAATGAATTGAAAAGAAATTGAATGTGTTGATTATTCCTCTCTTGCAAGTTTCACAATGTGAAGAGTTTTATGTAAATCATATTGAGAAATCAAGGTTGAAATCACATGATAAGTTCTTATACTTCTTGTTGAAATGATTAAGGCAATTCGATTTTCTTTCTTCTTTCTTTGATCATTTAGCCCCTCAATGAAATAATAGCCTCCCTTACCTATCCGGGAATTTGGAGGAGTTGAATTTTGGCATGTTTGATATGGGAGGGCCATGAAAGCAAAATTTTGCATTCAAAGAATAGAAATTATAGGTTTGGGGAAGTCAATCATGATGATGAGTAACTCGGCACCATTCACATAGCCGGGTGTTTGTGTCTTGCCAAAGTCGGATTGAGCGATATTCCTAACGGATTATGGTATGTGCATCAAGGGTTTGAGGCATCTCGAAATTGAGAAACGCCAATCTCCTAGGCTTCGGTTTTTGTGCACCGCTGTCCATAACTCCAAAAGTAAAGTCGAAAAATTATGTGCAAAAAGTAAAGATCAAAGCTCTAAGTTGGTGGATGGTTCAAGTAAAAAGAAAAAAAAATTGTGTTGTTCCTTCTTCCCGGATTCATACATCACATTCCTTTACAAATTTCCCACCCTTTCCGCACTCTAGACTTACTTGAAATACCTTAAGATCTTTGAGTATGTTGTTTGGCTTTGTGGTCTAAAATGGATTCCTCATAATTGATTTTGATATATTGCAAGTTATGATGCATGTTATTATTTTCTTCCAAAGTGTGATTATCCTTTTCATGATATAATTCCTTTTGATCATATGATGATTTTCATTAGCTATGAAGCAACCATTTGAGGGTGATCTATGAATAGAAGCACAACCAAAATATTGTGGTTTTTCTCTATTTTTGCATATTCATAATCCATATCATCTTGTATCTTAAGTTTAAACCTTGCTTGGGGACAAGCAAGAGGCAAGTATGGGGTATTTTGATGACATGAATTATGACCTATTTTTAGGCATGTATTTATATAGTTTTTCCCTTTATTTTGCATGCATAGACATACATTCATGACATTTATGGTTATATTCACCTACTTTGCAAGAATAGAGGTCTACACAGAGTTTTATTACATTTGTAGGTAATTTGGCGAATTATCGAGCAAAAATGGCACATTTAAGGATTAAGCCTTGAAGCGGGACAAAAAGGAGCATAAAAGGAATTTAGGACGCGCCAAAATATCTTCTGATACCGTCTGACGCGCCAAAGTATTGTATGATACCTTCGGACGCGGCCCAAAGTATTCTCTGATACCGTCTGACGCGCCAAAGTATTTTCTTATACCTTATGACGCGGCCCAAAGTATCTTCTGATACCAGCGGATTCGACTTCTTTTTACCCCAAATATTTAGGGTTTTATCTTTAAACCCTAGATTGATCCCTACATATATTCGATAGCTTTCAAAATTGAAAGGCGGACGGTGACAACCCCAGGATTTGGATCCCCAAAGAGAGGGAGGGTTGAAGATTTTATTGCGTACAGGGAAGATTCGGAGAAGGACGCGATTTGGATATTGTGTACTTCGAGTATATCTTAGGGTTTACAATTGGAGACGGATTGACATTCCGTTCTTCATTGTTCCCATAGATTGTTGTGAGGATTTCTATTCCCTTTTTCTGTATTCATTCGATACAAACATTGATTGTTCGGATTTGAGATTGAGTTTTTGATTATTATTGAGTTTTTGAAGTTTTCATCCATTTTCTCTTTAAACTTGATTATTGAATTGATGATGATGGTTATTGGCTAAAACCCTTTAGCAATTCTAAGGTGAAGGGTTAATAATTGTGGCTTAGATGATGATAGATCGATCATAAACAGATTGAACCCTGAGAGTGCGAGAAATATCGTCGACACCCTAAATCATGGCCTATTCTTAGGTTTCCACGACCGTGATTCTCAAGATCTAGCTGTGATTTACCCCAGTTTATGAACCTTGCTTTTACTTTAATCCAAAGTTATAGATTTGCTTTAATTTAGTCTTGGCTTGCCCTTTTGTAGGTAGTAGTGAAGCCTCAACAACCTCTACTTCGATTTCGAGCGTCACAACCTTAATCGGTTTAGTTAGTCTTGATCCTTGGGTTACAAGTTTGGGTATTTGAGATTAATTCTTGTCTTTAGATCCTTTCTATACTGAAGCCTCAACAACCTTTATAGAGAGTGCCTTTAGATAAGTCATATAAAGCCTTAGAACTTCACCGTACATTGCTTTACATTAGCATACCTTTGCAACTCTTAACTCTGTCCTTAGTTCTTTAGTATATTTTGAATCGATTGCCACAATTAGATACCTGGATCTTTAGGGTTGCTGTTTTCCCAATATATTTGCAAAGCTGTACTTTTTTTCTTGCTTGACAACTTTATAACTGAATTTGTTCCCCCCAAATCCTTGTGTTCGATACTCTGGAATTCTTGCTTTACTACGCCGATCCGTGCACTACGGGTTCGCTTGCTTGATTCTAGTTTTATAAATTTAAAGCTTATTTGCACGCACGCTAAGTGGCGAACACATATCCTCGTGTCAATATTTTTAATTCCGCACCATATATACTTTATTTTGACTAACTTTGTTTTGCAGGAGCAAGAAGTCAAGGTCCTTGAAATAGAGTTTTAAAGTCCTTAAAATCAAAGTTTCACTAGTAGCACAGATTGACATCAAGACCCTTGAAAGGAGTTTCAAGGCCTTGAGATTTGGTTTGCAAAAAGTTCCCATAATCTTTTCAACCCCCCCTTCTAGAGTATTATCTATCTTATTTATATCACCTATCGGTTCTTCAATTGGTATCAGAGCTAGACTCACGTTTATTGATTTAACCATCAGTGAGACTAATCATGAATCCTGTAGGTGATGGTGGATTTGCTCAAGGAAGATCCTCATCTCGACCACCACTCTTCTGTGGCAAGAACTTCGCTTATTGGAGATCACTTATGCGTAAGTTCATGATTGACCAGGATATGGAGCTTTGGAGCATTATTCAAAATGGACCAAAAGTTCCAATGACAACGGTTGAAGGCATCCAAGTCCCGAAGCAGGAAACAGATTTCACACAGGCTGACCTGGACAGTGTGTCAAAAAATTACAAGGCAATGAATCTACTTTACTGTGGATTAGATGCTAATGAATTCAACTGCATCTCATCATGCAAAAGTGCAAAAGAAATATGGGACAAGCTTGTTGTCACTTACGAAGGAACAAGTCAATTCAAGTCAAGGAAAAAAAGATTAGCATCTTTCTCAGACAATACAAGCTATTCAAGATGAATCCAAATGAACCAGTCAAAGAAATGTTCACTAGATTCACTGAGATGGTGAAAAATCTAGATTCACTTGGAAAGACCTTCACAAATGAAGAAAAAGTGAGAAAGGTTCTAAGAAGCTTACCTAAAGCCAAGTGGGGACCAAAGATGACTGCAATTGAAGAAGCTCAAAATCTCACTACTCTTTCTCTTGATGATTTACTTGGAAAACTCATCACACATGAAATGATTCTTGGCGATGAAGATGGAGAACTCCCATCCAACTCCAAGAATTTAGCATTAAAATCCAGAAGAGGTGAGTTACCTTCTGATGAAGAAAATAGTGATGATGATAATGAAGAAGATGCTCTTGCCATGTTCTCTAAAGGTTTAGCAAGAATTCTCAAGATAAAGAAACAATCTGCAAACCGAGAATTTCCACGAGCATCAAAACCCCGAGGTAAGTTTCCTAACTCTAATAAGAAAATGAAAGTATTGACTTGCTTTGAATGTGGTGAAACAGATCATTTGGTGAAGGATTGTCCACAAAAGAAGAGGACCAACTTCAAGAAGAATGATCGAAAGAAGAAAGCCATGGTTGCTTCATGGAGTGATTCAGAATCGACAAATGAATCAGAAGATGAACAAGAACAAGCAAACTTGTGTCTTATGGCTGATTATGAAGATAACTCAAATCTATACATCGACAATATGGTAAGTACAATTTTGTCTCAACCTGAGATTGACCTTAAAAAATTCCTTAAGGATATTATCTTAAGTGATAAGGAACATAGAATAAGGATAAATTCTTTCAAAGAAAAACTTCATGAACAAGATAAACAATTGAGTGAAATGTCTTTGGAGATTGAAAATCTTAACACAGAAAATGAAGAACTTGATGACAATATCAAGGCCTTGGAATTAGAAAACCTGATTCTCAAGGACAACCTCTCTTCTCTACATCGAAACTATATCGATCAAGAGAAAGAGAAAGTTGATCTGACTTTAATGTGTCAAGACTAGAAGGCATCACTCATTAAGTTTACTTGTTCAAAAGCTAATTTGGAAAGAATGATGGGTGAACAACAATCTTCACTTAACAAAAATGGTAAAGGGTATCATAGGAGCTTTCCTAGAAAACCTACCACCACTTTTGTTACGGCCAAAGGAAGCATTCATATGCCTACCTGCTTCTATTGTTGTAAAAAGAGTCATGTTAAATCTACATGTCCTTATAGAAGAAATGATCCTTATATCATCAGAAACACCTATCCTTTATGTTTAAGGAAACAGGTCAAACAAATCTGGGTTCCTAAAGGTACTAGACCACCAAACATGATCGAACCTGAGTATGAACCAAAATATGCCATTTGGTTGACCCGGAAAGGTTGATGTTTGCTGTTTTGCAGGATATCACCAAGGTAAAGGAGCACAAATGGATATTAGATAGTGGTTGCTCAAGACACATGAGTGGAAAGAGTTCTTTATTCTCATATTTAAAGAAGCAATCATCTGGAACTATTACTCTTGGTGATAAAGGAAAGTGACATAATTGGCATTGGTAAAATTTGCTAGGATTCATCCAACTTTATTGATGATGTTTATTTAGTTGATGGCTTGAAATATAATCTGCTAAGTATTTCTCAAATTTGTGATAAAGGCAATAAAGTCATGTTTGATTTAGAAAAATGTGAAGTTCAAGACATAAAGACGGGAGAAGTATTGCTTACTGCTCCTAGGTGTAATAATGTTTATTCTTTGAGTACTAACCAAGTTGCAGGAACTAAGCTAAAATGTCTAAAGGCCTTGACTGATGATCCAAGGCTTTGGCATAGAAGACTTGGCCACGTAAGCATGCACACAATGCAGAAGCTACTTACAAAAGATTTGGTACGTGGTTTGCCAAACCTAAACTTCAAGATCACATTTGGGATGAAGAGGAAGATCCTAAAGGTCAAGATAAGAATATGCAAGAAAAGATTCAAGATACCAAAGAAAATCCTCAAGACCTTGAAACACACCTTCAAGACCTTGAAACTGGAAACTATGACAACAAAACTACACTTCAAGGGCTTGAAACCCAACTTCAAGGCCTTGAGATTGGAACAACAAGTAATGCACAAACGGTACCTGAATCAAGTCAGACATATTCAGCTCAACCTTCTGGATCTACATCATCTGTCAAAAGAAGAAAAGTTCAACACTCCTCGTATCATCCACAAGAGAATGTGATCTCAGATCCAAATGCTGGAATTCAAAATATATCTTAAGTAAATAATCTTTGTGCCTTCTCCACTTTTGTATTACTTGTCGAGCCAAAGAACTACATTCAAGCTCTTCAAGAACCAGACTGGATCATTTCCATGCAAAATGAATTAAATGAATTTGTGAGGAACAAGGTATGGACTCTTACTTCAAGACCAAAGAATCAATCAATTATTGGCACGAAATGGGTCTTTCGAAAGAAATTGGATGAAAGTTGCAAAGTCATACGAAACAAAACACGACTTGTAGCACAAGACTATAACCAAGAAGAAGGTATTGATTATGAGGAGACTTTTGCTCCTGTTGCCAGGTTAAAAGACATACGTATGTTACTTGCATTTGCATCTTTCATGAGCATAAAACGTTTTCAAATGGATGTAAAATGTGCTTTTCTAAACGGCTTCTTAGAAGAAGAAGTCTACGTTGCTCAACCTCCTGGTTTTGAAAATGATGAATTTCCGGATCATGTTTTTAAATTAGATAAAGCTCTTTACGGTCTTAAGCAAGCTCCTCGAGCTTGGTATGAAAGATTGTCTAAATATCTTCTTGAAAACAATTTCAAAAGAGGTTTGATTGATAAAACATTGGTTATCAAAACTAGAGGCAACGAAATTTTAGTAGTACAAATCCATGTTAATGATATATTATTCGGTGCTACTAATGATTCCCTTTTCAAGGAATTTTCAGATATTATGTGCAGGGAATTTGAGATGAGCTTAATGGGAGAGTTAAATTTCTTTCTTGGACTTCAAGTTACACAAGCAAAGAAAGGAAATTTCCTCAATCAAAGCAAGTATACTAAAGACTTGCTTAAAAAGTACAAAATGGATCAATCTAAGGTTGCAAAGACTCCTATGAGTTCAACACTTTCGCTAGATCATGACAAGAACGGTAAAAGTGTAGTACAAAAGGAGTATCGAGGTATGATCGGTTCATTGTTGTATCTAACTGCTAGTCGTCCTGACATTATGTTTAGCGTGTGCATGCGTGCAAGATTTCAAGCTGGTCCTAAAGAGTCACACTTGATAGCTGTGAAAAGAATTTTTCGGTATCTCAATGGCACTAAGGATCTAGGGTTTATGATACCCACGTCAAAGCTCGTTTCATCTTGTTGGCTATTCAGATGCAGACCTTGCAGGTTATAAAGTTGATAGAAAAAGTACATCTGGATGTTGTCAATTCTTAGGGTCATCCCTAATCAATTGGCACTCCAAGAAGCAAAATTCTGTTGCCCTATCCACAACTGAAGCTGAATACATAGCTGTAGGAGCTTGTTGTGCTCAAATTCTTTGGATTGCTCAACAACTTCGTGAACTTGGATTTGACTTGAGAGGTATTCCTATAATATGTGATAATACTAGTGCTATTTCTATAACCAAAAATCCTGTGCAACATTCAAGGACTAAGCATATTGATGTAAGGCATCACTTCATACGTGATCATGTTGAGAAATGTGATGTTTCGATTTCTTTTATCTCAACTAACTTGCAGCTTGTAGATATCTTTACCAAGCCTCTTTCTGAAAAACAATTTAATTTTATTAGATTGGAGCTTTGTATATTGAACAAGGAAGCATTAACGTAGGGGGAGTAAACGAGTTTTAATCATCCTACGCATGCAACCCAATTGATGTTTTCAAGGGCCTTGAAATGAAATTCAAAGTGGCCTTGAAACATATTTCAAAGGGTAAATAAATAAAACGGATCAATTAGAAATTCATATCTTTTAGATATTGAATTATCTAATTTTTACTTTTAAAGGGATTTCAAAAGGTTTTGTTTTCAGATTCAAAGGATTTTGAAAAGAGGTTACCAAAATTTATGGTAGAAATTTTTATCACTCAAGATCTTAAAAATCTTTTGATCTTACGATCGATTAGACTTCTTCCCATAAATACCTCTTCTCTTCTCACCTTCTTTCTTCCGCTTCCCTTTTCTTTTGAAAGAACCGTGCTTTACTCTTCCGATTTTCCAAAACCTTCTTCATCGTTTTCTCAAAATTTCTCAAATGGCTCCCAAGAGATCTTCAGTCAACGAAGCAACACCCTCAGTTCCAAAAAGACAGAGGGTCGTTCAAGTGTCATCCGACTCTGACTCAAGTTTTGACTCGGGGTCAAGTTCAAGTTCTTCGGGATTTTCAAGTGATGCTGGTATTTTTGCCAGAAATGGGCTTCCATCAAATTGGTTTGCCAACCCGACATCTGCTAAGAAGTGGGTCATGGAGTATGATGACCGCCATCAATGCATGTGTGAGGAGGTACATTGTGAACTGTTCACTTGCTTGTCTATGCCAGGGCTTGAAGCGCTCCAAGCGAGCTCAATATGGATCATGCTAAATCCAGGGGAATCATCTTATCCTCGACTGACAAGACTGTTCTATGCCAATTTAACGGCAAGGCGTGAAAGAGGGGAGTGGATTCTAAACTCGGTTATCAAAGGTAAGAAAATCACCCTCACTTCTGAAATTATAGCAAATATTTTTGGAATCCCTCTGTATGATGCTTCAGAAGACTCAAACCTTGCTAGAACTCTAAGTTTAGCCAAAGAACAACTTCTTCTTCCTAATGCCTTATCACCACCCACCATCACATGCTTAACTTTGGAGGCTAGAATAATTTATGCTGTTATAGACAGATGTATAGTTCCCAAGTCTGGCAACAAAGACTTTATCACCAATGCTGTGCTGATTCTAACATAAAATGTGATAAATGGGTTGAAAGTAAATTTTCCTGAAATCCTCTTGTCTTACGTGGTGAATGTTATTAATTCCCCAAGTACTAGTCACCTACCTTATGGGAATTTTCTTCCCAGAATATTCAGACGGTTTTCAGTAGATTTTTCTGATGAGGGGATGCATCTGTACCATGGAGGATTAGATGAAACTTTCTTTGAGACAATAGGAATAAAAAAGACTAAAGTGGGCTTTAGTACTGTGTGGGTGTTAATGGAGCATCCTGAATGGAATTTTACTACACAGCAGCGACTGAATTTTGTGGAAGAATCGTTGACTTCATCAACTTCTGACTTTATAGAGTTTAGAGTGTCAATGACTGATCAGATGGATAAAGCTCAAGATCTGCTGGGAATTCTGAATCAGAAGATTAACCAGCTATTTCATGTGAGTGCTATGACTTTACCAACTGCAAGTAGTATCAAACAAATATCAGAGGAGGATGGACAGGAAACCCATAAGGATGCTGAGAAGGTTATGGATCAGTGTCATAAAGTTGTCAAAGATAAACCCATCCGACAACCAATGCTAGAAGATCTAGATATCTTGACAATCGAAGAATTTGGGGTCGTCAAGAAGTATGCAAAGGAGTCTACACAAAGAGGAACTGACCTATCTCTTAAAGAACATGATCTTGCTGATGCAAAGGATCGATGGAAAGATATGTGTCAATGAGACTATTATAGAAAATGAAGTTCCTCCAAATGGTACAAGGAAGACTGAAGACTCTCGGCATTTCATGAGTTTTTGAAAAATATTTTTTGGTTTAGAAATACATTTGGTTTTTGGGTCTGTAACTGATTTTTAAGACTTCCTGGTTTGATTGCTTTTTCTCCATTGTTGAAAGTCAAAGGGGGAGAAATATGATCCGACATTTCGATATACTGCATTTTGCATTTTTAGTTTTGAGATTGTTATATGCATTGATAAACTAACAAATGCAGGTACGAAACTTTGTGTTGTCTTCCATCAAGAGGGAGATTGAAAACTCCACCTTGATTGAAATGGTTTACAGGTGTTGATGATGGAAGACTTCACACAAATATAGCAGTTGGATATACTAACAATGTACTTGATTATATATCTAGATATTTGGTTGGATTGAATTCAGTGCAGGTTGTATATCTACATGTCAAGGGCCTTGAAGTTGGATTCAAGAACAAGTTCAAAAGGACAAAATCAAGGGCCTTGGAATCTAAGCTACACGGCACAAGGATTCAAATAAATTGAAGATATTCGTTGAAGATTCTGTAATAAGAAGATCTCATCAACCAAGGATTTTGTCAACCGAATGAAGATCTCAACCGAAGAATAGAGAATCTTTTCTTGAAGATTTTCTAAACAAGATAACGGCAAAAAATATCTTCTCTCTTATCCAACAGAAAGACGAGAAGATCAAGGAGTAAAAGACTCAACGTGTTCGTAGGGACTGAAGACTTGCAACGTCTACCTTACGATCTTCATGGAAAAGAAGATTGATCTTCAAACGGTCATCTCTACAACGGCTAGAAGATCTTTCCATGGAAGATATAAATGAAGATGATGGTCGAAGAAGAAAAAATACAAGCTTACACCGGAAAACATCTTTGCATCCTCAAGCAACCTAATCATCTTCATTCGTTGTTTTTCTTTCTCACATTTACGTAAAAGTTTTATCCCCTTAGAGAGAGAAAACACAAGAGCTCCATTGGTAGATCTAAAAAGTGTTATACTAGAGTGTGTTACTCTGCGAAGTAACTAGGCTATTATAGCTAGGTTAAGAGTTGGAGCTAGATCGTAGCATTGACTACAAGTGAGAGAAGAAGGGGATTTCTTCTAGTTTGTATCTAGGCCTTTTTGAAGCTAATAATAGATAGTTAGATCCTACGGATATACCCTGGGACGGAGAGTAGGCTATTTAGAGCCGAACTTCGTAAACATATCCTCGTGTCAATCTTTTCAATTCTGCACCATATATACTTTACTGTGACTAACTTTGTTTTGCAGGAGCAAGAAGTCAAGACCCTTGAAATAGAGTTTCAAAGTTTCATTAGTAGCACAGATTGACATCAAGGCCCTTGAAAGGAGTTTCAAGGCCTTGAGATTTGGTTTGCGAAAAGTTTCCATACTATATTCACCCCCCTTCTAGAGTATTGTTTATCTTATTTATATAAACTATCGGTTCTTCACAGTCATCCGTGCAGTCCGAGCTATGAGACTTATCGGTTGGGGTTGTGAGACTTTCTAGTACTATCAAGTTTACCTCCAAGAGGAGGGTAGACTTTGCCATTGATCTAGAGCCCAGGACGAGATTGATCTCGAAGGATCCTTACCGTATGATGCCTATCGAGATGCTTGAGCTTAACAAGCAGCTCGAGGAGTTAGCTTAGAAGGGCTTCATCTGCCCTATTGTATCTCCTTAGGACGCACTAGTACTCTTTGTCCGGAAGAATGACAGGTCGTTGAAGTTATGTATTGATTACCGAGAGCTTAACAAGGTGACAATCATGAATAAGTACCCATTGACGCGGATCGACTGCATGGAGCGTTAGTTTTTTTGCGGATCGATCTGAGATCCGGATATCACCAGCTGAGGGTGAGAGAGAAGGACATAACCAAGACTGCATTTCGGACCAGGTATGGCCACTACGAGTTCGTAGTGATGCCATTCGGGCTCACGAATGAGCCCACAATTTTCATGGAGTTGATGAACAACATCTTCATCGACTTTCTAGACCAATTTGTAGTTGTCTTCATAAATGTCATTCTGGTGTACTCTCGTAGTAGAGAGGAGCATGCAAGACACTTGAGGATTGTACTCCAAGTCCTGCACGATAGAGAGCTCTACACCAAGCTCTCTAAGTTTGAGTTTTGGATGTCCGAGGTAGCATTCCTTGGTCACATCGTTTCAGTTGAAGGGATCAAGGTAGATCCGGCGAAGATCGAGTTAGTAGCATCATGGCCGCCTCCTAAGAACATTATGGAAGTACACAACTTTAGGATTGGCGGGCTACTATCGGTGTTTTATGGAGGGTTTTTCAGTTATTGCCCGACCTCTCACTTCATTGCTGAGGAAGTCTACGACATTTGGATGGTCCGAGCCGTGCCTACAGAGCTTCGAGGAGCTGAAGAGGAGGCTGACCTCCGCTCCAAGAAAAGCATACTTAAGATGAGAGGGGAGGGGTTTAAGTTCAAGTTTAGGAGGACCTTTATCGATTGGAGACGCTCCATATAATGTAGGTTGAGATGAATCCAAAACCATGGAAGACTCCTCAAGGATCCTTGAAGCTTGATCAACCATTAAGGCATTTTCTGGCAAAATCACGGTCTGAATCACGGCCTCTAGCAAAAACCCGGGCGTAGAATCTGAGAAGCTGGCACTTTGGAGCATTACAGAGAGTTCTACGGAACAAACCTTGGCCGTGGTTCTCTGTGCCAGATCGTGATTGCTACAGCTCTTCAGCACACCTTCGTGTACTTCAAATTCAGCTATTGCCTCCTTTTCCAATGTATCTAAGGCCTTGATTTCTTCATTACAATCATCCTCAACTTCTTCCTCCATCAAACATAAACTAAGAACCTTCTCCAAGGGGTCCTTGATCAAGATCGAGGTCACAACTTCTCTACATTCCTCTTGCTCGACAATGTTGAACACATCTTCACTAAGGGCTGGCCCCTTCATCATTGTGGATAATTTGAACTTGATATTCTCTTCTCCAATATTGAAAGAGAGAATTCCATTTTTGCAATCCACCAAACATCCGGATGTGGCTAAGAAAGGTCTCCCTAAGATGATAGGAACCGGATAGTCCACTGGGATGTCCAAAACAACGAAGTCAATTGGCACATAGAACTTCCCGAGTTGCACCGGTATGTCCTCCAAGATTCCATCCGGGTGAGTGATTTGATAACGTGATTTATGACGTTAGTCTAGGCATTCAATTAGATAGTTTTTCCCGTTATTCATGCACGGTTTGACATTAGTTCATGACGTTTACGCTTAATTCATGCATATTTCTAGAAAAGACGTCTACACGAGCTTTTGTCGGTTTTGTAGGTATTTCGGGGATCTTTTGGACATTAATCGATACATTCGAGGGTCAAGCCTCATGTTGTTACACATCCAAGGCTTTGAAGGAACATAATTGGAGCAATGAAGGACACAAGGACCCTTATTGGTGCAAGCAATGGAGCAACTCATGGCTAGATGATCATAACAAGTGTCTGTTGAAGAAAATCGGACCAACACTCAGGAAAATCGGCCGATTTATTTGACTGGGTTGATTTTTGGCCTTTGACAGCTTAAGCTGCGTGTCCCACGATCTCTTTGTCCGGCCTTGCTCTTGGTGGAGAATATAAGTGGTCCTGCAAGCTGTTGCTGAGAATCTCCCTCTCCCACATCCTCTAGCATCTTCCCAAAAGACTCTTCCATTTTTGGGAGCTCTCTTCAAGGCACCCTTGTGGGTGTTCTTGAGAGAGATTAGTGTAGGCTTTAGTTTTGTAGTGAGATTTGAGTGATTTTTGTGAAGAAAGTTGTTGAAGGTTGTAAGATCTGACTTGGAGCTACATTTGGTGTGTTGAAAGACATGTTTTGAACTCAAATCCAGCTAAGTTTCATTGCTTTCATTTCCTTACTTCATCTTCTTGCTATGGATTCCTTGTATGCTTGTATGATGATTTTAGATCTTGAAATGCATGTTGTTGGCTAGTTTATTGTGATTCTGGAGTGATGGATTGATGGTTATGGCTTGGGTGATGATAGAATGGACTTGTATGTTAGTTTAGGATGATTTTTGTGGCCGAAACCTAAACTAGAGGAGAAAAATCGACCTGTTCTTCATAGTAAATCGGCCGATTTTTGCTATGATCCACCCGATTTTTCCTTCTGTTGCTCTTTAATTGATGAATCTGTATGTTAGGATGTTAGATTGTTGAAATCCTAGTGTTTGTTGAGCATAATATAGCTTAGGGTGACCAAATGCTAGCAAACTAAGTGAGGAAAGAGACCTACCCGGTGATTTCCGATCTTAGATACCAAAGATGATGAACTCTAAGTAGTAGTGAGCCTCATAAGCCGCTATTGGATTGAGTGTGCTAGGATTGTTGCTTGAAACTTACCTTTTCCGAGACTTACCCGGTAAGGAGAGGTTTGCCCCTTAAGTAGTGTCCGGTTTGTGTAGAATTCCCAACTTTACCTCCTTGAGACTTACCCGGTAATAGGAGTTTGGTGCGGGATTAGTGAAGCATGAGACTTACCCGGTAATTGCTTCCATTAGAGAAACACCCTTTCCCAACACCGCAACCTTATCTTAGAATCTTTAGAAGCTTGAGTCCAATGTCATAACCGGGAATCTTGATCTCTAGAATCCATTTATCTTACCTCTTATCTCCTATCTTGCATTTGTGTGTTTGTTTGCTTGTTTGATTTGCATATTTTGTGATCCTTGTTTGATCACCCCAAAACCAACCAAAAATATTGTGTTTTGCACCTTCTTTATTTCTCATCTCATCTTAGTTTAGATTTGCACTATCTTTGATCATTGAATGACTTGATTTTGCCTCAGTCCTTGTGTTTGACCTCGGAATACTTTCCTTCCTACATAACGATCCGTACACTGCGGGTTTCGCTAGATAGTTTAGGAGATTAGATCGAGTTTATAAATGTAAAGCTTTTTGTGCTACACATCTTAGCGTAACATGATTGAACGGTCCGCCATATAGAGGGTCATCTTGACCGGCTTTAGCTCTCCTAGCCCAACCTTGTTGCAAAGTGCAAGCGGGATTATGCTGACACTTGCTCCTAGATCACATAGGGCTTCATAATTCACTTCCCCCACTCCAATTGGCACACAAAAAGATCCCGGATCTCTTAGCTTAGGAGGCATCTCCTCCTTCATTGTTTGGATCAATTCCGAGGACCTCTTTGCCATCCTCACTTCTCCATACTCCTCCAACTTCCTCTTGTTGGAGAGTATTTCTTTCAAACACTCACCATATGCCAGCATTCCTAGAATAGCATCCATGAACGGAATGTTAATATGCAATTTAGACATAAGTTCAAGGAATTTACCAAAGTGTTTGTCCAAACGAGCTCTTGCTCGTGATTGTGGGAATGGTAGTGGTGGCTTGTATGGAGGTGGTGCCAAATATGTCGGCTCATCATCCTTACCCTTGCATCCATCTTCTTGCAATATCTCTTCTTCTATCACCACTTGCTTTCCCTTATCATTTCCCTTAGGTAAGGGATCCTTCATGCTCAGTCCACTCCTTGTTGTGATGGCCAATACTTGGCCTCTTGGGTTATATTCGGTCCTTCCGGAAAGCTTTCCCAGATCTCTATGAGCTTCACCCGCATTTTGGAACACTTGTGCTTCCAACACCTTTTGAGCTTTAGAAATGGAAGTCACCGTGATCTCAAGACCGCTCAACCTTCCAAGCAATTGCTCAAACATCATCTCGGTTCTATCCTTTGGAGGTTGAGTAAATCCGGGTGGAGGCTCTTGTGAAGCCTTAGGTGGTGGAGCTGCGCTTGTGGAAGCGGGAGGGTTCAAGGCTTCATCCGGGTTAGAGTAGGAGAACCCGGGATGGTTGTGGTTAGGGCGGTAATTGTTGAATTGCCGGTTGTTGTTGAAGTTCCTTGGGCCTTGATAGTTGTTGTAATTGCCCCTTCCCATGTAGTTCACATCTTCCTCCTTGGAAGACAAGTTTGTTTGCACTTGCACTTGAGGGCTTGCTTTACTCTTCAAAGTTGTAGCATACAACTCCCTCAAAGACTTAAGCTCGTTGTTGATTGCATCAAGCTTGAAATTACTCATGGTGACTTCACTCACCTCATATGATCCCGTTTTCCTCCCATCACTCTTCCTATGGGAGTACTTTTCAATCACCAAAGCTTGTTTCTCTACAAACTCCCAAGCTTCATCCACATTCTTTTCCATGAAAGTCCCACCAGAAAGAGATTGAAGCTTGAATCGGCTATCTTCATCATGTCCCTTGAAGTAGATCTCCAAACTCTATTTTCGGTATACCATGGTGTGGACAATCTAGGAGAAGGTCTTTGAACCTCTCCCAAGACTTGAACAGGCTTTCTCTATCCTTCATCACGAAGGCATTGATCTTCCCTCTTAGCTCGGTAGTCGTGGAAGGTGGGAAGAACTAATCAAGAACTCGGTTTTCATTTCCTCCCAAGTACTCACGCGCCCTAGTGGAATCGATTGGTACCAAGCCAAGGCTTTATCCTTAAGCGAGAAGGAAAAAGCCCTAAGCTTATGGCTGTTGTTCTCCAACCTAGGCGGCCATAGAGTCTCCATCAATATCTCGTAGTTCATCAAATGTTGATAAGGGGACTCTCCTTCCATCCCTCCAAATTGATTATGCCGGATCATTTGTAGAACTTGAGGGCGGAACTCATAGTCATGGGCTGCGGGATCTCCTAAGTTCACACCCGGACGGTGCACTCTTTGAGCCGGATCCATACGTTGCCCTAACGTTTGTGTCTCCTCAATCATTATCGGCTCAAACCGAATATTAACCGCCGGCTGCGGTTGTGGTGGTGGTGGAGGAGGTTGTTGACGATTAAGCTCTCTTTGCACAAGAGCTTGCCTAATCTCTTCAATATCCCTCCTAGTTACTTCTTGCCTCTCATTGGCAAGTCTCCTTTCATTCTCCAAGAGCTCATCTCTTAACCTAATTTGCTCTAAAGCCTCATCCAACTCAGCTTGAAGATCTCTTGCGGCCATCTCATTCTTCTTCTTAATGCTCTTAGATCTAGCTTTAAGGGTTTTCTCCGGTTCGGGATCTAATGGAGCTAAATCCTTGCCACGAGATCTTCGCATGCACCTAAAGAATGAGAGATGTCCTAAAAATGCAAAGACATAAACCAAACAAGATCAAAAGCAACAAGAAATACCTACACTATAAACAATCACAAAAACGACTCAATCTAGACCTAGTCCCCGGCAACAGCCAAAAAACTTGTTACGCTAAGATTGTGAAACGCAAAAGTCTTAAATTTATAACTCGATATATTTTTCCTAACTCCTAGCGAACCCACATTGTATGGGTCGTTTTGTAGTAAGGATACTATTCCGAGGTCGAACACAAAGACTAAGGTGAAATTGAGTCAATAGTGACTAAGGATAGTGAAGATCTAGACAAAGAAAAGAGAAAGAAATAAAGAAATGAAAATCTTAATGTTTTTGGTTTGGTTTTGAGGTGCTCAATCAAAGATCACAAATCATGCAAGATTGACAAACAACTAAGCTAGTAATGCAAATGAGTAAACACAAACACCAGGTAGGTAATCAAAGATAGAGAAGCGGATTCTAGGGGTTAGAAATTTCAGTTATGGCATAGGACTCAAGCTATCTAGTCATTCTTTGGATCAACTATAGTATGTTGGGAGTAGGTGTTTCTAGATTGAGATCAATCACCGGGTAGGTCTCATGGTCCACTAGTCCGTTCCTAAGAGTCTCATCACCGGGTAAGTCTCAAAGAGCCTAAGGATAGGAATTCTACACAAACCGGATTTCTATCTAGGAATCTAACCTCTCCTTACCGGGTAAGTCTCGGGAAGGCAAGTCCTAAACATAAATCCTAGCACACTCAGTCCAATAGCGGCTTGTGAGGCTCACTACTACCTATAGTTCATCATCTTCGGAACCTAAGGGCAAGAATCACCAGGTAGGTCTCTTCTCACACTTAATTGCTAACACTAGGTTACCCTAGGATAGATCTAGCTCAACAAACACTAGGATTTCAACAATCTAACAACCTAACACTTAGATTTATCAATACAAGCAAGTCAGATAGAATCACGATCAGTTCCTCACTTCCACGGCCGTGGAACCTACTAGAACAGGCCGTGATTCATAACAGAGGCTAGGTTCGAGCAAGCAATTCATCCAAAGGTACGTTTAAGTCTATCCTATCACAGTCCAAGCCATAACCATCATTTCCTTACCCTAGAATTACATCCATTTATCCAACAACATGCATCATCACAATCAAAATTATCAAGCATAAAATCATGGAGTCCATATCAAGAAGATGAAATGAAAAACAGATGAAACAAATAGAACAAGAAATACGAGCTGAATAGATGTTAAAAGAGAGACTTACAACCCTTCAAAAGAAGGTTCGAATCGTTCTTACAACCCTAGAAAATGTTTCCAACAAACTTCACTCTAAAAACTAAGAAACTCTAAGAATGGTGTGTTTCTCTCTTCTTCTCCAATGGAAGTCTTTCTTCTCCTCCAAGAGTAGCTCCAATCCAATTCCAAAATGAGAGCGTTTGGGAGAGAATGTGTGTGAGGTAATGTGTGTAGTGGCTAGGAGTCACCTTCTCCTATCAGCCTGCAAGAGTACTTATAGCCTTCACCATTTGCAAGAGTCGGTTATGGAGATCGTGGGATAGCTGTCCTAGTTGTGCAGAGGGAATCACGAGCAGTTTCCATGGCTGTGGATTTCCTAGTGGCCGTGATTCTTGTGCTTCAGCCTTCTTTTGATCGTTGAGCTATGATTTGATGCAAGACATGCACCAACATGGTCCCATGTGTTCCCCTTTGCTCCTAACTTGCTTCCCAATGAGCTCGGATACGTGTCATCATGAGGAACGACCCTCGGATGTATCGATTAGGCTCCAAAAGCTCCCAAAATACCTACAAAACATGCAAAAGTCCGTGTAGACATCTATCTCGACAAATATACATGTATTGGATGTAAACGTCACGAACCAATGCTAAATTATGCATGAATAGCGGGAAAAACTATCTAAAAGGATGCCTAAACTAATGTCATAAATCGTGTTATCAGTTACCGGTTTGAGACTTAGTCGAGGCTTTGATGCCATTATGATGATAGTAGATCGACTGACGAAGACCGCACATTTCATTCCGATCAAGGAGTCGTGGCCAGCAAGTCGATTAGTAGAGGAGTTCACCAAGTGCGACTTCATGGAGTACCTAGGACTATAGTCTCTGAAAGAGACGGACGGTTCACTTCGAGGTTTTGGCAGCAAGTACATGACACCCTAGGTACGAGTCTGTAGGTCATGACTACTTATCATTCTCATACTGATGGTCAGTCGGAGCGCACCATCAAGACTCTGGAGGATATGTTGAGAGCCTGCATAGGGATAGGTGTGGCCATATCACCTTCCTTTAGTGGAGTTTTTATATGACAACAGTTGACACACTTCGATCAAGATGGATCCTTACGAGGCTTTATACGGAAAGAAATATCGTACACCGTTGTGTTGGGACGAGCCTAGTAGTGCTAGCAGAGTAGCACCTAAGTAGATACAAGATAATATGGCCCGAGTAGCAGTGATTTGAGAGAGGATGTTAGCAACATAGAGTCGTAAGAAGTCTTAAGTAGATAAGAGGCGCAGACCTCTAGAGTTCAGAGTAGGAGATTAGGTTTGGTTGAGAGTATCCCCAACACGAGGCATTAGACGTTTTGGCATCAAGGGGAAGCAGAGTCCTAGATATGTCGGACCTTTCGAGATTGTTTAGCGAGTTAGGGAGGCAACATACAAACTTGCTTTGCCACCAAGACTTGAGAGTGTTCACCCAGTCTTCCATGTGTCTCAGCTACGGGAGTATGTACCAGACCCAACACACATCGTCAATCATGAGGATCTAATGGTCGAGCCAAATCACACGTTTGTTCAGCACCCGGTAGCTGTCTTAGAGCATAACACGAGATGCTTGCGTTCGAAGGACATACCAATGATGAAGATCCAATGGTCGATGCGAGGAACTGATGAGGCGACTTGGGAGACAAAGGATAGTATCCAGAGGAACTATCCGGAGTTCTATGCGGATGTGGTTGTACCTTTTTGCGTAGATGTTTGAGTCTCAGTTTCCGTTGTTGTGTTGTGCACGCTTTTGTGACGTTTGAGTTTTGTGCCCCGAGTGAGAATATATGAGTTGAGTTCAGTGTTTCTGCGTTGTTGTGTGACCTTTCTGGCTGTTGCAAGTTTCGGGACGAAACTTCCTTTTTAGGGAGGATCTGATGTAACAACCAGTTCTGGCTGTCACCGCCCCCGCGGTGACAGTGGCCGCTCTAGTGGCAACTGTGCCTGTCATCGTTCCCGTGGTGTCAGTGAGCCGCCCCAACGGTTGGCCGCCCTACAGCAAAGGCAAACCGCCCTGCGGTGTTGCCTCGGATCGCGAAGATCTTCTTTCCCTTTTCGTTTCTATCTTGTTTTCTATCTTAGAAGATCCGATTTTCTTATCTTTGGCCGGCTTTCCTGGATTTTATAAACCCTAGAACGTCCTTCCTTCTATCTTGTCACCCCTTTCCTAGAAATTCCATCTTTCTCTTCTTTTCCGCGTTTCTTGCATACATTTTCCTTTAACCCTGAGAGCTGCAGCCGTTGCCCTTGCTGAACGTGTAAGTCTTCTTCTCTGAGTTCTTCATCACGTTCATGAGTTCATGCATGCCTTCCCTTCTTGTTTTTCTTTCTTCGTTCGTTCTTCTCTTTTCTTCTTCTCCAAAAATCAAGTTTGATTCTTGATTCTTGTGGAGCGTTCCGTTGTTGATTCGTTGATGTTCACAGGCTCCCTTGGTTGAGTTGTGACGTGCGTGTGTGTTGAGAGAAGCAAGGTTTAACCCTTGTTGTGTTCCTTGCTGCCAAAGGAGTCGATAACACTTCTGCACCGAAAACCGTCCCGCGCATCTACTGTGCCTCCCTGCGGGAAGTGCCGAATGCCGCTTCGCACCTCTGTCCAGCCGTATCTGCGGTTTGTCCTGCAATTTCCCCGTCTTTGGTGAGTTGTTTCCTTCCTTGCTTTCCTCGTCCCTTTTCTTGGATGTTGTTGATGTTGTTACCCCTTGAGAGAGTTATAAGACTAAGGTCGAACCCTTAGCATGTGGAGATCTCTTAGAGATCATTGAGACTAGAAGTTATAGACTTCTAGGAACCGTTCAGGTTCCGATTCGTGATGCCTTGTGTGAATAGGCTTTGCTTTGCTCCCGTCCTAAGGGAAACTGAGTGTTCGCTGACCCTTTGAGTTTACCTTCGAGTGAGGTAAATCTCTTGGACTTACTTAGCTTCATTCCGTATATTGGTTAGAGTGTATTTTCTTGTTTGCGTTGTTGTTATTGTTACAACGGATAATCGGACTAGGATGACCTTTATAACCGTAATTGGCCCAAGTGTATGATAACCGGACGGTGACCACTTGTCTAGTTCTATAGGAGACTAGGAGGTGCTCTTGCAACCCATGCCTACAGGTAATGAATAGTATTGATCTAATCCTATTGGTAGACGGAAGCGGAGGCAAGTTTCGGGAGATTCTCGTGTGACAAAAGAAGTTGAATTAGTAATGGATGACTTAATAAAAGATAGTAACCGGTTAAGTGTGAGTATGTTATATGTTTATATTACCTTATGTGTGTTTGTGCCTTTACAATCGTTATGATATCTAGAATGTTAGCTAACGGTTTATATCGATGTTGTAGATATTCTGCAGGTTAGGGATGCTGCAGAATGATCCGGACGGTGTAGTCAGCCGGGGTTCTCGTACATTATAGGACGGGATCGGGTTCATGTTTCAGGTGTGGTTTCCCTTTTGTTTTGAACTCGGCTGTGAGTCTTTTACACTTCCCTTTGTTTAAACCTTTGATTTTTATATCGTTTTTTGGTTTTCATTTATTCGTGTCTTGTTGTAAGATCCGATATTGCCATTGCTACTTTGAGGGTCGGGACCCATTGCGAGGTCCTAGCCCGTAACGCTTCGAGTTCCAAGAACTTGGGGTGTTACAACCTTGATGAGATGTAGATTCGTGCCTCAACATAATGCTAGAGAGTTAAGGCAAAGATTGGAGAACCTCAAGCAAGGATCTATGAGTGTTGAAGAAATTTACACTTCTATGAAAATGACAATGGTGAAAGCCAATGTTATAGAGGATGAGAAGACCACAATGGCTCGCTATTTATGTATTTTTCTTCCATCTTTAGCCAATGAAATTGATTTAAATCCATATGAAACCATGATATATTTGTTGCATTTGGCCATCAAAGTCGAAAAGAAGACTAAGAGAAAAAGTCAAAAGCGCTAAGACGAATTATGGAGCTTCTAATTAATGGAAGCAACAAAATGATCGCTCCACTAATACCCAAGGCCGCGACCGAGAATCCACCTCAACCATGGACGAGAAAAAGGGCCAAAATTTCGATCAAAGAGCTTCAAAAATCTCTCAATCTAATCCACAATCTCGATCCTTGAATTAGTCTTCAAGTGATTGTTGGCTCTCAGACGTGTGTGTATGATAAACGATATAGCTTTAAATTTATAACCTAAAATATAAGCCTGAAATAATATGCAAACCCGTAGTGTACGGATCAATTGTAATAACAGCAAATACTCCAGGGTCGAACACAAGGACAACGGTACAAAGCACGGTAATTCAAGTTGTCAATAAAAAACAAGCAACAAAGCAAAGATATCAAAGATGATGTAATAACCAGATAAAGAAAATGCAGATTCTAGAGGTCAAACCATCCATTTGTGGTTCTGACTCAAGATCTCAAAGGATAACGTGGACAAAGTTGAGGTTTGCAAAGGGAAGGTGTTTCTAAGGTGGGAATAGATCACCGGGTAAGTCTCACTACTCACTATCCCAAACCAAAGATCCTTTCACCGGGTAAGTCTCAAGATACTAAGGAAAGGAACTATAATCTCAATCCAACACACCACCCAATGGGATAGAACTAACCTTTACCGGGTAAGTCTCAAGCTAACTCTCAAAGATGGGATGAAGGCACACTCAAACCCTAATAAAGGATAAACCTTTATTACCTAACACTCATGATCTTGGTTATACAAGCAAAGGAATCACCGGGTAAGTCTCATCCTAGGCTTGCGTATAGGCCAGGAAAGGTATAACAAGGACAGGATTTGGCAAACTAAAACCTAAACTCACATAAGGATCAGAAAAAGAATCGCCTCGTTCAGTTCATGTTCCATCTCGGTCGAGATGTTCTATAAACTGACCGAGGTGAGTTTCGGTTAAGGTAAGGCTCGAGCTTTCAGGGTCCACTGGGGTAAAGACTCATTCTTTCATCGTCTTTCCCACAACTTTCAGCCAATACCCTAGAATCGCACAAAGAACTTAGCCAATAATCATCATGATAACAATAATCAAATATATGAAAAGGGAATCAATATTCAAACAAGAAAACCTTAACACAAAGGTCTCAATAACTCAATCAAACAAGCAAACTGCGTTCCTCAATCACAAACCAAAAGACAACAATCAAACAATCTAAGAAAATCTTACAACTTCCTTCAAAGCCTTCAACTTTATCTTCCAAGCCAACTTCCTTCGTTCCTTAGAATATCTTCAATCTTCCAACTTCCTTCAACTTCCAACCCTAAGACATGCTTGCATCTAGAAAATTCATCCCAATATATAGGAGAATCACTTGCCAAAAATAAAAGATCTTCAGCCAAGAATAAAAGATCTTATGGGTTGTGGGCCGCTCGCCTCGGTCCAACGCAACGGAAAGATCACCTCGGTCGAGGTGACACTGTACCCATCCGAGGTGATCCTCAACTACGTGTAAATCTCTCTAATTTGGTCCAAAATTAATCTTTTGTCCAACTTCCATGGTTCCTAAGCTTTCTTGTAGCTGCTCAATACTCCATAGTGTAGCTCCAATGACTCCTTAGATCCCTTAGCTCCATATTATTACAAAACGTGTTATTTTCCCTACAATTATTACAAGAATATACGTCCATACATGCAGATTTATGAAGATAAAACGTACAAACCAATCTCAAAATATAGACTATAATACATGCTACCAAAATACCCCATACTTGTCCCTTGCTTGTCCCCAAGCAAGATTCAAATCTCAGATACAAGATAGAATGGATTATAATTCATCAAAAAGATCAATGAAAAACATTTCCAAAATCTTTTGGTGGTGTTCTCCATTCATAGATCACCCTAAGAGAATGCTTCATGGCAAATAAAATCAAGACATGGTCAAAACATTTTATAAATATAAGAAAGTTGTTCATCTCTACATAAAATCTTAGAATGCATAATAAATCATAATTATCGAAATCAATCATGTATAATCCAGTTTAAACCACTAAGTCAATCAACATATTCAAGGTCTCAAGGGCTTCCGAAAGAGGTCAAGAAACGTGCCAGAGTGGGATGTATATAGGATAATTTGGTCCTAGAATTCGGGAATAGGATCTTTACTTCACTTTCTTTGAATCACAACATCTTCCACCAATAAGCTTTGCTTATTTTCACTTTTTTACTTTACTTTTTGGGAGCATGGACAGAGGTGCACAATAACCAAAGCCTAGGAGATCAGCAATCATCAATTTCTCGAGTTGCCTCAAAGCCTTGATGCACATACCATGACCCGTTAGGACTATCGATCAATCCGACTTTGGCAAGACACAAACACCCGGCTATGTGAATGGTGCCGAGTTACTCATCATCAAGATCAAGGTCCCCAAACCTAATTTTTTTCTAACACTTTTAGCCAAGATCTCAAGTTCACTTCACACGCTTTTCATCAACTGCATCCAAATTCCCGGATAGGTAAAGGGACACAAATATGTATATGAGGGGATAGAGCATGATCCCGAAGAAGAAGAAGAGAATGAAGTGCCTTAATCATCCCAAAAAGAATGTGAGAGAACTCATGATGTGGTGTCAACCTTCAAATTCAACATAATTTTGATAAAAACAAAGTATTAAACATGCTAGAATTTCAAACAAAGCATTTAGCAACTTAAATAAATCATAAAACCTTTCGAGCATATAAAGTTTTCAAAGCCAATATGCAAACAAATATCTTCATCGAGGTCATGTCCAGAATAGAAGCACAAAATGTTTCGAAAATCTTTCAGTTAAAAACCTATCTCGGCTGAGGTGATCTAACGTTATCCGAGGTGTTCAACCGAGATGTGTCTCAGTTTTACGACCTCGTTTGGTCAAGAACGTCTCGATCGAGCCAAAATTTTTTTTTCAAGCTGGTTTTTGACGTTTTTCTCAGATTGAAACCTGTATGCAATGCATGTAATGACACATAAGCACATGAAGCAAGATAACGATAGTACCCAACAAGAGTCATACAAATAAGGTCAAGTAATACAAATACCTCATACTTGGAACACATTGTCTTAATGGGTCAAATATAAGTCATGAGAAACAAGAACTCACCGGACATAGCTGAACTGCATAATAAATAGAAAATATATCCATGAAGCGCCCAATCCTCGTCAGCTGGCGATGGTGGTGGAATGTTGAGGAAGTGGGACAGATCGAATGGATAGCCCATAACCTACTGGAATTGCACCTCCATCATCCGTCGCGGGAAGTGCTGGCTCTCCTCCATCTGATGCGTCCATCCCTCAATAGATCTGGTATGGGCATCAAAACACTAGTTGACATCTACTGTCAAGGCGGCGTAAGAATCTATCATCTGTCTCGTCAGATCATCGATCCGCTGATGCGCCTCGCGATCTCTACGGTGGCGGGCTCTCTGCTGAGGTGGTGGTGGCACGTCAGCTGGAGGTGCAAGCGCCTCTCTCTCGTCCTCTGTGGCTTCATCATCAAGGTCAATGGTGGGAATACTAGGGTAGCCGGTATCAGTACCGGTATCCATGACAACAACTCCTCCATAGCCATCTCCATCATCATCTCTATCAACTGCCTCTCTAGCATCCTCCTCCTGCATATACGGGAACCAGACAGCTGACCAGTACTGACGATCATACACTGAGAACTAGAAAGAATAGATAATGCCTTGAGGAAACTTTGTTTCCCATGGCATGACAACATAGGGTGTGCCAAGACCACGGGGAATGAGTGTACGCCTTGTAATCATCTCCTGCAAACCTAGCGGCTTCGGAGCCGCAACCAATGTACATGCTGATAAGTGCAAACCTATAGAAGTAGCAGTGTGGGTCACCAACCCATCACAACAAATGTCTCCCTTCTCCTTTTCCTTGATCATGTGAAGATCCTCTGCCAGCATGACAACAAAGTTTGGAACTCCCCTTGTAACCATACAAAACAAACTAAAGAGATCACTCTGTCGGACCTTCTGGGGCGTCTTAGTACGCACCAGAAGCATCTCACTAAGGATCCTATGAGCTAGATGGAAAGCAAGATGAAAGATGATCCACTCCCGGGAGTCTGCGGGCTACCATTTGTCACGGTGATTAGTCACATGAGCTATCTCCCTCCAGAAACTCTGAGCCTGTGCTCTAGAAGCAAAGTCTGTAGCGGTGGGGGTCGGGAATCCAAAAATATCCCCAAACCAAGTTAAAGGAACGACATAATTCTTGTTGAGCAGCCGGTACTTGATTTCTCTGCGCTCCCGTATGTAGGTAACTGAGCTCAAAAACTCAAAAGTCGGCTCTAGATAAGCCGGTGCTCGTATGGCCATAAATTCCTCAAGGGCAACCATAGATATCATCTTCTTCAAGTCCTCCACCACTTGAAGGCACTCGAAGTCAGCAACGTCCACAAAACGTGGGGCAACGATGGGGCGCCCACATATCCTATCAAAATCCCGCTCGAATCGCTCGTGGATAACCGGGATGGAAGGCTAAGATGAATAAGAAGGGGAAGAGTGGTGTGAACTGATAGGCCTATCTCTCATGGCCAATTGACGATCAAATCTCGTAGAATTGCTCATGATTGAAATTCACCTCGGTCGGATCAAGAACACCTTGGCCGAGACGCAGTAGAGTCAACCGAGGAAAAAGGTTGGGCGAGATGAAATCTAGAAAACACAAGCTTTTTCCCCCCAAAACACTACCAATTGCTTCCTAAGGGGTACTTATATTCTTCTCAACAGCAATTTGTGGCAACCAAAGCCAGATCTATTCAAAATCGAAGAAAAAGAAGCAAGCTAGGGTTTTTGATGAAATACCCTAAAATGTGCATATTCGAGTCGATCTTTGAGTTTTTGTTGCTTGGGAACTAATTCTCGTACTTCTCTTGATGATTTGGAGCCAAACATCTTCGAAAACGAGCAAGAATCGAGAATCTGAGCGAGGAGGGACGACGCGGTCGAGGAGAGCGAAGAGAGAGGATGGGAGAGGAGAGAGAAATGTTGAACCCCTTTTATACCCCTCGCTGAATTTGATTTCACCTCGGTCGAGGTGTTCCTGGGTGGATCGAGGTGTCAGAGTGAGGTGGATGTCAGACCTAGGCACCTCGGTTGACGGAGAACACTTTGGTCGAGGTATTGTGACAGCATCCGAGATGTATCTCAGTCAAACTCCATCTTCTCAATTTCTCGAACTTCAGTCCTTCCATGTAGCTCCTGAGTTGTAATTTCTTCAAAGAGATCACCTGATTCCTGTCTAGGAGGACACACAAAACACAAAGCAAACTATCTAAACTAAACTAGAAAAAGGGAAAAGAAAGCAATACCTTGGGTTGCCTCCAAAGAAGCGCTTGGTTTATGGTCGCTAGCTGGACCGTACGTCATCCTCAAACAAGGTGTAAGGGTGCAATCTCCTCAGCCGGAACTTCCTGCTGATACTTGTTCAACCTATGACCGTTTACTTTAAAGCTTCCACTAGCTTCACCCCATACTTCAACTGCATCATGGGGAAGACATTTTTCACAACATAAGGTCCTGTCCATCTAGATTTCAACTTACCTGGAAAAAGGCGGAGGCGGGAGTTGAAAAGTAAAGCAATATCTCCTTCTTTAAGCTCCTTGGGAATGATATGCTTGTCATGCCATCTCTTCGTTCTTTCTTTGTAGATTTTGGTATTCTCATAGGCGTTTAAGATCAACTCCTCCATCTCATTAATGTCTAAAAGTCTCTTTTCTCCAGCTTCCATGATGTCGAAATTCAACCACTTGATTGCCCAATATGCCTTGTGCTCCAGCTCAACGGGTAGAGGATAAGACTTCCCATATACTAGATTGTAGGAGGTGATACCAACGGGAGTCTTGAATGCGGTCCTATAAGCCCAAAGAGCATTGTCCAGCTTCATGGACCAATCCTTTCTTGTCCTTGAAACGGTCTTCTCCAAAATTGCCTTGATTTCTCTATTAGAGATCTCCACCTGCCCACTAGTTTGAGGGTGATAAGGGGTTTCTACCTTGTGGTTACCCCATACTTCGATAGAAGTGCTTTGAACTTCTGGTTAATGAAATGTGTCCCTCCATCGCTGATGATGATACGCGGTGCCCGAAAACGTGGAAAGATAGTTCTATTGAAGAACTTCATAACCACCATGGCCTCATTAGTGGTAGAGGCAATGACTTCCACCCATCTAGAAACGTAATCAACAGCTAAGAGGATGTAGAGGTTCCCCGCGGATGATGGGAAATGTCCCATGAAATCAACTCCCTACACATCAAAGATTTGAACTTCCTGAATATTATTGAGCGGCATCATATCCCTTCTACACAAGTTCCCTGTTCTTTGGCATGCATCACAAGAGACAACAAACGCTTGCACATCCTTAAATAATGAAGGCCAAAAGAAACCGGAACGTAATACCTTAGCGCACGTTTTGTGAGCGCTAGTATGTCCTCAACAAGGAAGTGAGTGGCAATGCAGTATGACACTAACAGTTTCATCATCCGGAACGCATCGTTGAAGCATCCCATCTGGACCTCTTTGAAAGAGTAGAGGCTCATTCCAATAGTAGTGACGAACATCCTTGAAGAACTTCTTCCTTTGAGCGTATGTCAATCCCGGAGGTATTTCCTGACAAACAAGATAGTTAACAATATCAGCATACCAAGGCTCCTTACTATCAGAAACTTGGCGAAGCCAATGCTCCACCAACTGCGAATGATCATCATAAAATGAATCATCAATGGAATGATCGTCCTTCTCAGTTGACTTCATCTCGCTTGCTGCCTCGGTTGTGGTTCGGGATGATGGACCGAGGTGTTCTTCAGATGAGGTCACCTCGCTTGCTCCAGAAACTGTCTCGGTCGAGGTACTGGAACTAAGACCAAAACCTAATGTGCTTTTCTTCTCCTGAATCAGTTTGTCGAATCTAGCTCCTGGATCTGCTTCCAATGCTTCCAAGCTTCTCACATCTGCATTACACAAAACATCTACACCTTCCTCCATCATACTAAAACTCAAAACTTTCTCAAGAGGATCTTTAATAAGGATAGAGCTCACCAATTCTCGAGAATCTTCTTCATCATAGATGTTGAAGATATCATCTTCCAAAGGCTCTTCTTTGATTGCAGCCAAAAGTGCAAACTCCACATGATTGCCACCAATGTTGAACTTCAACTTGGTGTTCTTACAATCAACGTTACAACTCGATGTTGCTAGAAATGGTCTTCTGAGAATGATAGGAATGGGATAATCTGCGGGAATGTCCAACACAACAAAGTCTATAGGTATGTAGAAATTACCTAGCTTAACGGGAACGTCCTCCAAGATACCAACAAGACGGGTAATGGAGCGATCCGCCATGTATAATGTCATCTTCACGGGATTGGGAACTCCAACGCCGATCTTCTCACAAAGTGCTAAAGGAATGATGCTCACACTAGCTCCTAGATCGCAAACTTCATCATAAGTCACGTCCCTAACTTGGATGGGAATGAAAAATGAACCGGGATCTCTAAACTTAGGTGGCATGTTCTCCTTCATGATTTGAACGAGCTCCGAAGATCTTGAGGTCATATGTACTTCTCCATCGTCTTCCAGCTTTCTCTTCCTTGACAAGATCTCTTTCAAAAACTTCCCATAGGTGGGCATTCCTAGGATAGCATCAATGAAATGGATGTTAATACGCAGTTTATTCATAAGGTTAAAAAACTTACCAAAGTTCTTGTCTAGATGTGCTCACACCCTAGACTGAGGGAACGGGAGTGGTGGTTTATAAGCAGGTGGTGGAACATAAACATCATCTTTTTCTTTCGCTTTCGAGGGCTCCATCTTGGTTGGCACATCGACCGAGGTGGTCCTCGTTTGATCGTGGTCCGACCGAGGTACAAGATCTGTAGTCTTCAATCCACTGTATGTTGTGATTGCCATGACTTGCCCTTTTGGGTTGTTATCTGTCCTTCCTAGAAGTTTACTAGGATCTCTTGGTGCTTCATTAGCCTTGTTGAAAACTTGTTGTTCTAAGGCTTTTTGTGCCTTCGAAAACGAGTTCATAGAAGTCTTCATAGTGTTGAGCCTTATCAAAATAGCATCCAACACAACGTCTGGCTTCTCCTTGGGCTGTTGGGATGAGCTTGATGACGACTTTTGGCTCCTTAATGGAGTAGAAGAAGAAGAAGGGGGTTTAAGAGCATTTTCAGCATGAGAATAAGGGTTACCGGGATTTTGTTGATTTGATCTCCAATTGTTGTTGAAATTCCTGTTGTTGTTGTTGTTGTTGTTGTTGTTGTTGTTGTTGTTGTTGTTGTAATTGTTGTTGTTCCGCGACCCTTGATAGTTTCCTCTCCCCACATATCCAGCATTTTGCTCCTTTTTAGTTTGAGCTAACAAAAGCTCCTTTAATTCCTTGACTCCATTGTTGAGTGTGGTGAGTTTAGCAGCACTTGAATTTGTAAGACTCGTATCCGGAAAGCTAGCTCGCCTCGATCCATCTTCAACTCTTCGATGGGAGTATTTCTCCATGTTTAAAGCTTGCTTCTCAATAAACTCCCAAGATTCATCAACTGGTGTATCCATAAAAGCTCCAGCAGAAAGTGGTTGGAGTTTGAATTGAGTTTCCTCATCCAACCCCTTGAAGTAAATCTCTAGCAACTCGATCTTTGGAATCCCATAGTAAGGGCAATCCAATAGAAGGTCCTTGAACCTCTCCCATGACTTGAGCAAACTTTATTTATCCTTCATAACAGAAGCATTCATCTTACCCCTCAATTCAGTGGTCTTTGATGGGGAAAGAACTTAGTAAGGAACTCCGTAGTCATCTCCTCCCATGTGTTAACACTTCTAGCTAGAAGGGATTGATACCAAGCTAGTGCCTTGTATTTCAAAGAGAAGTAGAAAGGCCTTAGCTTGTAGTTGTTGTTCTCCACTCTTGATGGTCTCAAAGTCTCCATAAGAATCTCATAGTTTTGAATGTGTTGATGTGGAGATTCTCTCTCCATGCCTTCAAATTGACATTGTTGAATCATAGTTAGAACTTGAGGTCTGATAGCATGAATTATAGTCTATATTTTGGGACTTGTTTAGACGTTTTATCTTCAATAATCTGCATGTTTGGATGTATATTATGTGATTATATCATCATTTCATCTACCTTTGTGGGAATCGAGGTCTATACCAAGTTTCGTTGTAATCGTAGGTAAAATGGCACGTTTTGCATCAAAATGGAGCTAAAGGAGCTAAGGAGTCATTGGAGCTACATTCAGGAGCTTAAGGAATGATCCAGGAAGCTTGGAATTAACAAAGAAGATTTTCTTTGGACCAGAGTTAAGAGATTTCACATTCAATTTAGAGTCACCTCGGTTGATCACAAAGTCACCTCGACCGAGGTGATCTAAGGGAGCGTCTCGACCGAGGCGAATATCCTGACGCGACGAGATATATTTTATTTGGCTGAGATCTTTTATTTTTGGAAGGAGAGATCTTATATTTTTGGGCTGGATTTCTGGAAGGAAGATCATATATTTTTGGGATCTATTTATGATATATGGATATATTTTATAGGAAATTATCTTTTTAAGATATTTTATCTTTGGAGGGTAATTCTCCAATATAAAGAGCTGGATTTTCCACAAATACAGCAACCCGCTACCATCACAACAGTTGGGGATTGAAGAAACTGCAGTTAGGAAGAATTTTTGGAAGGTTGAAGGAAGATTGAAGGATGGAAATTCATAGCTTATTATAACTTTTGTGAAGGGTTTTGTAAGACTTTCTTAGATTCCCTTCTTGTTGATTTGTCTTGTTGGATTTGTGATCCAAGGAACGCTGATTTGTTTATTTGATTCAATTATTGAAGCCTTGTTCTTAAGGTTTTTGTGTTCAAATATTCATTCTCTTCCCATATATTTGATTATTGCTTTCATGATGATGAGTGGCTAATTTCCTTGTGCGATTCTAGGGTGATTGGCTTAAGGTTGTGGGAAAAACAATGATAGAATAATCTTAAATTCCAGTAGGACCCTGAAAGCTCGAGTCTTTATCCTTAACCTTAGAACATCTCGTTCAGTCGATGAACATCTCGGCCGGGGTGGAACTTGACTGACCGAGGTGACTTATCTGATCCGTAACTGAGAGTTAAGTGTTAGAGTTTGCCAAATCCTATTCTTATTACACCTTTCTTGGTTCAATGCAAGCCTAGGATGAGACTTACACGGTAATTCCTTTGTTTGTTTAGCCATGATCATAAGTGTAGGTAATAAAGGTTTATCCTTTATTAGGGTTTGAGTGTGCCTTCATTCCATCTTTGTGAGTTAGCTTGAGACTTACCCGGTAAAGGTTGATTCTATTCCCTAAGTTGGTGTGTTGGTTTGAGATTATAGTTCCTTTCCTTAGTACCTTGAGACTTACCCGGTAATAGGTTCTTTGGCTTGGGATTGTGAGTAGTGAGACTTACCCGGTGATCTATATTCCACTTTAGAAACACCTTCCCTTGCAAAACCTCAGCTTTGTCCGCTTATCTTGAGATCTTGAGTTGGAACCACAACTAGATGCTTTAATCCCTAGAATTTGCATATTTCGTTAATTGACTATATTATCATCTTTTATTGCTTTAATTGCTTTTGCGGTTAGTTGTAATATTGACTACCTATATTGGTTTTGTTTCACCTAAGTCCTTGAGATCGACACCCCGGAATTCTTGCTTCTACTACGATTGACCCGTACACTGCGGGTTCGCATCCTTGTTTTAGGCATACATCTAGGGTTATAAATTTAAAGCTTGCACACACCATTTGGAGCGAACAAGGTCTAAGTTCATAATCATGCTCAGCTGAATCTCATAGCTTTTGGAAAAAGGCTATGTGAGAGAAAGCTTGATTCCATGTGCAATTCCCATCCTTTTAGTGCCTAAGAAGGATAATACATGGAGGATGTGTGTTGATTGTAGAGAAATCAATAACATAACTATCAAGTATAGTCACACCATCCCTAGATTTGCTAATATGCTAGATGAGCTTAGCGGATCCACCTTGTTATCGGAGATTGATCTTAAGAGTTGATATCATCAAATCCGAATGCGGGAAGGAGATGAATAGAAGACGGCATTCAAGACTAAGTTTGGTCTTCATGAGTGGTTGGTTATGCCTTTTGGCTTGACTGATGCTCCTAGGACATTCATGAGATTGATTAATCATGTGTTACATCACTACATTGGCAAATTTGTGGTGGTTTACTTTGATGACATACTCATCTATAACAAACCACTTGAGGAGCATGAAGAACACTTAAGGGAAGTACTTGGAACTCTTATAAATGGATCTTTATATACTAATATTAACAAAGTGTGAGTTTAGCACTAATCAAGATAATTTCCTTGGTTTTGTAGTGAGTACAAGAGGCCTAGAAGTGGATGAAAAAAGATTAAATTCATCCAAGAGTGGCCCAAACTCACGACTATACGGCACATTCGAAGCTTCCATGAATTAGCTACCTTCTACATACATTTTGTATGAGACTTTAGTACAATAACAACCGACCTCACGTCTCTCAAGAAGAAGCAAGTACAATTCGAGTGGGGAGATGCTCAAGAGAAGGCATTTATTGAGTTGAAGTGGTGACTATCACATGCACCTATTCTAGCACTTCCAGACTTCACTAAACCATTTGAGGTCGAGTGTGATGCATCGGGAATTGGAATTGGAGGAGTGCTCATGCAAGAATGCAATCCATTTGCCTTCTTTAGTGAAAAATTGAAAGGAGCATGCTTGAATTATTCGACCTATGATATGAAATTGTATGCATTATTTCGAGTTTTCGAAACATGACAACAATATCTTTGACCTGAAGAATTGATCCTTAGAACTGATCATGAGTATTTACAGAATTTTAGGTGTGACACCTATTTGATTTCTAGTTGATTACTAGTTAATTAACCCTGTTCAAAACAATAAGCAGAAAAGCGGAAACCATCAAATTTTGAAACTTTATCTTACAGTCATCACAACATATATACATACTAACATACGTCATAAAACTCTGTTTAGCAAAACACAACGGTTTAAAACCACACTGAAGAACCGGTAGGTGAAATAAATAAGTTAAAAGATACTCTAGAGGGGGGGGGGTTGAATAGAGTATGAGAACTTTTCGCAAACCAAATCTCAAGGCCTTGAAACTCCTTTCAAGGGCCTTGATGTCAATTTGTGCTCTTAGTAAAACTTTGATTTCAAGGGCTTTGAAACAACTTTCAAGAGCCTTGACTTCATGCTCCTGCAAAAACAAAGTTAGTTACAATAGCAAAATATAGTGCGGAATGTAAAAGATTGACACGAGGATATGTTTACAAAGTTCGACTCTAAATAGCCTACTCTCCGTCCCAGGGTATAGCCTTAGGATCTAACTATCTATTATCAGCTTCAAAGAGTCCTAAATACAAACAAGAAGAAATCCCCTTCTTCTCTCACTTTAGCCAATGCTACGATCTAGCTCCAACTCTCAACCTAGCTATAATAGCCTAGTTACTTCACAGAGTAACACACACTCTAGTATAACACTGTTTAGATCTTCCAATGGAGCTCTTGTGTTTTCTCTCTCTAAGGGGATAAAGCTTTTGTGTAAATGAGAGAAAGAAAAACAACGAATGAAGATGATTTAGTTGCTTGAAGATGTAAAGATGTTTTCCGTATATGCTTGTGTGTATCTTCTTCTTCGATCACCATCTTCATTTATACTCTTCTATGGAGAAGTCTTCTAGCCGTTGGAGAGATGACCGTTTTAATATAAATCTTCTTCTCCATGAAGATCGTTTCTTTTTTCGAGATAAGGTAGACGTTACAAATCTTCAACTCCTGAGAACACGTTGAGTCCTTAGCTCCTTGATCTTCTCGTTCTCTGTTGAACCGAAAGAGAAGATATTTTGACGCTTTTCTATTTTAGAAAATCTTCTGAAAAGATTCTCTAATCTTCGGTTGATATCTTCGGTTGTAAAAAATCTTCCCTGAAATCTTTCTGTTGAGCAATTCGTTCCTGAAAAATCTTCTTTGCATTTGAATCCTTGTTTCATCGTGCAACTATATAACTCCAAGGCCTTTTGAAATCGTCCCTTTGTAAACGATATCTTCCTTGTCCTTGAGTTATACTTCAAGGCCCTTGAATCCCATATCAAGGCCCTTGACATTCGATAAGACTTGCACTGAATTCAAACCAACCAAGCATCTAGAGAATATAACCAATACATTGTTAGTATATCCAACTACTACATTTGTGTTAAGTCTTCCATCATCAACACCTGTAAAACATTATAAACAAGGTGAAGTTTCCAATCTCCCCCTTGATGGAAGACAACACAAATGTTTTATCGTACCTGCATTTGTTAGTTTAGCAATTCATATGAAAATCAAAACTAAAATGCAAAATGCAGTATATCGAAATGTCGGATCATCATTTCTCCCCCTTTGTCTTTCAACAAGGGAGAAAAAATAGTCAAAGCACGGGAGTTTTAAACACGATTACAGACCAAAAAGTATTTTCACAAACCACATAAAAAGATTTTCTGAAAACCAGTCAACTCAATTCTCCTTATAAAACTTCCTCTTTCCTTTGGATGGAGATTTCTTATAGCGCCAATCATCCATTTCAGCTGCGAAACCTCTTCTCTTTTCTTCAGCTCTTCTCTGCTTAACTACTTCATACTCAACTGTTGGCAAAAACATTGGCTCAACATGAGTTGGATACAAAATTGATTTATTCTGTACACGCCATTTACAATTCATCAGCACATTCTCAACTTTCTCTTGAGTGTGTTGAGCTACATCTTTAGGCATGGGCAAAATGTTTCCCATTGTCGTCAATGTAAGAGCATTCATCAAATACATTTCATTGACTCTTGCATTTATGGTAGCTAGCAACTCAAAATTTGTATCCATTCTTCTCTTGGTGTTAAATTGAAAATCAGATAATTCATGATTGAGACAAGCTATTTCTTTTTCACAACTTTCTAACCTGATTTCTTGAGTAGGAGAAGGTTTAGCTTCTTCAATTGAATTTTGAGTAGTTCCTTTTCCTTTTAAAGTCCATGTTCTTGCAAGAGTTTTCTCAATCCCCAGACGTTCTTAGCAGTTCTCATCAATTTTGCCAGAAATAGACTGTCTTTCCTCAGCGGATGTGTCAATTTTGTAATAATCAAAGACCTTAGGCAAAATATTTCCATAAGGCAGAGGAATAGGTCTCTTAGAATTGACAAAATGTATCATATGGTTGAGAATCAGATTAGGCACATCTATGTCCAAATTAGACATAAGCAAATGAATTAATTCTAGAGATTGATCAATCAACAGCTCTCTTGAGTTTGCACGAGAAACAACACATCGAACTTGTATAGTAAACACTATTTTAGCCTCTAAGGTTAGAGCTGTATGAGTAAGTTGACATGAGGTTGAATTTGGAACTAGAAAATTTCTCCTTAGCAATACGAACACTCTCTGATCTTGAAGGATGGTTGAATACCACATCTGTAGGAATTCCAAAAATCTCGCTTAAAATAGAAGGAGTGAGTGAAATCGGAGTACCTTTAACTGAAGATTCAAGAGTGATACATCCTTTGTCCCTTTTTGTGGTGAGATTAACATAGAATAGTCTCGTTATTCGTGAAAAAGCAAAATCTGCAGGGTTTAGAACCTTCCAGATAATTGAACTCTTTAGTTTGTCTATGCAAGGAATCTTAAGAGTGTCGAGAAAATCAGTGTCCACCAGATCACACATACAGAGCGGACGATTGTGTAACCCATCAAGCCAAGATCCAAAAGCTTGAAAATTAACGAACCATGATGAGGGAAGACTAGTCATCTGAGATGTATCCAGATCCTCAGAAGATTTTTCTTCTTTAGCAATTGAGGGACTCTGAACGACTTTCTTTTTGGGAGCTTGAGGAGCAGATCTCTTGCTTCTGGGTGCCATGAGGGAAGTTTGAGAGAGAAATCAAGGGATAATGAAATAGGGTTTCTTGTGAAAGAATGAAAAAGATAGAAAAAGTAGGTCCTTTTTAACAAAGAAATAACAAGATCTTGAGAAAATCAAGCTTTTAAAAGACCTATATAAAAATCAACAACAACAAATCTTTTTCAAAATTTCAAACAAAAGATTTATAAAAATATTTTAAGAATTGAAATATCTAAAAGATATTAATTCTTAAAAGATCCGTAAATTTAATATACCCTGTGAAATATGTTTCAAGGCCCCATGAATTTTTTTCCAAGGCCCTTGAAAACATCAATTGGGTTGCATGCGTAGGAACAATTAAACTCGTTTACTCCCCCTACGTTAATGCTTCCTTGTTCAACATACCAAGCTCCAATCTATTAAAATTAAATTTTTCCTTAGTAAGAGGCTTGGTAAAGATATGTGCAAGTTGCAAGTTAGTTGAGATAAAAGAGATCGAAACATCACCTTTCTTAACATGATCACATATGAAGTGATGCCTTACATCAATATGCTTAGTCCTTGAATGCTGCACATGAATTTTGGTTATAGAAATAGAACTAGTATTATCACATTTTATAGGAATACCTTTCAAGTCAAAGCCAAGGTCACGAAGTTGTTGAGCAATCCAAAGAATTTGTGCACAACATGCTCTTGCAGCTATATATTCAGCTTTAGCTGTGGATAGGGCAACAGAGTTTTGCTTCTTGGAGTGCCAACTAATTAGAGATGACCCTAAGAATTGGCAACATCCAGAAATACTTTTTCTATCGACCTTATAACCTGCAAAGTCTGCATCTGAATAGCCAACAAGATGAAACGAGCTTTGACGTGGGTACCATAACCCTAGATGCTTAGTGCCATTGAGATACCGAAAAATTCTTTTCACAGCTGTCAAGTGTGACTCTTTAGGATCAGCTTGAAATCTTGCACATATGCACACGCTAAACATAATGTCAGGACGACTAGCAGTTAGATACAACAATGAACCGATCATACCTCGATACTCCTTTTGTAATACACTTTTGCCATTCTTGTCATGATCTAGCGAAATTGTTGAACTCATAGGAGTCTTTGCAACGTTAGATTGATCCATTTTGTACTTCTTAAGCAAGTCTTTAGTATACTTGCTTTGATTGAAAAAAATTCCTTTCTTTGCTTATGTAACTTGAAATCCACGAAAGAAATTTAGCTCTCCCATTAAGCTCATTTCAAATTCCCTACACATAATATCTGGCAACTAGAGCAAAAGTCTCCTCATAATCAATACCTTCTTCTTGGTTATAGCCTTGTGCTACAAGTCGTGCTTTATTTCGTATGACTTTGCCACTTTCATCCAATTTGTTTCGAAAGACCTATTTCGTGCCAATAACTTATTGATGTTTTGGTCTCGAAGTAAGAGTCCATACCTTGTTCCTCTGAAATTCATTCAATTCATTTTGCATGCCAATGATCCAATGAGGTTCTTGAAGAGCTTGAACGTAGTTCTTCGGCTCGACAAGCGATACAAAAGCGGAGAAGGTACATAGATTGTTCACTTTAGATCTAGTTTGAGCTCCAGCATTTGTATCTTAGATCACATTCTCAAGATGCTGGTAAATTTATAGATGTGAGAAAAAGATGCCTATCCCTCCTAAGAGGCGTTCGGCATAAACAAGCGTTCAAAGCAAAAACAAGTAAAAACTATGAAAAGTGCATGTCCGAGGACATTGCACAAACAAACCAACAGGACATACATAAAAATGATTAAAGGCTAGAAAGTCCATCCGGCATCATGAGCGAGAACTAGAGTGGCCAGCATACGAGGTAGTAATAGGCTGGTAGGCGCGCCGGTCCATCCTTGGCAAACCAGAGGCGGAACGGCGAACATAAATAACCGGCCCAAGTGAGACAACTTCCGGAGCCCTGGTGCAATTGCCCAACTGGACCCATTAGTGACAACCCTGGCGGCGAGACATTGACAACATTCCGACAAGCGCTTGACAACATTGGCCAACTTTTGCAACTTTCGGCCCAACTGTGACAACATCTAGACAATTATATACATGCCCATCTAGGCCCATGCCGTAACGACAACTCTACACCCCATTAACGACAACATCTGGTGATGGCATTCATGCCCATCTTGGCCCATCTGGCAAGACAGTAACAACATATGCCGGTAGTGACAAGGATGGAGCCCAGTAATGACAACCTCAGCCAATGGCATTCATGCCCATCTGGGCCCATCTGACACGACCATGACAACATCAGACAAGCCCATATCCGTCCAGTGCCAGCTTCACTTGGCCTTAGCTTAGTTTGTCTGTCACCTATCATGGTGTTCTTCTACCCTTCCACCCAGATGCTCAGGGAATGCCGAGTGAAGTAGCCGGTACACATGTACATTTATCAATCTAATAGTCACCTTCTCCGGCAACAAGTTGCCCTCAAAGACAATACTATTACGTGCATGTCATAGAAAGTAGACGGTTGCAATGAAAGCGAACCTCATGGAACTAATCTTTTGCTTCTTCATCCCTCTTGCTCGCCTTAGCCATCTCATGGCTAGTGTCAGTGTGCCCAGCCTAGCCGGCATTTTGAAGCTACGTTTCACCTCTCGCCATACATGTCTTTAGTACTTGCACCGGAAGAACAAGTGCTCATGTGACTCATCGTTTCTCCTACATAAATGAATAATATGGTCAACTCCGAGGAAGCTCATTCGGTCATGTGTGGATAGACGTCCCAGGGCAGCCATCCATGCAATGAAAGCATGTCTTGGCGTGTGCCTGGTGTCCCAGATAACGTTGTGCCATGGTACATTCTCCACTTTCCTTCGAATAAGATTATATGCCTTCGTCACTTTAAACTTGGCGCCATGACAAAGATCCTGGTGGGTTTCATCAAGCGAGCGCCCTTCCTCCATCATACGATCCCTCCCGGGCAGGATAGCCTTGATGAGTGGCGAGTCACGTCTATGAGGTCACCAATCACCCGGCTCAACCACTTGCAAGTATCTACGGTGTATCCATTTGACCCATAGGCTCTCACGTCCCTCATGTATGTGCCAATAATGTTTTCACATGAAGGCATTATTCCATGATCTAAGCTGCAATAATCCAAGCTCGCCTTCCATCTTAGGCTTACAAAGTTTGTCCCATGGTACATTTGGTCTCGACCATAAAAACGGCCGGCAAAGCTTTATGACTCTATCAATCACAAGTCTTGGGACTGAGAGCACCGAGAGCTAAAAGCTAGCAATGCCTTGTATAACTGAGGTAATGAGCTCAAGATGGCGGGAAAAAGACAAATGCTTCTTATTCCAGGCATTGATGTTCTTGCCAATTTTGTCAAGTAGAGGGGTGTATTCTGCCGCTCGGAGCGTATGAGGGGCTGTGGGTATGCCCAAGTAACAAAAAGGGAAGCTCCCTAGAGCAAAGCCAGTGAACCATTGCAACTCAACCGCTTCGCTCGCCGAAACTGAGGCTAGATACATGGAAGATTTGGCGAGGCTGACTCTCAATTCACTTAGTTCGCCAAACCGGTTGATGCACCTCATTAGGACTCGGAATGAAGCAGCATCTCCTTGAGAGAAAATCACCACATCGTCGGCGAATGCAAGATGTGTTAGCCTCAACTCCTCACAATGTTGGTGATACCTAGACCCATCCTTAGCCGTCTCAGCCTTGAGCAATCTTGAGAGAAATTCCATGCAACATACAAATAAGAGCAACAATATTGGATTGTCTTGCCTTAGTCCTCGCTTGCCTTTGAAGAAGCCATGTATGTCCTTGTTGATCTTGATGGAATATGTAGGCGTAGTGACACACTCCATGATCCATGTAATGAATTCCACCGGGAACCCCAGCTCAACTAAGGCTCTCCTCACAAAACTCCATGAGACCGTATTATAGGCCTTCGCTAGATCAATATTGAGGAAGCACCGACGAGTGTCTCGTTTAACATTATACCTCCGGAGCAGCTCCTGGACAAGGAATATGTTGTTACTCATCAAGCGCTCAAGGACAAATGGCGTCTGTGCCGGATCAATAAGGTGTGTCAAGCAATGTCTCATGCGCTTGGTCATGATCTTGGTGATGACTTTGTATACCACATTACAACATGAGATCGGTCTAAAGTGCTCAACTCTATTAGGTGACTCTTGTGGATGATATGAGGAGTGTAGAACTTTTCTTCTTTTACAGATGGAGCAGATCCAGAAGGTTGAGCTTCATATGTTTGACTAGATTCCGGTACCGTTGGTATATTACCTGTTGATCCAATCACAAGGCCATGAAGTTGGGTTTCAAGCCCTTGAAGCGGAGTTTTGTTATCACAGTTTCCTGTTTAAAGGTCTTGAAGGTGTGTTTCAAGGTCTTGAGGGTTTTCTTTGGTATCTTGAATCTTTTCTTGTATATTCTTGTCTCGATCTTTAGGATCTTCCTCTTCATCCAAATTATGATCTTCTCTTTGATTCAGATTTAGATCTGCAAAACTCTCACTCAAAGTACCATCAATGCTTTCATAAAATATAATATGAATGTTTTCCTCAACAATTTTGGTACGTTTATTATAGACGCGATAAGCTTTGCTATTTGAAGCATATCCAATGAATATAGCTTCATCACTACGTGCAATAAATTTCCCAAGTTTATCTTTGCCATTGTTATGAACAAAACAAGTACATCCAAAGGGTTTGAAATATGAAATATTTGGATTTCTTCCTTTAAGGAGTTCATAAGGATTCTTTTTCAAGATAGGGCGAGTTAAACATCTATTCAAAATATAATTTGCAGTGTTTACTGCTTCAGCCCAAAATTGTTTTGGCAAATTGTTTTCTAAAATCATTGTCCTTGACATATCATCAAGAGTGCGGTTCTTACGTTCCACAACTCCGTTTTGTTGAGGAGTTCTAGGAGCTGAAAAATTATGTGAAATGCCATATGTTGCACAAAACAAATCAAACTTCAGTTGATCAAATTCTCTACCATGGTCACTTCTTATAGAAACAATTGGTAGGTTTTTCAAAGTTTGTAACTCCTTACACAATTTTGAAAACTCAAATAAAGCTTCAAAATTTTCTCGTAGAAAAGAAATCCATGTTAAATGAGAGAAATCATCCACTATAACAAGGATGTACTGCTTGCCTCTTGGAGATTTGACACGCATAGGTCCACACAGATCCATGTGTAAAAGTTCAATGGGTTGAGAAGAACTTACAGCTTTCTTAGGTTTGAATGAACCTCTTGTTTGTTTACCTTGTGTACACGCCTTACATAGATCATTAACCTTGAAATTTAGGTTTGGCAAACCACGTACCAAATCTTTTGTAAGTAGCTTCTACATGGTGTGCATGCTTACGTGACCAAGTCTTCTATGCCAAAGCCTTGGATCATCAGTCAAGGCCTTTAGACATTTTAGCTTAGTTCCTGAAACTTGGTTAGTACTCATTGAATAAACATTATTACATCTAGGAGAAGTAAGCAACACTTCACCCGTCTTTTTGTCTTGAACCTCACATTTATCTGAATCATACATGACTTTATTGCCTTTATCACAAATTTGAGAAATACTTAACAGATTATATTTCAAACCATCAACCATCATCAATAAAGTTAGATAAATTATAGCAAAATTTACCAATGCCAATTATGTCACACTTTCCTTTATCACCAAGAGTAATGGTTCCAAATGATTGCTTCTTTAAATCTGAGAATAAAGAGCTTTTTCCACTCATGTGTCTTGAGCAACCACTATCTAATATCCATTTGTGCTCCTTTACCTTGGTGATATCCTGCAAAACAACAAACATCAACCTTTCTGGGTCGACCAAATGACATATTTTGGTTCATACTCAGGTTCGATCATGTTTGGTGGTCTAGTACCTTTAGGAACCCAGATTTGTTTGACCTGTTTCCTTACACATAAAGGATAGGTATTTCTGATGATATAAGGATCATTTCTTCTATAAGGACATGTAGATTTAACATGACCCTTTTTACAACAATAGAAGCAAGTAGGCAAATAAATGCTTCTTTTGGTCTTGACAAAAGTGGTGGTAGGTTTTCTAGGAAAGATCCTATGATAAACTATACCATTTTTGTTAAGGGAGGACTGTTGTTCACCCACCATTCTCTCAAGATTAGCTTTTGAACGAGTAAACTTAACAAGTGCAGTCTTCTGGTCTTGACACGTCAAAGTTAGATCAACTTTTTCTTTTTCTATATCGATATAGTTTTGATGAAGAGAGGAGAGGTTGTCCTTGAGAATCAGGTTCTCTGATTCCAAGGCCTTGAAATTGTCATCAAGGTCTACTTTTTCTGTGTTAAGATTTTTAATTTCCAAAGACATTGCACTTAGTTGTTTTTCTTGTTCAAGAAGGTTTTTTTATATGGAATTTATCCTTATTCTATGTTCCTTATCACATATGATAATATCTTTAAGGAATTGTTTCAGGTCAATTTCAGGTTGAGACATAATTGTACATACCACATTGTCAACATTTAGATTTGAATCTTCTTCATGATCGGCCATGAGACACAAGTTTGCTTGTTCTTTTTCGTCTTCTGATTCATTTGTTGATTCTAAATCACTCCATGAAGCAACCATAGCTTTCTTCTTTCGATCATTGTTCTTGAAGTTGATCTTCTTCTTTTGTGGACAATCCTTCACAAGATGATCTGTTTCACCACATTCAAAACAAGTCAGTACTCTCGTTTTCTTACTAGAGTTAGAAAACTTACCTCAGAGCTTTGATGCTCGTAGATATTCTCTATTAGCAGATTGTTTCTTAATCTTGAGAATTCTTGCGAGACCCTTAAAAATCATGGCGATTGCATCTTCTTCATCATCGTCATCACTATCCTCTTCATCAGATGGTAATTCATCTCTTCTTGATTTTAATGCCAAATTCTTGGAGTTGGATGGGAGTTCTCCATCTTCTTCACCAAGAACCATTTCATGTGTGATGAGATTTCCAAATAGGTCATCAAGAGGAAGAGTTGTGAGATTTTGAGCTTCTTCAATAGCAGTCATCTTTGGTCCCCACTTGGCTTTAGGTAGGCTCCTTAGAACCTGTTCGCTCCAAACAGTGTGTGCAAGCTTTAAATTTATAACCCTAGATGTAAGCTTAAAACAAGGATGCGAACCCGCAGTGTACGGGTCAATCGTAGTAAAAAGCAAGGAATTCTAGGGGTCGATCACATGGACTTAGTGAAACAAAGTCGGAATAGGTTAGCTTTAGCAATTACTAACCACAAAGCAATTAAAACAATCAAAGATGAGAAAAGTCAATAAAGGAAATATGCAATTCTAGGGATTAAAGCATCTAGTTGTGGTTCCAACTCAAGATCTAAAGATAAGCGGACAAAGCTGAGGTTTTTGCATAGGGAAGGTGTTACTAAAGTGGCATAGATCACCGGGTAAGTCTCACAACTCACTAATCCCAAACCGTAACTCCTATTACCGGGTAAGTATCAAGGAATTAAGATAAATAACTATAACCTCAAACTAACATACCACCTAAGGGAATAGAATCAACCTTTACCGGGTAAGTCTCAGGCTAACTCACAAAGATGGAATGAAAGCACACTCAAACCCCAATAAAGGATAAACCTTTATTACCTACACTTATGATCTTAGGTAAACAAACAAAGTCATTACCGGGTAAGTCTCATCCTAAGCTTGCATTGAACGAGGAAAAGTGTAATAAGGATAGGATTTTGCAAACTCTAACACTTAACTCTCAGTTTCGGATCAGATAAGTCACCTCGGTCAGCCAAATTCCACCCCGGCCGAGATGTTCATCGACTGAGCGAGATGCTTAGGGTTAAGGTAAAGACTTGAACTTTCAGTTTCGGATCAGATAAGTCACCTCGGTCATCATGAAAGTATTAATCAAATATATGGGAAGAAAGAGAATAATTGAACAAGAAAACCTTAAGAAAAAGGCTTCAATAACTTAATCAATTATAAAACCACAAGCGTTCCTTGGATATAAATCCAACAAGACAACAAAGAGGAAGGGAATCTAAGATGATCTTACAAAAGCCCTTCAAAAAGCTATATAAGCTATAGACTTTCTTCCTTCAACCTTCAAAAAGGTTCTTCAAATCTCCCAACTGGAGTATGGCTGCAGCGGTGTATTCGGATCTATGTGAGATGTATAGCATGATATGGATTTGTGAAAAATCCAACCCTTTTTATAGGAAAATTACTCTCCAAAGATAAGATATCTTAGAAAGATCTTTTCCCATAAAAATAGGTAAAATATATGATCTATCATATCTTCTTCCTTCCCGGAGCCAAGCCCAAAAATATAAGATCCTCTTTCCAAAGATAAAAGATCTCAGCCAAGAATAAAATATTCTCGCCGCGTCCCAGGTGTTCGCCTCGGTCGAGTCGACTTCTCTGGATCACCTCGGTCGAGGTGAATCTGTGGTCAACCGAGGTGAATCATAACTGAATGTGAAATCTCTCAAATCTGGTCCAAAGTGAATCTCTAATCCATGGCTATGCTTCCTGGATGTTTCCTTATGTTCCTGAATGTAGCTCTAATGACTCCATAGCTCCTTTTGCTCCTTTTTGATGCAAAACGTGCCATTTTTCCTACGATTACAACAAAACTAGCTGTAGACCTCGATTCCCGCAAAGGTAGATGAAATGACAATATAATCACATATTATACATACAAACATGCAGATTATTGAAGATAAAAAGTCTAAACATACCCCAAAATATAGACAATAATTCATGCTATCAAAATACCCCATACTTAGCCCTTTCTTGTCCCCAAGCAAGTTCCGCATATAAAATACAAGATAGAATGGATTATAAGTCAAGAAGATCAATGAAAAAGTCTTTCAAAACATCTTTTTGGTGTGCTACAATCATAAATCACTCGAAGAGAATACCTCATGGAATTTAAAATCAAGATATGATCAAAACATTTTATAAATATGAGAAAGTTGTTCATCTTTGCATAAAATCGTAGAATGCATAATAAATCGTAATCATCGAAATTAATCATGTATAATACAGTTTAAACCACTAAGTCAATCAACAAGCTCGAGGTCTCAAGGGCTTCCCAAAAGAAAGGTCAAGAAACGTGTAGGGTAGGGATGTATAGAAGGTAATGTGGCGCTAGAATCCGGGAAAAGGATAACTTCACTTTCACTTTGACTTTCAACATCTTCCACCAATAAGCTTTGCTTATTTCACACTTTTTTCTTTTTTACTTTACTTTTTGGGATGCATGGACAGAGGTGCACAATAACCGAAGCCTAGGAAATCAGCAATCATCAATTTCTTGAGATGCATCAAACCCTTGATGCACATACCATGACCCGTTAGGAATATCGCTCAATCCGACTTTGGCAAGACACAAACACCCGGCTATGTGAATGGTGCCGAGTTACTCATCATCATGATTGACTTCCCCAAACCTATTTAATGCTTTATATCACTTTCACTTCCAGCCAACTTCTCAACTTTTACTTCACTCGCTTCCACCACTTTGCTTGCTTCCAAATTCCCGGATAGGTAAAGGGAGGCAAAAATGTATATGAGGGGCTAAGCATGATCAAGAAGAAGAAGATAGAAGAATGAATTGCCTTCGTCTTTCCAGGAAGAAAGTGAGAGAACTCATAATGCGGTGTCAACCTTCAAATTCAACATAATTTGGATAAAAAGAAAGTATTAAACATGCCAAAATTTTCGAACAAAGCATTTAGCAACTTAAACATATCATAAAACCTTTCAAACACATAAATATTTCAAAACCAGTCAGTAAACAAGATCTTCACTGAGATCATATCCAGATAAGAAGCACAAAACGTTTCGAAAATTCTCAGTTAAACCACCTCGGTCGAGGTGATCTAGGTCAACCGAGGTGAAGCACCTCGTTCGGCCAGAACTGTCCCGGTCGAGGTCAAATTTTTTTTTTTTTAAACCAGTTTTTGACGTTTTTCTCAATCAAATAACCTGTATGCATGCATGTAATCTCAGATAAAATCATAGAAGCAAAATGAAGCATAAATATCCGATAATATCGAGTCATACATCACATAAGTCAAATAATACATAAACACCCCATACTTGGGACACACTGTCCCAGTGGGTCAAAATAAGTCTAAGGAAATTAAAGTACTCACCGGACATAAAGCTGAGCTGCATAATAAATAAGAAAGAAAAATCCTGCAAGCTCTCAATAATCCTGATCCTGTGGTGGTGGTGGTGGCATGTACGGATACTAGGATGGGTCAAACGGATAACCCATAGTCTGCTGAAACTGGATCTCCATCATCCGACGCTGATAATGCTGGCATAAGAGTCTATCATCTGTCGGTGCTGGGCGGCAAATCTCTCATCGATGTCCACAGAAAGGGCAACGTAAGAGTCTATCATCTGATCCGTCAGATCATAGATCCGACGGTGAGCCTCTGGATCTCTCTGTCGGCGCACCCTATGTCTAGCAGGTCAGACTGGTGATACAGCCGGCGCGGTCTCAGTATCGTCATCATCTAAATCAATGACCGGCGCACTCGTCCCAGAAGTATCAGTCCCTGTATCCATAGGAACTCCACCATCCCTGTCATCATCAGCAGTCTCCTCCTCTACCTCATCCTCCTCAGCTGGTGCAGCTGCTGCCTCTCTAGCATCCTCCATCAATGGGATCCAAGCAGTCTGCCAGTAGTGAGGATCATAGACTGAAAATTGGGGTGACCATCTAATCCCATGTGGTGTAGTCGGCTCCCATGGCATGGCTACATACGGTGTAGTGAGTCCTCGGGGAACCAGAATCCGCCGAGTGATCATCTCCTGAAGTCCTAGAGGCTTGGCAGCCGCCACCATGGTACATGCGCTGAGATCCATATCCTGATAGCTCGCAATGTGGGTCGCGATGCCTCCGTAGCAGATATCCCCCTTCGCCTTGGCCTTGATCCTGTGCAGATCCTCTGCCAGCATCAAGCCAAAGTCTGGGATCCCTCCAGTCACCATGCAGTAAAGGCTGAAAAGCTCCCCCTGTCGGACCTTCTGGGGCGTCTCAGTACGCGCCAGAAGCGTCTCACTGAAGATACGATGAGCTAACCTAAAAGCTAGGTGAAATATGATACGCTCCCTGGAGTCTCCAGGGCGCCACCTGTCTGCGTGCTCAACAACATGAGCAATCTGACCCCAGAACTCCCTAGCTACAGCTCGGGAGGGAAAATCTACAACAGTCGGAGCCGGGAAACCAAATATGTCTCTCCAGTACTCTAAGGGAACTAAGAAGTTCCGGTTCATCAACCGGTACTTCACAGAACGCTCTGTGGGGAGGTAGGTAAAGGAGCTAATGAACTCCAAAGTAGGCTCTAAATAGGCAGGTGTGCGGATCTCAGTAAACTGATCTAGCCCTACCATCGAAATCATCCGCCTCAAATCTCCATCCACATGGAGACAATCAAAAGCTGAAATGTCCAGGAAGCGCGGTGCAATCACTGGACGGGCGGCAATGCGGTCATAGTCGACCTGTTGTCTCTCGTGGATCACCGGTCTATAAGTTCTAGAGGAAGAAGAAGAAGGGGAAGGGAGGATATGTCCCTCAGGACAAGCTGTCTATCTGAACTCATTTTTCAAATACTCTGTCAGATCACCTCGGTCGGCCTGACACAACTCAAGAACACCTCGGCCGAGGCACAAAATGACTGGACCGAGGCGAATAACTGCGCGATGAATTTCTTCAAAAATCCAGTTCTTTTCCCCCAAAATCACTACAACTGGTTCCTATGGGGTACTTAATCTGTTTCTCAGCAAATGCAAGGGCAACCAAAGCCCAATTCGAAGCGAAACAGTGAAGAGAACGAGATTAGGGTATTTTCTGATTTTACCTCCAATCGGTCGATTCGGTTCGTTTTTCTTGTAGATTGACGCTTGCATTGGGATCCTCTATCCTTTCTTTGCAATTTGGAACCAAAAATCGTCGAAAACGAGCGAAGAACGGGGAAGCGAGGCGAGAAAGCTGCCGCGGTCGAGGAGAGGGTAAAGGAAGAGAGAGAATTTCAGCCCCCCTTTTATACCCTTTTCTGGAACTGCTGTCACCTCGGTCGAGGTGGTCTCGACTGGACCGAGGTGGTACAGACCGAGGCGGATCTTCAGAAACCCTAGTCGCCTCGGTTGCTCAAGAATCATCTCGGTCGAGGTGCTTTGACAGCAACCGAGATGTGCCTCAGTTAAACTCCGTCTTCTAAAATTCTCGAACTTATGTCCTTCCAGTTATGCTCCTGGTTTGTACTCCTTCCTTAGATGTCACCTGTTGTCTGTCTAGGATGCCAAAAACAAAACAAAGCAAAGTAAAAGCAAAACTATCTAAGCTAGACTAGAAAAAGGGAAAAGAAAGCAATACCTTGGGTTGCCTCCCAAGAAGCGCTTGATTTAAGGTCGCTAGTTGGACCATACGGCACGTCTCTATACGTGATGGGAGGTGCCCTCACCCCATACTTCACCTCCATCGTGGGGTGAAGTAAGTAAGTCTATCAAACGCTCCAACAAGTGTAAGTGCTCATCGGGGAATGAATCGTCTATGGGCGGGTCGTCTTTCTCGCGTGAAGAAGCAGGTAGCCGGCTGAGGTGATCCGCAACAGAATTTTCGGATCCCTTCTTATCGCGGATCTCTAAGTCAAACTCTTGAAGCAAGAGAATCCATCGAATAAGGCGTGGCTTGGCATCTTTCTTAGCAAGCAAGTAACGGATGGCTGCATAGTCGGTGTAGACAATGACTTTCGCTCCAACTAAGTAAGAACGAAACTTCTCGAAAGCGTATACAACCGCCAATAACTCTTTCTCGGTGGTAGCGTAGTTGCGCTGGGCTATATCTAGCGTCTTGCTAGCATAATAAATGGCGGTGGTCTGACCATCCTTCTTCTGTCCAAGCACCGCTCCTACGGCTATATCACTAGCATCACACATGATCTCAAAGGGCAAGGTCCAATCCGGAGGTTGGATAATGGGAGCGGAGATCTACGCTTCCTTAATCCTGTAAAATGAATCAAGACATTTCTGCGAAAACTCAAAAACAACATCTTTATTCAAGAGGTTAGTTAGAGGTTTAGAATTCTTAGAGAAGTCCTTGATGAATCTCCTGTAGAAACCTGCATGCCTGAGAAAACTCCTCACACCTTTAACAGAACAAGGGGGAGGGAGTTTCTCAATAGTCTCGACCTTAGCGCGATCGACCTCAATACCTCGATTAAAAACGAGGTGTCCTAGCACAATACCTTCATTAACCATAAAATGATACTTCTCCCAATTCAAAACAAGATTAGTGTCCTCACATCTTTGTAGCACTAGAGAAAGGTTAGATGGACAATCATCAAAAGAGGAACCATATACTGAAAAATCATCCATAAATACCTCCATGATCTCCTCTATATACTCGGAAAAGATAGCCATCATGCATCGCTGGAAGGTAGCGGGTGCGTTGCACAATCCAAATGGCATCCTCCTATAAGCAAATGTCCACCATGGACAAGTGAAAGTGGTCTTCTCCTGATCATCCGGATGGATAGTAATCTGGAAGAATCCACTATAGCCGTCTAAGTAGCAAAAGTGTGAATGATGGGCCAACCGTTCGAGCATTTGATCAATGAAGGGAAGTGGAAAATGGTCCTTCCGAGTGGCCGTGTTCAGCTTCCTATAATCAATGCAAACCCTCCAGTCCGTAACGGTCCTAGTTGGGATCAACTCGTTGTTCTTATTCGTCACAACGGTCATCCCTCTTTTCTTCGGAACTACATGCACCGAGCTAACCCATTTGTTGTCCGAGATAGGATATATGATACCTGCATCCAACAACTTAAGAATTTCCTTCTTCACAACCTCTTTCATGATCGGATTTAACCGTCTTTGAGGTTCCCGTGAAGTCTTATGATCGTCCTCCATTAGAATTCTATGCATGCAGAAAGAAGGCTTAATGCCAATGAGATCATCTATAGTATAACCCAAAGCCTTTTGATGCTTTCTCATGACAAGCATTAGTTTAGACAATTCAGATTCGGAGAGGGAAGCACTAACAATAATGGGATAAGTGGAATCTGGTCCAAGAAAGACATACCTCAAGTGGTTTGGGAGTTGTTTATGCTCCACAACTGGGGGTGCTTTTTGAAGGGAATCCTGGCTTCCTCTTTCCAGTGGAGTAGATCCAGAAACTGGACTTTTGGAAGTCTTAGTTGAAGTCGTCTCGCCTTCGACCTCGGTCGAGGCGCAGAGGCGTTGACCGAGATGTTCTTCAGTCGCCTCGCTCAGTCCAGAAAGTGCCTCGGTCGAGGTACTGTAACTGGAACCGAAACTGGAGATCCTCGTCTCCTGGATTAGTTTCTCAGTTTTAGCTCCTGGATCTTCTTCCAGTGCTTTTAAGCTCCGTATATTTGCATCACAAGAAGCATCTATACCTTCCTTTATTAAACTGAAACTAATAACTCTTTCGAGTGGATCGTTAGTAAGGATAAAGCTCACCAATTCTCTTGATTCTTCTTCATCATAGATGTTGAAGATATCATCTCCTAGCTGCTCTCCTTTCATGGCCGCAAGTAATGCGAACTCCACTTCTTCTCCACCAATGTTGAATTTCAACTTGGCGTTCTTACAATCCACGTTGTAACCCGAAGTTGCTAGAAATGGCCTCCCGAGAATAATAGGAACAGGATAATCCGTGGGAATGTCAAGTACAACAAAGTCTATAGGTAAATAGAAGTTACCTAACTTGACCGGAACGTCTTCCAAAATTCCCACGGGATGTGTAATGGAGCGTTCCACCATGTACAATCGAATCTTGACCGGCTTGGGCTCTCCAAGTCCGATCTTAACACATAGCTCCAGCGGAATGATGCTCACGCTGGCTCCTAGATCACATAAGGCTTCACAAGTGACATCCCCAACTTGAATGGGAATGCAAAATGAGCCGGGATCTCTCAACTTAGGTGGCATCTTCTCCTTCACGATTTGAATAAGTTCCGAGGATTTAGATGTCATCCTTACTTCACCAAAGTTTTCCAATTTCCTCTTCCTTGATAGGATCTCTTTCAAGAACTTCCCATAGGCAGGCATTCCTAGAATAACATCAAGGAAAGGAATGTTAATGTGTAGTTTATTCATCAAGTCAAGGAACTTACCAAAGTGCTTGTCTAGATGTGCTCTGGCCCTTGACTGAGGGAATGGAAGTGGTGGTTTGTATGCAGGAGGTGGAACATAAACTTCAGTTTTCCCCTCCGCTTTTTGTGGCTCCACCTCGGTTGGCATCTCGGCCGAAGTGTTCTTTGATTGCACCTGGACCGACGTGGTCTTCGTCGGTACTGGCACCGACCGAGGCACTGGATCTGCAGTTTTCAGTCCACTCCTCGTTGTTATGGCCATAATCTGGCCCTTAGGGTTGCTTTCCGTCCTTGCTGGAAGCTTCCCTGGATCTCTTGGCGCTTCATTCGCCCTACTAGCAAGTTGTTGTTCAAAGGCCTTTTGGGCCTTCGCAAATGAAGTCATGGATGTCTCCATAGCACTAAGCTTGATCAAGATAGCCTCCAGCACTGCGTCTTTCTTTTCCGGCTGGGACGAACTTGATCCTTGCCCCTGGCTCTTTAATGGAGTAGAAGAAGAAGAAGGGGAAGAGAGGAAAGGATTAGAGGAATCGTTAGAATTGGAGTTAGAATGATTGTTACCAGAATTTTGGTTGTTCGCCCTCCAATTGATGCTGTTGGATCCTCTATTGTTGTTGTTGTAGTTGTTGTTCCGGGAACCGTTGTTGTTGTTACGGTATCCATTGTTGTTATTCCTTGATCTTCCTTCTTGGTTTGAGCAACCAAGAGTTCCTTCAATTGCTTCACGTCATTCTTCAAAGACGTGAGTTGATTGTTGTTAGGCGGAGCATCTTGGAAGTTAACTCTTTAACTCCACCTTCAGCTCCTTGATGGGTGTATTTCTCCATATGCAAAGCTTGCTTCTCGATAAAGTCCCAAGCTTCGTCAATCTCCATGTCTATAAAGGTACCGGCGGAGAGTAGTTGGAGGTTGAACTGGGTGCTTTCGTCTAGTCCTTTGAAGTATATCTCCAACAACTCTATCTTTGGAATCCCATGATGTGGGCAATCCAAAAGAATGTCTTTAAACCTCTCCCATGACTTGGACAAGCTCTCCTTGTCATTCATAATGAATGCATTAATCTTTCCTCTCATTTCAGCGGTCTTAGAGGGGGGAAAGAATTTAATCAAGAATTCCATAGTCATCTCCTCCCAAGTGCTAATTTTTCCTGGAAGAAGAGATTGCTACCAAGTAAGAGCTCTATCTTCTAAAGAAAAGTAAAAAGGTCTTAGCTTGTAGTTGTTGTTTTCTATTCTTGAGGGTCTCAAGGTCTCCATCAAGATCTCATAGTTTTGAAGATGTTGATGCGGAGATTCCTTCTCTAGCCCTCCGAACTGGCATTGGCGAATCATGGAAAGAACTTGCGGTCGAAGTTCGTAGTCATGGTCCGCTGGATCTCCCAAGTTTACTCCTGGACGCCTCAATTGTTGATTGGGGTCCATCCTTTGACCTAGGGTTTGCGGGATTCCTACAAAAAGAGCGCCTCGGACTGGCATCCGAGGTGGAAGTACCTCGGTCGGGGCGCCAGGTACTGGGACCTGCCTCGGTCGAGGGTCTGCGACTGGGACCTGCATCGGTCCAGCATCGGGAACTGGGTCTTCCCTCGGTCGAAGTAGATATTGTTCTCGTAAGGCTGCCATATCTGCTTCGATCGCTTCAGTCCTGGTGCGAGTTTCTTCTTTCTCCTGCCTGAGTTCTTCTCTACTGAGGCGTAGCTGTTCTAACGCCTCCTTCAATTCGGCCTCAAGATCGCGATTGTCTTGGTTGGCCATCTTCGCTTCTCTTAAGCGTCGTTTGTATGTCTTTTCTGGTTTGGGATCGTAAGGAACGATTTCCTTCCCATTGCGGGTTCTTCGCATAAAGATAAGAAAGAACCTGCAAAAGTCACTCAAGTGGAGTGGTTAGTAGACACGGGGGCAAGTACCCCAAAAGCGTACCGCAACCGGCTTGGTCTAGACCAAGTCCCCAATAACGGTGCTAAAAACTTGTTCGCTCCAAACGGTGTGTGCAAGTTTTAAATTTATAACCCTAGATGTAAGCTTAAAACAAGGATGCGAACCCGCAGTGTACGGGTCAATCGTAGTAAAAAGCAAGGAATTTCAGGGGTCGATCACAGGGACTTAGTGAAACAAAGTCGGAATAGGTAAGCTTTAGCAATTACTAACCACAAAGCAATTAAAACAATCAAAGATGATAAAAGTCAATAAAGGAAATATGCAATTCTAGGGATTAAAGCATCTAGTTGTGGTTCCAACTCAAGATCTAAAGATAAGCGGATAAAGCTGAGGTTTTTGCATAGGGAAGGTGTTACTAAAGTGGAATAGATCACCGGGTAAGTCTCACTACTCACTAATCCCAAACCGTAACTCCTATTACCGGGTAAGTCTCAAGGAATTAAGATAAAGAACTATAACCTCAAACTAACATACCACCTAAGGGAATAGAATCAACCTTTACCGGGTAAGTCTCAGGCTAACTCACAAAGATGGAATGAAAGCACACTCAAACCCCAATAAAGGATAAACCTTTATTACCTACACTTATGATCTTAGGTAAACAAACAAAGTCATTACCGGGTAAGTCTCATCCTAAGCTTGCATTGAACGAGGAAAAGTGTAATAAGGATAGGATTTGGCAAACTCTAACACTTAACTCTCAGTTTCGGTTCAAATAAGTCACCCCGGTCAGCCAAATTCCACCCCGACCGAGATGTTCATCGACTGAGCGAGATGCTTAGGGTTAAGGTAAAGACCCGAACTTTCAGGGTCCTACTGTGATTAAGATTATTCTATCATTGTTTTTCCCACAACCTTCATCCAATCACCCTAGAATCACACAAAGAGATTAGCCACTCATCATCATGAAAGTATTAATCAATTATATGGGAAGAAAGAGAATAATTGAACAAGAAAACCTTAAGAAAAAGGCTTCAATAACTGAATCAGTTATAAAACCACAAGCGTTCCTTGGATATAAATCCAACAAGACAACAAAGAGGAAGGGAATCTAAGCTGATCTTACAAAAACCCTTCAAAAAGCTATAAAAGCTATAGACTTTCTTCCTTCAACCTTCAAAAAGGTTCTTCAAATCTCCCAACTGGAGTATGGTTGCAGTGGTGTATTCGGATCTATGTGAGATGTATAGCATGATATGGATTTGTGGAAAATCCAACCCTTTTTATAGGAAAATTACTCTCCAAAGTTAAGATATCTTAGAAAGATCTCTTCCCATAAAAATAGGTAAAATATATGATCTATCATATCTTCTTCCTTCCCGGAGCCAAGCCCAAAAATATAAGATCCTCTTTCCAAAGATAAAAGATCTCAGCCAAGAATAAAATATTCTCGCCGCGTCCCAGGTGTTCGCCTCGGTCGAGTCGACTTCTCTGGATCACCTCGGTCGAGGTGAATCTGTAGTCAACCGAGGTGAATCATAACTAAATGTGAAATCTCTCAAATCTGGTCCAAAGTTAATCTCTAATCCATGGCTATGCTTCCTGGATGTTTCCTTATGTTCCTGAATGTAGCTCTAATGACTCCATAGCTCTAATCTCTCAAAACTGGTCCAAAGTGAATCTCTAATCCAAGTCTTCTTTAGTAACATTGATATCTATTATGGAGGAGTCATACATAAGTGAGGATGATCAAGGAAACTAGGAAGAACAAGTGCAGATCTCGGTCCCAACTAGCCGAGAATCTCGAGCATATAGTTGAGATTTTGATATATCCTAGTCGAGATTTGACTATTTATTAGTTAGTTATTTAATACCTTTAAAGCTCTAAAAATTCTAAAGGTAACTTCTGAATTTGATCCTATCTTTTGAGATTATTTTAACCTTTTTATGTTTTTAGAATCTTGCCTATAAATACCCTAGATGGCCGAGATTGTTAGTTAGATTAGATTAGATTATATTAATTTGGTTCCACGTATTGTGTGAGATGATCGATACTTTGTTTATGAAGTTTTTGTTTGATTCATTCCTATTCAATAAAAAAGAGAGCATTTGATTGAATCGTTGTGAGTTCTTGATAGGTTGTTCTAGTTAGTGTTAATCTTCTTAAAGATTGGTACTACTAGTAAAACTAGTCCCTCTTTGTGCTTGTCTCAATTTGAAGGCTTGTGTAAGATTGATGAAGCAAAAGGTTTAAGGTAACTATTTATTGAAGGCTTTGATCCAATTAGTCAAGATTCTTTACAAGTTTATATCTTGGTTCTATCTTCCTATATTTTCCATCAATTTCATCCATTATCATCTTCTATAATATTACCATTATCATCCATAACATTCACGTTCTCGTTCTTTGAGTTATCACAAATCTCGGCATTACCATTACGGAATCTCGCCCGAAATTTGCACCGAGATTTGCTTTTGTCGAGCTTTTCGTAGACTTTAATCTTGACCGGGAAACTGAGGCATCAACCCCACATCAGAACAGCTGTATGAACGAGTTAATGGTGCACTTGTACCTGGATGAACGAGTTAATGGTGCACCTGTATGCATGTATTAGTTTAAGGGTATGCTAGATGTCTACCAAGAGCTAGGCTTGTTTGACGTTCCATGCACAAGTGATAACAAGTTCACATGTAAGAATGATACTATTTGGAGTAGGATTGACAAAGTCATGGTTAATCATGAATGGCTTGAGTTGGGGGTGTATAGCCGTGCGAGTTTTCCGAATAGGCAGCAATACTCGGATCACTAGCCTGCAATTGCCCATATCTTACACCGCCCTAGGTCTGTGAGACCCAATTTTATGTTCATTAATATGTGGGCCTCCCATGACCAGTTCCAGGATATTATGAAGGGGAAGTGGAGTTGTAGACTCCGGAAAACAACCAGTAGCATTTGTGCTCCCTCGTTCGGAGCCTTAAATGCCCTTTGATTGGTCTGAGCATGCATCACTTTGCTCATAACTTGGAAAAGGAAAAGGTAGCAAACGAGGAGTTGACTACGTGTTTGGAGAGTTTTAGACTAGATCCCGAATCTGAGTCGCTTAAGACCAATTTGATTAAGCTTAGATTTAAAGCAAGAAGACTTATTGATGTGGAGAGGAGCTTTTATCCACAAGAAGAAGACTAGGTACGTTCTTCAAAGTGATAAATGCACTTCATATTTCCATAGTCTTATGAAGGCTAATGTGTGGAGGAATTTATTCCTTCGCTCGATCAGACCGATGGATTGACCACAACCTCCTTGGAGGGAGTGGTTGGGGAGTTTGTTTGCTTCTTTAAAGGGCTTTAGGGACGGAGCGGAAGGTGGAGGATGCACCGAGGGACAGGTTTTCAGTGGGACCGATAATTTTAGATGGTGAACAAAAAAGACTAATTGGACCGGTGTCCAATGCCGAGATTAAGGAGAAACTTTGGTTTATTTGCGATATGAAGGCCCAGAGGCCAGATGGATTCTTCTCTAAGTTTTTCAAGGCCACTTGGGAGACAATCGGAGTCAAGTCCATGCCGTGGTTTGGGAATTCTTTATTAAAGTGAAGTTACTGAGGCAAGTGAACTATACTATGGTTTCACCTATTTCTAAAGTAGTGATACCTTCTCACGTGGAGCAGTTTAGGCTTATATGTTGTTGCAATATGATCTATAAGATCATCTCTAACTTGATAGCAAACAGAATAGGTCCGTGTCACGGGTACCTCATTGACCTTACACAATCTGTCTCTTTCCTCGGGAGGCTGATGTTAGATAATGTGTTCCTCGTCCAAGAACTTCTAAGAAGATATAATGTGTGATAATAACATACAATGCTTCAAGAAGATCGACCTGGTCATGGCCTATGACATGATTTCTTGGAAGTTCCTATACTTTGCAATGTTAGAGCTACAACTCCCAACCATGTTCAATGATTGGGTGATGATGTGCGTTACTACAGCGTCTTACTCGATTAGGGTTAACAATACTTCGCACGGATTCTTACAAGGTTGTTGGGGGTTGAGGTAGGGATGCCCGCTTTCACCTTTCTTCTTCGTGATTTGCATGAAGTTCCTTTCGTGGATTATCCGAGTGGAGACTTCTTGGCCAGGATTCCAGTTACATAAGCATTATGACGAGCTTATCATTTTCATCTAATATTTTACAATGACATTGTGTTGTTCTTCCAAGGGATAAAATGTTTATTGATACCTTGATGGAGTGTCTATGTAGGTTTGAGAGAATTTTGGGATTGACTGTTAGCATAATCAAGTCCTCTATCTACTTAGCTTATTGTTACGCTAGGAATGTAGCACAAAAAGCTTTACATTTATAAAATCGAACTAAAATCCAAAACTACCTAGCAAAACCCGCAGTGTACGGATCGTTATGTAGGAAGAAAAGTATTCCGAGGTCGAACACAAGGACTGAGGTGAAATCAAGCCACTCAATGATCAAAGATAGTGTAAATCTAAACTAAGATGAGACAAGGAATAAAGAAATGAAAATCACAATATTTTTTGTTGGTTTTGGGGTGATCAAACAAAGATCACAAGATATAAAAACAAGCAAACAAACTGCACACGAACACAAGATAGGTGATAAGTGGTAAGAAATGATGATTCTAGAGATCAAGAATTCCGGTTATGGCATTGGACTCATGCTTCTAAACATCAAAGGAGATATGAGGTTGTTCGGAGTTGGGTGTTTCTCTAATGAGAGCAATTACCGGGTAAGTCTCATGCTCCACTAGTCTCGAACCTAAGGTCCTATTACCAGGTAAGTCTCAAAGAACCTAAGGACGGGAATTCTACACAAACCAGCCACTACCTAAGGGCCAAACCCCTCCTTACCGGGTAAGTCTCGAAAAAGGTAAGTCTTAGGCAACGATCCTAGCACACTCAATCCAATAGCGGCCGTTGAGGCTCACTACTACCTAGAGTTCATCATCTTATGTATCTAAGAGAGGAAATTACCGGGTAAGTCTCATTCCTCAAATAGGTTGCTAGCAAAGGTCACCCTAGGCTAGATTAGGTTTAAAAAACACTAGGATTTCAACACATCTACATCCTAACATCCAGATTCATTAATATAGGTGCAACAAAACAAAACCACGGGTGGATCATGGAAACCACGGCCGATATTGCATGAAGAACAAGCCGTGATTAATTATGAGTTAGGTTTTCGAACACAAATTCATCCTAAACAAACATGCAAGTCTAAACAATCATCATCCAAGCAATAACCATCATTCCATCACCCTAGAATCACAACTACTTAGCCAATAACATTCATTTCAAGATCAAACATCATTATACAAGCATGCATGCATTCCATGTGTTCGCTCCAAACGGTGTGTGCAAGCTTTAAATTTATAACCCTAGACTTAAGCTTAAAACAAGGATGCGAACCCGCAGTGTACGGGTCAATCGTAGTAAAAGCAAGAAAATTCCAGGGGTCGATCACAGGGACTCGGTGAAACAGAGTCAATACGGTATGCTAATGTCAATGCTAACCACAAGAGCAACTAACACAATCAAAGATGAATAAGAAGTCAATAAAACAAACATGCAATTCTAGGGATTAAAGCATCAAGTTGTGGTTCCAACTCAAGATCTATAGATAAGTGGACAAAGCTGAGATTTTTGCACGGGGAAGGTGTTACTAAAGTGGAGTAGATCACCGGGTAAGTCTCACTACACACTAATCCTAAACCGTAACTCCTATTACCGGGTAAGTCTCAAGGAATCAAGATAAAGAACTATAACCTCAAACTAACACACCATCTAAGGGAATAGAATCAACCTTTACCGGGTAAGTCTCAGGCTAACTCACAAAGATGGGATGGAAGCACACTCAAACCCCAATAAAGGATAAACCTTTATTACCTATACTTATGATCGTTGGTACACAAACTAAGGAATTACCGGGTAAGTCTCATCCTAAGCTTGCATTGAACTAGGAAGGTGTAATAAGAATAGGATTTAGCAAACTCTAACACTTAACTTTCTGTTTTAGGTCGGATAAGTCACCTCGGTCAGAAGAATTCCACCCCGGCCGAGATGTTCATCAACCGAGCGAGATGCTTAGGGTTAAGGTTAAAGACTCGAACTTTCAGGATCCTGCTGGAATCTAAGATTATTCTATCATTGTTTTTCCCACAACCTTCAGCTAATCACCGTAGAATCACACAAGGAAATTAGCCACTCATCATCATAATGAAAGTATTAAAATATATGGGAAGAAAGTGAATATTTGAACAAAGAAGAATTTAATGAAAAGACTTCAATAAATGAATCAAATATCACAACAAAGCGTTCCTTGGATAATAATCCAAATAGACAAGACAACAATTGAGGGAATTGAAGACAATCTTACAAAACCCTTCAAAAAAGCTATAAAAGCTATGGACTTCAATCTTCCTTCAACCTTCAAAAAGGTTCTTCGAAAACTCCCAAATTGGAGTATACCGCTGCTGCTGCGTGTGTGGTGATAGCGGATGTATGCCGGTCGTATGCAGCCTGTGGAATTGTGGAAAATCCGACCCTTTTTATAGGAAAATAACCCTCCAAAGATAATAAATCTTAGAAAGATATCTTCCCATAAAAATAGGTAGAATATATGATTCTGCATATCTCCTTCCTTCCAGGAGCCAAGCCCAAAAATATAAGATCACTTTCCAAATTTAAAAGATCTCTTCCAAGAATAAAATATTCTCGCCGCGTCCTAGGTGTTCGCCTCGGTCGAGTCGGCATCTCTGGATCACCGCGGTCGAGATGAATCTCTGGTCAACCGAGGTGACTCACAACTGAATGTGAAATCTCTCAAAACTGGTCCAAAGTAAATCTTTAATCCATGGCTATGCTCCCTGGATGTAGCTCCAAATGACTCATGACTCCTTTTGCTCCTTTTTGATGCAAAACGTACCATATTACTTGCAATTACAACGAAACTAGGTGTAGACCTCGATTCTCGCAAAGGTAGATGAAATGGTAGTAAAATCACATAATGTACATACAAACATGCAGATTATGAAGGATAAAACGTCCAAACAAACCCCAAAATATAGACTATAATTCATGCTATCAAAATACCCCATACTTAGCCCTTGCTTGTCCCCAAGAAAGTTCCGCATATAAAAGACAAGATAGAATGGATTATAAGTCAAGAAAATCAATGAAAAAGTCTTTCAAAAACATTTTATGGTGTGTAACTATCATAGATCACTCTAAGAGAGTACTTCCTGGAATTAAAAACTCAATATGATCAAAACATTTTATAAATATAAGAAAGTTGTTCATCTTTGCATAAAATCATAGAATGCATAATAAATCATAATCATCAAAATTAATCATGTATAATCCAGTTTAAACCGCTAAGTCAATCAACAAGCTCAAGGTCTCAAGGGCTTCCCAAAAGAAAAGGTCAAGAAACGTGTAGGGTGGGATGTATGTAAGGTAATGTGGTGCTAGAATCCGGGAAAAGGATGAACTTCACTTCCACCTTGACTTGCAACATCTTCCACCAATAAGCTTTGCTTATCTCACACTTTTTCTTTTTTTTACTTTACTTTTTGGGATGCATGGACAGAGGTGCACAATAACCGAAGCCTAGGAAATCTGCAATCATCAATTTCTCGAGATGCATCAAACCCTTGATGCACATACCATGACCCGTTAGGAATATCGCTCAATCCGACTTTGGCAAGACACAAACACCCGGCTATGTGAATGGTGCCGAGTTACTCATCATCATGATTGACTTCCCCAAACCTAAAATTACTTTCTAACACTTTCACTTCCAGCCACTTCAACTTTGACTTGCTTTCACCACTTCGCTTGCTTCCAAATTCCCGGATAGGTAAAGGGCGGCAAAATGTATATGAGGGGCTAAGCATGATCAAGAAGAAGAAGAAGAGAATGAATTGCCTTGGTCTTTCCAAGAAGAAAGTGAGAGAACTTATCCTGCGGTGTCAACCTTCAAATTCAACATAATTTGGATAAAAACAAAGTATTAAACATGCCAATAATTTCAAACAAAGCATTTAGCAACTTAAACATATCATAAAACCTTTCAAACACACAAAGAATTTAAAACCAGTAAGTAAACAGAATCTTCACTGAGATCATATCCAGATAAGTAACACAAAATCGTTTTCGAAAACTTTCTGTTACGCACCTCGGTCGAGGTGTTCTTGGTTCAACCGAGGTGAAACACCTCGTTCGGCCAGAATCTCCCCGGTCGAGGTCAAAAATATTTTTTTAAAAACCAAATTTTTTTTTTTCGGTTCGGTTTCGACGTTTTTTTCAATCAAATAACCTGTAGGTGTGCATGTAATATCAGATAATCATATAAAGGCAATGAAGCATAAATACGAAAATATCCGATAAATATAATACATCAAAGGTGTCAAATACATCACGTAGTCAAATAACAACAAATACCCCATACTTGAGACACACTGTCCCAGTGGGTATAATAAAAGTCTAAACAAGAGAGAACTCACCGGATGAAAGCCGAACTGCATAAAAAAATATAATAATAAAATCCTGCAGCTCCTCAGTAGTCTCGATCCGGTGGTGGTGCATAAGGATACTGAGTCGGATCATAAGGATGACCCATGATCCGCTCGAACTGCAGCTGAGCCATGATGTGCTGATGATGCTGCCGCTCCTGCATCTCGCGGATATCCAGCGAAAGTGCAGCGTATGAGTCGATAACCTGATCCGTCAGGTCATCGATCCGTCGGTGAGCAGCTCTATCTCTCACTCCACGCCTCCTGCGTCTAGCAGGTCTGACCGGAGAAGTCTCAGCTGGTGCCGGCTCTGTATCCTCCTCGTCATCTAAATCTATAATAGGTGGCACGCTCGTCCCAGCTGTATCTGTCCCTGTGTCCATCGGGACGCCACCTCCTCTCTCATCTACTGTATCCTCATCGTCGTCGTCATCCTCAGCCTCCTCCTCCTCCTCAGCTGCAGCAGGGGCAGCTGCTCCCTCTCTGTAATCCTCAATCAATGGATCCCAAGCGGTCTGCCAGAAATGTGGATCAAAGACTGAGAACTGTGCAGACCACCTGATGCCCTGAGGTGCAGTCAACTCCCATGGCATAGCGACGAAAGGTGTAGTCAAACCACGGGGAACTAGAATCCTCCGTGTAATCATCTCCTATAGTCCGAGCGGCTTGGCAGCCGCCACCATAGTACACCTACTCAGATCCATATCCTGATAAGTAGCGATATGGGTCACTATCCCTCCACAGCATATATCTCCCTTCCCTTTGGCCTTGATCTTGTGCAGATCCTCTGCCAGCATCAATCCAAAGTCAGGGTATCCACCTGTAATCATGCAGTATAAGGCGAAGAGCTCCCCCTGTCGGACCTTCTGGGGCGTCTCAGTACGCGCCAGAAGCGTCTCGCTGAAAATCCTGTGGGCTAGTCGAAAAGCAAGATGAAAAATAAGCTTCTCCCTGGAATCACCAGGGCGCCACCTATCTGCATGCTCTGTAATGTGGGCGATCTGACCCCAGAACTCTCTAGCTACAGCTCGGGTCGGGAAGTCTACAGCAGTGGGGGCAGGGAAGCCAAAGATATCTCTCCAGTGGTCTAGAGGTACTAAGTAGTTCCGGTTCATCAACCGGTACTTCACAGCCCTCTCTGTGGGGAGGTAAGTGAAAGAGTTGACAAACTCGAGGGTCGGCTCTAAGTAAGTTGGGGCACGGATCTCAGTAAACTAATCCAGCCCGACGGTGGTGATCATCCTCCTAAGATCTCCATCTACGTGGAGACAGTCAAAAGCAGAGATGTCCAGAAATCTAGGTGCGATCACTGGACGGCTAACAATGCGCTCATAATCTACCTGGTGTCTCTCGTGGATCACCGGGATAGAAGGTCTGGATGAGGAAGAATAAGGGGAAGGAGAGGATCTATCTCTAAGGGCTAACAATCTGTCAGAACTCATCTTCAATCAACACTGTCAGACTACCTCGGTCGACTGACAAACTCCAAGAATCACCTCGACCGAGGTGCATATCGACTGGACCGAGGCGAAGACAGTCGCGATTCCAACTCTCAAAAATTCAGTTCTTTTCCCCCTAAAATCACTACAGATGCTTCCTAAGGGGTACTTAAGTTTTTCCTCAACAGATTCAAGGGCAACCAAAGCCCAAATCGAAGGAAACGAACGAGTTTAGGGTTTCGATCGTTTTTACCTCGTTCCGGCCGATTCACTCGAATTTCTTGCAGATTTGTTGTTGCAATCGACTCCTCTACCCTTCAATATCGGTTTGGAAGCAAAAAAACGTCGAAAACGAGCAAGATTTGAGAGGGAGCAAAGTGGATCTGTCGCCGCGGTCGAGGTAGGTAAAAAATATGAAAAGTAATTTTTCTTTCCCTTTTATACTGTTACTGGATCTGCTGTCACCTCGGTCGAGATGGTCTCGACTGGACCGAGGTGGTATGGACCGAGGTGGTTCTGCAGAAACCCTAGTCGCCTCGGTTGCTCAAGAATCAACTCGGTCGAGGTGCTCTGACATTAACCGAGGTGCTTCTGTCTTCTCAGAATCTCGAACTTCTGTCCTTCCAATTGTGCTCCTTCCTAGATATTCCCTGTTGTCTGTCCAGAATGCCAAAAACAAAGCAAAGCAAAGCAAAAACAAAAGCTATCTAAACTAGACTAGAAAACGGGAAAAGAAAGCAATACCTTGGGTTGCCTCCCAAGAAGCGCTTGATTTAAGGTCGCTAGCTGGACCATGATGCGTCTTAAACGAGGTATATCGGTGCAACCTCCTCAACCGGCGTTTCCGGTTGGTACTTCTTAAGCCTATGACCGTTGACCTTGAAGCTTCCGCTAGTTTCGCCCCATATCTCAACTGCACCATGAGGGAAAACATGTTTCACAACATAAGGTCCGGTCCATCTAGATTTCAACTTACTTGGAAAAAGGCGGAGGCGGGAGTTGAAGAGTAGAACTAAGTCTCCTTCGTTAAGCTCCTTTGGAACGATACGCTTGTCATGCCATCTCTTCGTCCTTTCCTTGTAGATTTTGGCATTCTCATAAGCGTTCAAACGCAGCTCCTCCAGCTCGTTAAGTTCCAATAGTCGCTTCTCACCAGCCTCCTTGATGTCAAAGTTCAACCATTTGATAGCCCAATACGCCCTGTGCTCCAATTCAACGGGCAAATGGCAAGACTTCCCATATACCAAATTATAAGGGGTGGTACCTATGGGAGTCTTGAATGCGGTCCTGTACGCCCAAAGAGCATCGTCCAATTTCATGGACCAATCCTTCCTTGTTCTAGAGACGGTCTTTTCCAAAATTGCCTTGATTTCTCTATTCGAGATCTCGACCTGTCCACTAGTTTGAGGGTGATAAGCGGTTGATACCTTGTGGGTTACCCCATACTTCGATAGAAGTGCTTTAAACTTCCGGTTGATGAAATGCGTTCCTCCATCGCTAATGATGATGCGTGGAGTTCCAAATCGTGGAAAGATAGTTCTATTCAAGAACTTTACAACCACCTTGGCGTCGTTAGTGGGAGAAGCAATGGCTTCAACCCATCTAGAGACGTAATCAACTGCAAGGAGAATGTAGAGGTTTCCTCCGGAGGATGGGAAAGGTCCCATGAAGTCAATCCCCCATACATCAAAGATTTCCACTTCTTGGATGTTAATAAGTGGCATCTCGTTCCTCCTTGATAAGTTCCCTGTTCTTTGGCATGCATCACAAGAAACAACAAAAGATTGCACGTCCTTAAATAATGTAGGCCAAAAGAAACCGGAACGCAATACCTTAGCGCATGTTTTATCGGTGCTAGCATGCCCCCCACAAGGAAGTGAATGACAATGCTTTTTGACGCTATTAACTTCATCCTCCGGAATGCACCTTCGAAGCATCCCATCCGGCCCGCGCTTGAACAGCAGCGGCTCATCCCAGTAGTAATGTCGTACTTCCTTGAAGAATCTCTTCTTTTGAGAGTACGTCAATCCGGGCGGTTTTTCCTGGCAAACAAGATAATTCACAATATCAGCATACCAAGGACCTTTATTATCAGAAAGTTGGTGGAGGGAATGGTCCGCCAACAGTGGGTGAATGTCAGAGAAGGGAGTAAGAAAATTGTTATTCTCAGCAATCTCAGTTGACATCGTCTCGCCATAGACCTCGGTCGAGGCGCATAAGCGTTGACCGAGATGTTCTTCGGTCGCCTCGCTCATTCCAGATAGTGCCTCGGTCGAGGTACTGCTACTGGATCCGAGACTGGAGATCTTCGCTTCCTGGATCAGCTTCTCAGTTTTAGCTCCTGGATCCTCTTCCAGTGCCTTCAAGCTCCGTATATCTGCATCACAAGAAGCATCTATACCTTCCTCCATTAAACTGAAGCTAATAACTCTTTCGAGTGGGTCGTTAATAAGGATAGAGCTCACCAATTCTCTTGATTCTTCTTCATCGTAGATGTTGAAGATATCATCAGTAAGTTGCTCCCCTTTCATGGCCGCAAGTAATGCAAACTCCACCTCATCGCCACCAACGTTGAATTTCAACTTGGCGTTCTTGCAATCCACGTTGCAACCCGAAGTTGCTAGAAATGGCCTCCCGAGAATAATAGGGACAGGATAATCTGCGGGAATGTCAAGTACAACAAAATCTATGGGTAGATAGAAGTTACCTAACTTGACCGGAACGTCTTCCAAAATGCCCACGGGATGGGTAATGGAGCGATCCGCCATGTAAAGTCGAATCTTGACCGGCTTGGGCTCTCCAAGACCGATCTTTGTGCATAGCTCCAGCGGGATGATGCTCACGCTGGCTCCTAGATCACAAAGGGCTTCACAAGTGACATCCCCAACTTGAATGGGAATGCAAAATGAGCCGGGATCTCTCAACTTAGGTGACATCTTTTCCTTCATGATCTTGATAAGCTCCGAAGATTTAGATGTCATCCTAACTTCACCAACATCCTCCAGCTTCCTCTTCCTTGATAAGATTTCTTTTAAGAACTTCCCATACGCGGGCATACCTAAAATAGCATCAAGGAAAGGAATATTAATATGTAGCTTATTCATCAAGTCAAGAAACTTACCAAAGTGCTTGTCTAGATGTGCTCTAGCTCTGGATTGAGGGAATGGAAGTGGTGGTTTATATGCAGGAGGTGGAACATAAGTTTTTGTCGTTCCTCCTGCTTTCTGTTGCTCCGCCTCGGTTGGCATCTCGGTCGAGGTGTTCTTCGACTGGATCTGGACCGAGGTGGTCTGCGTCGAGCGAGGTACTGGATCTGTAGTTTTGAGTCCACTCCTCGTCGTTATGGCCATGCACTGGCCCTTAGGGTTAGTTTCCGTCTTTGCTGGAAGCTTCCCTGGATCTCTTGGCGATTAATTCGCCCTACTAGCAAGTTGTTGTTCAAGGGACTTTTGGGCCCTCGAAAATGAAGTCATAGAATTCTCCATAGCGCTAAGCTTGATCAAGATTGCCTCCAGAACTGCGTCTTTCTTTTCCGGTTGAGACGAACTTGATCCTTGCCCTTGGCTTTTCAATGGAGTAGAAGAAGAAGAAGGGGAGGAGAGGAAAGGATTAGAGGAATCATTAGAGTTGGAGTTTGAATGATTGTTACCGTGGTTTTGGTTATTCGCCCTCCAGTTGTTGCTATTGGATCCTCTATTGTTGTTGTTGTAGTTGTTGTTTCGGGGCCCGTTGTTGTTGTTACGGTACCCGTTATTGTTGTTGTTCCTTTGCCCTTGCTCTTCCTTCTTAGTTTGAGCCATCAAGAGCTCCTTCAATTGTTTCACGTCATTCTTCAACGACGTGAGTTGATTGTTGTTGGGTTGAGTCTCTTGAAAGTTGACTCTTTTAACTCCACCTTCAGCTCCTTGGTGGATATATTTCTCCATGTGCAAGGCTTGCTTCTCAATGAAGTCCCAAGCCTCGTCAATCGCCATGTCCATGAAGGTACCGGCGGAGAGTAGTTGGAGATTGAACTGGGTGCTTCCGTCCAGCCCTTTGAAGTAGATCTCCAACAACTCGATCTTTGGAATCCCGTGATGTGGGCAATCCAAAAGGATATCCTTGAACCGCTCCCAAGATTTGGACAAGCTCTCCTTGTCCTTCATGATGAAAGCATTGATCTTCCCTCTCATTTCAGTGGTCTTTGAGGGGGGAAAGAATTTGGTTAAGAATTTCGTAGTCATCTCCTCCCATGTGCTAAATTTTCCTGGAGGAAGAGATTGATAGCAAGTAAGAGCTCTATCTTTTAAAGAAAAGTAAAAAGGTCTTAGCTTGTAGTTGTTATTTTCAATTCTGGAAGGTCGCAAGGTTTCCATCAAGATCTCGTAGTTTTGAAGATGTTGATGCGGCGACTCCTTCTCTAGCCCTCCGAATTGGCATTGGCGAATCATGGATAGAACTTGTGGTCGAAGTTCGTAGTCATGATCCGCTGGATCTCCTAGGTTCACCCCTGGACGTCTCAGCTGTTGATTCGGGTCCATCCTTTGACCTAGGGTTTGCGGGATCCCTGCAAGAAGAACATCTCGGACTGGCATCCGAGGTGGAAGTATCTCGGCCGGGGCGACAGGTACTGGAATCTGCCTCGGTCGAGGGTCAACTACTGGATTCTGCATCGGTCGAGGATCAACAGGAGGATCTTCCCTCGGTCGAAGTAGAATCTGATCTCGTATGACTGCAATCTCAGCTTCGATTGCTGCAGTCTTGGCACGATTCTCTTCTTTCTCTTGCCTTAGTTCTTCTTTACTGAGACGTAGCAGCTCCTGCGTCTCTTTCAATTGGGCCGCAAGATCGTGATTGTCTTGTTGGGCCAATTTTGCTTCTCTCAAGCGTCGCTTGTATGTCTTTTCTGATTCGGGATCGTAAGGAACGATTTCCTTCCCGGTGCGGGTTCTTCGCATATACCTAAGAAATAACCTGCAAAAATCGTCACTCAAGTAGAGTGGTTAGATGAAACGGGGCAAGCGCCCCAAGAGCAAACCGTACCGGCTCGGTCTAGACCAAGTCCCCGGCAACGGCGCCAAAAACTTGTTCGCTCCAAACGGTGTGTGCAAGCTTTAAATTTATAACCCTAGACTTAAGCTAAAAACAAGGATGCGAACCCGCAGTGTACGGGTCAATCGTAGTAAAAGCAAGAAAATTCCAGGGGTCGATCACAGGGACTCGGTGAAACAAAGTCAATACGGTATGCTAATGTCAATGCTAACCACAAGAGCAACTAACACAATCAAAGATGAATAAGAAGTCAATAAAACAAACATGCAATTCTAGGGATTAAAGCATCAAGTTGTGGTTCCAACTCAAGATCTATAGATAAGTGGACAAAGCTGAGATTTTTGCACGGGGAAGGTGTTACTAAAGTGGAGTAGATCACCGGGTAAGTCTCACTACACACTAATCCTAAACCGTAACTCCTATTACCGGGTAAGTCTCAAGGAATCAAGATAAAGAACTATAACCTCAAACTAACACACCATCTAAGGGAATAGAATCAACCTTTACCGGGTAAGTCTCACGCTAACTCACAAAGATGGGATGGAAGCACACTCAAACCCCAATAAAGGATAAACCTTTATTACCTATACTTATGATCGTTGGTACACAAACTAAGGAATTACCGGGTAAGTCTCATCCTAAGCTTGCATTGAACCAGGAAGGTGTAATAAGAATAGGATTTAGCAAACTCTAACACTTAACTTTCTGTTTTAGGTCGGATAAGTCACCTCGGTCAGAAGAATTCCACCCCGGCCGAGATGTTCATCAACCGAGCGAGATGCTTAGGGTTAAGGTTAAAGACTCGAACTTTCAGGATCCTGCTGGAATCTAAGATTATTCTATCATTGTTTTTCCCACAACCTTCAGCTAATCACCCTAGAATCACACAAGGAAATTAGCCACTCATCATCATAATGAAAGTATTAAAATATATGGGAAGAAAGTGAATATTTGAACAAAGAAGAATTTAATGAAAAGACTTCAATAAATGAATCAAATATCACAACAAAGCGTTCCTTGGATAATAATCCAAATAGACAAGACAACAATTGAGGGAATTGAAGACAATCTTACAAAACCCTTCAAAAAAGCTATAAAAGCTATGGACTTCAATCTTCCTTCAACCTTCAAAAAGGTTCTTCGAAAACTCCCAAATTGGAGTATACCGCTGCTGCTGCGTGTGTGGTGATAGCGGATGTATGCCGGTCGTATGCAGCCTGTGGAATTGTGGAAAATCCGACCCTTTTTATAGGAAAATAACCCTCCAAAGATAATAAATCTTAGAAAGATATCTTCCCATAAAAATAGGTAGAATATATGATTCTGCATATCTCCTTCCTTCCAGGAGCCAAGCCCAAAAATATAAGATCACTTTCCAAATTTAAAAGATCTCTTCCAAGAATAAAATATTCTCGCCGCGTCCTAGGTGTTCGCCTCGGTCGAGTCGGCATCTCTGGATCACCTCGGTCGAGATGAATCTCTGGTCAACCGAGGTGACTCACAACTGAATGTGAAATCTCTCAAAACTGGTCCAAAGTAAATCTTTAATCCATGGCTATGCTCCCTGGATGTAGCTCCAAATGACTCATGACTCCTTTTGCTCCTTTTTGATGCAAAACGTACCATATTACCTGCAATTACAACGAAACTAGGTGTAGACCTCGATTCTCGCAAAGGTAGATGAAATGGTAGTAAAATCACATAATGTACATACAAACATGCAGATTATGAAGGATAAAACGTCCAAACAAACCCCAAAATATAGACTATAATTCATGCTATCACCATGGCAAGAAAATGAGAATAAGAACAATGAAAGAAGGTTACTTAGCTGAAATAGAAGTTTACAACAATCTTACAAAGCTTCAAGGGCTGCTCCAAGGTGTCAACTTACAAGCTACACAAGAATCTCACTTAAAACCACTCAAACTCACTCTAGATCTTAAGATGTGAAATGTTCCAATCTAATCTCCCCCAAGAACACCCACAAGGGGCTTGGAAGAGAGAAAGAGAGAGAGAGAGAGAGAGAGGTCCAAAGTTGTTTTTTAAAAAGTCAGCCTGCAAAGCAACTCAAGTACTCCACCAAAGGAAAGAAAAGGTCGGGCAAAGGAATCGCGTGACTAGTGTCATGGGTATTGTGACAGAAACTACGGGCCAAAACCACGGGCGTGGTTTTGCAAGGTAGGTCGTGGTTTACATCAGAAAGCCCTCCTTTGATCACCAAGTCATGAGTTGGTGCAAGAAATGCACCAACAAGGTCTTTTGTGTTCTTCTTTTCTTCTAGCTTGCTCGCTAGGGAGTCCGGATGCATGCCACCACGAGGAATGATCCTCGAGTATATCGAATAAGTCCAAAAGCTCCCCAAAATACATACAAAACCGATAAAAGCTCTTGTAGATGTCTTTTCTAGAAATAAGACTTGATTAAGCATAAATTCCACAAACTAATGCCAAACCATGCATGGATAAGAGGAAAAACTATCTAAAAGAATGCCTAAACTAGCGTCATAAATCATGTCATCACTTATATTTCAAAGGAGGCGTCTGAGCTAACCTAGTTTTGGGATTTGCGGAAGGAAAGTTTCCTTACAAATACCTAGAGGTCCTATCTCACTTACCACTCTTCGACCTGAGGATTACTCTCCTCTCATTGATAGGATCGGGAGACACCTTTCTTCGTAAAACAAGCAACACTTGTCATTTTCCGGCCGTCTGAAGTTGACCAAGGTAGCGTTGTAGGATGTTGAGAGCTTGTGGCTATCACTTCTTCCTATCCCAGTTTCGGTGATTGATTGACTCACCAGCTTATATATATAGTTCTTATGGAGTTGGTCACATGTTGCATGGTCTATAACTTGTTTGCCAAAGACGGAGGAAGGTCTAGAGTACTGGACCTTAGGTTTTGACACATTGCATTTATGTGTACGTACTACTAGCACATTCATGCTCAGCGTGATAGCCTTTTGTTCCAATGGATTCACCACAAGTACCTACACGCCATTGAGTCGGAGCATTGGATTGTCACTCATCAGGACTCGCCTTTGGTGAAGGAAATCCTTAGCGCTAGCGATGAGATGTGATTGTCTTTACTGATGAAAACACTATTTGAGAGAGATACTTGAGAGTCTTGCTGCAAGGGGGAGAGATTTCGAGTCGCCGAGGCTTATGAGATGCTCAAATAACAAGACGAGGAGGTGGACGGGTTCAGAGTGGTTTAGGATCCCGGCAATATGCCCAAACACTATTTTTTTCCTATGGATGGCAATAATTGGCAAGTTATCTACCCCAAATAGGTTATTTCTTAGGTATTGATACTACTTGTAACTAGTGCACGAGCGATAGTGAGTCACATGACCACTTGATCTTTGGCTGCACATATGCACACGAGGTTAGGTTGGGGCAGATTTTGGGATTTTTGGAGATATCACCACCAAATCAGAGTTACTGGATTGATTGTCACATTGTATATGACAAGAGCTGGATGAGGAGATTCAAGATATACGCGTTTTTTTCGACGGTGTACTACCTTTGGTATTCCGAGAATGCCTTAGTATTTGACCATACCAGAATTCTGATAAATATCCTCGTGAGATTGATCAAGACACACGTCTATATATTGCGACATATGGCATTCCCCGTAGGAGCTAGAGAGCGGATTACATCTTAGTAGTTGGTTGTTACTGAAGTTGTATTCTTTTCCTTGCTTTGATATATATTTTTTCTTTATAGGTCCAAGCTTGGTTTTAATCCACTAATGGCTCTACCGAAGGTGGGATACCCAATTTCCCGAGGTTTGGGCATTTTTTTGGGTTTTTGAGTGTTATGCTCAGGATGTGATACGCAATGGGTTTTAAATTTATATTCTCGTTATATTTATTCTAACTCCTAGCGAACCCGCAGTGTACGGGACGTTTGTAGTAGGGATAGTATTCCGAGGTCGAACACAAGGACTAAGGTGAGATTGATTCGATTTATGATTAAGTTTAGTGAAGATCTAGGTTAAGAAAAGAGAGAGGAATAAAGAAATGAAAAATCTAAATGTTTTTGGTTGGTTTTTAGGTGATCAATCAAGGATCACTAAACATGCAAAATAAACAAATCAACTACGCTTAACAAATCAACACAAACAAACAAACTAAACAAGATATAGATCAAGGATAGAAAAACGGATTCTAGGGGTTGGGAATTCCGGTTATGGCATAGAACTCAAGCTATCTAATCGTTCTTTGGATTAACTATGATATGTTGGGATTAAGCGTTTCTAGATTGGGATCAATCACCGGGTAGGTCTCATGGTCCACTAGTCCGTCCCTAAGATCTCATCACCGGGTAAGTCTCTAAGAACCTAAGGGACGGAATTCTACACAAACCGGATTGTCACCGTAAGATAGATTTAACTCAACAAACACTTAGTTGCTAACACTAGGGTTTGTTATCTTTGGAATCTAAGAGTAAGGATTACCGGGTAAGTCTCTCCTAACACTTAGTTGCTAACACTAGGTCACCGTAGGATAGATTTAACTCAACAAACACTTAGGATTTCAACATTCTAACATTCTAAGACTAGATCCATCGAACCAGGGAAAATCACGGGTTGTTCTACCAAGTCCACGGCCGTGGTTTGTCAAGAACAAACCGTGGATCCTAACAGAGGCTATGTTCAAGCACACAAGTCATCCAAGGGGCTGATCTAAGTCCATCCTATCATGGTCCTAGCCATAACCATCCTTCCCTTACCATAGAATCACATCTATTGTTCGCTCCAAACGGTGCGTGCAAGCTTTAAATTTATAACCCTAGACTTAAGCTTAAAACAAGGATGCGAACCCGCAGTGTACGGGTCAATCGTAGTAAAAGCAAGAAAATTCCAGGGGTCGATCACAGGGACTCGGTGAAACAAAGTCAATAACGGTATGCTTATGTCAATACTAACCACAAGAGCAATTAACACAATCAAAGATGAATAAGAAGTCAATAAAGCAAACATGCAATTCTAGGGATTAAGGCATCTAGTTGTGGTTCCAACTCAAGATCTATAGATAAGCGGACAAAGCTGAGATTTTTGCGTGGGGAAGGTGTTGCTAAAGTGGAGTAGATCACCGGGTAAGTCTCACTACACACTAATCCTAAACCGTAACTCCTATTACCGGGTAAGTCTCAAGGAATCAAGATAAAGAACTATAACCTCAAACTAACACACCATCTAAGGGAATAGAATCAACCTTTACCGGGTAAGTCTCAGGCTAACTCACAAAGATGGGATGGAAGCACACTCAAAACCCCAATAAAGGATAAACCTTTATTACCTATACCTATGATCGTTGGTAGACAAACTAAGGAATTACCGGGTAAGTCTCATCCTAAGCTTGCATTGAATCAGGAAGGTGAAATAAGAATAGGATTTAGCAAACTCTAACACTTAACTTTCTGTTTTAGGTCGGATAAGTCACCTCGGTCAGAAGAATTCCACCCCGGCCGAGATGTTCATCAACCGAACGAGATGCTTAGGGTTAAGGTTAAAGACTCGAACTTTCAGGATCCTACTGGAATCTAATATTATTCTATCATTGTTTTTCCCACAACCTTCAGCCAATCACCCTAGAATCACACAAGGAAATTAGCCACTCATCATCATAATGAAAGTATTAAAATATATGGGAAGAAGGCGAATATTTGAACAAAGAAGAATTTAATGAAAAGACTTCAATAACTGAATCAAATATCACAACAAAAGCGTTCCTTGGATAGCAATCCAACAAGACAAGACAACAATTGAGGGAATTGAAGACAATCTTACAAAACCCTTCAAAAAAGCTATAAAAAGCTAATCTTCAACTTTCCTTCAACCTTCAAAAAGGTTCTTCGAAAACTCCCAAATTGGAGTATGTTGCGGCTGCTGCGTTGTATGCGAGATTTCTAGCTGTAAGCGGATGTCGGAATTATGGGAAATCCGACCCTTTTTATAGGAAAATAACCCTCCAAAATAAAATATCTTAGAAAGATATATTCCCATAAAAATAGGTAAAATATATGATTCTACATATCTCCTTCCTTCCAGAAGCTCAGCCCAAAAATATAAGATCACTTTCCAAATTTAAAAGATCTCTTTCAAGAATAAAATATTCTCGCCGCGTCCTAGGTATTCGCCTCGGTCGAGTCGGCGTCTCTGGATCGCCTCGGTCGAGGTGAACCTCTGGTCAACCAAGGTGACTCACAACTGAATGTGAAATCTCTCAAAACTGGTCCAATGTGAATCTTTAATCCATGGCTATGCTTCCTGGATGTAGCTCCAAATGACTCATGACTCCTTTTGCTCCTTTTTGATGCAAAACGTACCATATTACCTGCAATTACAACGAAACTAGGTGTAGACCTCGATTCTCGCAAAGGTAGATGAAATGGTAGTAAAATCACATAATGTACATACAAACATGCAGAATATGAAAGATAAAACGTCTAAACAAACCCCAAAAACTAGACTATAATTCATGCAATCAAAATACCCCATACTTAGCCCTTGCTTGTCCCCAAGCAAGTTCCTCACATAGAAGACAAGATAGAATGGATTATAAGTCAAGAAAATCAATGAAAAAGTCTTTCAAAAATTATTTTATGGTGTGCAACTATCATAGATCACTCTAAGAGAATACTTCCTGGAATTAAAAACTTAATATGATCAAAATATTTTATAAATATAAGAAAGTTGTTCATCTTTGCATAAAATCATAGAATGCATAATAAATCATAATTATCAAAATTAATCATGTATAATCCGATTTAAACCGCTAAGTCAATCAACAAGCTCAAGGTCTCAAGGTCTTCTCAAAAGAAAAGGTCAAGAAACGTGTAGGGTAGGGATGTATGTAAGGTAATGTGGTGCTAGAATCCGGGAAAAGGACGAAATTCACTTTCACTTTGACTTGCAACATCTTCCACCAATAAGCTTTGCTTATCTCACACTTTTCTTTTACTTTACTTTTTGGGATGCATGGACAGAGGTGCACAATAACCGAAGCCTAGGAAATCTGCAATCATCAATTTCTCGAGATGCATCAAACCCTTGATGCACATACCATGACCCGTTAGGAATATCGCTCAATCCGACTTTGGCAAGACACAAACACCCGGCTATGTGAATGGTGCCGAGTTACTCATCTTCATGATTGACTTCCCCAAACCTAAAATTACTTTCTAGCACTTCACTTCCAGCCCACTCTTCAACTTTAACTTTGCTTTCACCACTTCGCTTGCTTCCAAATTCCCGGATAGGTAAAGGGAGGCAAAACGTATATGAGGGGCTAAGCATGATCAAGAAGAAGAAGAAGAAGAATGAAATGCCTTGGTCTTTCCAAGAAGAATGTGAGAGAACTTAACCTGCGGTGTCAACCTTCAAATTCAACATAATTTGGATAAAAACAAAGTATTAAACATGCTAATAATTTCAAACAAAGCACTTAGCAACTTAAACATATTATAAAACCTTTCACACAAAGAATTTAAAAACAGTAGGTAAACAAGATCTTCACTGAGATCATATCCAGATCAGTAGCACAAAATCGTTTTCGAAAACTTTCTGTTACGCCGCCTCGGTCGAGGTGTTCTTGGTTCAACCGAGGTGAAACACCTCGTTTCGCCAGAATCTCCCCGGTCGAGGTCAAAATTTTTTTTTTTTAAATCCAATTTTTTTTTTCTTTTCGGTTCGGTTTCGACGTTTTTCTCAATCAAATAATCTGTAGGTATGCATGTAATATCAGATAATCATATAAAGGCAAGTGAAGCATAAATATGAAAGTATCCGATGAATATAATACATCAAAAGTATCGAATACATCAAGTAGTCACGTAGTCAAATAATACAGACAAATACCCCATACTTGAGACACACTGTCCCAGTGGGTATAATAAAAGTCTAAATGAAAGAGGACTCACCGGATAAAGAGCCGAACTGCATAAAAAATTATAATAAATAAAACCCTGCAGCTCCTCAGTAGTCCTGATCCGGTGGTGGTGGTGGTATGTAGGGGAACTGAGTCGGATCATAGGGATAGCCCATGATATGCTGGAACTGTAGCTGAGCCATCATGTGCTGATGATGTTGCCGCTCCTGCATCTCGCGGATATCCAATGAAAGTGTAGCATATGAGTCGATAACCTGATCCGTCAGGTCATCGATCCGTCGGTGTGCAGCTCTGTCCCTAACTCCCCGCCTTCTGCGCCTAGCGGGCCTGACCGGAGAAGTCTCAGCTGGCGCTGGCTCAGCGTCCTCCTCATCCTCATCTAGATCAATAATAGGTGGCGCGCTCGTCCCAGCAGTATCTGTCCCTGTGTCCATCGGGACGCCGCCTCCTCTCTCATCAACTGTCTCATCGTCGTCATCCTCATCCTCAGCCTCCTCAGCCTCCTCTGCAGGGGCAGCTGCTCCCTCTCTGTAGTCCTCCATAAGTGGAGCCCATGCTGTCTGCCAGAAATGCGGATCGGAGACAGAGAACTGTGCAGACCATCTGATGCCCTAAGGTGCAGTCCGCTCCCAAGGCATGGCAACGTAGGGTGTAGTCAGCCCACGGGGAACTAGGATCCTCCGTGTAATCATCTCCTGCAATCCCAGCGGCTTCGGAGCCGCCGCCAATGTGCATACGCTGAGGTCCATCCCGTGGTAAGTGGCTATGTGGGTGACTAGACCTCCACAGCAAATATCTCCCTTCGCCTTGGCCTTGATCCTATGCAGATCCTCTGCTAGGAGCAAGCCAAAGTCTAGGAAGCCTCCTGTAACCATGCAGTAAAGCGAAAAGAGCTCCCCCTGTCTGATCTTCTGGGGCGTCTCAGTACGCGCCAGAAGTGTCTCACTGAAGATCCTGTGGGCAAGTCTGAAGGCTGGGTGAAAGATGACCTTCTCCCTGGAATCTCCAGGGCGCCATCTGTCTGTATGTGTAGTAATGTGGGCTATCTGTCCCCAGAACTCCCTAGCTACAGATCGGGAGGGAAAGTCTACAGCAGTGGGGTCAGGAAAGCCAAAGATCTCTCTCCAAATCTCTAAAGGAACTATGAAGTTCCGGTTCATCAACCGGTACTTCACAGAACGGTCTGTGGGGAGGTAGGAGAAGGAGCTAACAAACTCGAGTGTCGGCTCTATGTAAGCTGGGGCTCGGATCTCAGTAAATTGATCCAGCCCGACGGTAGCAATCATCCTCCTAAGGTCAGCATCTAACCCTAGGCAGTCAAAAGCTGATACATCCAGAAATCGCGGTGCGATGACTGGACGCCCAGCTATCCTCTCATAGTCTACCCGACATCTCTCGTGGATAACCGGGCGGTAGGGACGGGATGAGGAAGGAGAAGGGGAAGGGGAGGATCTATCTCTAAGAGCTAAACGGCGATCTGAACTCATTTTCAAAACACACTGTCAGACTACCTCAGTCGACTGACAACTCCAAGAATCACCTCGACCGAGGTGCAGAACGACTGGACCGAGGCGAAGACAGTTCGATTTCCACTCTCTGATTTTCAGTTCTTTTCCCCCTAAAATCACTACCGATGCTTCCTAAGGGGTACTTACAGATTTCCTCAACAGAATCAAGGGCAACCAAAGCCCAAATTGCAGAAAACGAACGAGTTTAGGTTTTTCGAACGTTTTTACCTCGTTTCGGTCGAAACGCTCAAAATTCTTGTAGATCTGTAGTTGCAATCGACTTCTCTATCCTTCAATCTCGGTTTGGAAGCAGAAATCGTCGAAAACGAGCAAGAACGAGGTGAGCGAAGTGCTTCTGGCCGCCGCGGTCGAAATGGGGTAAAAAAAAGTGAAAAGTAATTTTTCCCTTTTTATACCGTTCCTGGATCTGCTGTCACCTCGGTCGAGATGGTCTCGACTGGACCGAGGTGGTATGGACCGAGGCGGTTCTGCAGAAACCCTAGTCGCCTCGGTTGCTTCAAGAATTAACTCGGTCGAGGTGTTCTGATAGTGACCGAGGTGCTTCTGTCTTCTCAGATTCTCGAACTTCTGTCCTTCCAGATGTGCTCCTCCTTGTTGTCTGTCCAGAACGCCAAAAACAAAGCAAAGCAAAGCAAAAAAAAAAAAAAAAAAACTATCTAAGCTAGACTAGAAAACGGGAAAGAAGAGCAATACCTTGGGTTGCCTCCCAAGAAGCGCTTGATTTAAGGTCGCTAGCTGGACCATAACGCGTCTCAAAGGAGGTAGATCGGCGCAACCTCCTCAACCGGCGTTTCCGGTTGGTACTTCTTAAGTCTATGACCGTTGACCTTGAAGCTTCCGCTAGTTTCGCCCCATATCTCAACTGCACCATGAGGGAAAACATTTTTCACAACGTAAGGTCCGGTCCATCTAGATTTCAACTTACCTGGAAAAAGACGGAGGCGGGAGTTGAAGAGGAGAACTAAATCTCCCTCGTTAAGCTCCTTTGGAACGATACGCTTGTCATGCCATCTCTTCGTCCTTTCCTTGTAGATTTTGGCATTCTCATAGGCGTTCAAACGCAGCTCCTCCAGCTCGTTAAGTTCCAATAGTCGCTTCTCGCCAGCATCTTTAATGTCAAAGTTCAACCATTTGATAGCCCAATACGCTTTGTGCTCCAACTCAACGGGCAAGTGGCAAGACTTCCCATATACCAAATTATAAGGGGTGGTACCTATGGGAGTCTTGAATGCGGTCCTGTACGCCCAAAGAGCATCGTCTAATTTCATGGACCAATCCTTCCTCGTTCTAGAGACGGTCTTCTCCAAAATTGCCTTGATTTCTCTGTTCGAGATCTCGACCTGTCCACTAGTTTGAGGATGGTAGGCGGTTGATACCTTGTGGGTTACCCCATACTTCGATAGAAGTGCTTTAAACTTCCGGTTGATGAAATGCGTTCCTCCATCGCTGATGATGATGCGTGGAGTTCCAAATCGTGGAAAGATAGTTCTATTCAAGAACTTCACAACCACCTTGGCGTCGTTAGTGGGAGAAGCAATGGCTTCAACCCATCTAGAGACGTAATCAACTGCAAGGAGAATGTAGAGGTTTCCTCCGGAGGATGGGAAAGGTCCCATGAAGTCAATCCCCCATACATCAAAGATTTCCACTTCTTGGATGTTGTTAAGTGGCATTTCGTTCCTCCTTGATAAGTTCGCTGTTCTTTGGCATGCATCACAAGAAACAACAAAAGACTGCACATCCTTAAATAATGTAGGCCAAAAGAAACCGGAACGCAATACCTTAGCGCATGTTTTATCGGTGCTAGCATGCCCTCCGCAAGGAAGTGAATGGCAATGCCTTATGACGCTATTAACTTCATCTTCCGGAATGCACCTTCGAAGTATCCCATCCGGTCCGCGCTTGAATAGCAGCGGTTCATCCCAGTAGTAATGTCGTACTTCCTTGAAGAATCTCTTCTTTTGAGAGTATGTCAATCCGGGTGGTATTTCCTGGCAAACAAGATAATTCACAATATCAGCATACCAAGGACCTTTATTATCAGAAAGTTGGTGGAGGGAATGATCCGTCAACTGTGGGTGAATGTCAGAGAAGGGAGTAGAAAAATTGTTATTCTCGGCAATCTCAGTTGATATCGTCTCGCGGTCGACCTCGGTCGAGGCACAAAGGCGTTGACCGAGGTGTTCTTCAGACGCCTCGCTCTGTCCAGAAGGTGCCTCGGTCGAGGTACTGCTACTGGATCCGAGGCTGGAATTCTTCGTTTCCTGGACTAGATTCTCAGTTTTAGCTCCTGGATCCTCTTCCAGTGCCCTCAAGCTGTGTATATCTGCATCACAAGAAGCATCTATACCTTCCTCCATTAAACTGAAGCTAATAACTCTTTCGAGTGGGTCGTTAATAAGGATAGAGCTCACCAATTCTCTTGATTCTTCTTCATCGTAGATGTTGAAGATATCATCAGTTAGTTGCTCCCCTTTCATGGCTGCAAGTAGTGCGAACTCCACCTCATCGCCACCAACGTTGAATTTCAACTTGGCGTTCTTGCAATCCACATTGCAACCCGAAGTTGCTAGAAATGGCCTCCCGAGAATGATGGGAACAGGGTAATCTGCGGGAATGTCAAGCACGACAAAATCTATAGGTAGATAGAAGTTACCTAACTTGACCGGAACGTCCTCCAAAATGCCCACGGGATGGGTGATGGAGCGATCCGCCATGTAGAGTCGAATCTTGACCGGTTTGGGCTCTCCAAGACCGATCTTAGTGCATAGCTCCAGCGGGATGATGCTCACGCTGGCTCCTAGATCGCAAAGGGCTTCACAAGTGACATCCCCAACTTGAATGGGAATGCAAAATGAGCCGGGATCTCTCAATTTAGGTGGCATCTTCTCCTTCATGATCTTTATGAGTTCCGAAGATTTAGATGTCATCCTAACTTCACCAACATCCTCCAGCTTCCTCTTCCTTGATAAGATTTCTTTTAAGAACTTCCCATAGGCGGGCATACCTAGAATAGCATCAAGGAAAGGAATGTTAATATGTAGCTTATTCATCAAGTCAAGGAACTTACCAAAGTGCTTGTCTAGATGTGCTCTGGCTCTGGACTGAGGGAATGGAAGTGGTGGTTTATATGCAGGAGGTGGAACATAAGTTTCTGTCGTTCCTCCTGCTTTCTGTTGCTCTGCCTCGGTTGGCATCTCGGTCGAGGTGTTCTTCGACTGGATCTGGACCGAGGTGGTCTGCGTCGAGCGAGGTACTGGATCAGCAGTTTTGAGTCCACTCCTCGTCGTTATGGCCATACACTGGCCCTTAGGGTTGGTTTCCGTCTTTGCTGGGAGCTTCCCTGGATCTCTTGGCGCTTCATTCGCCCTATTAGCAAGTTGTTGTTCAAGGGACTTTTGGGCCCTCGAAAACGAAGTCATAGAATTCTCCATAGCGCCAAGCTTGATCAAGATTGCCTCCAAAACTGCGTCCTTCTTTTCCGGCTGAGACGAACTTGATCCTTGCCCTTGGCTTTTCAATGGAGTAGAAGAAGAAGAAGGGGAAGAGAGGAAAGGATTAGAGGAATCATTAGAATTGGAGTTTGAATGATTGTTACCGTTATTTTGGTTATTCGCCCTCCAGTTGTTGCTGTTGGATCCTCTATTGTTGTTGTAGTTGTTGTTTCGGGGACCGTTATTGTTGTTACGGTACCCGTTGTTGTTGTTGTTGTTCCTTTGCCCTTGCTCTTCCTTCTTAGTTTGAGCCATCAAGAGCTCTTTTAATTCCTTCACGTCATTCTTCAATGACGAGAGTTGATTGTTGTTGGGTTGAGTCTCTTGAAAGTTGACTCTTTTAACTCCACCTTCGGCTCCTTGGTGGGTATACTTCTCCATGTGCAAGGCTTGCTTCTCAATGAAGTCCCATGCATCATCAATCGCCATGTCCATGAAGGTACCGGCGGAGAGTAGTTGGAGATTGAACTGGGTGTTTCCGTCCAGCCCTTTGAAGTAGATCTCCAACAACTCGATCTTTGGAATCCCATGATGTGGGCAATCCAAAAGAATATCCTTGAACCGCTCCCAAGATTTGGACAAGCTCTCCTTGTCCTTCATGATGAAAGCATTGATCTTCCCTCTCATTTCAGCAGTCTTTGAGGGTGGAAAGAATTTGGTCAGGAATTCTGTAGTCATCTCCTCCCATGTGCTAATTTTTCCTGGAGGAAGAGATTGATACCAAGTAAGAGCTCTATCTTTTAAAGAAAAGTAAAAAGGTCTTAGCTTGTAGTTGTTATTTTCAATTCTAGAAGGCCGCAAGGTCTCCATCAAGATCTCGTAGTTTTGAAGATGTTGATGCGGCGACTCCTTCTCTAGCCCTCCGAATTGACATTGGCGAATCATGGCTAGAACTTGCGGTCGAAGTTCGTAGTCATGATCCGCTGGATCTCCTAGGTTCACCCCTGGACGCCTCAGCTGTTGATTAGGGTCCATCCTTTGACCTAGGGTTTGCGGGATTCCTGCAAGAAGAACATCTCGGGCTGGTATCCGAGGTGGATGTACATCGACCGGGGCGTCGGGTACTGGAATCTGCCTCGGTCAAGGATCAACTACTGGATCCTGCATCGGTCGAAGTAGAATCTGGTTCCGAATGGCTGGAATCTCATCTTCGATTGCTGCAGTCCTGGCATGATTCTCTTCTTTCTCTTGCCTTAGCTCTTCTTTACTGAGACGTAGCAGCTCCTGCGTCTCTCTCAATTGGGTCGCAAGATCGTGATCGTCTTGTTGGGCCATTTTCGCTTCTCTTAAGCGTCGCTTGTATGTCTTTTCCGGTTCGGGATCGTAAGGAACGATTTCCTTCCCAGCGCGGGTTCTTCGCATATACCTAAGAAAGAACCTGCAAAAGTCACTCAAGTAGAGTGGTTAGATGAAACGGGGCAAATGCCCCAAGAGCAAACCGTACCGACTCGGTCTAGACCAAGTCCCCGGCAACGGCGCCAAAAACTTGTTCGCTCCAAACGGTGTGTGCAAGCTTTAAATTTATAACCCTAGACTTAAGCTTAAAACAAGGATGCGAACCCGCAGTGTACGGGTCAATCGTAGTAAAAGCAAGAAAATTCCAGGGGTCGATCACAGGGACTCGGTGAAACAAAGTCAATAACGGTATGCTTATGTCAATACTAACCACAAGAGCAATTAACACAATCAAAGATGAATAAGAAGTCAATAAAGCAAACATGCAATTCTAGGGATTAAGGCATCTAGTTGTGGTTCCAACTCAAGATCTATAGATAAGCGGACAAAGCTGAGATTTTTGCGTGGGGAAGGTGTTGCTAAAGTGGAGTAGATCACCGGGTAAGTCTCACTACACACTAATCCTAAACCGTAACTCCTATTACCGGGTAAGTCTCAAGGAATCAAGATAAAGAACTATAACCTCAAACTAACACACCATCTAAGGGAATAGAATCAACCTTTACCGGGTAAGTCTCAGGCTAACTCACAAAGATGGGATGGAAGCACACTCAAAACCCCAATAAAGGATAAACCTTTATTACCTATACCTATGATCGTTGGTAGACAAACTAAGGAATTACCGGGTAAGTCTCATCCTAAGCTTGCATTGAATCAGGAAGGTGAAATAAGAATAGGATTTAGCAAACTCTAACACTTAACTTTCTGTTTTAGGTCGGATAAGTCACCTCGGTCAGAAGAATTCCACCCCGGCCGAGATGTTCATCAACCGAACGAGATGCTTAGGGTTAAGGTTAAAGACTCGAACTTTCAGGATCCTACTGGAATCTAATATTATTCTATCATTGTTTTTCCCACAACCTTCAGCCAATCACCCTAGAATCACACAAGGAAATTAGCCACTCATCATCATAATGAAAGTATTAAAATATATGGGAAGAAGGCGAATATTTGAACAAAGAAGAATTTAATGAAAAGACTTCAATAACTGAATCAAATATCACAACAAAAGCGTTCCTTGGATAGCAATCCAACAAGACAAGACAACAATTGAGGGAATTGAAGACAATCTTACAAAACCCTTCAAAAAAGCTATAAAAAGCTAATCTTCAACTTTCCTTCAACCTTCAAAAAGGTTCTTCGAAAACTCCCAAATTGGAGTATGTTGCGGCTGCTGCGTTGTATGCGAGATTTCTAGCTGTAAGCGGATGTCGGAATTATGGGAAATCCGACCCTTTTTATAGGAAAATAACCCTCCAAAATAAAATATCTTAGAAAGATATATTCCCATAAAAATAGGTAAAATATATGATTCTACATATCTCCTTCCTTCCAGAAGCTCAGCCCAAAAATATAAGATCACTTTCCAAATTTAAAAGATCTCTTTCAAGAATAAAATATTCTCGCCGCGTCCTAGGTATTCGCCTCGGTCGAGTCGGCGTCTCTGGATCGCCTCGGTCGAGGTGAACCTCTGGTCAACCAAGGTGACTCACAACTGAATGTGAAATCTCTCAAAACTGGTCCAATGTGAATCTTTAATCCATGGCTATGCTTCCTGGATGTAGCTCCAAATGACTCATGACTCCTTTTGCTCCTTTTTGATGCAAAACGTACCATATTACCTGCAATTACAACGAAACTAGGTGTAGACCTCGATTCTCGCAAAGGTAGATGAAATGGTAGTAAAATCACATAATGTACATACAAACATGCAGAATATGAAAGATAAAACGTCTAAACAAACCCCAAAAACTAGACTATAATTCATGCTATCATCTATTTAGCCTACAACATTCATCATAGCAATCGAAATCATCAAACATAAAATCATGGCTTCCATTTGCAAGATAATGAAGATAAAGAGATGAACAAGTGAAGTAAACAAACCAAGCTGAAAATAGAATTAGAATGACTCACAATCCTTCTTAAAGAAGGTTCAAATGGTTCATACAAGTCTAGAAATCGATTCCGAAATTCTTCACTACTAGGCTATCAAGTCTATCAATGGTGTGTTCTTCTTCTTCTCCAATGAAGCTCTTCTCCAATGGTAGCTTCCTTCTACCTCCTTCTTCCCAAGAATCTTCTTGTTGAGAGAATATTTTGATTGGATGATAGTGGATAATGAAGAGCTGCTCCAAGATGATTCTCTCAGCCAATGCAGGTTCACTTTTATACTACAACTTTGCAAGAGCTGGCCAAGAGATCGTGGCACAGCTGTCACGAAAACGTGGCAAAATCCACGGGTAGAATCACGGCCGTGGAGTGTCAGTGAACCGTGATTTTGTGCTTCAGCTTTGCCTTTGATCATTAAGCTTCGATTTGGTGCATGACTTGTGTTGGCAAGGTTCCATGAGTCCTCCCTAGCCTTTAGCTTGCATCCTAATGAGTCCGAGGGTGTGTCATCTTGATGAACGATCCTCAAACGTATCGTTTTAGCTCCTAAATTTCCCAAAATACCTATAAAGCAATGCACAAGTTCGTGTAGACGTCTATCTTGACAAAATACGTGAATTGAGTGCAAACGTCGTGAACTAGTGCTAAACCATGCATGAATGAGCGAGAAATCTATCTAAATGATTACCTAAATCTAAGTCATAAATCATGTTATCAAAAATACCCCATAATTAAGGTTTGCTCGTCCCCGAGCAAATTCTCAACTATAGACTACAAGATAACATGATTTATGTATGCAGAAAAATGGCAAAATCTTTTTGGGTTTGTGCTTCTACTATTGGATCACCTTCATAGTTATGTTTTATGGCAACGGATAAGCAATTATGTATCAAATAAATGAAGGCATGGAAAGACAATTGTACTTAACTCAAAAGTATGCATGAAATGTAAAAATGAGGTAGTCAAGATGATCAAGAGCATATCCAATCTAGATTACTAAGTCTTACAAACATGCAAATAGGTCATAAGGTCTTATGAACTTAAAGGCCAAGAAACGTTGTGACTAGGTGGGGATTTTTCTAGGCTATGTGATGCTAATCCGGGAATGGAACTAACTCCACAATCTTGTCCTCGATCAACTTCCCTCAAGTGTATATTTTTCTCTATCTTTTCTTTCTTTTCTTTTTCTTATTTTTGAGACAATGGCATTGGTGTACAAAAGCCGAAACCTTGGTGATTAGCCATCCTCAGGCTTTTTCTATTTTTCGAGGTGCATCCACACCGGGCACACATACCAAAGCTCGTTAAGACTATTGGTTTATTTGACTTTGGCAAGGCACCAACACCCGATTATGTGAAGTGTACCGAGTTACTTGTCATTTAAACCAACGCCCCCAAACCTATATTTTTGGCTACACTTTCACAACAAATTCAGCATTTTATTCATGACATTCTTTCATCAACATCTTCACCCCACACTTGCTTTTCATACACATCAACATACTAACATGCTCCTATTCCCGGATGGGTCAAAAGAGGTCAATTTTATATCAATTGAGATGCTCAAACAACATGATCAAGATGAGAATTAGAGAAAGATGAATTGCCTCATTCATTCCTAGATGGTGTGCAAGAACTAGCATGTAATTTTGACCTTCAATACTCAATCCATTCTAGGCAAACATCATGATCACAAATCATTCATAGAATTCAAGAGAAGTATTTCAAGTCCACATATGCATTCATCAATTTAACACATAAGGCCATCCATAGCCAATCCACAAGACAAGATTCATCATTAGGGTCATATCCAAGCCTAGAAAGCACAAAAAAATTTTAAATTTTCTGATTTTTATGGGATTTTCGAAATGAATATGTACAATGCAAGGCATGTGAAAGTTTTAAACTATCCTAGATGCTAATCATGCAAAAGATCATGCAACCCCACCCCATACTTAGAAACACATTGTCCCCAATGTGTAAATGAAGTAAAGAAGAGTGAAAGAAGGTTCTCACAATGTAAAAATGGTTTGCTATGGTAGTTGGGATTTCTCAAGTGAATTGATGGTGGATGATCCTATCAACAATGGTAGAGAGCTCTAAGTGTTCATCAAGGCGTCGGGACCCGCGCTAGGCACCGCTAGCCGTCCAAGTTCCGCGTCCGCTCCACCCATAATTGATGAGGGGTTCATCATCATCGTTCATATGTCAAGCAAGGCTTTCAATGCTTCCAAGACTCTAACACACACAAGGCACACAAAACACACACAAAAATAGAAAAATCAAAAACAAAAACAAAACGGAAAAGGGAAAAACGTTACCAATGGGTTGCCTCCCACCAAGCGCTTCTTTAAGGTCATTAGCTTGACCAAACTCGGGGCGTCTACTCAAGGTGTAGTGGGGCAATCATATCCACCGGAGCTCCCGGGATATACTTCTTCAACCGGTGCCCATTCACCTTAATGTTTCCACAATGCTCCCCTCCTATCTCAATAGCTCCATGGGGAAAGATCTTCTTCACCACATATGGCCCGGTCCATCTTGATTTGAGCTTTCCGGGGAAGAGCCGCAGCCTTGAGTTGAAGAGAAGGACAAGATCGCCTTCACTCAACTCCTTCGGGATGAGGCGCTTGTCATGCCACCGTTTGGTCCTCTCCTTGTAGATCCGGGCATTCTCATAAGCATCCAACCGGATCTCTTCAAGGGCGTTCATATCGAGCAACCTCTTTTCTCCCGCCTCCTTGAGGTCAAAATTTAGCCACTTAATGGCCCAATAAGCTCTATGCTCTATCTCCACCGGAAGGTGGCAAGATTTGCCATAGACCAACTTGTAAGGAGTGGTGCCAATTGGTGTCTTGAAAGCGGTCCTATATGCCCACAAGGCATCATCGAGCTTCATAGCCCAATCCTTTCTTGTCCTAGAGACCGTCTTCTCAAGAATTCCCTTTATCTCCCAGTTGGAGATCTCCACTTGGCCACTAGTTTGGGGATGGTAAGGTGTTGCCACCTTATGAGTCACCCCGTACTTAGCCAAAAGTGCCCCAAAGTTCCTATTGGTGAAGTGTTTCCCTCCATCACTTATGATCACCCTTGGTGTTCCAAACCTAGGAAAGATCACTCGGTTGAAGAACCGCACCACAACCTTGGCGTCATTTGTAGGTGAAGCGATTGCCTCCACCCATCTCGAAACATAGTCAACCGCCAATAGGATGTAGAGGTTGCCACATGAAGAAGGGAATGGTCCCATGAAGTCCACACCCCACACATCAAATATTTCCACTTCTTGTATGTTGTTCAAGGGCATCTCATTCCTTCTTGAGATGTTGCCCGTCCTTTGGCAAGCATCACAAGCTACCACAAAGCTTTGCACATCCTTGAACAAACTTAGCCAAAAGAAGCCCGATTGCAACACCTTCGCACATGTCTTGTGGGAGCTAGCATGCCCTCCACATGGCAAGGAATGACAATGGCGGATCACACTCTCCACCTCATCCTCTGGTATGCATCTTCTAAACATTCCATCCGGCCCTCTTTTGAACAAAAGTGGCTCACTCCAATAGTAGTGCCTCACATCTTTGAAGAACTTCTTCCTTTGGGCATATGTCAAACCGGGAGGCACTTCCTCACACACTAAGTAGTTCACAATGTCGGCAAACCACGGCTCGCTTCCTCTAGACACTTGGAACAAGCATTCCTCCACCATTTGCAATTGCTCATCCCGGAATGAGTCATCAATCGGGATCTCATCTCTCTCAAGCTCCAATGGTGGAAGTCTACTAAGGTGATCCGCCACGGAGTTCTCGGATCCCTTCTTGTCCCGGATTTCCAAATCAAACTCTTGAAGAAGAAGGATCCACCGAATCAACCTAGGTTTGGCATCCTTGTTTGTAAGGAGGTAACGGATCGCAGCATAATCCGTATAAACAATGACCTTCGCTCCAACAAGATATGAGCGGAATTTCTCAAAAGCATACACCACCGCTAGCAACTCTTTCTCGGTGGTAGCATAATTGAGTTGGGCATCATCTAGCGTCTTGCTAGCATAATAAATGGCATGCGTGCGCCCATTTTTCCTTTGCCCCAAAACAGCCCCAACGGCTACATCGCTTGCATCACACATGATCTCAAACGGTAGGCTCCAATCCGGAGGTTGCATGATAGGTGCGGAGATCAAAGCGTTCTTCAACCTACAAAAAGCCTCAAGACAATCTTTGGAGAAAACAAATTCAACATCCTTCAATAGTAGGTTAGTAAGAGGCTTAGAAATTTTAGAGAAGTCTTGAATAAACCTCCGGTAAAAACCGGCATGCCCTAGAAAGCTCCTTACCCCTTTCACCGAGGTAGGTGGTGGCAACTTCTCTATTGTTTCAATCTTGGCCCTATCAACCTCAATGCCACGGTTAGACACCAAGTGTCCTAACACAATACCTTCACTTACCATGAAGTGGCATTTTTCCCAATTCAAGACAAGATTTGTCTCCTCACATCTTTGCAATACTAATGACAAGTTAGCCAAGCAATTATCAAAGGAAGAACCATAAACAGAGAAATCATCCATGAACACTTCCATGATATTTTCAATGTATTCCGAAAAGATAGCCATCATACACCTTTGGAAGGTGGCGGGTGCATTACACAACCCAAATGGCATTCTCCTATATGCAAAAGTACCCCATGGACATGTAAATGTAGTTTTCTCTTGGTCATCGGGGTGGATAGGGATTTGGAAGAATCCACTATAGCCATCTAAGTAGCAAAAATGAGAATGTTGAGCTAACCTTTCTAGCATTTGGTCAATGAAAGGGAGAGGGAAGTGATCTTTCCTAGAGGCCATGTTCAACTTCCTATAGTCAATGCACATCCTCCATCCTGTAACCGTCCTAGTTGGGATTAGTTCATTGTTCTCATTGGTCACTACGGTCATTCCACCCTTCTTAGGAACTACATGAACGGGACTAACCCACTTACTATCCGAGATAGGGTAGATAATTCCCGCATCTAGCAACTTAATGATTTCCTTTTTGACTACCTCTTTCATTATAGGATTCAATCTCCTTTGATGTTTAATAGAGGGTTTGTGGTTATCTTCCATCAATATTTTATGCATGCACAAAGAAGGCTTAATGCCAACCAAATCATCAATAGTATAGCCAATGGCTTTCCTATGCAATTTTAGCTCATGCAACAACTTAGCAAGTTCATCATCTCTCAAGCATGCATTCACAATCACCGGATATGTAGAGTTATCACCAAGGAAATCATATTTTAAAAGAGAGGGGAGGGGTTTGAGTTCAAGTTTAGGAGGACCTTTATCGATTGGAGACGATCCAAATAACGTTGGATGAGATGAATCCAAAGCAAATGAAGACCCTCCAAGGCTCCTTGAAGCTTGATCATCAATAAGGTCTGATTCAGGGGAAACCACGGTTGGAACCACGGTTGGCTCCACTTCCACGGCCGTGGACCTTGCCTGGCTCATTTGTTGAGGCTTTACAGAGAGTTTGACGGCCGTGGAACCACTTTCACGCCCGTGGAACTTGCAGCTGTTCAGCACCTCTTCGTGGCCTTCAACTTGAGCACTTGTCTCCTCTTCTAATGCTTCTAAGGCCTTGATCTCTTCATTGCAAGCTTCCTCAACACCTTCCTCCATCATACTTAAGGTAAGAACCTTCTCCAAGGGATCCTTGATCAAGATCGAGCTCACAAATTCTCTAGATTCCTCTTGTTCGACTATGTTGAAGACATCCTCATCAAGGGTTGGCCCTTTCATCATTGTGGACAACTTGAACTTGATTTTTTCTTCTCCAATGTTGAAGGAGAGAGTCCCATTCTTGCAATCCACTAGGCATCCAGAGGTGGCTAGGAAAGGTCTTCCTAAAATGATGAGAACCGGATAGTCCGCCGGAATATCCAAGACAACAAAATCAATTGGCACATAGAATCCTCCTAGTTGCACCGGGATGTCTTCTAAGATCCCAACCGGATGAGTGATAGAACGGTCCGCCATATAGAGGGTCATCTTGACCGGTTTCGGCTCTCCTAGCCCAAGCTTGTTGCAAAGTGCAAGCGGTATGATGCTTACACTTGCTCCAAGATCACAAAGGGCCTCATACTTCACATCTCCCACCCCAATTGGGACACAAAAGGAACCCGGATCTCTTAGCTTGGGAGGCATCTCCTCCTTCATCGTTTGGATCAATTCCGAGGATCTCTTGGTCATTCTTATCTCCCCATACTCCTCCAACTTCCTTTTGTTGGAGAGTATCTCCTTCAAGAACTTGCCATATGCCAGCATTCCTAAAATAGCATCCATGAACGGAATGTTAATATGCAATTTAGACATTAGTTCAAGGAACTTACCAAAGTGATTGTCCAAGCGAGCTCTTGCTCGTGATTGTGGGAACGGTAGTGGTGGCTTGTATGGAGGTGGTGCCACATAGGTTGGTTCTACATCCTTGCTCTTGCCTCCATCTCCTTGCAAAGTCTCTTCCTCTATCACCACTTGTTTCCCCTTAGCATTGTCCTTGGGCAAAGGGTCTTTCATACTCAACCCACTCCTTGTTGTAATGGCCAACACTTGGCCTTTTGGGTTGTCTTCGGTCCTTCCGGGAAGCTTTCCCGGATCTCTATGGGCTTCACCTGCCTTTTGGAACACCTGTGCTTCCAACACCTTTTGAGCTTTAGAAATTGAAGTCACGGTGCTCTCAAGACCACTCAACCTTCCAAGCAATTGCTCAAACATCATTTCGGTCCTATCCTTTAGAGGTTGAGTAAATCCGGGTGGAGGTTCTTGTGAAGCTTTTGGTGGTGGAGTTGTGCTTGTGGAAGCGGGAGGGTTCAAGGCTCCATCCGGGTTAGAGTAGGAAAACCCGGGATGGTTGTGGTTGGGCCGGTAATTGTTGAATTGCCGGTTGTTGTTGAAGTTCCTTGGGCCTTGATAATTGTTGTAATTGCCCCTTCCCATGGTATTCACATCCTCCTCCTTGGAAGACAAGTTAGCTTGTGGAAGCACTTGAGGAATTGCTTGGTTCTTCAAAGATGTAGCACACAACTCCCTCAAAGACTTCAATTCATTGTTGATGGCGTCAAGCTTGAAGTTGCTCATGGTGACTTCACTCACCTCATATGCTCCCGCCTTTCTCCCTTCAATCTTCCTATGAGAGTATTTCTCAATCACTAGAGCTTGTTTCTCTACAAACTCCCAAGCTTCATCTACATGCTTCTCCATGAAAGTCCCACCGGAAAGAGATTGGAGCTTAAATTGGCTATCTTCATCAAGTCCTTTGAAGTAGATCTCCAATAGCTCAATTTTCGGTATGCCATGGTGTGGACAATCTAGGAGAAGATCTTTGAACCTCTCCCAAGACTTGAATAAACTCTCTCTATCCTTCATCACGAAGGCATTGATCTTCCCTCTTAACTCTGTAGTCTTGGAAGGTGGGAAGAACTTAGTCAAAAACTCGGTTGTCTTCTCCTCCCAAGTACCATAATTTATCCTTAAGAGAGAAGGAAAAAGCCCTAAGCTTATGGTTGTTGCTCTCCAATCTAGGCGTTCTAAGAGTCTCCATCAAGATCTCATAATTCATCAAATGTTGATGAGGAGACTCTCCTTCCATCCCTCCAAATTGATTATGCCGGATTATTTGTAGAACTTGAGGGCGGAGTTCGTAATCATGGGCTGCGGGATCTCCTAAGTTCACACCCGGACGGTGTGCTCTTTGGGCCGGATCCATACGTTGCCCCAACGTTTGTGGCTCTTCCATAGCAATGGGCACAACCCTAATATTGACCGCCGCCGGCTGCGGTTGTGGTGGAGGTGGAGGAGGTTGTTGACGGTTAAGCTCTCTTTGCACAAGAGCTTGCCTAATCTCCTCAATCTCCCTCCTAGTTGCCTCTTGTCTCTCATTGGCAAGTCTCCTTTCATTCTCCAAAGCTTCATCCCTTATCCTAATTTGCTCTAAAGCCTCATCCAACTCAGCTTGGAGATCTCTTCCGGCCATCTCTTTTCCCTTTTTAATGCTCTTGGATCTAGATCTAAGGTTTTCTCCGGTTCGGGATCGAATGGAGTTAAATCCTTGCCACAGATCTTCGCATACACCTAAAGAGTAAGAGATGTCCTGAAAAGCAAAGATACAAACCAAAAAGAGATCAAAAGCAACAAGAAAGATCTACACTAATAAACAATCACAAAATAGACTCAATCTAGACCTAGTCCCCGGCAACGGCGCCAAAAACTTATTACGCTCAGGATGTGATACGCAATGGGTTTTAAATTTATATTCTCGTTATATTTATCCTAACTCCTAGCAAACCCGCAGTGTACGGGACGTTTGTAGTAGGGATAGTATTCCGAGGTCGAACACAAGGACTAAGGTGAGATTGATTCGATTTATGATTAAGTTTAGTGAAGATCTAGGTTAAGAAAAGAGAGAGGAATAAAGAAATAAAAAATCTAAATGTTTTTGGTGGGTTTTTAGGTGATCAATCAAGGATCACTAAACATGCAAAATAAACAAATCAACTACGCTTAACAAATCAACACAAACAAACAAACTAAACAAGATATAGATCAAGGATAGAAAAACGGATTCTAGGGGTTGGGAATTCCGGTTATGGCATAGAACTCAAGCTATCTAATCGTTCTTTGGATTAACTATGATATGTTGGGATTAAGCGTTTCTAGATTGGGATCAATCACCGGGTAGGTCTCATGGTCCACTAGTCCGTCCCTAAGATCTCATCACCGGGTAAGTCTCTAAGAACCTAAGGGACAGAATTCTACACAAACCGGATTGTCACCTAGAGATCTAACCTATCCTGACCGGGTAAGTCTCGGAAGGGTTAGTCCTAAGCAACCATCTAGCACACTTATTCCAATGGCGGCTTATGAAGCTCACCACTACCTAGGGTTTGTTATCTTTGGAATCTAAGAGTAAGGATTACCGGGTAAGTCTCTCCTAACACTTAGTTGCTAACACTAGGTCACCCTAGGATAGATTTAACTCAACAAACACTTAGGATTTCAACATTCTAACATTCTAAGACTACATCCATCGAACCAGAGAAAATCACGGGTTGTTCTACCAAGTCCACGGCCGTGGTTTGGCAAGAACAAACCGTGGATCCTAACAGAGGCTACGTTCAAGCACACAAGTCATCCAAGGGGCTGATCTAAGTCCATCCTATAATGGTCCTAGCCATAACCATCCTTCCCTTACCCTAGAATCACATCTATTTAGCCTACAACATTCATCATAGCAATCAAAATCATCAAACATAAAATCATGGCTTCCATTTGCAAGATAATGAAGATAAAGAGATGAACAAGTGAAGTAAACAAAACCAAGCTGAAAATAGAATTAGAATGACTCACAACCCTTCTTAAAGAAGGTTCAAATGGTTCATACAAGTCTAGAAATCGATTCCGAAATTCTTCACTACTAGGCTATCAAGTCTATCAATGGTGTGTTCTTCTTCTTCTCCAATGAAGCTCTTCTCCAATGGTAGCTTCCTTCTACCTCCTTCTTCCCAAGAATCTTCTTGTTGAGAGAATATTTCGATTGGATGATAGTGGATAATGGAGAGCTGCTCCAAGATGATTCTCTCAGCCAATGTAGGACCACTTTTATACTACAACTTTGCAAGAGCTGGCCAAGAGATCGTGGCACAGCTGTCACGAAAACCTGGAAAAATCCACGGGTAGAATCACGGCCGTGGAGTGTCAGTGAACCGTGATTTTGTGCTTCAGCTTTGCCTTTGATCATTAAGCTTCGATTTGGTGCACGACTTGTGTTGGTAAGGTTCCATGAGTCCTCCCTAGCCTTTAGCTTGCATCCTAATGAGTCCGAGGGTGTGTCATCTTGATGAACGATCCTCAAACGTATCGTTTTAGCTCCTAAATTTCCCAAAATACCTACAAAGCAATGCACAAGTTCGTGTAGACGTCTATCTCGACAAAATACGTGAATTGAGTGCAAACGTCGTGAACTAGTGCTAAACCATGCATGAAAGAGCGAGAAATCTATCTAAATGATTACCTAAATCTAAGTCATAAATCGTGTTATCATTGAGTATTTGCGTTTGCTGATGGATTTGCCGAAGGTGGACGGGCGCAGTGGCGGAGCAAGAATATAATGTAAAGGGAGGACTGATCGCCAAGGATATTTAATTCAATTACAATAGAAATAGCGATAAAATACTAGGAAGTGAACTTGAATCTCCAACACTTGAAATCAATACCTTCTTCCGAATAAGATACTTGTCCATATTACTAAATCTTAAATATACCATAAACAAATTTAGTTCAATCACAATTGAATTTTTAAAACCTAATATATCCATCTTAATAAATTAAACTTAATCAACTAAATACACAATCAACATAATCGAACACAACACAATCATACAATCATTAGAAAACAATCGAATTAAGCTATTCATCAATCATACAATCAGTAATTGGTAGTCTCCGTTCATTCAGGATTATAAGCTATTCATCAATCAATAGAAAATAATCGAATTCGAAGATAAATTTTGAAGAAGAATTAAAACTGATAACTAGAGAATTAAAATTGAACAGAAATTTCAAAGAATTAATCTTACCTTGTTGTTGGCATTGCTGAGATTTTGGAAGAATTAAAACTGAAGACCTTACTCAGTTGATGGAAGATTGAAACTAAAGAGGAGAAGAATAATTGAAGTGAAGCTGATGAAGAAGAATTAAAAGTAAAACTGACAGAAAAAATTTCTAACATCATTCATCTCACCTTGTTGTTGTTGAGTAACTGAATTGCTGGGAGAATTAATCAAAGTGAGGCTTAACCGTTGTTTGAACGAATGAAACTGTAGAGGAGAAGAAGGATGAGGAGGCTGAATGGCTGAGGTGATACGGTCGTTGCAGGTGTGTGAGAGGACGTTGCCTTCGCTGAGGATTTGCGTGTTTCGACCGTCGTTCAATCCATCTCAGGCAGCGTTAGGGTTTTTTTATAATCAAAACGACGTTGTTTTAATGGGTTTTTTTTACACCTAAACATGCCGTTTAAGGGGGGCACGTGCCCCTCCCTTACCCCCCTTGGCTCCGCCACTGGACGAGCCTTGTAAGATGTGCCGGTTTTGGATGAGTTTTCAGTTTCATCAGTCCAAAGATAGTTTGTATGATCAAGAGGATTGCATGCATGCCTCTGTGGAGTACTTTTGTGTGATGTTTTTGGACCGTAGAACACAAGTCGCAAACATATACATAAACTTTGTTATTCTAGTGTAATTGGATCTTAACGAACCCGATTACGCTATTTCTCTTTTTCTACCAATTTATCTTTACCTAAAAAAATTAAAGTTATAATTATGAAGTACCACGAGAACCAATACTGTTTTGGATGATACAACTTAAACCATTATGGGTTCAAAATCAGTATTGTGGATGCAAAAACATTTTTGAAATATGTTTATTGGTTCTTAGTTGTGGCTAGTACAACTCTCAAAAAATAAATTATAACTAATATATTCCTCTCGGATTTGGCTTGATAATCAACAAGACTTCACAGAATGAAAAACTAACAAAACCTAGTTTAACTTGATGACTCATGTTGTATTTTATCTCGAAACATGACTTCGAAGGCGGTGCTAGCACGAGGACAGGATAGTGACGGAAAATTAGGTTGAAGTAAACATTTATTGTTTTTTTTCTTTTATTAAATATTCTTTATTCCCTCTATTTGTTCTTAATTATATTTTTGTGCCCAAACTTTTTTCTAATCGCCACGTGGACACTATGACCATAGTTTTCGCTGAAAAAATAATCCCTACTAAATTAGTTTAGCAGTAAATAATTTCTATACACATTGGTGATTGAAAATTCAATTTATCATTTTTTATTGATGGACAATAGTTCATACCATTCTTAATAAACTTTTCAATACATAAGTATATTAGTGGTTGCAATGACTTAACCTGTATTATTTTTGTAAATAGAGCGATCTTGATAAATGAATGATATATTATCGAAAGAAAGAAATTAAAACGATAAATATACTAGGAAAACAAATTGTCATATATTTTTTTATATTTTTGATAAGATATTTTATATTGTTCACGATATCTAATATACAATCGGAGCTAATGTGTTTAGGATGTCGTATCCGTTAGAGCCCAATCAGTTTCTATAGATACTTATTTTATGACTTTTGTTGTTTATTCTTGTTGGTACCTACATAAATAATAAAAGAATGAGTTAAATTATGATAATAATAATAATAATATAAAATTGATAATCTGAATAACTGGTTATTAAAAAAGTAAAAAATAAAGTCATTATATAATAGTTATATGGTTCATAAAGAAAATACTTACCGTTGAGAAAATTTGATGTGTTTAATCAATATCTATGATAATATGTACGCGACCTATGTGTATTGTGAATTTCAGAAGAGAATCATTGAATATATCGCCGGTACCTGAGCCTATAATAAAAATAATATATAAATTTAACGTATTAGCAAAGTACATATTTATAGTTTTAATTAAATTGTTAATGAAAATATAAATAAAATATGATATTCATAAAAAGTAAGGGTTAAATAATTATATACGCAATAATGTCGCGGTCGCATCACATTTGTCGGCGAGTGGTGAGTTATGATGACATTTGCATTTTAAAACACAACCGAAGCGTTGATGAGGTGAACACTCTGTTCCACGGCACCCCTTGACACAATTCGTGTAGCAATGTTTATTTATCTTCATCTCCTTGATAACTACAATAAATAAATTATGAAAACATAAAGTATAGTGGTTAATTAATAGGTGACATGATAATTTATTTTTTTGCTAGAAAAAAGTGATTTAAAGGACTAGATATTTTGATAAATCGAAAGATAAAAAATGTTCGATGAGTTTGAAATGGTAGATGTGATTGTTTAAGTAAATTACACTACTTATAGTTGGGGACGGTTCATTTTTTTTGTTCGAATTGATATTTTGGGTCGAAATGGACCGATTGGAACTCGAACCAGAAAATCTTCACGGGACCAGTCAATAGAAATAGAAAGGGTCTAAAACTTGGGTAAAAGGCCCAATTTTATTAAAATAAAATTGCTCCCACAAGTGTAAGGCCAAACTGAACCGGAACAAGAATTGAATATCATATCCGCTCCAATAGAAACGTTTGGTACTAGACCAGTAAGTAATCTTACTTATAGCTAACAAAAAACATATATTACCTGTATATGGATACCCGATTGATTTTGTAACTATAAATTTAATAGACTATTGTCACACCGAAAAATAAAATTATAAAAACAAAAATATCTCGGAAATAATATATTTACCGCTAGATGATTCCACTTGTATGGCCATTATCATCAAGGCCAAACAAATTAGAGTCAATGTAACTTGTTTGTTTCCTTGTAGTGTTGCCATGGATGATAAAATAAACTTGCTTATTGTGTATAACTATTTGAGGTATTGAAATGTTTTCTAGAAGGCTGATATATATAGGGAAAGTGAGATTGCAATACTATGTATAATTTAGAAAAAGATCAATCAATGTAATCTATAAAAATCTTTTGCTTCAAAATAACTTTTTATATGATAAATTACTATTTTTAGTATGGAATTACAATGCACATAGACATATAGTAGTCATTTCAATAATATACAAATATATTTTCTAAATTTTTTAAAAGGTATGAAATAAATGAATATGTCTCTATATAACTTGAAATCTACATTTCGAGGTTAAACGTTTTATTGTAAAAAAGGAAGTTGATCGGTGAAAGGGTCTTGTGGATGGATGCATTTTCACAAATAATAATTTAATAAGTATATATCTATTAATAACAATATCTAGTCTGTATTCAATAAGCTATTTTATCTTGACATGTTATTTTTTAAGGCGAAGAGAATAAACATATATTAATATATGTTGAAAAAACCTCATATTTTAAAAATCAGAGTGGTACAAATAATGACCTCACAATAAATCTAACTCTAGCTTGACAACAACAAACGTAAATCTTGTAACAGGATACGATTTATAAAACTGAAAAATAATTATTATGCGAAAATCATGCCATGAAATGAAACTATCAACCTCAATACTAAATGATACCTAGCTAACTATCATAATATTAGTCGGAATAGAATAAAACATTATTATTATAAATACAATCCGATCCTAATTAGTACGCAAACTCTACAAACCAGTGATACCATGTTTTCATGTTATGTTTGTACATGTGTTTTTGCGTGATTTTTCCTCGTTTTGCATGATTTTGGCATTCATATCGTAGATAAAACTTAAAAGAAGATATTTAATATCCCAACCATTGTAAGGAGTAATCATCACCTTAATGGAGCAAAGGAAGGAAGGAAAGCAAGCTTGATCATTCACATGAAGCCAAAGAACCAAGGAAACCCCAAGTCTGGAACCTTAAGTGAAGACTCACTCGAGCAAACAGGAAGGCTTTCAGTCAAGCACAGAAGAATTGTGTATGAAGCGTCAACGTTGCTCGAGTTTACCTCATCACTTGAGCAAAGAAGACCCAAAACTCGAGTAAAGAAGACAACACCTCAATCGAGCAAAGACAAACTAGTTGCAAGAAAGCTATTGTTGGTGTGGAACCTCAAGTGAAAATTCACTCGAGCAAGGAATACATGCTTACTCGGCCAAAGAAGACGCAAATCCAAAATGTCAAAGTCTCTCGAGTTTACTACATCACTCAATCAAGGAAGACACAAAAACTAGAAAGAAAAAGACATGCCACTCGAGCAAGGTAAACATTGTTGAGTCGGTTGATAACTCAATTCTCAGAGGAACCCACTCGACTAAAGAAGACTTGCCACTCGAGGTTTCCCAGGGTCATGTGAAATGCAACTAGCATAAGTAACTCTTGCAACTTGATCAACTTGATTCCAAGAGGACCACGACTTCTAGGCTTATATAAGGGGCATTTGACTGATTGTAAATATACTCATTCACATACACATCTCTCTTGTACTCTCTTAGTTAGTAGTTGGAAGCAAAACCAACAATTTGGAGGTTGAATTGGCAGAATTTGGATCACATCAAAGGAAGAAGCATTGGTGTTCTTCATTCTTGTTCTTGCTAGATCTTATAATCAACTTGTTTTGCTAACAACTTTGGATTGATAAGTCCAAATTCGTCCATTCTTTTTCCTACATTCCTCATTTGTTGTCTAATTTGTAAAAATGTCATTTGTTTCTACTGTTAGCATGTTTATATTGTCAATGATGAGTGAGTAGTTCCCTTGTTAGGTTGTGGGGTGAAAATCCCAAAATCATGCTAGACTAGTATTGTTCTTATGTTATGCTTAAGATTTGACGGAAAACTAAGCATGTTAGTAGCACATTGTATATATGTAATCATGAATGAATGATATTTAGGTTAATCATCCAAGTTGAGACTTATAAGTAATACGAGGATGATTGTGCAATCTAGAGCTGCTAATCATGCTAGAGTAGAGTGGCTATGGCCGAAATGATTATCATCCTATTTTTGTTGTTAATGTCCCAATTATGGTGTTATTGGATAGTATTAGCAAATAACAAGCACCATGTGATGCTTATATTGTCTAGTTTTATCATAATTGTGAACTAAACTTCCTTAAATAGCATGAAAAAAGCAAACACCATGTGATGCGTATTAGTTGACAAAAAGCCATATATTATGACAAAACTCAACTAATTACGCATGTTATGATGTGAGACCATCCCCAACACTACATCAAGGAACAATTACTAGATCAAGGACTAAAGCCTTGAAGGTCAAGCCAACTACACCTCCTTCGGATTCAATCACGAAAGGAGCAATCACAAGGTCAAGAGAAAAGGCTATTCAAGATAAAGTTACAAGCATACTTACAACATTTACACTCAAGGAGACCCTACTTACTCTTAGGAATCCTTTGGTGACAATACTGAGTGTTATGGAAGAGCCAAGCCACGACCAAAAAGAGCCATCAAGCATAGAAGGTAGATAGGATGAAGGAAGAGACTCAAAGAAGAAATCTCGGTCGACCTCCAAGAAACTCGGCCGATATTTCCACCCGAGATTTGCTCTCTAACGCGCGCTTGAAGATTTGTCCAATATCTTCTATCTTTGGCAACTACATCTTTTATATTTTCTTTCTTTAACGGTCTCAAATAATCTTATGGAAATTGTTAGTTTTGATCCTATCTTTGGGATTAGTATTTTGTATCTTTTAAAGATATCTTTCCTAGATTATCTTTTAAAATACATCTTTCTTAGTTTTCATAGAAGGATCTCCCTTATAAATAGCCTTAGAGAGGGAGATTATTAGATATATTAGATTTGATATATTTCCACATATTTGTGTGACTTGCAGCTTTGCTTATGAAGTTTGTATTTAATTTATTCCTATTCAATCAAAAAGAGAGCCTTTGATTGAATCGTTGTGAAGTTCTTGCTAGATTGTTCTTTTGTATGTTAATCTTTTTTAAGGTTGGTGCTCATGGTCAATACTAGTCCCTCCTTGTGCTTGTCTTACTTAGAAGACTTGTGTAAGGTTAAAGAGGTGAGGGTTAAGGTAAGCTCTTCGTTAAGGGATTTTGTCACATCATTGATCAAGGTTCTTTGCGGGAATATCTTTTTCATATCTTCCTTTACTTATCATTTATCATTCCATATTCATCTTCTTATCTTTCCATATCATCCACTAATCCATTTTTTGAGTTTTCAGAAATCTCGCCCGAGATTTTATAAGAACTGACCGAGTTTTGCTTATGTCATATACTTTCAATCTAGATTAGGAACTGTGGCTTAACCCCGCATCAAAGTGGTATCAAAGCTAAGCGATTGAAGTCCGTATCGGGTTTGAGTCAATTTTTATTTGAGTCTTCTTTGAGTCGAATAAAAATTGAGTCTTTTCTTGTTCTCCATTGTTGTGAGATTATTTGAGTTTAACGTTCGTTGACCTGTGCAAGTTTGGAAGAGAGAAAGACCATAGCCAAACACAAGCCAACCATTAACCTTGACCACCTCGCCCAACCCTACGGAAAGAGTGAACAATTTTGTGCTTAAAGTTAAGATTTTATCAATTATGTGAGATCTTATCCATCCTTATCAAAGCAACGATATATACGCTTCTCCATCAGTTAAAGGTCACAAGGAAACCAAGGAGTAGGAATCCCAAAGGTGATTGCTGAACATGGACATAAAGAGTCAATTTTTCAAGAATCTCGGCCAAGGCTCAAAAATCTTGGCCGAGATTTCACCCGAGTTTTGCTACTGTTTTTAATTTTCAAGAAACTTTTTAGGCATAATCTAAAGAATCCAAGTGCACCTTGTGCAAGAGTACAACAAAGGAACAATTTATATTACAACCTTGAATTAGTTAAGTGTCCGAGCCATACCCAAAACCAATCCCGGTTATCTCTCTTTCTTACTGCACAAACTCAATGTACGTTCTTTCTCTCTTCTAAATCTCTTGTATGCCTTTCTTTGGCCTCTTTTCTACTATAAACACTTAATTCTTATATCCTTGGGTGTGTTAGTTAGTATCTATACTTCCTAACATACTAGTGTGTCTATCCTCAATATTATTTCTACCTTTTTGTGTGTGGAATAAACTACCTACAGACCTTAACCATCTCAGAACACACGAACTTTTATCCGACCAAAAAAATAAACAAGAACTTTTATCCGAACCAAGTTGACTACATGAGTCAGTCGAGGAGTTCTAGTGAAACCAAGACACCAATTAGTAGAGAAGCATTAATCCATCTAAGGCAATTACATCAAACCAGCTTGCGACAACACAACAGAGCGTGAGTGCTGTTCGCCCCTAGAGGTGTGTGCAAATAAGCTTTAAATTTATAAAACTAGAATCAAGCAAGCGAACCCGCAGTGTACGGATCGATATAGTTAAGCAAGAATTCCAGAGTATCGAACACAGGGATTTGGGTGGAACGAACTCGATTGCAGGTTATCAAGCGGTGAATATGAGAGTTTTGCAAATATTGGGAAAACAACAATCCTAAAGATCCGGGTATTCAGTTGTGGCAATAGATTCAAGATATACTAATGATGTAAAGACAGAGTTGAGATATGCAAAGGTATACTAGTGTAAGGTAATCGTACGGTTGAGGTTCCAAAAACCTTATGTAACTCACCTAAAAGATACTCCCTATACAGGTTGTTGAGGCTCAATATAGAAAGATTCTAAAGGCGAGAATTAGTGTCAAATACCCAAACTTATAACCTAAAGGTCAAGACTAACTTATCCGATTGAGGTTGTTGAGACTCACAATCGGGGTAGAGGTTGTTGAGGCTTCACTACCACCTAGAAAAGACAAGTCTAAACTAAGCTAAAGCAAATCTTTAACTTTGGATTAAGGTAAAAGCAAGCTCGTAAACTCAGGGAAATTACGGTTGGATCTTGAGATTCCACGGCCGTGGAACTCAAGAACAGCCCGTAATTTAGGGTTGTCGGCGACAATTCTCTAACTCTCAGGGTCTAATCTGTTTGCGATCGATCTATCATCATCTAAGCCACAACTATCAACCCTTCACCTTAGAATTGTTAAGGGTTTTTAGCCAATAACAGTCATATTGATATTAATTCAAGATTTAAAAGATAAAAGATGGGAACTTTCAAGAACTATCAATAATCTTCAAACGAATCTCAGAATCACAATCAAGAACAAGTGTTTATCAAAAGATTCAAATCGGAATAAACAATCACAATCTTAGGAAAGAAAGGAAACGGGATGTCAATCCGATCCTAAATCAAACCTAAGCAAGAAGAGAAATCTTCTTGCAAAATCCTCCAAGAACTTCGATCTTCCGCAAACGCGAAGATCGCTAACAGCAATTCTTCAATTCCGAACTTTGATCTTCAATGAGATCTCCAAAATCACTTCCAAGAATGAGGGTTTGTGTTCCTAAGCTTGCGTTTTTTGCCGCTAAACTTAGGGTTGAAGGGTCGTAAGCGAGGTGAGGCGAGGTGACGGAATCTTGCTTCATCCGTCCTTTTTATAATGCAGGGCAAAATGTCGGCCCGGCCCGATCTTCAAGAGATCATGGCTTCGAAACGTTGCGAAAGGATTCGCCAAGATCACGGTCGTGGAAGATTCCACGACCGTAATTTTGAGGCGTGGAAACAAACACGGATAGCTTCCACGGCCGTAATATCTCCTGGAATGAACATCGAATTCTGACTCACAATCCACGGCCGTAATTTAGGGTAAAACCGTGATTCTTGCCTTCATTCGTGCATTCCTCAATCTAATACTCCAAATTGCTTCCAAAAGGTGTCCTTGATCTAGAGGTACATCAACTCAACTTTCCTTTGCTCGATTTCGTTCGGAAATAGCTCCAAATCACCTATAATCAACATAGAACTCGTGTAGACATCCATATCGACAATATAGGCAATACTAGCTCATATATGCATAAAGCTCAATCAAAGACTATCAATATGAATCAAATACGATTAGAAAACGTGCCTAAAATATCACAATATTTCATGCTAACAAATAACCCCATACTTAGCACTTGCTTGTCCCTAAGCAAGGTCTTTCAAAAAGCTTTGAACAAGAATTAGGATGAAATATGTGTACCTTCTTTTGGATGAAAGTGGCTTCTAAAGAATAGATCATTCTCAAACCTTGCTTCAATCGTTTTCAAACTTTCACACACTTAATTAGAGAGTAAGAGGCGAAGAAAAATCATGAATCAATTTAGCTTCTAAACAAGCGTTATAACCTTCAAACATTATCAAAATCAATCATAAGAACTTCAATTTAGATCACCAAGCCATATAACATTCTTTTGATCTTAAGGACTTTCAAAGAAAAGGTCTAGAGTATGGAAGGGAAGGGAAACTTTAAGGGAGAGTGGTGCATAAATCCGGGAAAGTGGACAATTACCTTCTTCTTCTTTTGCGGTTTCCGCAACACAACACTTCACTTAGAGCTTCGCTCTTACTTTTCATTTTTGACTTTACTTTTGGAGTTATGGATAGAGGTGCACAAAAACCGAAGCCTAGGAGATTGGCGTTTCTCATTTTTGCGAGATGCCTCAAACCCTTAGCGCACATACCATAATCCGCTAGGAATATCGCTCAATCCGACTTTGGCAAGACACAAACACCCGGCTATGTGAATGGTGCCGAGTTACTCATCGTCATGATTGACTTCCCCAAACCTATAATTTCTTTCTATTCAATTGATTGCAAATATATGCTCTCATGGCCCTCCCACATCAAACATGCTTTTTTCTCATTCACTTTCCAAGTTCCCGGATGAGTAAGGGAGGCTAATATTTCAATGAGGAGTTAGATGATCAAAGAAAGAAGAAAGAAAGTATCGAATTGCCTTAATCATTTCAACAAGAAGTATAGGAACTTATAATGTGATTTCAACTTCAATTTCTTATATGATTTAGGTAACATTTTCACATTATATAACTTGCAAAAGAGGTAAAATTTATTCATTCAATTTCTTTTCGAATTACTATCCTTTCAAACATGCAATTGTTATCAACTCAATTCACAAGTAGTGATTATCATGGAAATCATATCGATTCGTTAGAAGCATCAAATTTTCAAAATTTTTCAATTTTTTCAATTTTTGTGGGTTTTTAAAGTTCTTTTTCATGCAATGCAAGAGTGAAACGTGAAACATACAATGAACATGCAATGATAGTCTCGGAATAGAAGCAACATATAGAGTAGAGTTATTACAAACATTTAGTACATCCCACCCCATACTTAGGACGAACATTGTCCCTAATGTTCACAAGAAAGAACAAAAGAAAGAAAAGAAAAAGAAAACTCACAAATGGTGGCGGGAATGTCTAAAAACGAGCAGTCCGGTCATCGATCACTGCGGTGCCGGTGGAGGTGGAAATGGAGAGAAACTTGGATCGTAGTACCCCCCAAACTGCTGGCGGTAGACGTCCCTCATCATGTGGTCGAGGTCGTCTAAACGTCCATCTCTAGCGTCCGCCCGGATCTCTAATGCTCCGACTCTCTCTGAAAGTCCGGTAGCCCAATCCGGCATCCTCTCGTACCATCCCGGAGCGCGATCATACCATCCGGGAGCATCTGCTGGTGCTGGCTGTGGTGGTGGTGGTGGTGGTGCTGCTGGCTGCGTCGTGGACCAAGGAGGGGGTGTCTCGTACCAGGTGGGAGGTGTAGTCATCCACGTGGGTCTCTCGCTCACGCTAGCGCGGCGAGATGACGAGCCTGAAGCTCTAGTCGGACGCGGAGAGCGTCTAGGTACATCCTGCTGATCCGGAAACGTGCCGAACTCCTGCTCTGCTCCTCCACCACTCACATACGGCTCTCCCATATCCTCCTCATCTACAACCGGTGGTGGAACGTAAGGGGGAGCTACAAGCCTGTTCGCATGCATCGCAGCGAACGTCTCCTTCCAGTTATGGCGTTCCGCCATAATGGAATACTCTGGCAGCCACTCAATACCCCTGCCTGTCCTACTCTCCCATGGCATGCCCGCATAAGGCGGACCTCTATGTGTGGGGAAGATGAGTCCCCTAACCATGAATGCATGTAATCCTAGAGGTACGGCGGGTATGCGGGTGCAAGCTGAGAAGTCAACACCAAAGCTCCTAGCTATGTGGGTCACTATCCCACCATATCCAATGTTCCCTCTCGATTTGTTCTTGAGCTTACTCATCGTCGCCGCCAAAAGGGTAGCACAATCTGCGCGGCATCCATGAAGCATAGCGTAGAGAAGGAATAGCTCATCCGTCTTGATCTTTTGGGGCGTCTCCGTCCTAGGAAAGAGACACTCCGAAAGAACACGGTGAGCTATCTTCAAGGCCAAATGGTACATCAATTTGGCCTTGGTATCAGCTGGATGCCAACGGTCCTCGTCGGCATAGATCATAGCCACTTCCTCCCAAAAGTCCTTGGCGGACACGTTCCTAGGGAGTCGACCGTTGTAGGTCTCATGGAACCCGAAGATGGTCCCGAACTCAACAATGCTAAGATGGTAGTCTCTATTCATGAGACGGAAGGAGACGGTCCTATCAACATGGCTGTGCTCGAAAGATGTCACAACCTCTCGGGTGATCTCCTCATAAGCGTCTTCACGAATGTTCGTGAAGACAAGCAAACCGGCTCTATCCAAGAGCCATGTAAGGTCCTCTACTATGTTGAGAGGATGTAGATCCTCCAACAACAAATATCTAGGGCCTATCACTGTCCTCTTCTCAATTTTCTCAAGTGCGGCTATGTAGTTTTCGTGTATGATCGGAATGCTAGGAGGAGGGGGTGAAGATGGAGGTGAAGGTGAGGATGGGGGTGAGGGAGATGAGGGTGGTGGTGCCCTAGATGTGGAAGGGTTGCCCTTTCTCTTCTTATTCTGTTCCCCTTTCTTTTCCTTAATCCTTCCCGAAACTCTCCAAACAAAATCCATTCTGTTGAAAATTACGGTCTGTTCTTCCCAAAATCACGGCCGTGGAATCTCTGTAGACCGTGATTCGACACAGTAATTCTCAATTCTCAGCAAATCAGCAATCAAACTCCACAACAAGCAGTCCTAATCTAATTTCTTCCAATCTCAATCAGTACTTCCTAAAAATCTCTAACAAAAACGAACAAAAACGACTAGAATCAAGAAGAGAGCAAAAACCTCTTTTTCGGATTGAGAATTCCAAAATGCGGGTTTGTTGATCGTTTTCCACGCGATTTGTTGCTTGGATCCTGTTCTTGGTTGGATTTGCTTCAGTTTTGGGCGAAGAATCGTTGAAAACGATTAAAGAACAAAGATTTGGGATGAGCTGTGAGATTTCGGTGTTTAGGGCGTGGAAATTGGGGATTTTGTGGTGTTTTTGTGGTGAAGTGTGGCTTTTATACTCGCAGGCAAAATTTCAAAAATCACGGTCTATCGGGGCATTCCACGGCCGTGGAATTGTACGGACCCGTAATTTTGGTGATTTTTCACAGGCCTTTGAGAATTACGGCCACTGTAGCTATGACGACCGTAATTTAGACCGTGGAACTCTCTGTAAAGCTTCAAAGTCCAAATTTTCGTCACTTTTCTTTGACATTATCCTCCCTTTCTCCTTTTCCATCGATCCTACAACCAAAAACACGAACATACCGGGAGAAATCGAGGCAAAAATAAAGCAAAAACTTCTATTCTAAGCTAAACTATGAATCGGAAACAAAAACGAAAATGCAATACCTTGGGTTGCCTCCCAAGAAGCGCTTTGTTTAAGGTCCGTAGCTAGACCAATCTCGCACTTATTCGAGTGCGGTAGGTGCAAACTCCTCAGCTTGGAGTTCCGGCGAGTACTTCTTGAGCCGTTGACCGTTCACCTTAAAACTTCCGCTAGCTTCACCCCATACTTCAACTGCACCATGGGGGAAAATACGCTTAATTAGAAAAGGTCCAGTCCAACGAGATTTTAACTTACCTGGAAAGAGGCGAAGTCTCGAATTGAAGAGGAGGACTTGATCTCCCTCTTGGAAGTCCTTTGGAATGATATGCTTATCATGCCAACGCTTTGCTCTTTCCTTATAGATCTTAGCGTTTTCATAGGCGTTCAAACGGAGTTCATCCAGCTCGTTGATGTCTAGGAGACGCTTTTCTCCCGCTTCCTTCATGCTGAAATTCAACCATTTGATAGCCCAAAACGCTTTGTGCTCTAGCTCTACCGGCAAATGGCAAGACTTCCCATACACAAGGTTGTATGGTGTGGTTCCTATGGGAGTCTTGTATGCAGTCCGGTATGCCCACAATGCATCATCTAGTTTCAAGGACCAATCCTTCCTAGTCCTCGAAACCGTCTTCTCTAGAATTCCCTTGATCTCCCTATTTGAGATCTCAACTTGTCCACTCGTTTGTGGATGGTAAGGGGTGGCGATCTTGTGAGTAACCCCATACTTGGATAGAAGAGCTTCAAAGCGACGGGCTATGAAGTGAGAACCTCCATCACTAATGATCGTCCTTGGCGTCCCGAATCGCGGAAAGATGGTCTTGTTGAAGAACTTAACCACCACCATGGCATCATTCGTGGGAGAGGAAATTGCTTCCACCCATCTAGAAACGTAGTCTACCGCCAATAGTATGTATTGGTTTCCACAAGAAGAAGGAAATGGTCCCATGAAGTCGACTCCCCAAACGTCGAAAATCTCCACCTCTTGGATGTTGTTGAGGGGCATCTCGTTCCTTCTAGAGATATTGCCTGTTCTTTGACAAGCATCGCAACAAGAAACAAAGGATTGCACATCTTTAAACAAAGTAGGCCAATAGAATCCGGATTGCAATACCTTTGCGCTAGTTTTGTTCGAACTAGCGTGTCCTCCACAGGGTAGTGAATGACAATGACGGATGACACTTTGCATCTCATCTTCCGGCACACATCGCCGAATGATGCCATCCGGACCTCTCTTGAAGAGGAGAGGCTCGTTCCAATGGTATTCCCGGACGTCCTTGAAGAACTTCTTCCTTTGTGCGTATGACAGTCCGGGTGGTATCTCCTGGCAAACCAAATAGTTAACAAAATCAGCAAACCATGGTTCGTTACCTTTGGAGACTACCTTGATGCACTCCTCTATGATATGTAGGTGTTCGTCCGGAAAGGAGTCATCAATGGGTAAATGGTCGTCCTCTAGATGTGTTAGACGACTCAAATGATCCGCAACAGAATTTTCCGAGCCTTTCTTGTCGCGGATCTCAAGATCGAATTCTTGTAGGAGAAGAATCCATCTAATCAGCCTTGGCTTCGCATCCTTCTTTGCAAGGAGATACCGGATCGCAGCATGATCCGTGTAGACAATCACCTTTGCACCTACAAGATAAGAGCGAAACTTGTCAATAGCGTAGACAATAGCTAGAAACTCTTTTTCCGTAGTGGCGTAGTTGAGCTGGGCTTCGTCTAGCGTCTTGCTAGCGTAGTATATGGCGTGGGTTCGTCCTTCTTTTCGTTGCCCAAGAACAGCTCCAATGGCTACGTCACTAGCATCACACATAATCTCGAAAGGAAGAGTCGAATCCGGTGGTTGGATAATAGGTACTGAAATTAGAGCTTGCCGAATGGTGTTGAACGCATCTAGACATTCCTGTGAAAACTCAAAAACCGCATCCTTCATCAATAGATTAGTGAGAGGTTTTGATATCTTAGAAAAATCCTGAATGAAACGCCTATAGAATCCAGCATGTCCTAGGAAACTTCTTATTCCCTTCACCGAAACTGGGGGAGGAAGTTTCTCTATGGTCTCTATTTTAGCTTTGTCTACCTCTATCCCTCTACTAGAGACTAAGTGACCTAAAACGATTCCTTCCTTAACCATGAATTGACACTTCTCCCAATTAAGAACTAGGTTAGTGTCTTCACATCTTTGCAAAACAAGAGAAAGGTTAGAAAGACAATCGTTAAAAGAGGAACCGTAAACGGAGAAGTCGTCCATGAAGACTTCCATGATTTCCTCTACATATTCGGAGAAGATGGCCATCATGCACCGTTGAAAGGTGGCTGGGGCGTTGCAAAGCCCGAACGGCATTCTCCTATAAGCGAATGTACCCCAAGGGCACGTGAATGTGGTCTTCTCTTGATCATCCGGATGTATCGGGATCTGAAAGAAACCACTATAACCGTCAAGGTAGCAAAAGTATGAATGTTGTGCTAACCTTTCAAGCATTTGATCGATGAATGGCAATGGAAAGTGATCCTTCCGCGTTGCGTTGTTGAGCTTGCGGTAGTCTATACACATTCGCCATCCAGTCACGGTTCGGGTAGGAATGAGTTCGTTGTTCTTATTGGTGATGACCGTCATTCCTCCCTTCTTCGGAACTACTTGAACCGGGCTCACCCACTTGCTATCGGAGATAGGATAGATGATACCTGCATCAAGAAGTTTAAGAATTTCCTTCTTGACAACCTCCTTCATGGTCGGATTCAACCGCCTTTGAGGTTGTCTTGAAGTTCTAAAGTCCTCCTCCATTAGTATCTTGTGCATGCATAGGGAGGGTTTAATTCCTACTAAGTCCTCAATAGTATAGCCTATAGCTTTTCTATGTTTTTAAGGACAATCATGAGCTGTTCATGTTCATCTATGCTTAATTCGGAACTAACGATAACCGGGAAGGTGGAATTAGATCCAAGAAAAGCGTACCTTAGATGAGTAGGAAGTGGTTTAAGTTCCATTGCTTTCGGAGCTTCCAATGATCCTTGAGGAGCTTCCGATGTTTCCTTACAAGTTTCTAAGGATGTTGAATGGTTTGAAGAAGAATTAGAAGAGGTTGAAGAAGCGTGCCGATCATCCTTTTCCACGGTCAAAATTACGGCCTCCTCTGGTGTTCCACGGCCGTAATATCCTCTGGAATGGAGGTTGATTTTGGTCGTGGAATCCACGGTCGTGGAATACAGAGTATGACCGTGGAATCTTGTATTCTCAGCCTCATCGTGGAGTTTCTCAAACTCCACTTCATGCATCTCTTCTTGTGCTTCTAAGGCTTCAATTTCCTCTTTACACTCTTCTTCTTCTCCTACATCGGTTAGATTCATAGTAATGACCTTTTGCAAAGGATCGTTAAAGAGAATCGCACTTACCTCCTCCCTAGACAAACCTTCTTCGTCTTGGACATTGTAAATATCCTCATCAAAGATTGGCTCCTTCACTAGAGTGGAAAGAACGAACTCTACTTTCTCTTCCCCAATGTCAAAAGCGAGTCTCCCATTCTTGCAATCGACCATGCAGCCGGAAGTTGCAAGAAACGGCCTTCCGAGTATGATCGGGACCGGACTATCTGCAGGAATGTCAAGCACAACAAAATCAATAGGGACAAAGAACTTGCCTAGCTTGACCGGGACGTCTTCTACAATGCCGACGGGACGAGTAATGGATCGATCCGCCATGTATAACGTCATCTTCACTGGTTTAGGGTCGCCTAAACCGATCTTCCTGCACAATGCAAGTGGTATGATGCTCACACTTGCTCCCAAGTCACATAAAGCGTCATATGTGACCTCTCCCACTCCAATGGGAATGCAAAATGACCCCGGATCTTTCAGCTTTGGGGGCATTTTCTCCTTCATAGTCTTGATGAGGTCCGAAGAATCCGAACTCATCTTAACTTCTCCAAAATCTTCTAGCTTCCTCTTGTTAGAGAGGAGCTCCTTCAAGAACTTGCCATAAGCCGGCATACCTACAATAGCATCAATGAAAGGTATATTAATATGCAGTTTGCTCATGAGTTCTATGAACTTACCGAATTGCTTGTCTAGGCGCGCTCGCGCTCTAGATTGGGGGAACGGTAGGGGAGGTTTGAAAGCTGGAGGGGGAACATAGACGTCCTCCTTCTCCTTCCCCTTTTCTTTGCTTTTCTCTACGGGGACTTCAACAAACGTAGGCTGCGGATCGGTGGTAGTCACTCCGCTCCTAGTTGTAATCGCCATTACCCTTCCCTTAGGGTTGTCCTCCGTCTTTCCTGGAAGTTTCCCTTGATTTCTAGGAACTTCCTCCGCATGGTTGAACATTTGATTTTCCAAAACCTTTTGAGCTTTGTCAACCTTAGAAATTTGATCATCAACCTTGATGATGCGGTTCTCCAACCCTTGAAGCTTTCCCAAGATCGTTTCCAACATGGGATCCGGCTTTTCCTTTCCCGTATTGTTTCCTCCATTTGATGATTGCCCCTGGCTTTTCAAAGGAGTAGAGGAAGAAGAGGGTGGAGTTAGTGAATTGGAATTGGAAGGATAGGAGTTACCGGAATTTTGTTGATTGGAGCGCCAATTGTTGTTGTTCGAACCCCGATTGTTGTTCCAATTGTTGTTATTCCGGTTGTTGTTGTTCCATTCCAATTGTTGTTCCGGTTATTGTTCCGGTTATTGTTGTTGCGGTTGGTGTTATCACCGCCGTTGTTGTTGCCCAAATAGCCAACATCCTTCTCTTGTTGCTTTGGGAAGTTGGTCTTGATAGTCTCCTTCAACTCTTTGATCTCATTGTTGAGGGAGAAAATCTGATTTTGAGCTTCATGTGTGAGCTTTGCTCCTTGCTCCACACGATTTCCCTCCACTTTCCGGTGGGAATACTTCTCTATGACTCTTGCTTGCTTCTCAATGAAGTCCCAAGCGTCATCTTCTCTCATGTCCATGAACGTTCCACATGAGAGGGATTGGAGGTTGAATTGCGTTCCCGCATCCAGCCCTTTGTAGTAAATTTCCAGCAAGGCAAGCTTGGATATGCCATGATGAGGGCAATCCAAGAGCAAATCCTGAAACCTTTCCCAAGATTGAAACAAACTTTCGTTAGGTCTCATAGAAAAAGCATTAATCTTACCCCTAAGTTCCGCCGTTTTGGAGGGCGGAAAGAACTTGGTGAGAAACTCTGCGGAGAGGTCTTCCCACGTCTCTAGTTTCCCACTAGGAAGAGCTTGGTACCAAGATAGCGCTTTCCCTTTCAAAGAGAAAAAGAAAGGTTTGAGCTTATAGCTGTTGGTAGTAGCGCTCTTTGGTCTCATTGTCTCCATCATACACTCAAAGTTTTGCAAGTGTTGGTGCGGAGATTCAGTGCTTGTACCGCCAAACTGGCTTTGGCGAACAAGAGTGATAACTTGAGGGTTGAAGCTAAACCCTTGTACATCTTCAGCATCAAAGTTCACACCTAAGCGGCGTGGTTGTTGTGTTGGATCCATCCGCTGGCCAAGAGTTCTCGGCTCATTATCCACACGTTCGACCCTCGCATTCCTAGGTGGAATGCGGCGGTTAGCAGCTCCTTGTTGATTGAAAGGATTTATATTGATTGTGGGATCAATCTCTTCTAGCGGAGGCATGGAAGAATCACTATCATCGGTGGATGAGTAGTTTCTTCTTCTAGACCTTGTCCTCCTTCTCGAGGACTTCTTCCCCACTTTATTTTCAAGATCGCTCATCTTTATCTTCATTTGGACGATCATGTCTTGTAGACCGTTAACTTGAGTTTGATGACGATCCATCTCATCCTGGAGGAGAGTCTCATTCCATCGGAGTTGAGCTTCCTTCTCCGCCAACTTAGTTTGAAGATCGTTTTCGTTCTCTTGAGCCATCTTCCTTTCCTTGCGCTTTTGCCTCAAGGTTTTCTCTAGCTCTTGATCAAGAGGTAAGAGGTCTTCGGTGTTCCTAGACCTGCGCATGCACTCAAAGAAAAATCAAATAACGAGAGCAAGCTCCCAAGCTTGACAACCGGCTACCGGATTCGGACGAAGCCAAATCCCCGGCAACGGCGCCAAAAACTTGTTCGCCCCTAGAGGTGTGTGCAAATAAGCTTTAAATTTATAAAACTAGAATCAAGCAAGCGAACCCGCAGTGTACGGATCGATATAGTTAAGCAAGAATTCCAGAGTATCGAACACAGGGATTTGGGTGGAACGAACTCGATTGCAGGTTATCAAGCGGTGAATATGAGAGTTTTGCAAATATTGGGAAAACAACAATCCTAAAGATCCGGGTATTCAGTTGTGGCAATAGATTCAAGATATACTAATGATATAAAGACAGAGTTGAGATATGCAAAGGTATACTAATGTAAGGTAATCGTACGGTTGAGGTTCCAAAAACCTTATGTAACTCACCTAAAAGACACTCCCTATACAGGTTGTTGAGACTCAATATAGAAAGGTTCTAAAGACAAGGATTAGCATCAAATACCCAAACCTATAATCTAAAGTTCAAGACTAGCTTATCCGATTGAGGTTGTTGAGGCTCACAATCGAGGTAGAGGTTGTTGAGGCTTCACTACCACCTACAAAAGACAAGTCTAAACTAAGTTAAAGCAAATCTTTAACTTTGGATCAAGGTAAAAGCAGGCTCGTAAACTTAGGGAATTACGGTTGGATCTTGAGATTCCACGGTCGTGGAACTCAAGAACAGCCCGTAATTTAGGGTTTATCGGCGACAATTCTCTAACTCTCAGGGTCTAATCTGTTTGCGATCGATCTATCATCATCTAAGCCACAACTATCAACCCTTCACCTTAGAATTGTTAAGGGTTTTATAGCATCAATGAAAGGTATATTAATATGCAGTTTGCTCATGAGTTCTATGAACTTACCGAATTGCTTGTCTAGGCGCGCTCGCGCTCTAGATTGGGGGAACGGTAGGGGAGGTTTGAAAGCTGGAGGGGGAACATAGACGTCCTCCTTCTCCTTCCCCTTTTCTTTGCTTTTCTCTACGGGGACTTCAACAAACGTAGGCTGCGGATCGGTGGTAGTCACTCCGCTCCTAGTTGTAATCGCCATTACCCTTCCCTTAGGGTTGTCCTCCGTCTTTCCTGGAAGTTTCCCTTGATTTCTAGGAACTTCCTCCGCATGGTTGAACATTTGATTTTCCAAAACCTTTTGAGCTTTGTCAACCTTAGAAATTTGATCATCAACCTTGATGATGCGGTTCTCCAACCCTTGAAGCTTTCCCAAGATCGTTTCCAACATGGGATCCGGCTTTTCCTTTCCCGTATTGTTTCCTCCATTTGATGATTGCCCCTGGCTTTTCAAAGGAGTAGAGGAAGAAGAGGGTGGAGTTAGTGAATTGGAATTGGAAGGATAGGAGTTACCGGAATTTTGTTGATTGGAGCGCCAATTGTTGTTGTTCGAACCCCGATTGTTGTTCCAATTGTTGTTATTCCGGTTGTTGTTTCCATTCCAATTGTTGTTCCGGTTATTGTTCCGGTTATTGTTGTTGCGGTTGGTGTTATCACCGCCATTGTTGTTGTTGCCCAAATAACCAACATCCTTCTCTTGTTGCTTTGGGAAGTTGGTCTTGATAGTCTCCTTCAACTCTTTGATCTCATTGTTGAGGGAGAAAATCTGATTTTGAGCTTCATGTGTGAGCTTTGCTCCTTGCTCCACACGATTTCCCTCCACTTTCCGGTGGGAATACTTCTCTATGACTCTTGCTTGCTTCTCAATGAAGTCCCAAGCGTCATCTTCTCTCATGTCCATGAACGTTCCACATGAGAGGGATTGGAGGTTGAATTGCGTTCCCGCATCCAGCCCCTTGTAGTAAATCTCCAGCAAGGCAAGCTTGGATATGCCATGATGAGGGCAATCCAAGAGCAAATCCTGAAACCTTTCCCAAGATTGCAACAAACTTTCGTTAGGTCTCATAGAAAAAGCATTAATCTTACCTCTAAGTTCCGCCGTTTTGGAAGGCGGAAAGAATTTGGTGAGAAATTCCGCGGAAAGGTCTTCCCACGTCTCTAGTTTCCCACTAGGAAGAGCTTGGTACCAAGATAGCGCTTTCCCTTTCAAAGAGAAAAAGAAAGGTTTGAGCTTATAGCTGTTGGTAGTAGCGCTCTTTGGTCTCATTGTCTCCATCATACACTCAAAGTTTTGCAGGTGTTGGTGCGGAGATTCAGTGCTTGTACCGCCGAACTGGCTTTGGCGAACAAGAGTGATAACTTGAGGGTTGAAGCTAAACCCTTGTACATCTTCAGCATCAAAGTTCACACCTAAGCGGCGTGGTTGTTGTGTTGGATCCATCCGCTGGCCAAGAGTTCTCGGCTCATTATCCACACGTTCGACCCTCGCATTCCTAGGTGGAATGCGGCGGTTAGCAGCTCCTTGTTGATTAAAAGGATTTATATTGATCGTGGGATCAATCTCTTCTAACGGAGGCATGGAAGAATCACTATCATCGGTGGATGAGTAGTTTCTTCTTTTAGACCTTGTCCTCCTTCTCGAGGACTTCTTCCCCACCTTATTTTCAAGATCGCTCATCTTTATCTTCATTTGGACGAGCATATCTTGCAGACCGTTAACTTGAGTTTGATGACGATCCATCTCATCTTGGAGGAGAGTCTCATTCCATCGGAGTTGAGCTTCCTTCTCCGCCAACTTAGTTTGAAGATCGTTTTCGTTCTCTTGAGCCATCTTCCTTTCCTTGCGCTTTTGCCTCAAGGTTTTCTCTAGCTCTTGATCAAGAGGAAAGAGGTCTTCGGTGTTCCTAGACCTGCGCATGCACTCAAAGAGAAATCAAATAACGAGAGCAAGCTCCCAAGCTTGACAACCGGCTACCGGATTCGGACGAAGCCAAATCCCCGGCAACGGCGCCAAAAACTTGTTCGCCCCTAGAGGTGTGTGCAAATAAGCTTTAAATTTATAAAACTAGAATCAAGCAAGCGAACCCGCAGTGTACGGATCGATATAGTTAAGCAAGAATTCCAGAGTATCGAACACAGGGATTTGGGTGGAACGAACTCGATTGCAGGTTATCAAGCGGTGAATATGAGAGTTTTGCAAATATTGGGAAAACAACAATCCTAAAGATCCGGGTATTCAGTTGTGGCAATAGATTCAAGATATACTAATGATGTAAAGACAGAGTTGAGATATGCAAAGGTATACTAGTGTAAGGTAATCGTACGGTTGAGGTTCCAAAAACCTTATGTAACTCACCTAAAAGATACTCCCTATACAGGTTGTTGAGGCTCAATATAGAAAGATTCTAAAGGCGAGAATTAGTGTCAAATACCCAAACTTATAACCTAAAGGTCAAGACTAACTTATCCGATTGAGGTTGTTGAGACTCACAATCGGGGTAGAGGTTGTTGAGGCTTCACTACCACCTAGAAAAGACAAGTCTAAACTAAGCTAAAGCAAATCTTTAACTTTGGATTAAGGTAAAAGCAAGCTCGTAAACTCAGGGAAATTACGGTTGGATCTTGAGATTCCACGGCCGTGGAACTCAAGAACAGCCCGTAATTTAGGGTTGTCGGCGACAATTCTCTAACTCTCAGGGTCTAATCTGTTTGCGATCGATCTATCATCATCTAAGCCACAACTATCAACCCTTCACCTTAGAATTGTTAAGGGTTTTTAGCCAATAACAGTCATATTGATATTAATTCAAGATTTAAAAGATAAAAGATGGGAACTTTCAAGAACTATCAATAATCTTCAAACGAATCTCAGAATCACAATCAAGAACAAGTGTTTATCAAAAGATTCAAATCGGAATAAACAATCACAATCTTAGGAAAGAAAGGAAACGGGATGTCAATCCGATCCTAAATCAAACCTAAGCAAGAAGAGAAATCTTCTTGCAAAATCCTCCAAGAACTTCGATCTTCCGCAAACGCGAAGATCGCTAACAGCAATTCTTCAATTCCGAACTTTGATCTTCAATGAGATCTCCAAAATCACTTCCAAGAATGAGGGTTTGTGTTCCTAAGCTTGCGTTTTTGCCGCTAAACTTAGGGTTGAAGGGTCGTAAGCGAGGTGAGGCGAGGTGAGGCGAGGTGACGGAATCTTGCTTCATCCGTCCTTTTTATAATGCAGGGCAAAATGTCGGCCCGGCCCGATCTTCAAGAGATCATGGCTTCAAAACGTGGCGAAAGGATTCGCCAAGATCACGGTCGTGGAAGATTCCACGACCGTAATTTTGAGGCGTGGAAACAAACACGGATAGCTTCCACGGCCATAATATCTCCTGGAATGAACATCGAATTCTGACTCACAATCCACGGCCGTAATTTAGGGTAAAACCGTGATTCTTGCCTTCATTCGTGCATTCCTCAATCTAATACTCCAAATTGCTTCCAAAAGGTGTCCTTGATCTAGAGGTACATCAACTCAACTTTCCTTTGCTCGATTTCGTTCGGAAATAGCTCCAAATCACCTATAATCAACATAGAACTCGTGTAGACATCCATATCGACAATATAGGCAATACTAGCTCATATATGCATAAAGCTCAATCAAAGACTATCAATATGAATCAAATACGATTAGAAAACGTTCCTAAAATATCACAATATTTCATGCTAACAAGTGCGAGAGAAAACAAGAAAGGTACTTTCGTTTTCACTAAAATTACGAGTTTGTTGTTACTTTGCGTGCTTGTGTAGATGTTAGGAAAAGATAGTCCACACACATCCCAAAAGAGTGATACTCCAGAGCACGATGTCATGGAGATGTTCAAACAACTAATGACCACTATGACCAATATCGATAAACGATTAGAACACGTTGAAGCAAGACCTAATGTAGAATCTCGCCCGAGATTTGACTCGAGATCTGTCTTTGAAGTAGGCGGCAAATCCTTTACTCCTCCACCACCACCACCAGCCCCTGTACCAACGCTAAATCATCCCCCGACTCAAAGTTACATTCATCATAATCAATTCTTTAACGCTAATCACAATCCATGTTTTGGTGAGGAATTTCAGGACTTAGGTGATTAAGAAGATGAGGGCATGAGGAGAGATTACCCCCAACGTCATTATAATCCTCGAAGAGGACGTTAAAATGACCATTATAGACCTCCTCAATATAATTACGGACTTAGGAGAGTAAAGGTCAAGATTCCAAGTTTCGAAGGCAGATGCAATTCGGACGTGTACATGGAATGGGAGACTAAGATTGAACAATTTTGTTCTTTCCATAATTTTAGTGAGAAACGGAAGATCCAACTTGCTGCGTTTGAATTCCAAGGCTATGCCTTAGTTTGGTGGGATTATCTCGTTAAAGAAAGAATAAGAATGTGAGAACCAGACAACAACATTTGGGAACACATGAAGGCCTTGATGAAAGCTAGATTCATGCCTCCACACTACGATAGGGAAGTGAGAAAACGCTTAAAGAAACTCAAACAAGGTTCAATGACTGTGGAAGAAGTCTACACCTCCATGCAAACGGAAATGGTGAAAGCTAACGTGGTGGAGAAGAAGATCAAAGGACGGAATAAAGGGACAAATTCTTAGATGACAACGAAGAAATCTCGACCATCCTACAAGAATCTCGGCCGAGACTTTAAGCGAAATTTGCCCCAGAAAGGCAAAGAAAGAGATCCCTTCTTGATTCAGTAGTCTATAAGCCTTATACTCAATATCGTCCTTTGAATGAGCCTTCAAAGGATAACAAAGGAAGTACTTCTAACTCTACCTTACGATCTAGAGATATTGTATGCTTTAAATGTCAAGGTAGAGGTCTCTACATGCGAGATTGTCCTAACAAAAGGGTTTTATTTCTAAATCAACAAGGATAATATGAAAGTGAAGAAGAGCATGAGCATGATCATACACACATCAATGCATTGCATGAGTATCATAGCAATAGTGATAGTGATTGTGAATATGAGCATGGAGAGTCTTTGATTGCTATACGCACTTTGCATGCTAAAATTGCTCCATTTTAGGGTAATCAGCGTTAAAACCTTTTTCATACTAGATGCCTTGTTCAAGGAAAGGTTTGTAATATGATTATTGATGGTGGTAGTTGTTGGAACATTGCTAGTGAGGAATTGATCACTAAGTTGAAAATCACTACTTTCTATCATCCTTGACCTTATAAGCTGCATTAGATGAATGATTGTGGAGAGTTGAAAGTCAACAAACAAGCTAAAACTGCGTTTACCTTGGGAAAATATGAAGATAGTATTAGGTCTCCCTTGGAAATTTGATAAGAAGGTCAAAAATGATGGTTTTTATAATAAACATTCTTTTGAGTTTAACTGAAAAACAATTACTCTTAAACCTATGACCCCCTTGCAGATTACGGAGCATTACGACAAGAAGAAGGATAAATGCAAAGAAAAGGAACAAGAAATAACTCTTAGAGAAGAAAACTCGGACAGATCATCAAAATCTTGCCCGAGATCTGAAGGCCAGTCACATACTAGTGATAAATCTCGGCCTGATCAAGGAAACCTCAACCGATATTCCTATAATCCACCCAAGATTCCTTCTCTGGAGCATCATCGAACACTTTTATCATAGAAAAGGGAGTTTCTTGACGATTATGATCCTTTGGATATTTCTTTAATGAGTTTATGTAAAAGCCTATTGACTTTAAGTGATGAAGTGAATGCTACTTTGCCTCCAAACATTTTAAAGACTTCAGATGAGTACAAAGAAGTATTTTCGGAAGAGATTCCTACAGGTCTTCCACCTTTTCGAGGCATTGAGCAACAGATTGACTTCATTCCAGGTTCGTCCCTTCCTAATCGCCCCGCTTATAGAATGAGTCCACATGAAAGTCTAGAAATTCAAGATCAAGTGCAAGACCTTTTGAACAAAGGTTATGTGCGAGAGAGTTTGAGTGCTTGTGCGGTTCCAAATCTGTTGTTTCCCACGAAGGACAACACTTGGAGGATAAGCTTTGGTTATAGAGCAATCAATAACATCACTATAAAGTACTGTCACCCCATCCCCATATTACATGCCATGCTAGATGAGCTTAGCGGTTCCACCTTGTTCTCCAAGATCAATGATAACACGATTTATGACGTTAGTTTAGGCACTCACTAAGATAGTTTTTCCGCTCACTCATGCATGGTTTGCACTAGTTCGTGGCGATTTGCACTCAATTCATGTATTTTGTCGACATAGATGTCTACACGGACTTTTTCATGTTTTGTAGGTATTTTTGGGAGATTTAGGAGCTTAATCGATACATTTGAAGATCATTCCTCGAGATGACACACCTTCGGACTCATTGGGAAGCAAGCTAAGAGCTAAGGAGGACACATGGGACCTTGTTGGTGCATATGCCTTGCACCAAATTGAGGCTTGATGATCCAAAACAAGCTGAGGAACCAAAACCATGGCCATTGGGACTTCCACGGGCGTCGAAATAGGCCTTGGTTTTCCCCAGACAGCTGTGACAGCTGTCCCACGATCTTCATGGCCGACTCTTGTAATTTGTTGAGGATATAACGTGGTCCTATAGGTTGTTATGACGGACCCCATCACTCCCATTCTCTCCCACACTCTCAACAACACATATTCTCTCATTGGAAGATTGGATGAGAGCTACACTTGGAGGAGAAGAAAGGATTCCATTGGAGAAGAAGAGAATAACACACCATTCTTAGTTTTTCATAGTTTTGAGTGATTTTGAGTGAGTTTTGTGAAGACGATTTGCACGGTTTTGTAAGGAACGAGATTAAACCTTCTTTTGAAGGGTTGTAAGTCTTTCTTATCATACATTCAGCTTGGTTTTCTTTGTTCGACTTGTTCATCTCTATTTCACTTCATCTACTTGCTATGGAAGCCATGAATATATGCTTGTTGAGTTTGATTATTGAGATGCTTGTTGTTGGCTAGATAGATGTGATTCTAGGGTAAGGACATGATGGTTATGGCTTGGACTATGATAGAATGGACTTAGATGTACCTTTGCATGAATTGTTTGCTCGAACCTAGCCTCTGTTATAAATCACGGCCTGTTCTAGTACATTCCACGGCCGTGGTTCTTGATGAACTACCCGTGATTTTGACTGACTTGCTTGTTTTGATGAATCTAAGTGCTAGGATGTTAGATTGTTGAAATCCTAGTGTTTTTTGAGCTAAATCTATCCTAGGGTGACCTAGTGTTAGCAACTAAGTGTTAGAAGAGACCTACCCGGTGATGCTTGCTCTTAGATACCGAAGATGACGAACTCTAGGTAGTAGGTCTCCCTTGGAAATTTGATAAGAAGGTCACACATGATGGTTTTTATAATAAACATTATTTTGAGTTTAACGGAAAAACAATTACTCTTAAACCTATGACCCCTTGCAGATTGCGGAGCATTACGACAAGAAGAAGGATAAATGCAAAGAAAAGGAACAAGAAATAACTCTTAGAGAAGAAAACTCGGACAGATCATCAAAATCTTGCCCGAGATCTGAAGGCCAGTTACATACTAGTGACAAATCTCGGCCTGATCAAGGAAACCTCAGCCGATATTCTTGTAATCCACCCAAGATTCCTTCTCTGAAGCATCATCGAACACTTTTATCATCGAAAAGGGAGTTTCTTGACGATTATGATCCTTTGGATCTTTCTTTAATGAGTTTATGTAAAAGCCAATTGACTTCAAGTGATGAAGTGAATGCTACTTTTCCTCCAAACATTTTAAAGACTTTAGATGAGTACAAAGAAGTATTTTCAGAAGAGATTCCTACAGGTCTTCCACCTTTGCGAGGCATTGAGCAACAAATTGAATTCATTCCGGGTTTGTCCCTTCCTAATTGCCCCGCTTATAGAATGAGTCCACATGAAAGTCTAGAAAGTTAAGATCAAGTGCAAGAGCTTTTGAACAAAGGTTATGTGCGAGAGACTTTGAGTGCTTGTGCGGTTCTTGTTATGTTGGTTCCCACGAAGGACAACACTTGGAGGATAAGCGTTGATTATCGAGCAATCAATAACATCACTATAAAGTACTGTCACCCCATCCCCATATTACATGCCATGCTAGATGAGCTTAGCGGTTCCACCTTGTTTTCCAAGATCAATCTTAAAAGTGGATATCATAAAATCTGGATGAGGGAAGGAGATGAATGGAAGACAACATTCAAGACTAAATTTGAACTTTATGAGTGGTTGGTTATGCCTTTTGGTTTGACTAACGCTCCTAGAACTTTTATGAGGTTAATGAATCATGTCTTACGTCATTATGTTGGGAAGTTCGTGGTTGTCTACTTCGACGACATCCTCATCTATAGCAAATCCATTGAGGAGCATGAAGAACACTTAAGAGAAGTACTTGGAACTCTTAGATCTGAATCTTTATATGATAATATTAAGAAATGTGCATTTAGTACTAACCAAATTGTTTTCCTTGGATTTGTAGTAAGCACAAGAGGTCTTGAAGTGGACAAGGATAAGATCAAATCCATTCAGGAATGACCTACACCTACTACCGTTGGACATGTGTGATCTTTCCATGGATTGACAACGTTCTATAGGCGCTTTGTGAAGGATTTTAGTACCATCGCAGCCCCTCTCATGCATCTCACGAAGAAGAAACTACAATTTGAGTGAGGAGACGCGCAAGAGAAAGAATTTATAGAGCTAAATAGGCAACTATCAAACGCACCTCTTGTTGCACTTCCGGATTTCACCAAACCTTCGAAGTAGTATGTGACGCTTCAGGTATTGGTATTGGAGGAATACTCATGCAAGAAGATAAGCCTCTTGCCTAATTTAGTGATAAATTAAAGGGACCATGCTTGAATTATTCAACATATGATAAGAAATTATATATATGCTTTCTTTCGAGTTTTCAAGACATGGTAACATTTTTTTTGGCCTAAGGAATGCATCCTTAGAACTGATCAAGCATAAATGCCACAAACTAATGCCAAACCATGCATGAATAAGGGGAAAAAACTATCTAAATGAATGCCTAAACTAGCTTCATAAATGATGTCATCACTTATATTTCAAAGGAGGCGTCTGAGCTGACCTAGTTTTGGGATTTACGGAAGGAAAGTTTCCTTACAAATACCTAGAGGTCCTATCTCACTTACCACTCTTCGACTTGGGGATTAATCTCCTCTCATTGATAGGATCGGGAGATACCTTTCTTCGTAGAACAAGTAACACTTGTCATTTTCCGGCCGTCTGAAGTTGATCAGGGTAGTGTTGTAGGATGTTGAGAGCTTCTGGCTATCGCTTCTTCCTATCCCAGTTTTATTGATTGATTGACTCAACAGCTTATATATACAGTTCTTATGGATTTGGCCACATGTTGCATGGTCTATAACTTGTTTGCCAAAGACGGAGGAAGGTCTAGGGTACTGGACCTTAGGTTTTGACACATTGCATTTATGTGTAAGTACTACTAGCACATTCATGCTCAGCGTGATAGCCTTTTGTTCCAATGGATTCACCACAAGTACCTACACGCCATTGAGTCGGAGCATTGGATTGTCAGTCATCAGGACTCGCCTTTGGTGAAGGAAATCCTTAGCGCTAGTGATGAGATGCGGTTGTCTTTACTGATGACAACACTATTTGAGAGAGATACTTGAGAGTCTTGCTGCAAGAGGGAGAAATGCCGAGTCGCCGAGGCTTATGAGATGCTCAGATAGCAAGACGAGGAGGTGAACGGGTTTAGAGTTGTTTAGGATCCCGACAATATGCCCAAACACTGTTTTTTCCTATCGATGGCGATAATTGGCAAGTTATCTACCCCAAATAGGTTATTTCTTAGGTATTGATCCTACTTGTAACTAGTGCACGAGCGATAGTGAGTCACATGACCACTTGATCTTTTGCTGCACAAATGTACATGAGGGTTGAAGGCAGGTTGGGGCAGATTTTGGGATTCTTGGAGATATCACCACCAAATAAGAGTTATTGGATTGACTGTCACATTGTATATTACAAGAGCCGGATGAGTAGATTCAAGATATTCGCATTTTCTTTGACGGTCTACTACCTTTTGTATTCCACGAATGCCTTAGTATTTGACCATACAAGAATTCTGATAAATATCCTCGTGAGATTGATCAAGACACACGTCTTTAGATTGCGACATACGGCATTCCCCGTATGAGCTAGAGAGCGGATTACATCTTAGTAGTTGGTTGTTGCTGAAGTTATATTCTTTTCCTTTCTTTGATGTATATTTTATCGTTATAGGTACCAAGCTTGGTTTTAATCCACTAATGTCTCTACCGAAGGTGGGATAGCAAATTTCCCGAGGTTTAGGCATTTTTTTGGGTTTTCGAGTGTTTTCGTTTGCTAATGGATTTGCCGAAGGTGGACGAGGCCAGTGGTGGAGCCAGAATATAAGTACGGGGGGACTAATCACCAAGGATATTTAATTCAATTATAATAGAAATAGCGATAAAATACTAAGAATTGAACTTGAATCTCCAACACTTGGAATCAATACCTTCTTTCGAATAAGATACTTGTCCATATTACTAAATCTTAAATATACCATAAACAAATTTAGTTCAATCACAATTGAATTTTTAAAACCTAATATATCCAACTTAACAAATTAAACCTAATCAACTAAATACACAATCAACATAATCGAACACAACACAATCATACAATCAGTAGAAAACAATTAAGGGGGGTGTATTCAATTAAGAGTCTATAGGAACTTTTTGGAGTTTAAAAGTATATGGGTATTGAATATAGATTTTTAAAAGTCCATATAAATCTTTAGGTATTCAATTAGGATTTAAAATTTTCCATAAAATTCCTATGGTATTTAAAAGTTTGTGGATTTTAAAAAAATCTATTATTTCATTGATTTTGTAGGATTCTTCATTACTTTTATACCTACCTAAAATCCATAGAAATCTCCCCCCAACACATAAGATTTCCACAAAATCTGTATTGACTCTATATAGAATTAAAATTTCCCACAGAATTTGCAAATCCTATGATTATTAAGAATCCGTCTAAATCTTTAAAAGTCTCGATTGAATACACCCCCGTAAATTAAGCTATTCATCAATCATACAATCAGTAATTGGTAGTCTCCGTTCATTCAGGATTATAAGCTATTCATTAATCAGTAGAAAACAATCGAATTCGAAGATAAATTTTGAAGAAGAAGTAAAACTGATATTTGAAGAATTAAAATTGAACAGAAATTTCAAAGAATTAATCTTACCTTGCTGTTGGCGTTACTGAGATTTTGGAAGAATTAAAACCGACGACCTTACTGAGTTGATGGAAGAATGAAACAGAAGAGGAGAAGAAGAATTGAAGTGAAGCTGATGAAGAAGAATTAAAACTGTAACTGATAGAAAATTTCTAACATCATTAATCTCACCTTGTTGTTGCTGAGTAACTGAATTGCTGGAAGAATTAATCAAAGTGACTCAAGTGAGGCTGAATCGTTGATGGAACGAATGAAACTGAAGAGGAGAAGAAGGATGAGGATTTGCGATTGTGTGAGCACTAAGCAACAGAGCAAGCGAGCAGTATAGCCGCCTAGGATGGCCGGAGACGGGATATAGGCGACGGGCGACGGGGAGGATGAGGAGGCTGAATGGCTGAGGAGATACGGTCGTTGCAGGTGCGTGAGAGGACGCTGCCTTCGCTGAGGATTTGCTTGTTTCGACCGTTGTTCAGTTCATCTTAGGCCGCTTTAGTTTTTTTTTAAATCAAAACGACGTCATTTTGATGGGTTTTTTACACCTAAACGATTCCGTTTAAGGGGGGTACGTGCCCCTCCGTTACCCCCTTGGCTCTGCCACTGGACGAGCCTTGTAAGATGTGGCGGTTTTGGATGAATTTTCAGTTTCATCAGTCCCAAGATAGTTTGTATGATCAAGAGGATTTCATGCCTCTATGGAGTACTTTTGTGTGATATTTTTGGACCGTAGACACAAGTCGCAAACATATACATAAACTTTGTTATTCTAGTGTAATTGGGTCATAACGAACCCAGTTATGCTATTACTCTTTTTCTACAAATTTACCTTTACCTAAAAAAAATTGAATTTATAATTATGAAGTACCACGAGAACCAATATTGTTTTTGATGATACAACTTAAAACCTTATCGGCTCAAAATCAATATTGTGGATGCAAAAACATTCTTGAAATAGGTTTATTGGTTCTTAGTTGTGCCTAGTACAACTCTCAAAATATAAATTATAACTAATATATTACTCCCGGATTTTGCTTGATAATCAACAAGACCTCATGAAAAGGAAAATAAGAAAACCTAGTTTCACTTGATGACTCATGTTGTATTTTATCTCGGAACATGACTTTTGTAACACCCCGAATCCGTGAGACTCGGAGTGCCACATTGGGCTAGGATCTCACGATGGATCCTGACCCTAGCCTGACAACAAGTTAACTAGACCATACAATATGACACTGATAGATATAAAACAAATACATAAAACTGTATAAAACCGTACAACCCAAAAGGTAAGACAACATAGCCGAGTATGAAACATAACACCCTCACACAGGAGGTAACAAAAGACCAACCTCACGCAAGAGGGAAAGATAACAAACCCAAAATCCCACACAACCTATTTACGAGACGTCCTCGGCGTGCCACTCTGTTAGATCACCCAACAACATGCCTATCCTGTGGGGTATCTACAACATGGTAATAAACTATTAGCTATCCAAACGCATATATAAGGTAATGCATATGCACAATCACAAGTAAGGGAAAATAAACACGTCAGCCTGCTTCCACTCATTTACCCATTTAATCATCTCAATATAATGGTCACTCACTCAAATCGTATAGATATAATACATATGAAACTATGTGACATGAGGACCGATACATCCTCGCCTCTGAGCCTGCTAGCTAGCCGTACTAGTATCGGTCACGTAATCCGTGTACCCTATGGGAGTGGATTGCGCCCTTCCTGTAAACCGGTCTGACCTGACCCAAGAGAACCTCCCAGACTCCACGGCGGGATAAAAGGGAAAGGTTATCACAGCCACGCATACGGGGCAATCAATAAAACATAGGTCGGTAAATATGACATAACATGCTATCATAGCAAACATACAAGCACACACCACTCATGCAAACACCTAGTATAAGGATGGCAGCTAAGTAAGTCCTACGGACTTACCTCAACCTCGATCAGAACTCAACCACGATGACCTCTACACTGGAGGGACAACACATCCTATAAACAAGGCATAAGGAGATATATCAGACTCCTAACCACATCAGGGTCACACCTAGACCCAAAGGGACCCAAAGGATCAACCTCAACCTCACTCACAACCTAACGAACCTTAAAAGCCATACAAGGCATAAGCCGATCATAAACATCATCAAAACGCAACCTCACACATCTAGCATGATCCTAACCACTCATACTAGGAAAGGAGGGAACAAAGGTGATAACACGATTTATAACGTTAGTCTAGGCATCCATTTAGATAGTTTTTCCCGCTATTCATGCATAGTTTGGCATTAGTTCATGACGATTTGCACTTAATTCATGTATGTTGTCGAGATAGACGTCTACACGGACTTTTGCATGTTTTGTAGGTATTTTGGGAGCCTTTGGAGCTTAATCAATACATTCGAGGATCGTTCCTCGTAATGATACATTTCCGGACTCATTGGGAAGCAAGTTAGGAGTTAAGGAGAACACATAGGACCATGTTGGTGCATGCCTTGCACCAACTCATGGCTCAACGATCAAAAGAGGGCTGAAACACCAGAATCACGGTCACTAGTACTTCCACAGCCGTGGAATGGACCGTGATTCCCTCTGGACAGCTGGGACAGCTGTCCCACGATCTCCATAACCGACTCTTGCAAATGGTGAAGGCTATAAGTACTCTTGCAGTCTGAATCTAAAGGGGGACCTCTCCTCTCTCACACACACCTTCTTCGACATTCTCTCATTGTGGATTAGAGATACTCTTGGAGGGGAAGAAACACTCTCATTTGGAGGAGAAGAATAAGCACATTAGTTTTCATAGTTTTGCTAGTTTTTTAGTGGTTTTGAGTGAGTCTTAATGAAGACATTTGCTAGGGTTGTAAGAAACGATTCAAACCTTCTTTTGAAGGGCTGTAAGTCCTTCTTAACTTTTATTCAGCTTGTTTTCTTGTTCTACTTGTTTCATCTCTCTTTCATTTCATTATCTTGGTATGGAAACCATGAATGTATGCTTGTTAAGTTTGATTGTTAAGATACATGTTGTTGGCTAAATAGATGCGATTCTAGGGTAAGGAAATGATGGTTATGGCTTGGACTATGATAGGATATACTTAAACGTACTTGTGGATGATTTGTTTTCTCGAACCTAGCTACTATTGTAAATCACGGTTTGTTCTTGTAAGACCACGGCCGTGGAAGTGGATGAACTACCCGTGATTTTGTCTAACTTGCTTGTATTGATAAATCTGAATGTTAGGATGTTAGATTGTTGAAATCCTAGTGTTTGTTAAGCTTAATCTAGCCTAGGGTGACCTAATTCCATCAATCTAAGTGAGGGGAGAGACCTACCCGATGATTTCCGATCTTAAGTGCCTTAGATGATGAACTCTAGGTAGTAGTGAGCCTCATAAGCCGCTATTGGATTGAGTGTGCTAGGATTGATGTTCAGGACCTGCCTTCCCGAGACTTACCCGGTAAGAAGAGGTTAGATCCCTAGATAGCAATCCGGTTTGTGTAGAATTCCTAACCTTAGGCTCTTTGAGACTTACCCGGTGATAAGACCTTAGGAACGGACTAGTGGACCATGAGACCTACCCGGTGATTGATCCCGATTTAGAAACACCCAATCCCAACATACCATAGTTGATCCAAGGAATGATTAGAAGCTTGAATCTAATGCCATAACCGAAATTTCTAACCCCTATAATCCGCTTTTCTCTCTTTGATTACCTTCTTCGTGTTTGTGTTTGCTTATTTGTGTTGCTAGCTTAGTTGTTTGTTACATGATTTTGTGATATTTGATTGATCACCACAAAACCAATCTAAAAACAATGAGATTTTCATTTCTTTATTTCTTTCTCCTTTCTTAGCCTAGATCTACACTATCCTTAGTCACTAATTGATTTAATTTCACCTTAGTCTCTGTGTTCGACCTCGGAATACTATCCTTACTACAAAATGACCCATACAATGTGGGTTCGCTAGGAGTTAGGAAAAATATATTGAGTTATAAATTTAAGACTTTTGTGTGTCACGTTTCTAGCGTAACAAGTTTTTGGCGCCGTTGTCGGGGACTAGGTCTAGATTGAGTCATTTTTGTGATTGTTTATAGTTTTGGTCTTTCTTGTTGCTTTTGATCTTGTTTGGTTTGTGTCTTTGCACTTTCAGGACATCTCTCATTCTTTAGGTGCATACGAAGATCTCGTGGCAAGGATTTAGCTCCATTCGATCCCGAACCGGTGAAAACCCTTAAAGCTAGATATAAAAGCATTAAGAAGAAGAAGGAGATGGCCGCAAGAGATCTTCAAGCTGAGTTGGATGAGGCTTTAGAGCAAATTCGGTTAAGAGATGAACTCCTGGAGAATGAGAGGAGACTTGCCAATGAGAGGCAAAAAGCAACTAGGAGTCAAACTGAAGAGATTAGGCAAGCTCTTGTGCAAAGAGAGCTTAATCGTCAACAACCTCCACCACCACCACCATTGCAGCCGGCGGTTAATATTTGGTTTGAACCGATCATGAGTGAGGAGCCACAAACGTTAAGGCAATGTATGGATCCGGATCAAAGAGTGCACCATCCGGGTGTGAACTTAGGAGATCCCGCAACCCATGATTATGAGCTCCGCCCTCAAGTGCTACAAATGATCCGGCATAATCAATTTGGAGCGATGGAAGGAGAGTCTCCTCATCAACACTTGATGAACTATGAGATCTGGATGGAGACTCTAAGACCGCCTAGATTGGAGAACAACAACCATAAGCTTAGGGCTTTTTCCTTCTCACTTAAGGATAAATCCTTGGCTTGGTACCAATCGATTTCACTAGGGCGTGAGTACTTGGGAGGAGATGACAACCAAGTTCTTGACTATGTTCTTCCCACCTTCCAAGACAACCGAGCTAAGAGGGAAGATCAATGTCTTTGTGATGAAGGATAGAGAAAGCCTATTCATGTCTTGAGAGAGGTTCAAAGACCTTCTCCTAGATTGTCCACACCATGGCATACCGAAAATAGAGCTTTTGGAGATCTACTTCAAGGGACTTGATGAAGATAGCCAATTCAAGCTTCAATCTCTTTCCGGTGGAACATTTATAGAGAAAAATGTGAATGAGGCTTGGGAGTTTGTAGAGAAACAAGCTTTGGTGATAGAGAAGTACTCCCATAGGAAGAGTGATGGGAGAAAACCGGGAGTTTATGAAGTCAGTGAAGTCACCATGAGCAACTACAAGCTCGATGCAATCAACAATGAGCTTAAGTCTTTTAGGGAGTTGTGTGCTACAAATTTGAAGAATCAAGCAAGCCCTCAAGTGCAAGTGCAAGCAAACTTTGTCTTCCAAGGAGGAATATGTGAACTACATGGGAAGGGGCAATTATAACAATTATCAAGGCCCAAGGAACTTCAACAACAACAACCGGCAATTCAACAATTACCGGCCTAACCACAACCATCCCGGGTTTTCCTATTCTAACCCGGATAGAGCCTTGAACCCTCCCGGATCCACAAGCGCACCACCACCACCTAAGGCTTCACAAGAACCTCCACCCGGATTTACTCAACCACCAAAGGATAGAACCGAGATGATGTTTGAGCAATTTCTTGGAAGGTTGAGTGGTCTTGAGAGCACGGTGACATCTATTTCTAAGGCTCAAAAGGTGCTAGAAGCACAAGTGTTCCAAAAGGCAGGTGAAGCTCATAGAGATCCGGGAAAGCTTCCCGGAAGAATTGAAGATAACCCAAGAGGCCAAGTGTTGGCCATCACAATAAGGAGTGGGCTGAGCATGAAGGATCCCTTGCCTAAGGGAAATGATAAGGGAAAGCAAGTGGTGATAGAAGAAGAGATATTGCAAGAAGAAGGAGGCAAGAGCAAGGAAGATGAGCCAACATATGTGGCACCACCTCCATACAAGCCACCACTACCCTTCCCACAATCACGAGCAAGAGCTCGCTTGGACAAGCATTTCGGTAAATTTCTTGAACTTATGTCTAAATTGCATATTAACATTCCGTTCATGGATGCTATTCTAGGTATGCCAGCCTACGGAAAATTCTTGAAGGAGATACTCTCCAACAAAAGGAAGTTGGAGGAGTATGGAGAAGTGAGGATGACAAAGAGGTCCTCGGAATTGATTCAAACCATGAAGGAGGAGATGCCTCCTAAGCTAAGAGATCCGGGATCTTTTGTGTGCCAATTGGAGCGGGGGAATTGAAGTATGAAGCCCTATGTGATCTTGGAGCAAGTGTAAGCATAATCCCGCTTGCACTTTGCAACAAGGTTGGACTAGGAGAGCTAAAGCCGGTCAAGATGACCCTTTATATGGCGGACCGTTCAATCACACACCCGGTTGGCATCTTGGAAGACATACCGGTGCAACTCGGGAAGTTCTATGTGCCAATAGACTTTGTTGTTTTGGACATCCCGGCGGACTATCCAGTTCCTATCTTCTTAGGGAGGCCTTTCTTAGACACATCCGGATGTTTGGTGGATTGCAAAAATGGACTTCTCTCGTTCAACATTGGAGAAGAGAATATTAAGTTTAAATTATCCACAATGATGAAGGGGCCAACCCTTGGTAAAGATGTGTTCAACGTTGTCGAGCAAGAAGAATGTAGAGAAGTTGTGAGCTCGATCTTGATCAAGGACCCCTTAGAGAAGGTTCTTAGTTTAAGTTTGGTGGAGGAAGGGTTTGAAGATGATTGCGATGAGGAAATCAAGGCCTTGGATACATTGGAAAAGGAGACAAGTGCTGAATTTGAAGTGCACGAATGTATGCTGAAAAGCTGTAGGAATCACGGTTTGCCACCCAGAACCACAGCCGTGATTTGTCCCGTGGAACTCTCTAGAATGCTCCACGGTGCCAGCTTCTCAGGTTCCACGCCCGGGGTTTTGCCAGAGACCGTGATTTTGCCCGTGGTTTCTCCAGAAAGTGCCTTAGTGGTTGATCAAGCTTCAAGGAGCCTTGAGGAGTATTCCATAGCTTTGGAATCATCTCAACCTACATTGTATGGAGCGTCTCCAATCGATAAAGGTCCTCTTAAACTTAAACTTAAACCCCTCCCCTCTCATTTGAAGTATGCTTTTCTTGGTGAAAATTCTACTTATCCTGTGATTTTTAATGCATGCTTGAATGATGATGAGTTGAATAGATTATTGCATGAGTTGAGATTGCATAGGAGAGCTATAAGCTATACCATTGATGACTTAGTTGGAATTAAACCCTCTTTGCGCATGCATAAGATCTTAATGGAAGACAACCATAAACCTTCAATTGAAGCTCAAAGAAGACTAAACCATATCCTGAAAGAAGTAGTAAAGAAAGAGATCCTTAAATTGCTAGATGCGGGAATCATTTTCCTGATTTCGGATAGTAAGTGGGTTAGTCCCGCGCATGTGGTTCCTAAGAAGGGTGGGATGACCGTAGTGACTAATGAGAATAATGAACTAATCCCTACTAGGACAGTTACGGGATGGAGGATGTGTATAGACTATAGGAAACTAAATGTGGCCTCTACGAAAGATCACTTCCCTCTTCCCTTTATTGACCAAATGCTAGAGATATTAGCTCAACATTCCCACTTTTTCTATTTAGATGGCTATAGTGGATTCTTCCGAATCCCTATCCACCCCGATGACCAAGCAGAAAACTACATTCACATGTCCTTGGGGTACATTTGCATATAGGAGAATGCCATTTGGGTTGTGTAATGCACCCGCCACCTTTCAAAGGTGTATGATGGCTATCTTTTCTGAATATATTGAAAACATCATGGAAGTGTTTATTGATGATTTCTCTGTTTATGGATCTTCATTTGATGATTGTTTAGCTAACTTGTCTTTGGTGCTTAAAAGATGTGAGGAGACTAATCTAGTCTTGAACTGGGAGAAATGCCACTTCATGGAAAGTGAAGGTATTGTGTTGGGACACTTGGTGTCCAACCGAGGCATTGAGGTTGATAGGGCTAAGATAGAGACAATAGAGAAGTTGCCACCACCTACCTTGGTGAAGGGGGTAAGGAGTTTCTTAGGGCATACCGGTTTTTACCGGAGATTCATAAAAGATTTCTCTAAATGTTCTAAGCCTCTTACTAACCTACTAATGAAAGATGTTGAGTTTGTTTTCTCCAAGGATTGCCTTGAATTTTTTTGTAGGTTGAAGAATGCTTTGATCTCCGCACCTATCATGCAACCTCCGGATTGGAGTTTACCGTTTGAGATCATGTGTGACGCGAGTGATGTAGCTGTTGGGGCTGTTTTGGGACAAAGGAAAGATGGGCTTACACATGCCATCTATTATGCTAGCAAGATGCTAGATGATGCCCAACTCAATTATGCTACCACCAAGAAGGAGTTGTTAGCGGTTGTGTATGCATTTGAGAAGTTCCGCTCGTATCTTGTTGGAGCGAAGGTCATTGTGTATACGGATCATGCTGCGATCCGTTATATCCTTACAAAGAAGGATACCAAGCCTCGTTTGATTCGATGGATCCTTCTTCTTCAAGAGTTTGATTTGGACATCCGGGATAAGAAAGGGTCCGAAAATTCTATGGCAGATCACCTTAGTAGACTCCCACCATTGGAGATTGAGAGAGATGACATCCCGATTGATGATTCATTCCGGGATGAGCAATTACAAATGGTGGAGGAGTGCTTGCTTCAAGTGTCAAGGGGTAATGAGCCATGGTATGCGGATATTGTGAACTATCTCATTTGTGAAGAGGTGCCACCCGGTCTATCGTATGCCCAAAGGAAAAAGTTCTTCAAGGATGTGAGGCATTACTATTGGAGTGAACCGCTCTTGTTTAAGAGAGGGCCGGATGGGGTCTTTAGGAGATGCATGCCGGAGGATGAGTTGGAGAGTATGATCCGCCATTGTCATTCCTTGCCATGTGGAGGCCATGCTAGCTCACACAAGACGTGTGCAAAGGTGTTGCAATCCGGGTTTTATTGGCCAAGTTTGTTCAAGGACGTGCAGAATTTTGTGGTAGCTTGTGATGCTTGCCAAAGGACGGGCAACATCTCAAGGAGGAATGAGATGCCCTTGAACAACATACAAGAAGTGGAGATATTTTATGTTTGGGGTGTGGACTTCATGGGGCCATTCCCCCCTTCATGTGGCAGCCTCTACATCCTATTGGCGGTAGACTATGTGTCGAGATGGGTGGAGACAATCGCCTCTCCCACCAATGATGCCAAAGTTGTTGTACGGTTCTTCAACCGAGTCATCTTCCCTAGGTTTGGAACACCATAGGTGATCATAAGTGATGGAGGGAAGCATTTCACCAATAGGAACTTTGGGACACTTTTGGCTAAGTATGGGGTGACTCATAAGGTGGCAACACCTTACCATCCCCAAACTAGTGGCCAAGTGGAGATCCCCAACCGGGAGATAAAGGGGATACTTGAGAAGACAGTTTCTAGGACGAGAAAGGATTGGGCTATGAAGCTCGATGATGCTTTGTGGGCTTATAGAACCGCTTTCAAGACACTGATTGGCACCACTCCCTACAAGCTCGTTTATGGCAAGTCTTGCCACCTTCCGGTAGAGATGGAGCATAAGGCGTATTGGGCCATAAAGTGGGTGAATTTTGACCTCAAGGAGGCCGGTGAGAAGAGGTTGCTAGACATGAACGCTCTTGAGGAGATCCGGTTGGATGCCTATGAAAACGCCCGGATCTACAAGGAAAAGACCAAGCGTTGGCATGTCAAGCGTCTCATCCCGAAAGGAGTTGAGTGAAGGCGACCTTGTCCTTCTCTTCAACTCAAGGTTGCGGCTCTTCCCCGGAAAGCTAAAGTCAAGATGGACGGGTCCGTACGTGGTGAAGAAGATCTTTCCCCATGGAGCGGTTGAGATAGGAGGGGAGCATTGTGGAGATTTTAAGGTGAATGGGCACCGGTTGAAGAAGTATATCCCGGGAGCTCCGGTGGATATGATTGCCCCACTTCGCCTTGAGTGAGACGCCCCCAAATTTGGTCAAGCTAATGACCTTATGGAAGCACTTAATGGGAGGCAACCCATTGGTAGACATCATTCCCTTTTCGTTTTTGTTTTGGTTTTGATTTTTCTGTTTTTGTGTATTTTTGTGTGTTTGGAGTTTGTGTGCTACAGTCTAAGTAGCATGGAAGCCTTGCATGACATGTGGATGATGATGATGAGTCCCTCATCAATCGTGGGTGGAGCGGATGCGGAACTTGGACGGCTAGCGGTGCCTAACGGGGGTCCCGACGCCATAACGAACACCTTGAGCTCTCTACCATCGTTGATAGGATCATCCGCCATCAATCTACTAGAGTCACCCAAATACCGAAGCAAACCATTTTTACATTGTGACGACCCTCTTTCACTCTTCTTTACTTCATTTACACATTCAGGACAATGTGTTTCTAAGTATGGGGTGGGGTTTTCATGATCACTTGCATGATTAGCATCTAGGATAGTTCCATATTGTCACATGTCTCATTAGGTTTTGCATTGTACATAAATATTTCGAAAATTCCAAAAAATCAAAAAATTTAAAATTTTTTTAGTGCTTCTAAGCCTGGGTATGACCCTTATGATGAGATTGTCTTATGAAATTGGCTATGGATGACCTTATGTGTTGAATTGATGTATGCATATGTGGAGTTGAAGTACTTATCTTGAATCCCATGTATGAATTGTGATCATGAATGTTTGCCTTGATTGGATTGAGGATTGATGGTCAAAATTACATGCTAGTTCTTGCACATCATTTAGGAGTGATTAAGGCAATTCATCTTTATCTACTTCTCATCTTGATCATGTTATTTGAGCACCTCAATTGATATAAAATTTGACCTCTTTTGACCCATCCGGTAATAGGAGCATGCTAGTATGTTGATGTATGTGAAAAGCAAGTGTGGGGTGAAGTTGTTGATGAAAGAATGTTGTCAATGAAGTGCTGAATTTGTTGTGAAAAGTGTAGGAAAAAAAAAGGTTTGGGGACTTTGGTTTTGATGATGAGTAACTCGGCACCATTCACATAATCGGGTGTTTATGCCTTGCCAAAGTCGGATAAACCAATGTCCTAACGAGCCTTGGTATGTGTGCACGGTGTGAGGCACCTCGGAAAAATCCCGAGGTCCGCTAATCACCAAGGTTTTGATTTTTGTACACCAATGTCATTGTCTCAAAAATAAGTGAAAGAAAAAGAAAGTGAAAAAGAAAGGAAAACAAAGAAAAGATGGAGAAAATATACACTTGTGGGGAAGTTAATCAAAGATGAAACTGTGGAGTTAGTTCCTTTCCCGGATTAGCATCACATGACCTAAAAATTCCCACCTAATCACAACGTTTCTCGGCCTCTTCTTTCTTAAGTCCTTGTGACCTATTTGCATGTCTGTAAGACTTAGTGATCTAGATTGGATATACTCATGATCATCTTGACTTCTTCATTTTCACCTTGCATGCATGCTTTTGAGTTAAGTATAATTGTCTTTCCATGCCTTCATTCGTTTGATGCATGATCGCTTGTCCATTGCCATGAAACATGACTATGAAGGTGATCCAATATTAGAAGCACAATTCCAAAAAGATTTTGTTGTTTTTCTGCATGCATAAATCATGTCATATTTTAGTCTATAATTGGGTCTTGCTCGGGGACGAGCAAACCTTAAGTATGGGGTATTTTGATAACACGATTTATGACGTTAGTCTAGCATCCATTTAGATAGTTTTTCCCGCTATTCATGCATACCTTGGCATTAGTTCGTGACTATTTGCACTTAATTCATGTATGTTGTCGAGATAGACGTCTACACCGACTTTTGCATGTTTTGTAAGTATTTTGGGAGCCTTTGGAGCTTAATCGATACATTCGAGGATCGTTTGTCGTAATGATACATTTCCGGACTCATTGGGAAGCAAGTTAGGAGCTAAGGAGAACACATAGGACCATGTTGGTGCATGCCTTGTACCAACTCATGGCTCAACAATCAAAAGAGGGCTGAAACACCAGAATCACGGTCACTGGTACTTCCACGGCCATGGAATGGACCGTGATTCCCTCTGGACAGCTGTCCAACGATCTCCATAACCGACTCTTGCAAATGGTGAAGGCTATAAGTACTCTTGCAGTCTGAATCTAAAGGGGGACCTCTCCTCTCCCACACACACCTTCTTCGACATTCTCTCATTTTGGATTGGAGCTAATCTTGGAGGGGAAGAAACACTCTCATTTGGAGGAGAAGAAGAAGCACATTAGTTTTCATAGTTTTGCTAGTTTTTGAGTGGTTTTGAGTGAGTCTTGTTGAAGACATTTGCTAGGGTTGTAAGAAACGATTCGAACCTTCTTTTGAAGGGCTGTAAGTCCTTCTTAACTTTTATTCAACTTGTTTTCTTGTTCTACTTATTTCATCTCTCTTTCATTTCATTATCTTGGTATGGAAGCCATGAATGTATGCTTGTTAAGTTTGATTGTTAAGATGCATGTTGTTGGCTAAATAGATGTGATTCTAGGGTAAGGAAATGATGGTTATGGATTGGACTATGATAGGATAGACTTAAACGTACCTGTGGATGATTTGTTTGCTCGAACCTAGATACTGTTGTAAATCATGGTTTGTTCTTGCAAGACCATGGACGTGGAAGTGGATGACCTACCCGTGATTTTGTCTGACTTGCTTGTATTGCTAAATCTGAATGTTAGGATGTTAGATTGTTGAAATCCTAGTGTTTGTTAAGCTTAATCTAGCCTAGGGTGACCTAATGCTAGCAATCTAAGTGAGGGGAGAGACCTACCCGGTGATTTCCGATCTTAAGTGCTTTAGATGACGAACTCTAGGTAGTAGTGAGCCTCATAAGCCGCTATTGGATTGAGTGTGCTAGGATTGATGTTTAGGACTTGCCTTCCCGAGACTTACCCGGTAAGGAGTGGTTAGATCCCCAGACAGCAATCCGGTTTGTGTAGAATTCCTAACCTTAGGCTCTTTGAGACTTACCCGGTGATAAGACCATAGGAACGGACTAGTGGACCATGAGACCTACCCGGTGATTGATCCCGATTTAGAAACACCCAATCCCAACATACCATAGTTGATCCATGGAATGATTAGAAGCTTGAGTCCAATGCCATAAGCAAACTTTCTAACCCCTAGAATCCGCTTTTCTCTCTTTGATTACCTACTTCGTGTTTGTGTTTGCTTATTTGTGTTGCTAGCTTAGTTGTTTGTTAATCTTGCATAATTTTGTGATCTTTGATTGATCACCACAAAACCAATCCAAAAACATTGAGATTTTCATTTCTTTATTTCTTTCTCCTTTCTTAGCCTAGATCTGCACTATCCTTAGTCACTAATTGATTCAATTTCACCTTAGTCTTTGTGTTCGACCTCAGAATACTATCCTTACTACAAAACGACTCACCCACTGTGGGTTCGCTAGGAGTTAGGAAAAATATATCGAGTTATAAATTTAAGACTTTTGCGTGTCACGTTTCTAACTTAACAAAAGGCACCCTAAGGAAGGCCTAAAAGCAACATACACCTGCAGAACCAAGGGAAACACCAAGCTGATGCAGGTGGGCGCAAGGGTAACTCACTGGTGGCGTAGGGGCGGTGCATTGGTCGGCGCAGGGGCGGCTGGTGTGCAGAAGACACCACTTCAGCTCCTTCTTCACTTCTACCGTCAATTCTCTACTCTTCTTCACTCCAACTTCACTCCAACAGCAACATACATGTGTGACATACATATATATACATCAACATTAGCCAAATCATGGCTGAACATGATCCAATCCTAAGGAAAGCTAAACTAAGCTAAGGAAAGATAGGAAAGATGAAGAAAAGAAGAAATGAAGAGGAGAAGCCATAAAAGCTTACCAACAAGCTCTCCAAGAGATCAACACAACACCAACAACACCCTCAAGCTGGCTCCATAAGGCACAACATCATCATCAACATCAAGGCCAAGCCAAACTAGGCAAGATCTCTTACAAAAACTCAAACCAAGATCAACCAAGGTGATCCAAGAGATGAGAAGAGAAGAAAGTGTGCGTAAGGAGAGAGAGATCCGAGAATGTAAACCCTCATCAGAGGTAAGGGAAGAAGATATATATAAGTGAAAAGGGTAAAACACGAGTCAAAGTGGTCAAAGAAGGCGGCTGTAGCACACACAGAGCCGCGGGGGCGGACCCTGTGAGTCGTAGAGGCGGACCAGGCTAGGCGCAGGGGCGCCCCCTGGGTCACGCAGGGTGGCTCAGGCATAAACCTGGCCACTCTGCTCCCTCTCTCAGCACTCAGCAACTAGCCTCTTACATCTCACCCCCCTACAAAAAAGTTTCGTCCTCAAACTTGCAAGATCCCAAAGCCTCTCGGACCCACAAGCCGAGGTATAACTCACACTCTCTATCGGAGGCATCACATCTCCGCTCAGAAGGTCATAACCTATAACAGATCTATAACCATAACATCAACATGGAGGAATCATCAACTCCACAAAACAGGACCATAACGCTACCCAAAGGCGTAGAGGAATCACATCTCTCGCCATAACACAACACAAGGCATAGAGGAAGCAGATTTCTAGCCGAAACATAACACAAGCATAGAGTAAATACGTCTCTAGCCAAACCATAAGTATAGACATCGCATGGAAGAATCACATCTCCACTGAAACTATGTCCATCAAAGTAGCATGAAGGAAAGAACCATCTCTAGCTAAATCCTAATCAACTCAATTATCATGGAGGAAAGAACCATCTCCAGCTATAAACGTAAGTCATACTCAAATAGCATAGAGGAAATAATCATCTCCTGCTATAACAAACATCACGCTAGCACATCAAGATCTAATAAGATCATAAAACATATCATAGCTAGCATGGCATAAACACATCAAAGCATGTAAGAACAGAAGCACATACTCACCAAGATAGCACTAATATCTACTCAATGACCCTAGATGCATCCATCTCGGCATAAAACTCTAGATAGTTCCTCTGGATACTATCCTCAGTCTCCCATGTAGCCTCCTCAGGTCTACGTCTCGACTACTGTATCTTCATCATAGGTATGTCCTTCGAACGCAGACGTCTCACACCTCGCTCTAGGACCACAATAGGAAGCTCAACAAAGGTGTGGTCCGGCTCTACCACCAAATCATCATAACTCACGATGTGCCTCGGATCTTGTATGTACTCTCTCAACTGAGACACATGGAACACAGGGTGAACACCCTCTAATCTCGGAGGCAAAGCTAATCTATAGGTTGCCCTCCCAACTATGTCCAATATTTCAAAAGGACCGACATATCACGGACTCAACTTCCCCTTTATGCCAAAACGTCTGACGCCACGCGTCGGGGATACTCTCAACCAGACATGAGCTCCTATACTGAACTCTAGAGGCCGATGCCTCTTGTCTGCATATGACTTCTGGCGACTCTGTGCAGCCAGCATCCTCTCTCTAATCAGCGCTATTCGAGCCATATCATCACGAGACTTCTCTGGCGCTAACCCATTGATACTTCTAGGCTCATCCCAGCATAAAGGTATACGGCACCTACGTCCATATAGTGCCTCATAAGGAGCTATCCCAATAGATGCATGCCAACTGTTGTTGTATGAGAACTCAACAAGTGGGAGGTAGTCAGACCATCTATGTCCCCAATCCAACACACAAGCTCGCAGCATATCCTCCAAAGTGTGGATGGTCCTCTCTGACTGACCGTCTGTCTAGGGGTGAAACGCAGTCATGAAGTGCAAACTCGTCCCCAAAACAGTCTGATACTGCTGCCAAAACCTCGAGGTGAATCGTCCATCTTGATCAGAGACGATCGTCCTCGGTACACCATGGAGCCTCACTATTTGTCTAGTGTACTGCTCAGCCAACCTACTCACTAGCCACGTCTCTCTGATAGGGATGAAACGTGCCGTCTTTGTTAGTCTATCAACAACAACCCAGATGGCATCAAAACTCTTATTGGGTCTCAAACCAGTCACAAAATCCATGGAGACGTCCTCCCACTTCCACTGCGGCACTGGCAGTGGATGGAGCTCACCTCCAGGTCTGCAATGCTCTATCTTGACCTGCTGACAAGTCGCACACTGAGCCATAAATCTGGCTACATCGGGCTTCAGCCCTCCCCACCAATATGAACGTCTCACATCATGGTACATCTTACTCGTACTTGGATGTATAGAGTAAGGTGTACAGTGAGCCTCCTGTAAGATCCTCTGTCTCAACTCTGCATCAGCAGGGACACAAATAAAATCATGTCGCCTCATCAATCCATCAAGTCCAATGGAAAACTGTGGTGCCTCTCCACGAGACATCCTCTCTGATCCTCATCAAGGTCGGGCAAGTCCCCTGCTTTTGTTGGATCTCATCCAACAGACTAGGTAAAACCTCTAAAGTATACAACTATGCATCCTCAACAGGAAACTGGATGTCCATCTCTAGCCAAGCTAGATCCCTCTAAAGCTGAGGCTGTACAGTCAATCTCGCAATCGCCTTCTCTCGAGGCGTCTTCCTGCTCAAGGCGTGAGCAACCACGTTCACCTTTCCAGGATGATACAAAATCTCAAGGTCAAAGTCCTTGATCAACTCAAGCAATCGACGTTGGCGGTTGTTCAACTCCCGCTGCGTAATAATATACTTCAGACTCTTATAGTTTGTGAAGATCTGACATGTAGCACCATACAGGTAATGTCTCCAGATCTTCAATGTATGAACTACCGCTGCCAACTCCAAATCATGAGTCGGGTAGTTCTCCTCATACGTCTTTAGTTGTCGAGACGCATATGCAATCACTCTACCTCTCTACATCAATACACATCCCAAGCCTAGCTTGGATGTATCACTGTAGACCACAAAATCATCTGAACCCTCTGGCTGTGCTAGGACAGGAGCAGAAGTCAAACACCTCTTCAACTCCTCAAAACTCTGAGTACACTGGTTGGTCCACGCAATCCGGGTAGTCTTCCTCAAAAGACTCGTCAGTGGACGGGCAATCACAAAAAATCCCTCCACAAAGCGTTTGTAGTAACCGGATAGGCCAGGAAAGCTACGCACTTCCTTGACGTTCGTCGATGTCGTCCATGCAGCAACAGACTCGATCTTCGCGGGGTCAACCATAACCCCGTCGATGGAGACGATGTGTGCAAGGAAAGCAATCTCAGACATCCAGAACTCACACTTAGAGAGCTTAGCATACAACTCTCGATCCCTCAAAATCTGCAAAACCGTCCTCAGAGGACCGGCATGCTCCTCTCTACTACGAGAGTACACCAAAATATCATGAATAAAGACCACCACAAACTGATCAAGGAAGTCGATGAATATACTGTTCATCAACTCCATAAAGACTGCTGGGGCATTCGTCAGTCCGAATGGCATCGCTACAAACTCGTAGTGTCCATAACGGGTACGAAATGCCATCCTGTGTACGTCCTGCTCTCTCACCCTCAGATCGTCAATATGAGGCAATGGGTACCTGTTCTTGACGGTCACCTTGTTCAGCTCTTTGTAATCTATGCATAACCTCAAAGATCCGTCCTTCTTCCGCACGAAGAGGATAGGTGCTCCCCATGGTGAAACGCTATGGGGTATGAAGCCCTTCTCAACCAACTCCTCGAGTTGCTTCTTCAGCTCCAACATCTCGACAGGTGCCATACGGTATGGGGCCTTCGAGATAGGTTGCATGCCAGGCTCTAACTCTATGCTGAAGTCCACAATCCGCTGAGGCGGTAAACTCGACGGCTCAGCAACTACATCTGTAAACTCGCAGACCACTGGAATATCCTCCAGAGCTGGACTCTTTCCATCCTTCATGGCATAGCACCAGAAGGCATCACAACCCTATGCAACCTATCTAGCTGCTCGTACGACATTGATAACCGAACCTGTCTTCCAAAGGTCCCATCCCCGGAAGACCTCAATCTGACCAACCTCGGTAGAGACTATAACAGTCCTTCTACCAACATCCAAAACTGCATGGTGTCTACGCATCCAGTCCATACCTAATATGACTTTATCATGCATCAGTGGCATGACTAAGAAGTCAACAAGTAAAACACAAGTCCCTAAACGAAGGGGACAACTACGTATCTCACGGGTACCTCGGACCCAACTACTATTAGGTAACCCTATAGTAAAGGGTATCCCCTCTAAGGTAGCTAAACTCAGACGCTCAACACAAGTATCAGAAATAAATGAATGCGTAGTACCAGTATCAAACAAAACTCTAACAGGTAAACCATGAAGCAGAATGGTATCTGTAGCAGCCGATGCAGGTGGATCCTCTACACTCCTCAACTCAAAAGCTCACCCTCGGGCTCCTCTGGCATCACTGGTGCCAACATCTCTACCTCTACCTCTACTCGGTCTTGGAGCAGAACCCTGAGTAGATGGACGCTCTAGGACCCTTTGTTGTCCCTGTGTCTGTTGTTGAGGTGTCCTCTGACCACCTCTTGCTACATTGGCAGTGGAAGAACCCTGCTGAGATGCTACTCCACCCTGCCAACAGAAGGCAGCTCGATGTCCTTGTCGGCCACAGGTAAAATAAGTCACAACTGGTCTAGGACAAGCTGGCCTTAGATGACCAGGGTCACCACAGTTGTAACACTGACGTCCCTTATCTGCAGTTTGTGCGGACGAGGGGTAACTCTGATGCCTCTGGTCTCATCTAGATCCAAATGCTCCTCCAATTCCACTGGTCTGCCCAGTGCACTGCTTCTTGTCAGACCGTCCCGTCTGAGAAGCTCTCCTTTGACTTGCTCGCTCCCTCTCAAAAGCAGAAGCCCGGTCGTGGTAATCAGCTAGGCACTCACAATGAAATCCCGCCATGTATGAACGTGTGCTCTCTCTCAGACGACGAGAGAACAAATACATATGCTGGTCCTCAGATGGTGCAGCTGGACCCAGCAAAGCTAACTCGGTCTAGAAGCGGTGGATGGCATCAGTTATAGGCCTATCCTCAAAGCCAGCCTCCACAAAATCCTTGAGTTTCTCCCTCCTAAGAGAGCCAGGGCAGAATTGCTCTCTAATCATGCGCCTCATGTGGTCATAATAGGTAACTCTGGTCCGGACAGTCCTCCACCACTGGTGTGCAGGGTCACGAAATAGAGACTGGACTAGCTCTATTTGTTTGTCCTCAAGACATCTCATAGACTCCAAAGCTGAGTCTACATCTCCAATCCACAGTTCAGTCTCTAACCCAATCTCTCTTGAGAAGTGTGGTACTCTCTGCTGGTGAATGCCTTCAATCAGGCATCTGATTGAGGTCCTCTGGTCTCCACTTGAACTCGAACTAGATCAGTAACACGTGCAGGTGCAACTAGCACCCGTGTCGCTTGCTGAGATCTCTCAGAAAATCTTTCAGGTACTGGTAAATCTAGGGCTCGCCTACCAACCCTAATATCCTCCTCAAAACGTCGGAGGTACTCTCTGAACTCCGGTCCTCCCATGGAGACACGGTCAGCGTCATCAGCCTGAGCTCGATGTGAATGATGTCTCACAGATCCACTACTCCTCGTCTCTGGGACGATACTCTCTGTAACCTCCTCATGTATCTCCTCCACCATTCGTGGATCAGCAGCGAAAACTGGCCCCACATCTACCACGCCCGGAGGACGGGGTGGTCTACCTCTACCTCTGCCTACAACGGCAGTAGCTCTAGTCCGAGCCATCTACGGGGTATACATACCTAACTTATAGGGCTCTATATAGGCCATAAGAATAGATATATATATATATACTCAACACAAACACATACATAGTCCATCATACATATATACATATCATATCTATACTACAGAGATCCATAGCAGGAGTGGCGACTTTTCGTACATCTAACCCAAAGCCACATTTAAAACCAAAACCTTTAAAACGTCAGATCCCATGTGGGTTTTGTTTATTTTACCTATCAGACCTCGTTGCAGGTACCAAGTGTCATTGTTGTCAACCTAGGCTCTGATATCAACTCTGTAACACCCCGAATCCGTGGGACTCGGAGTGCCACATTGGGCTAGGATCTCACAATGGATCCTGACCCTAGCTTGACAACAAGTTCACTGGACCTTACAACATGGCAGTGACTGATATAAAACAAATATATAAAACTATATAAAACTGTATAACCCAAAAGGTAAGACAACATAGCCGAGTACAAAACATAACACCCTTACACAGGAGGTAACAAAAGACCAACCTGATGCAAGAGGAAAAGATAATAAACCCAAAAGCCCACACAACCTATGTACAAGACGTCCTCGGCCTGCCACTCTACTAGATCACCCCGCAGCATGCCTATCCTGTGGGGCATCTACAACATGGTAATAAACCATTAGCTATCCATACACATATACAGGGTAATGCATAAGCACAATAACAAGTAAGGGAAAATAAACACATCAGCCTGCTTCCACTCATTTACCCATTTAATCATCTCAATATAATGGTCATTCACTCAAATCGTATATATATAATACATATGAAACTATGTGACACGAGGACCGATACATTCTCTCCTCTGAGCCTGCTAGCCAGCCGTACTAGTATCGGTCACACAATCCGTGTACCCTATGAGAGTTGATTGCGCCCTTCTTGTAAACCGGTCTGACCTAACACAAGAGAACCTCCCAGACTCCACGGCGGGATGAAAGGGAAAGGTTATCACAACCACGCATACGGAGCAATCAATAAAACATAGGTCGGTAAATACGACATCACATGTTATCATAGAAAACATACAAGCACACACCACTCATGCAAACACCTAGTATAAGGATGGTAGCTAAGTAAGTCCTACAGACTTACCTCAACCTCGATCACAACTCAACCACGATCACCTCTACACTGGAGGGACAACACAACCTATAAACAAGGCATTGGGAGATATATCAGACTCCTAACCACATCAGTGTCACACCTAGACCCGAAGGAATCTAAAGGATCAACCTCAACCTCACTCACAACCAAACGAACCTCAAAAGTAATACAAGGCATAAAACGATCATAAACATCATCAACATACATGTGTGACATACATATATATACATCCACATAAGCCAAATCATGGCTGAACATGATCCAATCCTAAGGAAAGCTAAACTAAGCTAAGGAAAGATAGGAAAGATGAAGAAAAGAAGAAAGGAAGTGGAGAAGCCATAAAAGATTACCAACAAGCTCTCCAAGAGATTAACATAGCACCAACAACACCCTCAAGCTGGCTCCATAAGGCACAACATCATCATCAACATCAAGGCTGTAACACCCCGAATCCGCGGGACTCGGGATGTCACATTGGGCTAGGATCTCACAATAGATCCTGACCCTAGCCTGACAACAAGTTCACTGGACCTTACAACATGGCACTGACAGATATAAAAACAAATACATAAAACAGTATAAACTGTACGACCCAAAGTAAACATCAACATAGTCGAGTATATAAAACGACATCCTCACATAGGAGGTACAAAAGATCATCCTCACGCAGGAGGGGAAGCACAACAACCCCAAACCAACCACCTAATGTACGAGAGTCCTCGGCCTGTCACCCTACCAGATCACTCAGTAGCGCCTAACCTGTAAACATCTACAACACGGTATGAAACCGTTAGCTAACCATACATATATGAGGTAATGCATAAGCACAAGCACAATCATGAAAGATAAACACATCAGCATGCTATCACACATTTACCCATTTATTATCTTTATATAATAACCATTCACTCAAAAACCGTATAAATTATAGATAGATGAAAGTATGTGACACGAGGACCGATACATCCCCGCCTCTGAGTGCAATGTCCAGCTGTACGAGTTTCGGTCACACAATCCGTGTACCCTATGGGAGTGGATTGCGCCCTTCTTGTAAACTAGTCTGGCCCGACATCAGAGAACCTCCCAAACTCCACGGCGGGATGAAAGGGAAAGGTTATCACAACCGCGCAGTGGGGCAGTCAATAGAACATAGGTCGATAAAAACGACAACTCATGCTATCGTAGCAAACATATAAAGCACACACCACTCATGCAAACACCCAATATAGGGATGGTAGCTAAGTAAGTCCTACGGACTTACCTCAACCTCATACAAACTCAACCACGATCACCTCTACACTGGAGGGACAACACGGCCTATAAACAAGGCATAAAGAGATATATCAACCATTATTCATCAAAGGGGTCACACCTAGACCCAAAGGGATCCATAAGGATCATACTCAATCTATGAGCCTCACAACCAACTAAAACTCAATATCTCAGCATAGCTCACAATTCCTTAAATCTCAAGGTAGTATCTAATCAACATTCCTCAATCTCAATTTTAATCCTAATTTAATTAATTAACCTTTAATTAATTAATTAAATTTCTCCAAAATAACGTTTTGCCCGCAGGCAATTTCCAAACCCACCTGTCATCAGATTTCATCAAACAAACTATCCAGAATCACCAGAATAATATAACGACCATAATGGAATTTCTAATTATCCATTTTGACAAGCCTAAACTCAATTTAGGCCAAATCGCAGTACGGAAAACGAATAAATTCATAACTTATTCGTTACTAACCCGATTGACGATCTGAAAGAAGATTCGGAATCACAACGACGCAGGCTACGCATGGAAAGCATCAAATTCATCGGAATCTGAGCAACGGAACCATCCTGGTGACATATATGCTCGACCAGCCCTCCATATACTCAGAAATGCAGAAACTCGGTACCGTTATGAAGAGAATGAAGAGAGGAATCCAGAAACTCAAACGGAATTGAAATCGGATTAGAAACGGAGAGTAGATTTGAGTTTGAAGGTTAAGAGAAATCAGAGCTTTTACGAGGAAACGTGAAAGTAAATGAATTAATAAAGGATTTTTCGCTATTTATAGTGAAGAAGATAATTATCCTTTAGTAAAGTCGATAATTATCCTTTAACCGATCCAAAGGCGGGACGAACCTCTTTCTCCAAAATTCTCGAGATTGGAACATTAAATTTGGAATATTGTAGGGATAATTATTCCACAACTGCCTCGGAAAACGTGTATTCCTAAACCGTCTTTCTTAGCCGTTAAGAAACGAAATAGCGACTCTTTTGGCCGTTTTGCCTATCCATGTTATTTCATATCTAGGACATATCCGATGTCCTGGTCATTTCTATCAACTGCATTTTTATTAATTGGAGCTCCCAAATGCTCCAAATAACACCGGAGGGTAAAAATAATTACCCGGGGGAAAAAGTAAAAATTTCCCCAAATGTCCAAAATTACGCGAGGAAGATAACGGTGAGACTCATACTCATCACTTGCGAAATCTTCGCGAATTATAAGTCAATTACTATCAACGATTAAGTTAATCAACATTAATTAGAATTCGAAATCCTAGCTATTACAAAGGCTAAGCCAAACTAGGCAAGATCTCTTACAAAACCTCAAACCAAGATCAACCAAGGTGATCCAAGAGAGGAGAAGAGAAGAAAGTGTGCGTAAGGCGAGAGAGAGAGATCTGAGAATGTAAACCCTCATCAGAGGTAAGGGAAGAAGATATATATATAAGTGAAAAGGGTAAAACACGATTCAAAGAGGTCAAAGAAGGCGACTGCAGCACACAGAGCCGCGGAGGCGGACCTTGTGAGCCGTAGGGGCGGACAAGACTAGGCGTAGGGGTGCCCCCTGGGTCACGCAGGGGCGGCTCAGGCATAAACCTGGCCCCTCTGCTCCCTTTCTCAACACTCAGCAACTAGGCTCTTAGAACTTCGAAGGCGGTGCAAGCACCGGGACGGGATAAAGACGGAAAATTAGATTGAAGTGAACATTTAGGGCCCATTTGATTTTAACTCCGGAATCGAAAATGGAATGGAAACGAATCTAGTTCATACGTATACCCTTATTCATGAAAATTTTTGGAATCATTCCTTGTGGTTTGAAGTAATTGGAGTAGAGTTTGATTACTTTTAATACCCTATAGGGTAATAAAATGTGGGGAATCAAGGGCAATTTGCCTTAAGCCACAAGGAATGATTTCATAAAATTTCATGAATAAGGATATAGATATGAACTAAATTCGTTTCCATTCCGTTTTCGTTTCCGGAGTTGGAAACAAACGGGCCTTTATTGTTTTTCTTTCTTTCATTAAATATTCTTTATTCCCTCTATTTGTTCTTAATTATAATTTTGTGCCCAAACTTTTTTCTAATCGCCACGTGGACACTATACTATGACCATAGTTTTCGCTGAAAAAATAATCCCTACTAAATTTTGTTTAGCAGTAAATAATTTCTATACAAATTGGTGATTCAAAATTCAATTTATCATTTTTTATTGATGGACAATAGTTCATACCATTCTTAATAAACTTTTCAATACATAACTTTTTAGTGGTTGCAATGACTTAACCTGTATTATTTTTGTAAATTGACCGATCTTGATAAATCAATGATATATTATCGAAAGAAAGAAATTAAAACGATAAATATAATAGGAAAACAAATTATCATATATTTTTTTATATTTTTAATAAGATATTTTATATTGTTCACAATATCTAATATACGATCGGAGCTAATGTGTTCATGATGTCGCATCCGTTTGAGCCCAATCAGTTTCTCTAGATACTTATTTTATGACTTTTGTTGTTTATTTTTGTTGTTACCTACATAAATAATAAAACAATGAGTTAAATTATGATAATAATAAGATAAAATTGATAATCTGAATAACTGGTTATTAAAAATGTAAAAAATAAAGTCAATATATAATAGTTATATGGTTCATAAAGAAAATATTTACCGTTGAGAAAATTTGATGTGTTTAATCAATTTCTATGATAATATGTACACGACCTATGTGTATTGTGAATTTCAGAAGAGAATCATTGAATATATCGCCGGTACCTGAGCCTATAATAAAAATAATATATAAATTTAACGTGTTAGCAAAGTACAGATTTATAGTTTTAATTAAATTGTTAATGAAAATATAAATAAAATATGATATTCATAAAAAAAGTAAGGGTTAAATAGTTATATACGCAATAATGTCGCGGTTGCATCACATTTGTTGGTGAGTGGTGAGTTATGATGACATTTGCATTTTAAAACACAACCGAAACGTTGATGAGGTGAACACTCTGTTCCACGGCACCCCTTGACACAATTCGTATAGCAATGTTTATTTATCTTCATCTTCTTGATAACTACAATAATAAATTATGAAAACATAAAGTATAGTGGTTAATTAATAGGTGACATGAGAATTTATTTTTTTGCTAGAAAAAAGTGATTTAATGGACTAGATATTTTGATAAATCGAAAGATAAAAAATATTCGATGAGTTTGAAATGGTATATGTGATTGCTTAAGTAAATTACACTACTTATCGTTGGGGACGGTTCATTTTTTTGTTCCAATTGATATTTTGGGTCGAAATGGACCGACTCGAACCCGAACCAGAAAATCTTCATGGGACCAGTCAATAGAAATAGAAATGGTCTAAAACTTGGGCAAAAAGGCCCAATTTTATTAAAATAAAATTGCTCCCACAAGTGTAAGGCCAAACTGAACCGGAACAAGAATTGAATATCATATCCGCTCCAATTGTAACTATAAATTTAATAGACTATTGTCACACCGACAAATAAAATTATAAAAACAAAAATATCTTGAAGATAATATATTTACCGCTAGATGATTCCACTTGTATGGCCATTATCATCAAGGCCAAACAAATTAGAGTCAATGTAACTTGTTTGTTTCCTTGTAGCGTTGTCATGGATGATAAAATAAACTTGCTTATTGTGTACAACTATTTGAGGTACTGAAATGTTTTCTAGAAGGCTGATATATATAGGGAAAGTGAGATTGCAATACTATGTATAATTTAGAAAAAGATCAATCAATGTAATCTATAAAAATCTTATGCTTCAAGATAACTTTTTATATGATAAATTACTATTTTCAGTATGGAATTACAATGCACATAGACATATAGTAGTCATTTTGTATTTTATATACAAATATATTTTCTAAATTTTTTAAAAGGTATAAAATAAATGAATATGTCTCTATATAACTTAAAATCTACATTTCGAGGTTAAACCTTTTATTGTAAAAAAGGAAGTTGATCGGTGAAAGGGTCTCATGGATGGATGAATTTTCACAAATAATAATTTAATAAGCATATATCTATTAAGAACAATATCTAGTCTGTATTCAATAAGCTATTTTATCTTGACATGTGATTTTTTAAGGCGAAGAGAATAAACATATATTAATATATGTTGAAAAAACCTCATATTTTAAAAATCAGAGTGGTACAAACAATGACCTCACAATCAATCTAACGCTAGCTTGACAACAACAAACGTAAATCTTGTAACAGGATACGATTTATAAAACTGAAAAATAATTATTATGCGAAAATCATGCCATGAAATGAAACTATCAACCTCAATACTAAATGATACCTAGCTAACTATCATAATACTAGTCGGAATAGAATACAACATTATTATTATAAATACAATCCGATCCTAATTAGTACGCAAACTCTACAAACCAATGATAGCATGTTTTCATGTTATGTTTGTACATGTGTTTTTGCGTGATTTTTCCTCGTTTTGCATGATTTTGGCATTCATATCATAGATAAAACTTAAAAGAAGATATTTAATCTCCCAACCACTGTAAGGAGTAATCATCACCTTAATGGAGCAAAGGAAGGAAGGAAAGCAAGCTTGATCATTCACATGAAGCCAAAGAACCAAGATACCCCAAGTCTAGAACCTCAAGTGAAGACTCACTCGAGCAAACAGGAAGGCTTTCACTCAAGCACAGAAGAATTGTGTATGAAGCGTCATCGTTGCTCGAGTTTACCTCATCTTTTGAGCAAAGAAGACCCAAAACTCGAGTAAAGAAGACAACACCTCAATCGAGCAAAGAAAAACTAGTTGCAAGAAAGCTATTGTTGGCGTGGACCCTCAAGTGAAAATTCACTCGAGCAAGGAATACATGCTTACTCGGCCAAAGAAGACGCAAATCCAAAATGTCAAAGTCTCTCGAGTTTACTACATCACTCAATCAAGGAAGACACAGAAACTAGAAAGAAAAAGACATGCCCTCGAGCAAGGTAAACATTGTTGAGTCGGTTGAAAACTCAATGCTTAGAGGAACCCACTCGACTAAAGAAGACTTGCCACTCGAGGTTTCCCAGGGTCATGTGAAATGCAACTTGCATAACTAACTCTTGCAATTTGATCAACTTGATTCCGGGGGGACCACGACTTCTAGGCTTATATAAGGGGCATTTGACTGATTGTAAATATACTCATTCACATACACATCTCTCTTGTACTCTCTTAGTTAGTAGTTGGATGCAAAACCAGCAATTTGGAGGTTGAATTGGCAGAATTTGGATCACATCAAAGGAAGAAGCATTGGTGTTCTTCATTCTTGTTCTTGCTAGATCTTATAATCAACTTGTTTTGCTAACAACTTTGGATTGATAAGTCCAAATTCGTCCATTGTTTTTCCTACATTCCTCATTTGTTGTCTAATTTGTAAAAATGCCAATTGTTTCTACTGTGATCATGTTTATATTGTCAATGATGAGGGAGTAGTTCCCTTGCTAGGTTGTGGGGTGAAAATCCCCAAATCATATGCTAGACTAGTATTGTTCATATGTTATGCTTAAGATTTGACGGGAAACTAAGCATGTTAGTAGCACATTGTATATATTTAATCATGAATGAATGATATTTAGGTTAATCATACAAGTTGAGACTTATAAGTAATACGAGGATGATTGTGCAATCTTGAGATGCTAATCCTGCTAGAGTAGAGTGGCTATGGCCGAAATGATTATCATCCTATTTTTGATGTTAATGTCCCAATTATGGTGAAATTGGATAGTATAAGCAAATAACAAGCACCATATGATGCTTAAATTGTCTAGTTTTATCATAATTGTGAACTAAACTTCCTTAAATAGCATGAAAATAGTAAACACCATGTGATGGGTATTAGTTGACAAAAGGCCATATATTATGACAAAACTCAACTAATTACGCATGTTATGATGTGAGACCATCCCCAACTCTACATCAAGGAACAATTACTAGATCAAGGACTAAAGCCTTGAAGGTCAAGCCAACTACACCTCCTTCGGATTCAATCACGAAAGGAGCAATCACCAGGTCAAGAGAAAAGGCTATTCAAGATAAAGTTACAAGCATACTTACAACATTTACACTCAAGGAGACCCTACTTACTCTTAGGAATCCTTTGGTGACAATACTGAGTGTTATGGAAGAGCCAAGCCACGACCAAAAAGAGCCATCAAGCATAGAAGGTAGATAAGATGAAGGAAGAGACTCAAAGCAGGAAATCTCGGTCGACCTCCAAGAAACTCGGCCGAGATTTCCACCCGAGATTTGCTCTCTAACCCGCGCTTGAAGATTTGTCCAATATCTTCTATCTTTAGCAACTACATCTTTTATATTTTCTTTCTTTAACGCTCTCAAATAATCTTATGGAAATTGTTAGTTTTGATCCTATCCTTGGGATTAGTATTTTTGTATCTTTTAAAGATATATTTCCTAGATTATCTTTTAAAATACATCTTTCTTAGTTTTTATAGAAGGATCTCCCTTATAAATAGCCTTAGAGAGGGCGATTGTTTGTAATATCCGAAATTTTTATTCCGTTTAATTCCGTAGCAAACCGGAATCCGATCATCTTTCCTCGTTCTACACCATCTCAAAGTTCCATCATTTTATGTAACTTCACTTCACATAAAATGATAGAATTTTTATATCAAACCCTAATCTATCAAACCCTAGTTTATATCATGACATGTCCTTCACAATGTCATGACGTCCTTTTTACGATACCAAGACGAGATCATGACAAGGCCATGCATGGGCTTGGCAAGACAATGACGAGTTTTGACAAGGCTTTGACAAGACCTTGACAATAGCAACCCACTCTTATTCTTACCTTGTTTTGCCCATTGTGATTCTTATTGGATTCACTTGTCCAGCCCTTTGCATCTCCCTTGCTGATGGATTTGAGCTGCCCACGAAGCCCAGCTAGAAGCAGCCCAGTTTATCCCTCAGTGTGTGCTGTCCAGGAACGTGTAGCAGCCGTGAAGATAGGCAAGAACCGTCAGCTCCTTCTCTCCCCCATCTCTTTGTAACGGCCCGGAGATCACGCAAAAATCACAACACAGAGCTCCTTTCCTTTTCAGCCACGCCTTTTCTGTCCAGGTTCACGCAACGATCTTGCCTTCCTTCTTCAGCCTTCAGTCGCCAACCAACACCAGCCGACGCCACCCTTGCTGCCTGGAAGATCTTCACACAACCAACATCTTATTCTCTTCTGTACAAAGCGTTCCGCTGAAGCCTTCCCTGAGCACGCCAGCCGTCTTGCTCACCAACCTTCGGACGCCATCCTTCTGCACACAATGGTCTTCCCTGCTTGCTGTAGAGCCATTGGGTAAGCACAACAGACCAAGGCGTCTCTCCTCTCGACTGCTTCGACAATAACCAACGACCATCATCGATCTAGTGAGCCTTCCTTTCTTTCAGCCTCTTGTCAAACTCACAGGTTAACTTCCTCTTCCCCAAACCTTGCGAAGTTATCTAGTGCAGCAGGGTGCTATTGGATCTAGTAGTTTTCGTCTCAGCGCTTGCAAACCACAATGGCCCAGTGGACATCGAGCTTGGATCGTCTCTATGCGTCTGGGAGTAGTTGGGTAAACAGCTTTCCTCCCCTGTCTGAGTAAGCAACTGTGTTGCCTTGGCTGTCAATATGTGCAAAGAAATAAAGGTGGTTTAAAGCAAGCCATGGCCCCTCCTCCCTCCTTGTCGAGATTATAGTGAGTATGACATGCTCTTCCTTCCCTCCGTTTACATATATATGCGTAGCTGCTGCTAAGCCATCATAGAACCATACATTTCAGCCAAAGGAACAACTACAAAGAGCTGTTACACCTTTTCCAGCTTTCCAACATTGACAAACAGCCAACTTTGGATCCAAATTTGGGTATGTTAGACACCTCCTTTCTTTCTGGTTTTCGGGTATGTTGTAGTCAGTGTTGCATAGTATATCATACTAAAATTTGGGAACAATCGGAATTACGGTGTGAGAGTTATAGTATCCCGAAGTTGGCTATTCATGCAGTTTTTCTTTAGTGTGCTGAGTTTGAGGAAATTTGCTTGAGATGCAGTTTTTTGGAATAAATTCGGAGGGGTTATTGACTTCTGTTAGACTTGAATTTCTGACAAGTTATAGTTGATATAGTATAGTAGATCATACTAAAATGTTAGAGGAATCAATGCTACGGTTTGAGAGTTATGGTGTCTCAAAGTTGACACCTCACACAGTTTTTATAACTGTGCTGAGTGTTGGTAAAAACAGCATGTGATGCTGTTTTGAGAGATAGTTTTGAATAAGAGTTTGATCTCTGTTTGACTTGAATTTTGGATATGATATAGCTTGCATATTGTGGTGGAACATATTAAAATTTGGGATGAATCCAGTAAGTGGTTTAGGAGTTATGAATTTTTGAAGTTGAGACCTTAAACAGTTTTTTGGATATTTGTTGAGTGCTGGAATTATCTGGGTTGTGCAGTCATGTTTGAGCTTAAGTTTGGATACATTAGAATCATAATCTACCGTTCAGTTTTTAATATGTTATAGAGTGTCGTGCATAGTGTGGTGTATCAAAAGTTGGGGTTGATCCAACGGTTGGATTTAGATCTATGAAGGTCCAAAGTGGACTGGCTGAGCAGTTAAGAAATACTCAGTTTTGGCTAAGTCTGAATTTCTGGTTTAGGAACTGACTTTGAGAATTTGTGTAGAAGTGATTATTATGTATTTTTGGGAAATTCTGACTACTATGGATAGAGTGCATAGTATAAAAGACTTAGAGATTTTTGTTAGACTTTTTATATTTTTATTCGGTTCTCATATCTTAAGCCGAAGTCGGACCTTGACGACTTTTTATGAAAGTCAAGAATGTAGTTAACTCTTCTAAATCTTTAGCAAACTTTCCTTTGAGAGTTTGAGTGTGGTTTTGAGTTCCAAAGAATAGTTTGGAACTTTGTTATGGAATTTTATGAAGTTTCGGGACCAGGGGTAAAACAGTCATTTATCCGTATAAGAGTATTTTGATAATTTAGCTGATGATAGAGTTAAATATCTTAGAAGTCATAGACTTCTAATTAAGTGGGATATATTATTGATCCACTTGCCTCTTATAACAGGCGGTTGAGTTCCTGCGGTTACCGACCGAGTCGAGATAACGAGATTATGTTTGAATTCAGGTAAGTCCTTTGGGCTTACTTTGATAACTTCTAGATATGAGTATGAATAATGGTACTGGTGTGTGAATGAGATGTTATAGTTATATTTTAGTAATAAATACATACCGACCTATACCTTGGCCTAAGAGTAACGGGCGGTGGCATTCTGCTCAATTAGCTTGAGGGCGTTGGGGGTTTCTTTAGGGACTAGTCCACACTCGGTTTGTAGTGATGCTACCGGCGGAGGTAAGCTAGACCTACACCCAGTTGGATAAGGAACGGAGGCGAGAACTCTTTAGATTTCTCGTGCCACAATTGTAAAATGGAATAAGGTGACTCACTTAATGAACAGATAATAACCGGTTTGTGTGCCAGCATGATGATTGTTTTATGTTATCTTGAGTGTGTTTGTGCTATCCTTATTCTGCTTATATTTGGATTGTTAGCTAACGGTTTATCCGTGTTGTAGATTTGTAGAGATAGACAGTTGCAGAGTGATCCGGAACGGATGGTCAGCCGGGTCCACATACTCATTAGATGGGGACGGGGGAGTCTTCCATACGGCATGCATGTTATGTACATATATATATGTTTGTAAGGCTGTCACATGTGTACATTCATACCATAAAAATATTATGTTTTAAAATTGTATTAAATACATTTGTGGCTTGTTGTAAGATCCTAGTAAAGTTGTTGTCAAACTAAGGTCGGGACCCACTGTGAGGTCCTAACCAGTAACTCCCCGAGTTCCAAGAATTTCGGGTGTTACAACATGGTATCAGAGCTCTGGGTTGGCAACAATGGCACTTGAAATCTTTTAAAAGACCGAATGTATAAAATCACTAGAACCCGAAAGGGGTCTAAGATTTTCAAAACGGATTTTTGTTTTTACACACGTGCATAGTCGGGTTGTTGGGTTAGTAGTACGTCGGACCACCATCGTTCTCCGTGGATCTCTGCAACTTGGAATGATAGGTGTTAGTATATAGAGTTATATCGATATGTTTTAATGTATGATTATACATATGTATATGTGTAGCATGTTAGCATCCTAAAGGATATTTTAGATCCTTTAGTTGTGATATCATGAAGCGATTATCGCCTCATGATAAATCCGTAGCGGACATGAAGAATTTTCAACACGAGACAATGGATTCAGACCTAGGATTGAGTATTATACTCTAGTGGGCGTCCTGGCGACCCTATAAATCATCCGGAGAACGGGTGGGCAAGGAAGTAAAGATGTTGAGATAATTTCACCACAAGTGCAATCCGATGAGAAAGAAAATCCCGAGTCAGCTCACATAGAAGGAATAGGAAGTCATACAAGGGACTTGGTCGTATGAAGCCGAGAGATGAATTAGAATAACCACGTAAGATACGACAAAAGATCAGATTAGAGATAACAATAAGGGAACAAGTATCATATAGAACGGAGTACAACCAAGAATTTCGGAGTGAAGGACGTTGCCATCAAGGCGGACGGCACCATATGCAAGCATGGACATGAAAGTACAAAGAGAATAGGGTGTTGACCCAGTGGTGAAAGATAAAAGGGTACAAAGATAGAGAGTGAGTTTAATGACGATAAATAGAATGTGTAACCATGGAAGCAAGTGGAGTCCTCCAAGGATACGAGCATTTTGAAAGAAACTTCGACATAAGTGTCAAAGAAACTTGAAGACTAAAACTGTGACAACTAAATTCCATAAAAGTATCATGATCAAAACAAAACCAATTAAGGAGAAGAATGTGGGAAAATGATATTGGTGGACTAAAGAGTCCACGATAACTTCTCATTCACATAAAGATTTAAGTTACCAATACTAACGGTCTTATTAGAGAACCGCAAACAGACGATGAACAAAGTAAGAAAAATCGTGAAGACACGCTTACAAGTTATTGTGGAAGACTTGACGAACTCCTTGACGACAGATAAATGCTATAAATGGACTCAGAAGAGTATAATGATCTCGAAAGAAAACAAGAGAGGTGAAGACTATGGAAGGAGCTAAAGGGATATTAACAAAGAAACTGGAAGAGATAGATTTTCACCAAGGGTATCAAACTTCAAAAGAGATAGAAGAACAATAAGTCTGTGATCTTATAGAAGGGCAACTACAGAGTAGTGATAACTGCTACATAACACGTACGGGTCAACTAGTAGTAATTGGTTGACAGATAAGGAGGATAATTATGAAAGAATTTTATAAACATCTGGAGGACCCTTCAAGAGATCAACGGCGACAAATGTGAAGTTAAATCGGTACACGTGCTAGTAACATTAATATTAACATGGAGTGAGTCGAGTTAGTAACTCTAATTAAGAACCTAAGAAGGAAGACTAGCCAAGAATGACCCTTTATGTTAATTGAGACCAAGGGAACTGTGTAAGTGATTTACTACCTACTGGCTAGGAAAAAGGTACATATCACAACTAGTACAGATGAATTATAAAAGGAGAACTAGAGGAGTAAGTATACACTTTGATAAGGTTCTATGTCAGTCAAGACAGAGTGTGTGTAACCATTCATACAAGGTAGGATGAAGATTCTCTTACGATCATTGGGGAAGAAACCCTTATGACCAAGAGATGCACAGAATGAAGACCTACAATTGAGAGTAAGAGCGAAGATAGACTCCACAAGTGTAGAGGAGTTTTGACCTCGTCAGAGATATAAGAAGTTGTAAGGAATGACGATACCAGAATCAAAAGGAGTAAGAGGCCGGTAGCAGAGTCAATGGAGTTCAACAGAGCAATATTATAAACAATGCTAATGAAGGAACATGTGAGGATGACCTAGGGGACTCGAGAAAGAGAGTTGGCCTAAGGAAATGGAAGTGGGAAGGATAGAACGAACTAACGAAGGGGAAATGATTAACAGAGTAATTGATGCTTACCAAATTTTATGCTAGTAGAGCATGAGAAGAGGGAGTTCAGGATATTGATATAAGTCAACTATAGACTGACTGACGTCAACGGAGGACGTGCAAGTGTTTCTTTTGGTATTGAAGAGTTATGTGCCATTAAGAAAAGATAATTGTGACTGTAGATTTATGAATTAGCCTTACCGACGCCTTGGAGGATTTCCTCGAGTAGATAATGACAACCTTCTTTGATTAACTAAAGGCATGAAGAGAATTGAGTTAGAGATTTCTTACTGGCTGGTTAAGATCAAACTCCGGTTTGGTCAGAGAGTTTAGACCCATGTTAGAAGAATTCCAAAAGTAAACGGAAGATGTCGTCTTCCAACCGTCATCTTAGTTTTTTAAGGCAAATAAGGAAGGTATTGGGTACTTCATCCGGATAGGACGTAAGGAGTAATTGAGAGGAAGAATTTAGGGTGTCAAAAAAAATGTCCTTATGATACTTTAGAATGAGTTCTGATGTAATAAAGGTATTGTGTAGGGCCTGCACTAACAAGCTCAAGGGAGTAACTATCAAGTTGAATCGAAGGACATATAAGAAAAGGAAGCTACGGGGGTGTACTTACAGACCAGTACTCGTACATATAGAAAACATAATCTCAAGAGTAGAGTATAAGAAGAATTTTATATCAGAACAGATCCGTGTTGCGTTGCACGTCAGAGAAATATTATCGGTCTGATAGACGTGAGGGATATAAGAGTGGAATGTTGATGGTGTGTTAGCAATTATCGAGCAATTATGATCAAACGATGGTGAGGTAAGATTACCTTGTGCCTAGTGTTGTCATCGCGAATACATTCTACATCACCTAAGATCTTGATACTGCATAAGAAGCTTGAGTTGAACTAGAGATCTATAAAATAATATGATGACGTCGATAGAATACAAAGATTGACCACCGGATTTTGGTTGTTAAGTATATCAAGTTTAAGACTAAAAATGAGCAGATGACGGTTCTTTAATGGAGGAACCATATGACGGAGTCATATTATGACATAAGACCAAGTGAGTTATGATACAACTAGCCTTAAACACTTAGTAAAGTACCGGGAGATGTATAAGGGGGATATCCTAGATCGGATACCCGGAACCCTTCAGAAGATCAGAAAGAAAAGAATTGGAATAAATTACCTCAGGAAGGTCATCAAAAGATTTAGAGGTGAGTTAGTTAAGACAACCTTGTGAGACCTTACAAGCGGAGTTGAAAGTGAGTGAAGGACTAGTATTCCCCGCCCTTTATAAGAGAGCAACCCCATTGTCCACGGATTAGTTAGAGGGAATACCTACTAGACACGAGTTAGCTCCTCAGAATAGAGGATCGGACAGTTGGGCCGAATCATACCGGTGAGTTATCAGATAACCACTCTAGAACGTGGTAGCAAGCACTAATGAGGTATGTACGTGAAAAGATTTTCGGAGTCAGTGGTTTTGTGGAAAGCCGACGAGGCTACTTGAGATATTGTGATATTAGAAGATGTCGTAACCTTTCGGAGATCATTACAAAGATAGTTGTAACCTTGAAAACAACTAGTTGGGGCTTGACCCTGCAAGTGTGTGATATTGTATGACTACTTGTTTATTTCATGCTTGAGTTCTTAGTCAGGATGTGTGTTATCGGTGACCTTTATGTGCGGGATACTTATATGTGGAAACGATGGGTATGGTGCGGTAACAAGTAGATACCCTAGATTTGTACCTTGAGGGCTGACCTTATGATCGCTCCAAACGGTGTGTGCAAGCTTTAAATTTATAACCCTAGACTTAAGCTTAAAACAAGGATGCGAACCCGCAGTGTACGGGTCAATCGTAGTAAAAGCAAGAAAATTCCAGGGGTCGATCACAGGGACTCGGTGAAACAAAGTCAATACGGTATGCTATGTCAATTCTAACCACAAGAGCGATTAACACAATCAAAGATGAATGAGAAGTCAATAAAGCAAACATGCAATTCTAGGGATTAAAGCATCTAGTTGTGGTTCCAACTCAAGATCTATAGATAAGCGGACAAAGCTGAGATTTTTGCGTGGGGAAGGCGTTACTAAAGTGGAGTAGATCACCGGGTAAGTCTCACTACACACTAATCCTAAACCGTAACTCCTATTACCGGGTAAGTCTCTAGGAATCAAGATAAAGAACTATAACCTCAAACTAACATACCGTCTAAGGGAATAGAATCAACCTTTACCGGGTAAGTCTTAGGCTAACTCACAAAGACGGGATGGAAGCACACTCAAACCCCAATAAAGGGTAAACCTTTATTACCTACACTTATGATCGTTAATACACAAACTAAGGAATTACCGGGTAAGTCTCATCCTAAGCTTGCATTGAACCAGGAAGGTGTAATAAGAATAGGATTTGGCAAACTCTAACACTTAACTTTCTGTTTTAGGTCGGATAAGTCACCTCGGTCAGAAGAATTCCACCCCGGCCGAGATGTTCATCAACCGAACGAGATGCTTAGGGTTAAGGTTAAAGACTCGAACTTTCAGGATCCTACTGGAATCTAAGATTATTCTATCATTGTTTTTCCCACAACCTTCAGCCAATCACCCTAGAATCACACAAGAAAATTAGCCACTCATCATCATAATGAAATTATTAAATATATGGGAAGAAAGTGAATATTTGAACAAAGAAGAATTTAATGAAAAGACTTCAATAACTGAATCAAATATCACAACAAAGCGTTCCTTGGATAATAATCCAAAAAGACAAGGCAACAATTGAGGGAATTGAAGACAATCTTACAAAACCCTCCAATAAAGCTATAAAAGCTATGGACTTCAATCTTTCTTCAACCTTGAAAAAAGGTTCTTCGAAAGCTCCCAAATTGGAGTATGCTGCTGCTGCTGCGTAAACGACTCTCTTGCGCTGATAGCGGAATATAGCGGGTTATAGCGGGTTATAGCGGGTTATAGCGGGTTATAGTGGGTTATAGCGGGTGCCGGAATTGTGGAAAATCCGACCCTTTTTATAGGAAAATAACGCTCCAAAGATAATAAATCTTAAAAAGATATTTTCCCATAAATATAGGTAAAATATATGATTCTGCATATCTCCTTCCTTCCAGGAGCCAAGCCCAAAAATATAAGATCACTTTCCAATTTTAAAAGATCTCATCCAAGAATAAAATATTCTCGCCGCGTCCTAGGTGTTCGCCTCGGTCGAGTCGGTGTCTCTGGATCGCCTCGGTCGAGGTGAATCAATGGTCAACTGAGGTGAGTCACGACAGAATGTGAAATCTCTCGAATCTGCTCCAAAGTAAATCTTTAATCTATGGCTATGCTCCCTGGATGTAGCTCCAAATGACTCATGACTCCTTTTGCTCCTTTTTGATGCAAAACGTACCATATTACCTGCAATTACAACGAAACTAGGTGTAGACCTCGATTCTCGCAAAGGTAGATGAAATGGTAGTAAAATCACATAATGTACATACAAACTTGCAGATTATGAAAGATAAAACGTCCAAACAAATCCCAAAATATAGACTATAATTCATGCTATCAAAATACCCCATACTTAGCCCTTGCTTGTCCCCAAGCAAGTTCCTCATATAGAAGACAAGATAGAATGGATTAATAGTCATGAAAATCGATGAAAAAGTCTTTCAAAAACATTTTATGGTGTGCAACTATCATAGATCACTCTAAGAGAATACTTCCTGGAATTAAAAACTCAATATGATCAAAACATTTTATAAATATAAGAAAGTTGTTCATCTTTGCATAAAATCATAGAATGCATAATAAATCATAATTATCAAAATTAATCATGTATAATCCAGTTTAAACCGCTAAGCCAATCAACAAGCTCAAGGTCACAAGGACTTCCCAAAAGAAAGGTCAAGAAACGTGTAGGGTAGGGATGTATGTAAGGTAATGTGGTGCTAGAATCCGGGAAAAGGATGAACTTCACTTCCACCTTGACTTGCAACATCTTCCACCAATAAGCTTTGCTTATCTCACATTTTTTTTTCTCTTTTGCTTTTTTTACTTTACTTTTTGGGATGCATGGACAGAGGTGCACAATAAACGAAGCCTAGGAAATCTGCAATCATCAATTTCTCGAGATGCATCAAACCCTTGATGCACATACCATGACCCGTTAGGAATATCGCTCAATCCGACTTTGGCAAGACACAAACACCCGGCTATGTGAATGGTGCCGAGTTACTCATCTTCATGATTGACTTCCCCAAACCTAGAATTACTTTCTAGCACTTCACTTCCAGCCCACTTCTCAACTTTAACTTGCTTTCACCACTTCGCTTGCTTCCAAATTCCCGGATAGGTAAAGGGAGGCAAAATGTATATGAGGGGCTAAGCATGATCAAGAAGAAGAAGAAGGAGAAGATGAATTGCCTTGGTCTTTCCAAGAAGAAAGTGAGAGAACTTATCCTGCGGTGTCAACCTTCAAATTCAACATAATTTGGATAAAAACAAAGTATTAAACATGCCAATAATTTCAAACAAAGCATTTAGCAACTTAAACATATTATAAAACCTTTCAAACACATAAAGAATTTAAAACCAGTAGGTAAACAAAATCTTCACTGAGATCATATCTAGATAAATAGCACAAAATCGTTTTCGAAAACTTTCTGTTACGCACCTCGGTCGAGGTGTTCTTGGTTCAACCGAGGTGAAGTGCCTCGTTTCACCAGAACTTCCCCGGTCGAGGTCAAAATTTTTTTTTTTAAAACCATTTTTTTTTTTCGGTTTCGACGTTTTTCTCAATCAAATAACCTGTAGGTATGCATGTAATATCAGATAATCATATAAATGCAAAAGGGAAGCATAAATAAAATATCCGATAAATAAAATACATCAAAGGTGGTCAAATAACATACATCACGTAGTCAAATAAGTACAAATACCCCATACTTGAGACACACTGTCCCAGTGGGTATAATAAAAAGTCTAAACATGAGAGTACTCACCGGATAAAAGCCGAACTGCATAAAAGAAAATAAAGAAAATCCTGCAGCTCCTCAATAGTCTCGATCCGGTGGCGGTGCATATGGATACTGAGTCGGATCGTAAGGATAGCCCATGACACGCTCGAACTGAAGCTGGGCCATGATGTGCTGATGATGCTGCCGCTCCTGCATCTCGCGGATATCCAGCGATAATGCAGCATATGAGTCGATAACCTGATCCGTCAGGTCATCGATCCGTCGGTGAGCAGCTCGATCTCTCACTCCACGCCTCCTGCGTCTAGCAGGTCTGACTGGAGAAGTCTCAGCTGGTGCCGGCTCAGTGTCCTCCTCATCATCCAAGTCTATAATAGGTGGCGCGCTCGTCCCAGCTGTATCTGTCCCTGTGTCCATCGGGACGCCACCCTCTCTCTCATCTAATGTCTCCTCATCGTCGTCGTCATCCTCAGCTTCCTCCTCCTCCTCAGCTGCAGCAGGGGCAGCTGGTGCCTCTCTGTGATCCTCTATCAATGTATCCCAAGTTGTCTGCCAGAAATGCGGATCAAAGACTGTGAACTGTGCAGACCAGCGGATCCCCTGAGGTGCAGTCCGCTCCCATGGCATAGCGACGAAGGGTGTAGTCAGTCCTCGGGGAACCAGAATCCTCCGAGTGATCATCTCCTGTAGTCCGAGCGGCTTGGCAGCCGCCACCATAGTACACCTACTCAGATCCATATCCTGATAAGTAGCGATATGGGTCACTATCCCACCATAGCATATATCTCCCTTCCCTTTGGCCTTGATCCTGTGTAGATCCTCTGCCAGCATCAATCCAAAGTCGGGGAATCCACCTGTAACCATGCAGTATAAAGAAAAGAGCTCCCCCTGTCGGACCTTCTGGGGCGTCTCAGTACGCGCCAGAAGTGTCTCGCTGAAGATCCTGTGGGCTAATCGAAAAGCTAGATGGAAGATAAGCTTCTCCCTAGAATCACCAAGGCGCCACCTATCTGCATGCTCTGTAATGTGGGCAATCTGACCCCAGAACTCTCTAGCTACGGCTCGGGTCGGGAAGTCTACAGCAGTGGGGGCAGGGAAGCCAAAGATATCTCTCCAGTGATCTAGAGGTACTAAGAAGTTCCAGTTCATCAACCGGTACTTCACAGCTCTCTCTGTGGGGAGGTAAGTGAAGGAGCTAACAAACTCAAGGGTCGGCTCTAAGTAAGCTGGGGCTCGGATCTCAGTAAACTGATCCAGCCCGACTGTGGTGATCATCCTCCTAAGATCTCCATCAACGTGGAGACAGTCAAAAGCAGAAATGTCCAGAAATCTAGGTGCGATCACTGGACGGCTAGCAATACCCTCATAATCTACCCGGTGTCTCTCGTGGATCACCGGGATAGAAGGTCTGGGTGAGGGAGAAGAAGGGGAAGGAGAGGATCTATCTCTAAGGGCTAATATCCTGTCAGAACTCATCTTTAATCAACTCTGTCAGGCTACCTCGGTCACTGACAAACTTCAAGAATCACCTCGGTCGAGGTGCAGGTCGACTGGACCGAGGCGAAGACAGTCGCGATTCCAACTCTCAGAAATTCAATTCTTTTCCCCCAAAAATCACTACAATTGCTTCCTACGGGGTACTTAAGCTTTTCCTCAACAGATTCAAAGGCAACCAAAGCCCAAATCGAAGTAAACGAACGAGTTAGGGTTTCGATCGTTTTTACCTCGTTCCGGCCGATTCACTCGAATTTCTTGCAGATTTGTTGTTGCAATCGGTTCCTCTATCCTTCAATTGCAGTTTGGAAGCAGAAATCGTCGAAAACGAGCGAGAAACGAAGGAGGCGAGGTAGATCTGTCGCCGCGGTCGAGGAAGGTAAATAAAAAGTGAAAAGTAATTTTTTTCCCCTTTTATACTGTTACTTGATCTGCTGTCACCTCGGTCGAGATGGTCTCGACTGGACCGAGGTGGTATGGACCGAGGCGGTTCTGCAGAAACCCTAGTCGCCTCGGTTGCTCAAGCATCAACTCGGTCGAGGTGCTCTGACAGTAACCGAGGTGCTTCTGTCTTCTCAGAATCTCGAACTTCTGTCCTTCCAGTTGTGCTCCTTCCTTAGATATTCCCTGTTGTGTGTCCAGAACGCCAAAAACAAAGCAAAGCAAAGCAAAAACAAAAACTATCTAAGCTAGACTAGAAAACGGGAAAAGAAAGCAATACCTTGGGTTGCCTCCCAAGAAGCGCTTGATTTAAGGTTGCTAGTTGGACCATGATGCGTCTCAAAGGAGGTATATCGGTGCCACCTCCTCAACCGGCGTTTCCGGTTGGTACTTCTTAAGTCTATGACCGTTGACTTTGAAGCTTCCGCTAGTTTCGCCCCATATCTCAACTGCACCATGAGGGAAAACATGTTTCACAACATAAGGTCCGGTCCATCTAGATTTCAACTTACTTGGAAAAAGACGGAGGCGGGAGTTGAAGAGTAGAACTAAATCTCCTTCGTTAAGCTCCTTTGGAACGATACGCTTGTCATGCCATCTCTTCGTCCTTTCCTTGTAGATTTTGGCATTCTCATAAGCGTTCAAACGCAGCTCCTCCAGCTCGTTAAGTTCCAATAGTCGCTTCTCACCAGCCTCCTTGATGTCAAAGTTCAACCATTTGATAGCCCAATACGCCTTGTGCTCCAATTCAACGGGCAAATGGCAAGACTTCACATATACCAAATTATAAGGGGTGGTACCTATGGGAGTCTTGAATGCGGTCCTGTACGCCCAAAGAGCATCGTCCAATTTCATGGACCAATCCTTCCTCGTTCTAGAGACGGTCTTTTCCAAAATTGCCTTGATTTCTCTCTTCGAGATCTCGACTTGTCCACTAGTTTGAGGGTGATAAGCGGTTGATACCTTGTGGGTTACCCCATACTTCGATAGAAGTGCTTTAAACTTCCGGTTGATGAAATGCGTTCCTCCATCGCTAATGATGATGCGTGGAGTTCCATATCGTGGAAAGATAGTTCTATTCAAGAACTTCACAACCACCTTGGCGTTGTTAGTGGGAGAAGCAATGGCTTCAACCCATCTAGAGACGTAATCAACTGCAAGGAGAATGTAGAGGTTTCCTCCGGAGGATGGGAAAGGTCCCATGAAGTCAATCCCCCATACATCAAAGATTTCCACTTCTTGGATGTTATTAAGCGGCATCTCGTTCCTCCTTGATAAGTTTCCTGTTCTTTGGCATGCATCACAAGAGACAACAAAAGATTGCACGTCCTTAAATAATGTAGGCCAAAAGAAACCGGAACGCAATACCTTAGCGCATGTTTTATCGGTGCTAGCATGCCCCCCACAAGGAAGTGAATGACAATGCTTTATGACGCTATTAACTTCATCTTCCGGAATGCACCTTCGAAGCATCCCATCCGGTCCGCGCTTGAATAGCAGCGGCTCGTCCCAGTAGTAATGTCGTACTTCCTTGAAGAATCTTTTCTTTTGAGAGTACGTCAATCCGGGTGGCGTTTCCTGGCAAACAAGATAATTCACAATATCAGCATACCAAGGACCTTTATTATCAGAAAGTTGGTGGAGGGAATGGTCCGCCAACAGTGGGTGAATGTCAGAGAAGGGAGTAAGAAAATTGTTATTCTCAGCAATCTCAGTTGACATCATCTCGCCATCGACCTCGGTCGAGGCGCATAGGCGTTGACCGAGATGTTCTTCGGTCGCCTCGCTCAGTCCAGAAAGTGCCTCGGTCGAGGTGCTGCTACTGGATCCGAGACTGGAGATCTTCGTCTCCTGGATTAGCTTCTCAGTTTTAGCTCCTGGATACTCTTCTAGTGCCTTCAAGCTCCGTATATCTGCATCACAAGAAGCATCTATACCTTCCTCCATTAAACTGAAGCTAATAACTCTTTCGAGTGGGTCGTTAATAAGGATAGAGCTCACCAATTCTCTTGATTCTTCTTCATCGTAGATGTTGAAGATATCATCAGTTAGTTGCTCCCCTTTCATTGCTGCAAGTAGTGCGAACTCCACCTCATCGCCACCAACGTTGAATTTCAACTTGGCGTTCTTGCAATCCACGTTGCAACCCGAAGTTGCTAGAAATGGCCTTCCGAGAATAATAGGGACAGGATAATCTGCGGGAATGTCAAGTACAACAAAATCTATAGGTAGATAGAAGTTACCTAACTTGACCGGAACGTCTTCCAAAATGCCCACGGGATGGGTAATGGAGCGATCCGCCATGTAAAGTCGAATCTTGACCGGCTTGGGCTCTCCAAGACCGATCTTAGTGCATAGCTCCAGCGGGATGATGCTCACGCTGGCTCCTAGATCACAAAGGGCTTCACAAGTGACATCCCCAACTTGAATGGGAATGCAAAATGAGCCGGGATCTCTTAACTTAGGTGGCATCTTTTCCTTCATGATTTTGATAAGCTCCGAAGATTTAGATGTCATCCTAACTTCACCAACATCCTCCAGCTTCCTCTTCCTTGATAAGATTTCTTTTAAGAACTTCCCATAGGCGGGCATACCTAAAATAGCATCAAGGAAAGGAATATTAATATGTAGCTTATTCATCAAGTCAAGAAACTTACCAAAGTGCTTGTCTAGATGTGCTCTGGCTCTAGATTGAGGGAATGGAAGTGGTGGCTTATATGCAGGAGGTGGAACATAAGTTTCTGTCGTTCCTCCTGCTTTCTGTTGTTCCGCCTCGGTTGGCATCTCGGTCGAGGTGTTCTTCGACTGGATCTGGACCGAGGTGGTCTGCGTCGAGCGAGGTACTGGATCTGCAGTTTTAAGTCCACTCCTCGTCGTTATGGCCATGCATTGGCCCTTAGGGTTAGTTTCCGTCTTCGCTGGAAGCTTCCCTGGATCTCTTGGCGCTTCATTCGCCCTACTAGCAAGTTGTTGTTCGAAGGACTTTTGGGCCCTCGAAAATGAAGTCATAGAATTCTCCATAGCACTAAGCTTGATCAAGATTGCCTCCAGAACTGTGTCTTTCTTTTCTGGCTGGGACGAACTTGATCCTTGCCCTTGGCTTTTCAACGGAGTAGAAGAAGAAGAAGGGGAAGAGAGGAAAGGGTTAGAGGAATCATTAGAGTTGGAGTTTGAATAATTGTTACCGTAGTTTTGGTTATTCGCCCTCCAGTTGTTGCTATTGGATCCTCTATTGTTGTTGTTGTAGTTGTTGTTTCGGGGACCGTTGTTGTTGTTACAGTACCCGTTATTGTTGTTGTTCCTTTGCCCTGGCTCTTCCTTCTTAGTTTGAGCCATCAAGAGCTCCTTCAATTGCTTCACGTCATTCTTCAACGACGCGAGTTGATTGTTGTTGGGTTGAGTCTCTTGGAAGTTGACTCTTTTAACTCCACCTTCAGCTCCTTGGTGGGTATATTTCTCCATGTGCAAGGCTTGCTTCTCAATGAAGTCCCAAGCCTCGTCAATCGCCATGTCCATGAAGGTACCGGCGGAGAGTAGTTGGAGATTGAACTGGGTGCTTCCGTCCAGCCCTTTGAAGTAGATCTCCAACAACTCGATCTTTGGAATCCCATGATGTGGGCAATCCAAAAGGATATCCTTGAACCGCTCCCAAGATTTGGACAAGCTCTCCTTGTCCTTCATGATGAAAGCATTGATCTTCCCTCTCATTTCAGCGGTCTTTGAGGGGGGAAAGAATTTGGTTAAGAATTCCGTAGTCATCTCCTCCCATGTGCTAATTTTTCCTGGAGGAAGAGATTGATACCAAGTAAGAGCTCTATCTTTTAAAGAAAAGTAAAAAGGTCTTAGCTTGTAGTTGTTATTTTCAATTCTGGAAGGTCGCAAGGTTTCCATCAAGATCTCGTAGTTTTGAAGATGTTGATGCGGTGACTCCTTCTCTAGCCCTCCGAATTGGCATTGGCGAATCATAGATAGAACTTGAGGTTGAAGTTCGTAGTCATGATCCGCTGGATCTCCTAGGTTCACCCCTGGACGCCTCAGCTGTTGATTAGGGTCCATCCTTTGACCTAGGGTTTGTGGGATTCCTGCAAGAAGAACATCTCGGACTGGCATCCGAGGTGGAAGTACATCAGCCGGGGCGTTAGGTACTGGAATCTGCCTCGGTCGCGGGTCAACTACTGGATCCTGCATCGGTCGAGGATCAACAGGAGGATCTTCCCTCGGTCGAAGTAGAATCTGGTCTCGTATGACTGCTATCTCAGCTTCGATAGCTGCAGTCCTGGCGCGATTATCCTCTTTCTCTTGCCTTAGTTCTTCCTTACTGAGACGTAGCAGCTCTTGCGTCTCTTTTAATTCGGCCACAAGATCGCGATCGTCTTGTTGGGCCATCTTCGCTTCTCTTAAGCGTCGCTTGTATGTCTTTTCCGGTTCGGGATCGTATGGAACGATTTCCTTCCCAGCGCGGGTTCTTCGCATATACCTAAGAAAGAACCTGCAAAAAGTCGTCACTCAAGTAGAGTGGTTAGATGAAACGGGGCAAGCGCCCCAAGAGCAAACCGTACCGGCTCGGTCTAGACCAAGTCCCCGGGAACGGCGCCAAAAACTTGTTCGCTCCAAACGGTGTGTGCAAGCTTTAAATATATAACCCGAGACTTAAGCTTAAAACAAGGATGCGAACCCGCAGTGTACGGGTCAATCGTAGTAAAAGCAAGAAAATTCCAGGGGTCGATCACAGGGACTCGGTGAAACAAAGTCAATACGGTATGCTATGTCAATTCTAACCACAAGAGCGATTAACACAATCAAAGATGAATGAGAAGTCAATAAAGCAAACATGCAATTCTAGGGATTAAAGCATCTAGTTGTGGTTCCAACTCAAGATCTATAGATAAGCGGACAAAGCTGAGATTTTTGCGTGGGGAAGGTGTTACTAAAGTGGAGTAGATCACCGGGTAAGTCTCACTACACACTAATCCTAAACCGTAACTCCTATTACCGGGTAAGTCTCTAGGAATCAAGATAAAGAACTATAACCTCAAACTAACATACCGTCTAAGGGAATAGAATCAACCTTTACCGGGTAAGTCTCAGGCTAACTCACAAAGACGGGATGGAAGCACACTCAAACCCCAATAAAGGGTAAACCTTTATTACCTACACTTATGATCGTTAATACACAAACTAAGGAATTACCGGGTAAGTCTCATCCTAAGCTTGCATTGAACCAGGAAGGTGTAATAAGAATAGGATTTGGCAAACTCTAACACTTAACTTTCTGTTTTAGGTCGGATAAGTCACCTCGGTCAGAAGAATTCCACCCCGGCCGAGATGTTCATCAACCGAACGAGATGCTTAGGGTTAAGGTTAAAGACTCGAACTTTCAGGATCCTACTGGAATCTAAGATCATTCTATCATTGTTTTTCCCACAACCTTCAGCCAATCACCCTAGAATCACACAAGGAAATTAGCCACTCATCATCATAATGAAAGTATTAAATATATGGGAAGAAAGTGAATATTTGAACAAAGAAGAATTTAATGAAAAGACTTCAATAACTGAATCAAATATCACAACAAAGCGTTCCTTGGATAATAATCCAAAAAGACAAGGCAACAATTGAGGGAATTGAAGACAATCTTACAAAACCCTCCAATAAAGCTATAAAAGCTATGGACTTCAATCTTCCTTCAACCTTCAAAAAAGGTTCTTCGAAAGCTCCCAAATTGGAGTATGCTGCTGCTGCTGCGTAAACGACTCTCTTGCGCTGATAGCGGATTATAGCGGGTTATAGCGGGTTATAACGGGTTATAGCGGGTTATAGCGGGTGCCGGAATTGTGGAAAATCCGACCCTTTTTATAGGAAAATAACCCTCCAAAGATAATAAATCTTAAAAAGATATTTTCCCATAAATATAGGTAAAATATATGATTCTGCATATCTCCTTCCTTCCAAGAGCCAAGCCCAAAAATATAAGATCACTTTCCAATTTTAAAAGATCTCATCCAAGAATAAAATATTCTCGCCGCGTCCTAGGTGTTCGCCTCGGTCGAGTCGGTGTCTCTGGATCGCCTCGGTCGAGGTGAATCAATGGTCAACCGAGGTGAGTCACGACAGAATGTGAAATCTCTCAAATCTGCTCCAAAGTAAATCTTTAATCTATGGCTATGCTCCCTGGATGTAGCTCCAAGTGACTCATGACTCCTTTTGCTCCTTTTTGATGCAAAACGTACCATATTACCTGCAATTACAACGAAACTAGGTGTAGACCTCGATTCTCGCAAAGGTAGATGAAATGGTAGTAAAATCACATAATGTACATACAAACTTGCAGATTATGAAAGATAAAACGTCCAAACAAATCCCAAAATATAGACTATAATTCATGTTATCACCTTATGACTGGCGTATTTTAAGTTTCGGGACGAAACTATTTTAAGGGGGTACTGATGTAATATCCGAAATTTTTATTCCGTTTAATTCCGTGGCAAACCGGATTCTGATCTGTTGATCTTTCCTCGTTCTATACCATCTCAAATTTCCATCATTTTATGTAACTTCACTTCACATAAAATGATAGAATTTTTATATCAAATCCTAATCTATCAAACCCTAGTTTATATCATGACATGTCCTTCACAATGTCATGACGTCCTTTTTACGAGACCAAGACGAGATCATGACAAGGCCATGCATGGGCTTGGCAAGACAATGACGAGTTTTGACAAGGCTTTGACAAGACCTTGACAATAACAACCCACTCTTATTCTTACCTTGTTTTCAGCCCATTGTGATTCTTATTGGATTCACTTGTCCAGCCCTTTGCATCTCCCTTGCTGATGGATTTGAGCAGCCCACGAAGCCCATATAGAAGCAGCCCAGTTTATCCCTCAGTGTGTGCTGTCCAGGAACGTGTAGCAGCCGTGAAGATAGGCAAGAACCGTCAGCTCCTTCTCTCCCCCATCTCTTTGTAACGGCCCGGAGATCACGCAAAAATCACAGCACGGAGCTCCTTTCCTTTTCAGCCACACCTCTTTCTATCCAGGTTCACGCAACGATCTTCTCTTCCTTCTTCAGCCTTCTGTCGCCAACCAACACCAGCCGACGCCACCCTTGCTGCCTGGAAGATCTTCACACAACCAACATCTTATTCTCTTCTGTACAAAGCATTCCGTTGAAGCCTTCCCTGATCACGCCAGCCGTCTTGCTCACCAACCTTGGGACGCCATCCTTCTGCATGCAATGATCTTCCCTGCTTGCTGTAGAGCCATGGGTAAGCACAACAGACCAAGGCGTCTCTCCTCTCGACTGCTTCGACAATAACCAACGACCATCATCGATCTAGTGAGCCTTCCTTTCTTTCAGCCTCTTGTCAAACTCACACGTTAACTTCCTCTTCCCCTAACCTTGCGAAATTATCTAGTGCAGCAGGGTGCTATTGGATCTAGTAGTTTTCGTCTCAGCGCTTGCAAACCACAATGGCCCAATGGACATCGAGCTTCGCTGTCAATATGTGCAAAGAAATAAAAGTGGTTTAAAGCAAGCCAAGGCCCCTCCTCCCTCCTTGTCGAGATTATAGTGAGTATGACATGCTTTTCCTTCCCTTCGTTTACATATATATGCGTAGCTGCTGCTAAGCCATCATAGAACCATACATTTCAGCCAAAGGAACAACTACAAAGAGCTGTTACACCATTTCCAGCTTTCCAACATTGACGAACAGTCAACTTCGGATCCAAATTTGGGTATGTTAGACACCTCCTTTCTTGCTGATTTTCGGGTATGTTGTAGTCAGTGTTGCATAGTATATCATACTAAAATTTGGGAACAATCGGAATTACGGTGTTAGAGTTATAGTATCCCGAAGTTGGCTATTCATGCAGTTTTTCTTTAGTGTGCTGAGTTTGAGGATATTTTCTGTAGATGCAGTTTTGTGGAATAAATTTGGAGGGGTTATTGACTTCTGTTAGACTTGAATTTCTGACAAGTTATAGTTGATATAGTATAGTAGATCATACTAAAATTTTAGAGGAATCCATGCTACGGTTTGAGAGTTATGGTGTCTCAAAGTTGACTCCTCACACAGTTTTTATAACTCTGCTGAGTGTTGGGAAAAACAGCATGTGATGCTGTTTTGAGAGATAGTTTTGAATAAGAGTTTGATCTCTGTTTGACTTGAATTTTGGATATGATATAGTTGGCATATTGTGGTGGAACATAATAAAATTTGGGATGAATCCAGTAAGTGGTTTAGGAGTTATTAATTTTTGAAGTTGAGACCTTAAACAGTTTTCTGGATGTTTGTTGAGTGCTGAAATTATCTGGGTTGTGCAGTCATGTTTGAGCTTAAGTTTTGATACCTTAGAATAATAATCCACCGTTCAGTTTTTAATATGTTATAGAGTGTCTTGCATAGTGTGGTGTATCAAAAGTTGGGGTTGATCCAACGGTTGGATTTAGATCTATGAAGGTCCAAAGTGGACTGGCTGAGCAGTTAAGAAATACCCAGTTTTGGCTAAGTCTAAATTTCTGGTTTAGGAACTGACTTTGAGAATTTGTGTAGAAGTGATTATTATGTATTTTTGGGAAATTCTGACTACTATGGATAGAGTGCATAGTATAAAAGACTTAGAGATTTTTGTTAGACTTTTTATATTTTTATTCGGTTCTCATATCTTAAGCCAAAGTCGGACCTTGACGACTTTTTATGAAAGTCGAGAATGTAGTTAACTCTTCTAAATCTTTAGCAAACTTTCCTTTGAGAGTTTGAGTGTGGTTTTGAGTTTCAAAGAATAGTTTGGAACTTTGTTATGGAATTTTATGAAGTTTCGGGACCAGGGGTAAAACAGTCATTTATCCATATAAGGGTATTTTGATAATTTAGCTGATGATAGAGTTAAATATGTTTGAAGTCAGAGACTTCTAATTAAGTGGGATATATTATTGATCCACTTGCCTCTTATAACAGGCGGTTGAGTTCCTGCGGTTACCGACCGAGTCGAGATAACAAGATTATGTTTGAATTCAGGTAAGTCCTTTGGGCTTACTTAGGTGACTTCTAGATATGAGTATGAATAATGGTAGTGGTGTGTGAATGAGATGTTATAGTTATATTTTAGTAATAAATACATATCGACCTATACCTTGGCCTAAGAGTAACGGGCGGTGGCATTCTGCTCAGTTAGCTTGAGGGCGCTGGGGGTTTCTTTAGGGACTAGTCCACACTCGGTTTGTAGTGATGCTACCGGCGGAGGTAAGCTAGACCTACACCCAGTTGGATAAGGAACGGAGGCGAGAACTCTTAAGATTTCTCGTGCCACAATTGTAAAATGGAATAAGGTGACTCACTTAATGAACAGATAATAACCGGTTTGTGTGCCAACATGTTGATTGTTTTATGTTATCTTGAGTGTGTTTGTGCTATCCATATTCTGCTTATATTTGGATTGTTAGCTAACGGTTTATCCGTGTTGTAGATTTGTAGAGATAGACAGTTGCAGAGTGATCCGGAACGGATGGTCAGCCGGGTCCACGTACTCATTAGATGGGGACGGGGGAGTCTTCCATACGGCATGCATGTTATGTACCTATATATATGTTTGTAAGGCTGTCACATGTGTACATTCATACCATAAAAATATTATCTTTTAAATTTGTATTAAATACATTTGTGCCTTGTTGTAAGATCCTAGTAAAGTTGTTGTCAAACTAAGGTCGGGACCCACTGTGAGGTCCTAACCAGTAACTCCCCGAGTTCCAAGAATTTGGGGTGTTACATTATTAGATAGATTAGATTTGATATATTTCCACATATTTGTGTGACTTGCAGCTTTGCTTATGAAGTTTGTATTTAATTCATTCCTATTCAATCAAAAAGAGAGCCTTTGATTGAATCGTTGTGAAGTCCTTGCTAGATTGTTCTTTTGTATGTTAATCTTTTTTAAGGTTGGTGCTCATGGTCAATACTAGTCCCTCCTTGTGCTTGTCTTACTTAGAAGACCTGTGTAAGGTTAAAGAGGTAAGGGTTAAGGTAAGCTCTTCGTTAAGGGATTTTGTCACATCATTGATCAAGGTTCTTTGCGGGATAATCTTGGTTCATATCTTCCTTTACTTATCATTTATCATTCCATATTCATCTTCTTATCTTTCCATATCATCCACTAATCCATTTTCTGAGTTTTCAGAAATCTCGCCCGAGATTTTATAAGAACTGACCGAGATTTGCTTATGTCGTATACTTTCAATCTAGATTTGGAATTGTGGCTTAACCCCGCATCAAAGTGGTATCAAAGCTAAGCGATTGAAGTCCGTATCGAGTTTGAGTCAATTTTTATTTGAGTCTTCTTTGAGTCGTATAAAAATTGAGTCTTTTCTTGTTCTCCATTGTTGTGAGATTATTTGAGTTTAACGTTCGTCTACCTGTGCAAGTTTGGAAGAGAGAAAGACCATAGCCAAACACAAGCCAACCATTAACCTTGACCACCTCTCCCAACCCTACGGAAAGAGTGAAAAATTTTGTGCTCAAAGTTAAGATTTTATCAATTATGTGAGATCTTATCCATCCTTATCAAAGCAACGATATATACGCTTCTCCAACAATTAAAGATCACAAGGAAACCAAGGAGTAGGAGCCCCAAAGGTGATTGCTGAACATGGACATAAAGAGTCAATTTTTCAAGAATCTCGGCCAAGGCTCAAAAATCTTGGCCGAGATTTCACCCGAGTTTTGCTACTGTTTTCATTTTTCAAGAAATTTTTTAGGCATAATCTAAAGAATCCAAGTGCACCCTCTGCAAGAGTACAACAAAGGAATAGTTTATTTTACAACCTTGAATTAGTTAAGTGTCCTAGCCGTACCCAAAACCAATCCCGATTATCTCTCTTTCTTACTGCACAAACTCAATGTACGTTCTTTCTCTCTTCTAAATCTCTTGTATGCCTTTCTTTGGCCTCTTTTCTACTCTAAACACTTAATTCTTATTTCCTTGGGTGTGTTAGTTAGTATCTATACTTCCTAACATACTAGTGTGTCTATCCTCAATATTATTTCTACCTTGTTGTGTGTGGAATAAACTACCTACAGACCTTAACCATCTCAGAACACACGAACTTTTATCCGACCAAAAAAATAAACAAGAACTTTTATCCGAACCAAGTTGACTACTTGAGTAAGTCGAGGAGTTCTAGTGAAACCAAGACACCAATTAGTAGAGAATCATTAATCCATATAAGGCAATTACATCAAACCAGCTTGCGACAACACAACAAAGTGTGAGTGCGAGAGAAAATAAGAAAGGTACTTTCGTTTTCACTAAAATTACGAGTTTGTTGTTACTTTGCGTGCTTGTGTAGATGTTAGGAAAAGATAGTCCACACACATCCCAAAAGAGTGATACTCCAGAGCACGATTTCATGGAGATGTTCAAACAACTAATGACCACTATGACCAACATCGATAAACGATTAGAACAAGTTGAAGTAAGACCTAGTGTAGAATCTCGCCCGAGATTTGACTCGAGATCTGTCTTTGAAGTAGGCGGCAACTCCTTTACTCCTCCACCACCACCACCAGCTCCTGTACCAACGCTAAATCATCCCCCGGCTCAAAGTTACATTCATCATAATCAATTCTTTAACGCTAATCACAATCCATGTTTTGGTGAGGAGTTTGAGGAGTTAGGTGATTAAGAAGATGAGGGCATGAGGAGAGATTACCCCCAGTGTCATTATAATCCTCGAAGAGGACGTTAAAATGACCATTATAGACCTCCTCAATATAATGACGGACTTAGGAGAGTAAAGGTCAAGATTCCAAGTTTCGAAGGCAGATGCGACCCGGACGTGTACATGGAATGGGAGACTAAGATTGAACAAATTTGGTCTTTCCATAATTTTAGTGAGAAACGGAAGATCCAACTTGCTGCGTTTGAATTCCAAGGCTATGCTTTAGTTTGGTGGGATAATCTCGTTAATGAAAGAATAAGAATATGAGAACCAGACAACAACACTTGGGAACACATGAAGGCCTTGATGAAAGCTAGATTCATGCCTCCACACTACGGTAAGGAAGTGAGAAAGCGCTTAAAGAAACTCAAACAAGGTTCATTGACTGTTGATAACACGATTTATGACGTTAGTTTAGGCATCCATTTAGATAGTTTTTCCGATTATTCATGCATAGTTTGGAATTAGTTCATGACGTCTACGTTTAATTCATGCATATTGTCGAGATAGACGTCTACACGAACTATTGTCGGTTTTGTAGGTAATTTGGGGAACTTTTGGAGCTTAATCAATACATTCGAGGATCATTCCTCGAAGTGACAAACTTCCGGACTCATTAAGAAGCAAAATAGGAGCTAAGGAGAACACATAGGACCTTGTTGGTGCATGCCTTGCACCAACTCATGGCTTAACGATTAAAAGAGAGCCGTTTGACCAAAACCACGGCCCAGAGGCCATTTCCATGCCCGTGGTTTTCTCTGGACAGTTGTCCCACGATCTTCATAACCAACTCTTGCCCTTGATGGAGGATATAAGTGGTCTTGCAGGCTGATGCTAGGGGATTCTCTCCCACACTCTCTCATTCTACAACATTCGATTGGAGGCTACTCTTGGAGGGGAGCAAAAACACTCTCATTTGGAGAAGAAGAAGAAGAACACTAGTTTTAGAGTTTTCATAGCTTTTGAGAGATTTTTGAGTGAACTTGTTGAAGACATTTGCAAGGATTTGTAAGCAACGATTTGTACCTTCTTTTGAAGGGTTGTAAGTCTCTCGTAAACATATATTCATCTTGGTTTTCTTGTTTTACTTGTTTCGCTTTTCTTTCATTTCATTTTCTTGCTTTGGAAGCCATGAATGTTTGCTTGTTGATGTTGAATCTTAAGATGCATGTTGTTGGCTAAATAGTTGCGATTCTACGGTAATGGAATGATGGTTATGGCTTGGACTATGATAGAATAGACTTAATGTGTACCTTGGATGATTTGCTTGCTCGAACTTAACTGCTTTTACAAATCACGGCCTGTTTTAGCATAACCACGGCCGTGGTTTTGATTATCAACCCGTGGTTTTGTTCCTTTGTGCTTGTATTGATAAATCTGAATGTTAGGATGTTAGATTGTTGAAATCCTAGAGTTTATTAAGCTGAACCTAGCCTATGGTGACCTAATGCTAGTAAACTAAGTGAGAGAAGAGACCTTCTCGATCTTAGATACCGATGATGATGAACCCTAGGCAGTAGTGAGCCTCATAAGCCACTATTGGACTGAGTGTGCTAGGATTGATGTTTAGGATTTTCCTTCCCGAGACTTACCCGGTAAGGAGAGGTTAGATATCTAGATAACAATCCGGTTTGTGTATAATTCCCAACCTTAGGTTCCTAGAGACTTACCCGGTGATAGGACCTTAGGTGCGGGATTAGTGGACCATGAGACCTACCCGGTGATTGATCCTATTTGAGAAACATTCTTTCCCAAAATACCATAGCTAGTCCAAGGTTGATTAGAAGCTTGAGTCCATTGCAATAACCGTAAGTCCTAACCCCTAGAATCCGCTTTTCTCTCCTTGATCACATATCTCGTGTTTGTTTTGCTTGTTTGTGTTGCTAGCTTAGTTTGTTAACACATTTATATTCTTGCATCAATTGTGATCTTGATTAATCACCACAAAACCAACCCAAAAACATCATGATTTTCTTTTCTTTATTTCCTTCTCTTTTCTTAGACTAGATTTACACTATCCTTAGTCACTTATTTGATTCGATTTCCCCTTAGTCTTTGTGTTCGACCTCGGAATACTATCCTTGCTACAAAACGACCCATACACTGTGGGTTCGCTAGGAGTTAGGAAAAATATATCGAGTTATAAATTTAAGTCTTTTGTGCAACACAATCTTAGCGTAACAAGTTTTTGGCGCCGTTGCCGGGGACTAGGTCAAGATTGAATCATTGTTTGTGATTGTTTATAGTGTAGGTCTTTCTTGTTGCTTTTGATCTTGTTTGGGTTGTGTCTTTGAATTTTCAGGACATCTCTCATTCTTTAGGTGCATGTGAAGATCTCGTTGCAAGGATTTAGCTCCATTCGATCCCGAACCGGAGAAAACCCTTAAAGCTAGATCTAAGAGCATTAAGAAGAAGAAGGAGATGGCCGCAAGAGATCTTCAAGCTGAGTTGGATGATGCCTTAGAGCAAATTAGGCTAAGGGATGAACTCTTGGAGAATGAGAGGAGACTTGTCAATGATAGGCAAGAAGCAACTAGGAGGAAAATTGAAGAGATTAGGCAAGCTCTTGTGCAAAGGGAGCTTAATCGTCAACAACCTCCACCACCACCACCTCCGCAGCCGGCGGTTAATGTTCGGTTCGAGCCGATCATGATTGAGGAGCCACAAACGTTAGGGCAACGTATGGATCCAGCCCAAAGAGTGCACCGTCCGGGTGTAAACTTAGGAGATCCCGCAACCCATGATTATGAGCTCCGCCCTCAAGAGCTACAAATGATCCGGCATAATCAATTTGGAGGGATGGAAGGAGAGTCCCCCCATCAACACTTGATGAATTATGAGATCTTGATGGAAACTCTAAGGCCGCCTAGATTGGACAACAACAACAACAAGCTTAGGGCTTTTTCCTTCTCACTTAAGGATAAGGCCTTAGCTTGGTACCAATCCAATCCACTAGGACGTGTGAGTACTTGGGAGGAGATGACAACCGAGTTCTTGACAAAGTTCTTCCCACCTTCCAAGACAACCGAGCTAAGAGGGAAGATCAATACCTTCGTGATGAAGGATAGAGATAGCCTATTCAAATCTTGGGAGAGGTTCAAGGACCTCCTCCTAGATTGTCCACACCATGGGATACCGAGGATAGAGGTTTTGGAGATTTATTTCAAGGGGCTTGATGAGGATAGCCAATTAAAGCTTCAATCACTTTCCGGAGGAACATTCATGGAAAAGAATATGGATGAGGCTTGGGAGGTTGTAGAAAAGCAAGCCTTGGTGATAGAGAAGTACTCCCATATGAAGAGCGATGGGAGGAAACCGGGTGTATATGAAGTGAGTGAAGTCACCATGAGCAACTACAAACTCGATACAATCAACAATGAGCTTAAGTCTTTGAGGGAGTTGTGTGCCACAACCTTGAAGAATCAAGCAAGTCCTCAAGTGCATGTGCAAGCCAATTTGGCTTCTAAAGAGGAGAAAATTAACTACATGGGAATGGGCAACTTCAACAATTATCAAGGCCCTAAGAACTTCAACAACAACAACAACCGGCAATACAACAATTACCGGCCTAATCACAAGCATCCCGGGTTCTCCTATTCTAACCCAGATGGTGCCTTGAACCCTGCCGCTTCCACAAGCGCAACACCACCACTTCACAAGAGCCTCCACCCGGTTTTGCTCAACCTCCAAAGGATAGAACCGAAATGATGTTTGAACAATTGCTTTGAAGGTTGAGTGGACTTGAGAGCACGGTGACTTCCATTTCTAAAGCTCAAAAGGTGCTAGAAGCACAAGTGTTCCAAAAAGAGGGTGAAGCACAAAGGGATCCGCGAAAGCCTCCCGGAAGGACCGAGGACAATCTAAGAGGCCAAGTGTAGGCCATTACCACAAGGAGTGGGCTGAGCATTAAAGATCCCTTACCTAAAGGGAATGACAAGGGAAAGCAAGTGGTGGAGGAGGAAGAGCCATTACAAGAAGAAGGAGGCAAGAGAAAAGATGATGAGCCAACATATGTGGCACCACCTCCATACAAGCCACTGCTACCATTCCCACAATCACGAGCAAGAGCTCGTTCGGACAAACATTTCGGTAAAATCCTTGAAATGATGTCTAAATTGCATATTAACATTCCGTTCATGGATGCTATTCTAGGTATGCCGGCCTATGGAAAGTTTTTGAAGGAGATACTCTCCAACAAGAGGAAGTTGGAGGAGTATGGAGATGTGAGGATGACAAAGAGATCTTCCGAGTTGATACAAACTATGAGGGAGGAGATGCCTCCTAAAGTAAGAGATCCGGGATCTTTTTGTGTGCCAATTTGGGTTAGAGAAGTGCAATATGAAGCCCTATGTGATCTTGGAGCAAGTGTAAGCATTGTTTTGCTTGCACCTTGCAACAAGGTTGGGCTAGGAGAGCCAAAGCTGGTCAAGATGACCCTCTACATAGCGGACTGTACAATCACTCACCCCGTAGGAATCCTAGAGGACGTACCGGTTCAACTTGAGAAGTTCTATGTGCCAATAGATTTCGTTGTTTTGCACATCCCGGCGGACTACCAGGTTCCTATCATTCTGGGGAGGTCATTATTATGACGTTAGTCTAGGCATCCATTTCTATAGTTTTTCCCGCTATTCATGCATAGCTTGACATTAGTTCGTGACGATTTGCACGTAATTCATGTATTTTGTCCAGATAGACATCTACAAGGACTTTTGCATGTTTTGTAGGTCTTTTGGGAACCTTCGGAGCTTAATAGATACATCCCACACGCTTCCGGATTCATTGTGAAGCAAGTTAGGAGCAAGGGAGAACACATAGGACCATGTTGGTGCATGCCTTGCACCAACTCATGGCTCAACGATCAAAAGAGGGCTGAAACACCAGAACCACGGTCCCTGGCACTTCCACGGCCGTGGAATGGACCGTGATTCCCTCTGGACAGCTGGGACAGCTGTCCCACGATCTCCATAACCGAATCTTGCAAATGGTGAAGGCTATAAGTACTCTTGCAGGCTGATTCTAAGGGGGACCTTTGACCTCTCCACACACACCCTATTCCACATTATCTCATTTGGATTGGAGCTACTCTTGGAGGGGAAGAAACACTCTCATTTGGGGGAGAAGAAAAAGCACACTAGTTTTCATAGTTTTCATAGTTTTTGAGAGTTTTGAGTGAGTTTTGTTGAAGACATTTGCTAAGGTTGTAAGAAACATTTCAAACCTTCCTTTGAAGGGTTCTAAGTCCTTCTTAACTTTTATTCATCTTGTTTTCTTGTTCTACTTGTTTCATCTCTCTTTCATTTCATTATCTTGGTATGGAAGCCATGAATGTATGCTTGTTAAGTTTGATTGTTAAGATGCATGTTGTTGGCTAAATAGATGCGATTCTAGGGTAAGGAAATGATGGTTATGGCTTCGACTATGATAGGATAGACTTAAACGTACGTTTGGATGATTTGTTTGCTCGAACCTAGCTACTGTTGTAAATCACGGTTTGTTCTTGCAAGACCACGGCCGTGGAAGTGGATGAACTACCCGTGATTTTGTCTGACTTGCTTGTATTGATAAATTTGAATGTTAGGATTTTAAATTGTTGAAATCCTAGTGTTTGTTAAGCTTAATCTAGCCTAGGGTGACCTAATGCTAGCAATCTAAGTGAGGGAAGAGACCTACCCGGTGATTTCCGATCTTAAGTACCTTAGATGATGAACTCTAGGTAGTAGTGAGCCTCATATGCCGCTATTGGATTGAGTGTGCTAGGATTGATGTTTAGGACTTGCCTTCCCGAGACTTACCCGGTAAGGAGAGGTTAGATCCCTAGATAGCAATACGGTTTGTGTAGAATTCCTAACCTTAGGCTCTTTGAGACTTACCCGGTGATAAGACCTTAGGAACGGACTAGTGGACCATGAGACCTACCCGGTGATTGATCCCGATTTAGAAACACCCAATCCTAACATACAATAGTTGATCAAATGAATGATTAGAAGCTTGATTCCAATGCCATAACCGGAATTTCTAACCCCTAGAATCCGCTTTTCTCTCTTTGATTACTTATCTCGTGTTTGTGTTTGCTTATTTGTGTTGCATGATTAGTCGTTGTTAATCTTGCATGATTTGTGATCTTTGATTGATCACCATAAAACCAATCCAAAAACATTGAGATTTTTATTTCTTTATTTCTTTCTCCTTTCGTAGCCTAGATCTATACTATCCTTAGTCACTAATTGATTCAATTAGAGGCAAGAAGCAACTAGGAGGGAGATTGAAGAGATTAGGCAAGCTCTTGTGCAAAGAGAGCTTAATCGTCAACAACCTCCACCTCCACCACAACCGTAGCCGGTGGTAAATATTCGGGTTATGCCCATTGCTATTGAAGAGCCACAAACGTTAGGGCAATGTATAGATCCGGCTCAAAGAGTGCACCGTCCGGGTGTGAACTTAGGAGATCCCGCAACCCATGATTATGAGCTCCACTCTCAAGTTCTACAAATGATCCGGCATAATCAAATTGGAGGGATGGAAGGAGAGTCTCATCAACACTTGATGAACTATAAGATCTTGATGGAGACTCTAAGACCGCCTAGGTTGGAGAACAACAACCATAAGCATAGGGTTTTTTTCTTCTCACTTAAGGATAAAGCCTTGGCTTGGTACCAATCGATTCTACTAGGGCGTGTGAGTACTTAGGAGGACATGACAACCGAGTTCTTGACTAAGTTCTTCCCACCTTCCAAGACAACCGAGCTAAGAGAGAAGATCAATGCCTTCATGATGAAGGATAGAGAAAGCCTATTCAAGTTTTGGGAGAGGTTCATGGACCTCCTCCTAGATTGTCCACACCATGGTATACCGAAAATAGAGCTTTTGGAGATCTACTTCAAGGGACTTGATGAAGATAGCCAATTCAAGCTTTAATCTCTTTCCGGTGGAACATTTATCGAGAAGAATGTGGATGAGGCTTTGGAGTTTGTAGAAAAACAAGCTTTGGTGATAGAGAAGTACTCCCATAGGAAGAGTGAAGGGAGAAAACCGGGAGTTTATGAAGTAAGTGAAGTCACCATGAGCAACTACAAGCTCGATGCAATCAACAATGAGCTTAAGTCTTTGAGGGAGTTGTGTGCTACAACTTTGAAGAGTCAAGCAAGCCCACAAGTGCAAGTGCAAGCAAACTTGTCTTCCAAGGAGGAAGATGTGAACTACATGGGAAGGGGCAATTACAACAACTATCAAGGCCCAAGGATCTTCAATAAAAACCGGCAATTCAACAATTACCGGCCTAACCACAACCATCCCGGGTTTTCCTATTCTAACCCGGATGGAGCCTTGAACCCTCCCGCTTCCACAAGCGCAGCTCCACCACCTAAGGCTTCACAAGAGCCTTCACCCGGATTTACTCAACCTCCAAAGGATAGAACCGAGATGATGTTTGAGCAATTGCTTGGACGGTTGAGTGGTCTTGAGAGCACGGTGACTTCCATTTCTAAAGCTCAGAAGGTGCTAGAAGCACAAGTGTTCCAAAAGGTGGGTGAAGCTCATAGAGATCCGGGAAAGCTTCCCGGAAGAACCGGAGAAAACCCAAGAGGCCAAGTGTTGGCCATCACAACAAGGAGTGGGCTGAGCAAGAAGGACCCCTTACCCAAGGAGAATGCTAAGGGAAAGCAAGTCGTAGTGGAAGAAGAGCCATTGCAAGAAGATGGAGGCAAGAACAAGGATGATGAGCCAACATATGTGGCACCACCTCCATACAAGCCACCACTACCATTCTCACAATCGCAAGCAAGATCTCGCTTGGACAAGTATTTCGGTAAAATCCTTGAACTTATGTCTAAATTGTATATTAACATTCCGTTCATGGATACTATTCTAGGTATGCCGGCCTATGGGAAGTTTTTGAAGTAGATACTCTCCAACAAAAGGAAGTTGAAGGAGTATGGAGAAGTGAGGATGACAAAGAGGTCCTCGGAATTGATTCAAACTATGAAGGAAGAGATGCCTCCTAAGCTAAGAGATCCGGGATCTTTTTGTGTGCCAATTGGAGTGGGGGAAGTGAATTATGAAGCCCTATGTGATCTAGGAGCAAGTGTAAGCATAATCCCGCTTGCACTTTGCAACAAGGTTGGACTAGGAGAGCCATAGCCGGTCAAGATGACCCTCTATATGGCGGACCGTTCAATCACCCTCTCCGTAGGGATCTTAGAAGACATACCGGCTCAACTCGGGAAGTTCTATGTGCCAAAAGACTTCGTTGTTTTGGACATCCCGGCGGACTATCCGGTTCCTATCATCTTAGGGAGGCCTTTCTTATCCACATCCGGATGTTTGGTGGATTGCAAAAATGGAATTCTCTCTTTCAACATTGGAGAAGAAAATATCAAGTTCAAGCTATCCACAATGATGAAGGGGCCAACCCTTGGTGAAGATGTGTTCAACATTGTCGAGCAAGAGGAATGTAGAGAAGTTGTGAGCTCGATCTTGATCAAGGACCCCTTGGAGAAGGTTCTTAGCTTAAGTTTGATGGAGGAAGGGGTTGAAGATGATTGCAATGAAGATATCAAGGCCTTAGATGCATTGGAAAAGGAGACAAGAGCTGAATTTAAAGTGCACGAAGGTGTGCTGAAACACTGTAGGAATCACGGTCTGTCACCAAGAACCACGGCCATGGACTCACCCGTGGAACTCTCTAGAATGCTCCAAAGTGCCAGCTTCTCAGGTTCCACGCCCGGGGATTTGTCAAAGACCGTGATTTTGCCCGTGGTTTCTCCAGAAAGTGCCTTAGTGGTTGATCAAGCTTCAAGGAGCCTTGAGGAGTCTTCCATAGCTTTGGAATCATCTCAACCTACATTGTATGGAGCATCTCCAATCGATAAATGTCCTCCTAAACTTGAACTTAAACCCCCCCTCTCATCTTAAGTATGATTTTCTTGGTGAAGATTCTACATATCCGGTGATTGTTAATGCATGCTTGAATGATGATGAGTTGAATAGATTGTTGCATGAGTTGAGATTGCATAGGAAAGCTATTGGCTATACCATTGATGATTTAGTTGGAATTAAACCTTCTTTGTGCATGCATAAGATCTTAATGGAAGACAACCATAAACCTTCAATTGAATCTCAAAGAAGACTAAACCCTATCATGAACGAAGTAGTAAAGAAAGAGATCCTTAAATTGCTAGATGCGGGAATCATTTTCCCGATTTCGGATAGTAAGTGGGTTAGTCCCGTGCATGTGGTTCCTAAGAAAGGTGGGATGACTGTAGTGACTTATGAGAACAATGAACTAATCCCAACTAGGACGGTTACGGGATGGAGGATGTGTATAGACTATAGGAAACTAAATGTGGCCTCTAGGAAAGATCACTTACCTCTTCCCTTTATTGACCAAATGCTAGAGAGATTAGCTCAACATTCCCACTTTTTCTATTTAGATGGCTATAGTGGATTCTTCCAAATCCCTATCCACCCCGATGACCAAGAGAAAACTACATTCACATGTCCTTGGGGTACATTTGCATATAGGAGAATGCCATTTGGGTTGTGTAATGCACCCGCCACCTTTCAAAGGTGTATGATGGCCATATTTTCTGAATATATTGAAAACATCATGGAAGTGTTTATGGATGTTTTCTCTGTTTATGGATCTTCATTTGATGATTGTTTAGCTAACTTGAGTTTGGTGTTAAAGAGATGTGAGGAGACTAATCTTGTCTTGAATTGGGAGAAATGCCACTTCATGGTAATTGAAGGCATTGTGTTGGGACACTTGGTGTCCAACCGGGGCATTGACGTTGATAGGGCTAAGACAGAGACAATAGACAAGTTTCCACCGCCTACCTCGGTGAAGGGGTTAAGGAGTTTCTTAGGGCATGCCGGTTTTTACCGGAGATTCATAAAAGATTTCTCTAAAATTTCTAAACCTCCCACTAACCTACTAATGAAAGATGTTGAGTTTGTTTTCTCCAAGGATTGCCTTGAGGCTTTTTGTAGGTTGAAGAATGCTTTGATCTCCGCACCCATCATGCAACCTCCGGATTGGAGCTTACCGTTTGAGATCATGTGTGACTCGAGTGATGTAGCCATCAGGGCTGTTTTGGGACAAAGGAAAGATGGGCTTACACATGCCATCTATTATGCTAGAAAGACTCTAGATGATGCCCAACTCAATTATGCTACCACCGAGAAGGAGTTGCTAGCGGTTGTGTATGCATTTGTGAAGTTCCGCTCGTATCCTGTTGGAGCGAAGGTCATTGTGTATACGGATCATGCTGCGATCCGTTATCTCCTTACAAAGAAGGATGCCAAGCCTCATTTGATTCGATGGATCCTTCTTCTTCAAGCGTTTGATTTAGAAATCCGGGATAAGAAAGGGTCCGAAAATTCTGTGGCGGATCACCTTAGTAGACTCCCACCATTGGAGATTGAGACAGATGACATCCCGATTGATGATTCATTCCGGGATGAGCAATTGCAAATGGTGGAGGAGTGCTTGCTTCCAAATTCAAGGGGTAATGAGCCATGGTATGCCGACATAGTGAACTACCTTGTGTGTCAGGAGGTGCCACCCGGTTTGTCTTATGCCCAAAGGAAAAAGTTCTTCAAGGATGTGAGGCATTTCTATTGGAGTAAACCGCTCTTGTTCAACAGAGGACCGGATGGGGTCTTTAGGAGATGCATACCGGAGGATGAGGTGGAGAGTGTGATCGCTATTGTCATTCCTTTCCATGTGGAGGCCATGCTAGCTTACACAAGACGTGTGCAAAGGTGTTACAATCCGGGTTTTATTTGCCAAGCTTATTCAAGGACGTGCAAAATTTTGTGGTAGCTTGTGATGCTTGCCAATGGACGGGAAACATCTCAAGGATGAATGAGATGTCCTTTAACAACATACAAGAAGGGGAGATATTTGATGTTTGGGGTGTGGACTTCATGGGCCATTCCCCTCTTCTTGTGGAAGCCTCTACATCCTATTGGCGGTGGACTATGTTTCGAAATGGGTGGAGGCGATCGCTTCTCCCACAAATGATGCCAAGATTGTGGTGCGCTTCTTCAACCGAGTCATCTTCCCTAGGTTTGGAACACCAAGGGTGATCATAAGTGATGGAGGGAAGCACTTCAACAATAGGAACTTTGGGACATTTTTGGCTAAGTATGGGGTAACTCATAAGGTGGCAACACCTTACCATCCTCAAACTAGTGGCCAAGTGGAGATCTCTAACCGGGAGATAAAGGGGATACTTGAGAAGACGGTTTCTAGAACGAGAAAGGATTGGGCTATGAAGCTCGATGATGCTTTGTGGGCTTATAGAACCGCTTTCAAGACACCGATTGGCACCACCCCCGACAAGCTAGTTTATGACAAGTCTTGCCATCTTCCGGTGGAGATGGAGCATAGAGCATATTGGGCCATAAGGTGGCTGAATTTTGACCTCGAGAAAGCTGGTGAGAAGAGATTGCTAGACATCAATGCTCCTGAGGAGATCCGGTTGGATGCCCATGAAAACGCCCAGATCTACAAGGAAAGGACCAAGCGTTGGCATGACAAGCGTCTCATCCCAAAAGAGTTGACTGAAGGCGACCTTGTCCTTCTTTTCAACTCGAGGCTGTTGCTCTTCCCCGGAAAGCTAAAGTCAAGATGGACGGGTCCTTATGTGGTGAAGAAGATCTTTCCCCATGGAGCGGTTGAGATAGGAGGGGAGTATTGTGGAGATTTTAAGGTGAATGGGCATTGGTTGAAGAAGTATATTCCGGGAGCTCCGGTGGATATGATTGCCCCACTTCACCTTGAGTAAGACACCCCCGAATTTGGTCAAGCATGACCTTAAAGAAGCGCTTGGTGGGAGGCAACCCATTGGTAGACATCTTTCCCGTTTCGTTTTTGTTTTGGTTTTGATTTTTCTATTTTTGTGTGTTTTTGTGTGTTTGGATTTTGTGTGCTAGAGTCTAAGTAGCATGGAAGCCTTGCATGACATGTGGATGATGATGATGAGTCCCTCATCAATTGTGGGTGGAGCGGACGCGGAACTTGGACGGCTAGCGGTGTCTAGCGCGGGTCCCGACGCCATAACGAACACCTTGAGCTCTCTACCACCTTTGATAGATCATCCGCCATCAGTCCACTTGAGTGAACCCAAATACCGAAGAAAACCATTTTACATAATGAGGACCCTCTTTCACTCTTCTTTACTTCATTTACACATTGGGGATAATGTGTTTCTAAGTATGGGGTGGGGTTTTCATGATCACTTGCATGATTAGCACCTAGGATAGTTTCTTTTAGTCATATGTTTCATTAGGTTTTGCATTGTACGTATATATTTCGAAAATTCCAAAAATTAGAATATTTTAAAAAAATTTTAGTGCTTCAAAGCTTGGGTATGACCCTTATGATGAGATTGTTTTGTGAATTGTTTATGGATGGCCTTATGTGTTGAATTGATGCATGCATATGTGGACTTGAAGTTCTTATCTTGAATCCCATGTATGAATTGTGATCATGAATGTTTTCCTTGATTGGATTGAGGATTGATAGTCGAAATAACATGCTAGTCCTTGCACATCATTTAGGAGTGATTAAGACAATTCATCTTTCTCTACTTCTCATCTTGATCATGATTGTTTGAGCACCTCAACTGATATAAAATTTGACCTCTTTTGACCCATCCGGGAATAGGAGCATGCTAGTGTGTTGATGTGTGTGAAAAGCAAGTGTGGGGTGAAGTTGTTGATGAATGAATATGGTGAATGAAGTGCTGAATTTGTTGTGAAAAGTGTAGAAGAAAATATAGGTTTGAGGACTTTGGTTTTGATGACGAGTAACTCGGCACCATTCACATAATCGGGTGTTTGTGCCTTACCAAAGTCGGATAAACCGAATGTCCTAACGAGCCTTGGTATGTGTGCCCGTTGTAAGGCACCTCGGAAAAATCCCGAGGTCCACTAATCACCAAGGTTTCGGCTTTTGTACACCAATGCCATTGCCTCAAAAATAAAAGAAAAAGAAAGTGAAAAAGAAAAGAAAACAAAGAAAAGATGGAGAAAATATACACTTGTGGGGAAGTTGATCAAAAACGAAATTGTGGAGTTAGTTCCTTTCCCGGATTAGCATCACATGACCTAAAAGTTCCCACCTAATCACAACATTTCTTAGCCTCTTCTTTTTTAAGTCCTTGTGACGTAATTGCATGTGTGTAAGACTTAGTGATCTAGATTGGATGTACTCATGATCATCTTGGCTTCTTCATTTTCACCTTGCATGCATGCTTTTGAGTTAAGTATAATTGTCTTTCCATGCCTTCATCTATTTGATGCATGATTGCTTGTCCATTGCCATGAAACATGACTATGAAGGTGATCCAATATTAGAAGCACAATTCCAAAAAGATTTTGTTGTTTTTCTGCATGCATAAATCAAGTTATCTTTTAGTCTATAGTTGGGTCTTCCTCGGGGACGAGCAAACCTTAAGTATGGGTTATTTTGATAACACGATTTATGACGTTAGTCTAGGCATCCATTTAGATAATTTTTCCCGCTATTCATGCATAGTTTGACATTAGTTCGTGACGATTTCCACATAATTCATGTATTTTGTCGAGATAGACGTCTACACGGACTTTTGCATGTTTTGTAGGTATTTTGGGAACCTTTGGAGCTTAATCGATACATCCGGGGATCGTTCCTCGTAATGACAAGCTTCCGGATACATTGGGAAGCAAGTTAGGAACAAGGGAGAACACATAGGACCATGATGGTGCATGCCTTGCACCAACTCATGGCTCAACGATCAAAAGAGGGTTGAAACACTAGAACCACGGTCCTTGGCACTTCCACGGCCGTAGAATGGACCGTGATTCCCTCTGGACAGCTCGGACAACTTTCCCACGATTTCCATAACTGACTCTTGCAAATGGTGAAGGCTATAAGTACCCTTGCAGGCTGATTCTAAGGGGGACCTTTGACCTCTCCACACACACCCTTTTCCACATTCTCTTATTTGGATTGGAGCTACTCTTGGAGGGGAATAAACACTCTCATTTGGAGGAGAAGAAGAAGCACACTAGTTTTCATAGTTTTCATAGTTTTTGAGAGTTTTGAGTGAGTTTTGTTGAAGGCATTTACTAGGGTTGTAAGAAATGATTCAAACCTTCCTTTGAAGGGTTTTAAGTCCTTCTTAACTTTTATTCAGCTTGTTTTCTTGTTCTACTTGTTTCATCTCTCTTTCATTTCATTATCTTGGTATGGAAGCCATGAATATATGCTTGTTAAGTTTGATAGTTAAGATGCATGTTGTTGGCTAAATAGATGCCATTCTAGGATAAGGAAATGATGGTTATGGCTTGGACTATGATAGGATAGACTTAAACGTACCTTTGGATGATTTGTTTGCTCGAACCTAGCTACTGACTTGCTTGTATTGATAAATCTGAACGTTAGGATGTTAGATTGTTGAAATCCTAGTGTTTGTTAAGCTTAATCTAGCCTAAGGTGACCTAATGCTAGCAATCTAAGTGAGGGAAGAGACCTACCCGGTGATTTCCGATCTTAAGTACCTTAGATGATGAACTCTAGGTAGTAGTGAGCCTCATAAGCCGCTATTGGATGGAGTGTGCTAGGATTGATGTTTAGGACTTGCCTTCACAAGACTTACCCGGTAAGGAGAGGTTAGATCCCTAGATAGCAATCCGGTTTGTGTAGAATTCCTAACATTAGGCTCTTTGAGACTTACCCGGTGATAAGACCTTAGGAACGGACTAGTGGACCTTGAGACCTACCCGGTGATTGATCCCGATTTAGAAACACCCAATCCCAACATACCATAGTTGATCCAAGGAATAATTAGAAGCTTGAGTCCAATGCCATAACCGGAATTTCTAACTCCTAGAATCCGCTTTTGGGACATGTTTAGACTGTTTATCTTCAATAATCTACGTGTTTGAATGTATATTTTGTGATTATATTGTCATTACATCTACCTTTGCGGGAATCGAGGTCTACACCAAGTTTCGTTGTAATCGTAGGTAAAATGGCACGTTTTGCATCAAAAAGGAGCTAAGGAGCAAATGAGTCATTGGAGCTACATTCAGGAGCTTAAAGAGGAGCTCAGGAAGCAAGGAATTCACAAAGAAGATTTATTTTGGACCAGATTTGAGAGATTTCACTTTCAGCTGAGAGTCACCTTGGTTGACCACAGAGTCACCTCGACCGAGGTGATCTAGAGGAGCGCCCCGACCGACGCGAACACCCTGGACGCGGCGAGATATATTTTATTTGGCTGAGATCAATTATTTTTGGAAGGAGAGATCTTATATTTTTGGGCTGGATTTCTGGAAGGAAGATCATATATTCTGGAGATCTATTTTAGAGATATGGATATATTTTATTAGGATATTATCTTTTTAAGAAATTATTATCTTTGGAAGATAATTCTCCTATATAAAGGGTTGGATTTTCCACAAATTCAACCATGCTTAGAGGCTGAGAGCATCCAGCAATTAAGGGATTTTCTGGAGTTTTGAAGGAAGCTTGAAGGAAGTTTGAAGATTGAAGGGAGGAAGTTCATAGCTTGTTATAGCTTTTTAAGGGGATTTGTAAGACTTCCTTAGATTCCCTTTTGTTTTATTGTCTTGTTGGATTTGTGATCCAAGGAACGCTGATTTCTCAGATATTTGATTCAGTTATTGAAGCCTTGTTCTTCTGGTTTTTGTGCTCAAATATTCATTCTTTTCCCATATATTTGATTATTGCTTTCATGATGATGAGTGGCTAATTTCTTTGTGCGATTCTAGGGTGATTGGCTGAAAGTTGTGGGAAAAACAATGATAGAATAATCTTAATCCCATTAGGACCCTGAAAGCTCGAGTCTTTATCCTTAACCCTAGAACATCTCGTTCAGTCGATGAACATCTCGGCCGGGGTGGAACTTGATTGACCGAGATGACCCGGTAATTCCTTTGTTTGTTTACCCATGATCAGAAGTGTAGGTAATAAAGGTTAGAGTTTGCCAAATCCTATTCTTATTACACCTTTCCTGGTTCAATGCAAGCCTAGGATGAGACTTACCCGGTAATTCCTTTGTTTGTTTACCCATGATCATAAGTGTAGGTAATAATAGTTTATCCTTTATTGGGTTTTGAGTGTGCCTTCATTCCATCTTGGTGAGTTAGCCTGAAAATTACCCGGTAAAGGTTGATTCTATTCCCTTAGTTGGTGTGTTGGTTTGAGATTATAATTCATTTCCTTAGTACCTTGAGACTTACCCGGTGATAGGTTCTTTGGCTTCGGATTGTGAGTAGTGAGACTTACCCGGTGATCTATTCCGCTTTAGTAACACCTTCCCTTTGCAAAACCTCAACTTTGTCCGCTTATCTTGAGATCTTGAGTTGGAACCACAACTAGATGCTTTAATCTCTAGAATTTGCATATTTCCTTTAATTGACTTTATTATCATCTTTGATTGCTTTAATCACTTTTGTGGTTATTAGTTACATTGACAACCTATACTTGGTTTGTTTCACCTAAGTCCCTGAGATCGACACCCCGGAATTCTTGCTTTTACTATAATTGATCCGTACAATGCGGGTTCGCATCCTTGTTTTAAGCATACTTCTTGGGTTATAAATTTAGAGCTTGCACACACCATTTAGAGCGAACAAGTTTTTGGCGCCGTTGCCGGAGACTTGGTCAAGACCGAGCCGGTTACGGGTGTCTGTCGGGGCTATTGCCCCCGTTACTACTAACCACTCTACTTGAGTGACTTTCGCAGGTTCTTCTATTTAGGTTTATGCGAAGAACCCGTGTTGGGAAGGAAATCGTTCCGTACGATCCCGAACCAGAAAAGACATATAAGAGACTCTTGAAAGATGAGAAAATGGCCAATCAAGACGATCACGATCTTGAGGCCGAACTGACGGAGGCGATGGAACAACTGGGCCTCAATAGGGAGGAATTGCAGCGTGAAAGGGAGGAAAATCGCACCAGAGCTACAAAGATTGAAGCAGATATGGCTGAGTTACGAGCTCAGATCTTGCCTCGACCAGACCCTCGACCTAGGCAGGATCCCGCTCCAACTGCCCCGGCCGAGATACTTCCACCTCGGATGCTAGTACGAGATGTTCCTTTTGCAGGAATCCCACAGATCTAGGGTAGAGGATGGACCCAAGCCAGCAAGTGATTATGAACTTCGACCGCAAGTTCTCTCCATGATACCCCAACGCCAGTTTGGAGGTTTAGAAAGGGAGTCTCCGCATCAACATTTACAAAACTATGAGATTTTGATGGAGACCTTGAAACCTTCAAGGGTGGAAAATAATAATTACAAGTTAAGGCCTTTTTACTTTTCTTTCAAAGACAGGGCGCTTACTGGGTACCAGTCTCTTTCTCCCGGAAAGATAAACACTTGGGAGGAGATGACGATGGAGTTCTTGACAAAATTCTTTCCCCTCTCCAACATTACGCAAATGAGAGGGAAGATCAATGCATTCATCATGAAGGACAATGAGAGTTTGTCCAAGTCATGAGAAAGATTTAAAGATTTCTTTTGGATTGGCCACATCATGGGATTCCAAAGATAGAGCTATTGGAGATTTACTTCAAGGGATTGGATGGAGCTACCCAATTCAGCCTTCAACTACTATCCGTCGGCACATTCATGGACATGCCGATTGACGAAGGTTGAGAATTCATTGAAAAACAAGCTTTGCACATGGAGAAGTACTCGCACCAAGGAGCTGAGAATGGAGTTAAAAGAGTTAATTTCCAAGAAGCTCCATCAAATGATAATCAACTCATTTCCCTCAAGCATGATGTGAAGCAATTGAAGGATCTTTTGGAGGCTCACACCAAGAAGGAAGAGGAAGGATATCAAGGCTCACGCAACAATAATGGTTACCGGAACAACAACAACAACAATAGTTCCCGAAACAACAACTACAACAACAATAGAGGGTCAAACAGCAACAATTGGAGGCCCAACAATCAAAATCAAAATCCGGGTAACCCTTACTCTAACTCAAACTCGAATAATTCTTCTAATCCTTTCCTCTCTTCTTCTTCTTCTTCTTCTTCTTCTTCTTCTACTCCATTGAAGTGCCAGGAGCCTGGATCAAGCTCTTCCCAGCCAGAGAAGAAAGATGTAGTGCTGGAGGCTATCTTGATCAAGCTCAATGCTATGGAGACGTCCATGACTTCATTTTCGAAGGCACAAAAAGCCTTAGAAAAACAATTCTTTAATAAGGCGAATGAAGCGCCAAGAGACCCAGGGAAGCTCCAAGCAAGGACAGAGAGAAACCCCAAGGGACAGATCATGGCAATAACGACGAGAAGTGGATTAAAAATAGCAAATCTAGTGCCTCGGTCGATGCCAGTGAAGAACACCTCGGTCCAGGTACAGACGAAGAACACTTCGGCCGAGGTACCAACCGAGGTGGAGCCTCAGAAAGCGGAGGAGAAATCTTAAGTTTATGTTCCACCTCCTGCATATAAACCACCACTTCCATTCCCCCAGTCAAGGGCTAGAGCACATCTAGACAAGCATTTTGGTAAGTTCCTTGACTTGATGAATAAATTGCATATTAATATCCCTTTCCTTGATGCTATTCTAGGGATGCCCGCCTATGGGAAGTTCTTAAAGGAGATTCTATCAAGGAAGAGGAAGCTGGAAGACTTTGGTGAAGTAAGGATGACATCTAAATCTTCAGAGCTCATTCAAATCATGACGGAAAAGATGCCACCCAAGTTGAGAGATCCCGGCTCATTTTGCATTCCCTATCAAGTTGGGGATGTCACTTGTGAGGCATTGTGTTATCTAGGAGCCAGCGTGAGCATCATTCTACTAGAGCTATGTGTGAAGATCGGACTTGGAGAGCCCAAGCCGGTGAAGATAAGGTTATACATGGCGGACCGCTCCATTACCCATCCTGTGGGCATTTTGGAAGATGTTCCTGTTAAGTTAGGTAACTTCTATTTACCTATAGACTTTGTTGTTCTTGATATTCCCGGAGATTATCTAGTTCCTATCATTCTCGGGAGACCATTTCTAGCAACTTCGGGTTGCAATGTGGATTGTAAGAACGCCAAGTTGAAATTCAACATTGGCGGTGATCAAGTTGAGTTTGCATTGCTTGCGGCAATGAAGGGAGAGCACCTAGGTGATGATATCTTCAACATCTATGATGAAGAAGAATCAAGAGAATTGGTGAGCTCTATCCTTATTAATGATCCAATTGAGAGAGTTATTAGTTTTAGCTTTATGAAGGATGCTTCTTGTGATGCAGATATACGGAGCCTAAAGGCACTCGAAGAAGATCCAGGAGCTAAGATTGAGAAGCTAATCCAGGAGAAGAGAATCTCCAGTTTCGGTCCCAGTTGTAGTACCTCGACCGAGGCACTTTCTAGACCAAGCGAGGTGTTCTTGACTAAAGAACATCTCGGTCACCCACCCTGGACCTCGACCGAGGTTGAAAGCGAGATGATGTCAACTGAGACTTCTGAAGGTCCAGTTCTTCGATCTAAATCTACTCCACTAGAAGAAGGAAGCAAGGATCCCCCTCAGAGAATACCCCCAGTTGTGGAGCTTAAACCGCTTCCAAGTCACTTGAGGTATGTTTTCCTTGGACCGGATTCTACTTATCCTGTCATCGTTAGTGCTTCCCTCTCCGAATCTGAATTATCTAAACTAATGCATGTCCTGAGAAAGCATCGAATGGCTTTGGGTTATACTATTGATGATCTTATTGGCATTAACCCTTCTTTCTACATGCATAGAATTCTAATGGAGGATGATCATAAGACTTCACGGGAACTTCAAAGATGGTTAAATCCGATCATGAAAGAGGTTATGAAGAAAGAAATTCTTAAGTTATTGGATGCAGGTATCATATTTCCTATCTCGGACAACAAGTAGGTGAGCTCAGTGCATGTAGTTCCGAAGAAAGGAGGGATGACCGTTGTGACAAATAAGAACAACAAGTTAATCCCAACTAGGACCGTCACGGGCTGGAGGGTGTGCATCGATTATAGGAAGCTAAACGTGGCCACTCGGAAGGACCATTTTCCACTTCTCTTCATCGATCAAATGCTCGAACGGTTAGCCGAGCATTCACATTTTTGCTATTTAGATGGTTATAGTGGCTTCTTTCAGATTCCTATCCATCCGGATGATCAAGAGAAGACCACTTTCACTTGTCCATGGGGACATTCGCTTATAGGAGGATGCCATTTGGATTGTGTAATGCACCCGCTACCTTCCAGCGATGCATGATGGCTATTTTTTCCGAGTACATAGAGGAGATTATGGAGGAATGTCTTGATGCATTTTATAGGATTAAGGAAGCGTTGATCTCCGCTCCCATTATCCAACAACCGGATTGTACCTCGCCCTTTGAGATCATGTGTGATGCGAGTTATGTGGCGGTAGGATCGGTGCTTGGACAAAAGAAGGATGGCTGGACCAACGCCATTTACTATGCTAGCAAGACGCTAGATGAAGCCCAACTGAACTACGCCACCACCAAAAAGGAGCTATTGACGGTTGTATATGCTTTTGAGAAATTTCGTTCTTACTTAGTAGGAGCGAAAGTTATTATTTACACTGACCATGCAGCCATTCGTTACTTGCTTGCTAAGAATGATGCTAAGCCACGTGTTATTCGATGGATTCTCTTCCTTCAAGAGTTTGACCTAGAGATCCGCAATAAGAAGGGATCCGAAAATTTTGTCGTGGATCACCTCAGCCGGCTACCTCCCTCTTCACGCGAGAAGAACGAACCACCATAGACGATTCATTCCCCGATGAGCACTTGCACTTGCTGGAACGTTTGATAGACTTCTTTATCTCGCCCCATGATGAAGGTGAAGTATGGGGTGAGGACACCTTCCAGCATGTTTAGGGATTACGTACGGTCCAGCTAGCGACCTTAAACCAAGCTCTTCTTGGGAGGCAACCCAAGGTATTGCTTTCTTTTCCCTTTTCTAGTCTAGCTTTAGATAGTTTCCTTTTGCTTTGCTTTGCTTTGTTTTTGGCGTCCTAGACAGAAAACAGGTACTTTCTAGGAAGGAACACAACTCAGGAGCAACACTGGAAGGACAGAAGCTCGAGGATTTGAAAAGACGGAGTTTGACTGAGACACATCTCGGTTGCAGTAACAACATCTCGACCGAGATGATTCTTGAGCAACCGAGGCGACTAGGGCTGACAACAATCCAACTCGGTCCAGTCGGGTTCACCTCGACCGAGGTGATAGCAGAATTGGCAAGGGGTATAAAAGGGGAAACGATTTCTCTCTCTTCCCTCCCAACTCACCCCTTGACCGCGGTGTGCCCTAACCTCGCTTTCTTCGTTTCTCGATCGTTTTCGATGATTTTTCCTCCCATTTGCGAGGAAAGGCTAGGGAAACCAATTGCAAGCAACAATATGCAACAAGAACGCCTCGAATCGACCGAATCCGGGGTAAAATAGTGGAAACCCTAACTCTCTCTTCTTTTTACTGATTTCGGAATTTAGTGGCTTTGGTTGCCATAGATCTCTGTTGAAAAAGGATTATGTACCCCTTAGGAACAATCTGTAGTGAAATCGGGGGAAAAGAACTGAAATTCCGAGAGTTGAAATCGAGCAGCTTTGCACCTCGGTCCAGTCGACCTGTGCCTCGGCCGAGGTGATTTTTGAGATCTGACAAGCAACCGAGGTGACCTGTCAGATAGAGAGAGAGAATGAGTTCCAGGTCTGATCGCCAGATAGTCCTGAGAGATGGATCCTCCCCTTCTTCTTCTTCTTCTCGACCTTCCATACCGGTGATACATGAGCGTTACTAGGCTCATTACGACCGCATTTGTACGTGCCCTGTGATTGCGCCGCGTTTTTTTGACATCTCTGCTTTTGATTGTTTATATGTTGCTGATGATTTGAGACGGATGGTCTCGATGGTAGGGCTAGAGCAGTTTATGGAGATCAGAGCTCAAGCCTACCTCGAGCCTACATTGGAGTTCCTGAGTTCTGTGACTCACCTACCTGCGGAGAAAGCCATCAAGTACCGGTTGTTGAACCGGAATTATTTAGTACCGATGGACCAGTGGAGAGAAGTCTTCAGCTTCCCGACCCCCACAGTTTCTGATTTCCCTTCTCGAGTTGTAGCTCGACAGTTCTAGGGACAGATAACTCATGTAGTTGAGCATGCCGATAGGTGGAGACTTGGAGACTCCAGGGAGAGCATTATTTTCCACCTCACTTTCAGACTCGCCCACCGTATATTCAGCGAGACACTTCTGGCGCGTACTGAGATGCCCTAGAAGGTTAGACAATGGGAGCTTTTGAGTTTATTTTGCATGGTGACTAGGGGTGTGCCTGATTTCGGTGCGATGCTAGCTGAGGATCTACACCGGTATCAAGGCTAAGGCGAGAGGGGACATTGTTGTGGCGGCTTAATGACCCTTATAGCTACAGTGATGGGGTTGGATTTGAGTGCCTGTACACTAGTGGCGGCTGCCAAGCCGCTAGGGCTGTAGGAGATGATCACCAGGAGAATTCTAGTTCCTCGTGGACTTACTACGCCATACATTGCGATGCCTTGTGAGCAAACTGCCTCTCAGGGTATTAGAAGGTCGTCTCAGTTCTCAGTCTTCGACTCTCAGTACTGGTCCACTGCATGGATCCCTTACATTGAGGATGCTAGAGATACAACAGCCCAGGCACATGAGGAGGATGAGCAGGATGATGGTGGTGCTGCCATGGAGACATGGACGGATACAACCGGTCCCAGTGTATCAGTCGTCGATCTGGACGACGAGGAGACTGAAGAGGAGGCAGCTGCACCACGACCACGTCCTGCTAGGCGCAGAGTCTGTAGATTTAGAGATCTAGCAGCACATCAGAGGATTGATGACCTCACAGATCAGATGATCGACTCCTACGCCGCTCTGACAGTTGATATCAGCGATCGTCTTGATGACTAGCGCCGAGAGATGGAGAGTCGGACACACCAGATGCTAGAGAGCCAGCACTACTAGCGCCGGATGATTGAGATCCAGTTCCAGCACATGATGGGATATCCTTTTGATCCTTTCCAGCATCCGTACGTGCCATATCCACCACCACCACCAGCAGATCGGGACTAGAGCTTGCAGGGATTTCTTTTATTTATTTATTATGCAGCTCGGCTTATGTCCGGTGAGTACTTTTCTTTCCGACTTATTGTGACCCATTGGGACAATGTGTCCCAAGTATGGGGTATTTGGATGTATTTATATGACTTATGTGTATGCTTGTATGACTCGGTTCGGATATTTATGATTTTCTTTATGCTCTATGTGTTTATTTGAGACTACATGCATGCACACAGGTTAATTGATTGAGAAAAACGTCAAAAACTGGTTAAGAAAAAAAAATTTTATGACCTCGACCAAAACAACTTTGACCAATAGAGGTGCAATACCTCGGTTGACTTAGAACATCTCGACCGAGGTGGTTTAACTGAAATAGTTTTCGAAATAATTTTTGTGCTTCTTATCTAGATATGACCTCAAAGAAGATTTTGTTTGCAGACTGGTTTTGAAATCTTTATATGTTTGAAAGGTTTTATGATATGTTTAAGTTGCTAAATGCTTTGTTTGAAATTTGTGGCATGTTTCATACTTTGTTTTTTTTTAACAAAATTATGTTGAATTTGAAGGTTGACACCACATGATGAGTTCTCTCACTCTCTTTTTGGAAAGACCAAGGCAATTCATTCTCTTCTCTTCTTCTTCTTGATCATGCTTAGCCCCTCATATACATATTTGCCTCCCTTTACCTATCCGGGAATTTGAAAGAAAGCAAATGAAAAGCAAGTGAAAGAAAAGTTGAGATATTGGCTGGAAGTTAGAGAGAAACAAATAGGTTTGGGGAAGTCAATTATGATGATGAGTAACTCGGCACCATTCACATAGTCGGGTGTTTATGTCTTGCCAAAGTCGGATTGAGCGATATTCCTAACGGGTCATGGTATGTGCATCAAGGTTTTGAGGCATCTTGAGAATTTGATGATTGCTGATTTCCTAGGCTTCGGTTATTGTGCACCTCTGTCCATGCATCCCAAAAAGAAAAAAAGTAAATTAAGCAAAGCTTATTGGTGGAAGATGTTGAAGTTCAAAGCAAGTGAAGTAAAGATCCTTTTCCCGGATTCTAGCACCACATTCCTTAAATACATCTCACCCTCACACGTTTCTTGATCTCTTTTGTAAGCCCTTGAGACCTCGAGCTTGTTAATTGACTTGGTGGTTTAAACTGGATTATACATGATTAATTTCGATAATTATGGTTTATTATGTATTCTATAGTTTTATGCAAAGATGAACAACATTCTTATATTTATAAAATTTTTTGATCATATTTTGATTTTAAATTCCATGAAGCATTCTCTTAGAGTGATCTATGATTGAAGCACACCACTAAAAATGTTTTGAATTACTTTTCGTTGATCTTTTTGACTTATAATCCATTCTATCTAATACTTAAGATTTGGAACTTGTTTGGGAACAAGCAAGGGACAAGTATGGAGTATTTTGATAGCATGTATTATAGTCTATATTTTGGGACATGTTTAGACGTTTTATCTTCAATAATGTGCGTGTTTGAATGTATATTTTGTGATTATATTGTCATTTCATCTACCTTTGCGGGAATCGAGGTCTACACCAAGTTTCGTTGTAATCGTAGGTAAAATGGCACGTTTTGCATAAAAAAGGAGCTCAGGAGCAAATGAGTCATTGGAGCTACATTCAGGAGCTTAAGGAGGAGCTCAGGAAGTAAGGAATTCACAAAGAAGATTTACTTTGGACCAGATTTGAGAGATTTCACCTTCAGCTGAGAGTCACCTCGACCGAGGTGATCTAGAGGAGCGCCCCGACCGAGGCGAACACCCTGAACGCGGCGAGATATATTTTATTTGGCTGAGATCTTTTATTTTTGGAAGGTGAGATCTTGTATTTTTGGGTTGGATTTCTGGAAGGAAGATCATATATTCTGGAGATCTATTTTAGAGATATGGATATATTTTATTAGGATATTATCTTTTTAAGATATTATTATCTTTGGAAGATAATTCTCCTATACAAAGGGTTGGATTTTCCACAAATTCAACCATGCTTAGAGGCTGAGAGCATCCAGCAATTAAGGGATTTTCTAGAGTTTTCAAGGAAGCTTGAAGGAAGTTTGAAGATTGAAGAGAGGAAGTTCATATCTTGTTATAGCTTTTTAAGGGGATTTGTAAGACTTCCTTATATTCCCTTTTGTTTTATTGTCTTGTTGGATTTGTGATCCAAGGAACGCTGATTTGTTTGATATTTGATTCAGTTATTGAAGCGTTGCTCTTAAGGTTTTTGTGTTCAAATATTCATTCTCTTCCCATATATTTGATTATTACTTTCATGATGATGAGTGCCTAATTTCTTTGTGCGATTCCAAGGTGATTGGATGAAAGTTGTGGGAAAAACAATGATCGAATAATCTTAATCCCAGTAGGACCCTGAAAGCTCGAGTCTTTATCCTTAACACTAGAACATCTCGTTCAGTCGATAAACATCTCGGCCGGGGTGGAACTTGACTGACCGAGATGACCCTTTCTGATCCGAAACTGAGTGTTAAGTGTTAGAGTTTTCCAAATCCTATTCTTATTACACCTTTCCTGGTTCAATGCAAGCCTAGGATGACACTTACCCGGTAATTCCTTTGTTTGTTTACCCATGATAATAAGTGTAGGTAATAAAGATTTATCCTTTATTGGGGTTTGATTGTGCCTTCATTCCATCTTTGTGAGTTAGCCTGAGACTTACCAGGTAAAGGTTGATTATATTCCCTTAGTTGGTGTGTAGGTTTGAGATTATAATTCCTTTCCTTAGTACCTTGAGACTTACCCGGTGATAGGTTCTTTGGCTTGGGATTGTGAGTAGTGAGACTTACCCGGTGATCTATTCCGCTTTAGTAACACCTTGCCTTTGCAAAATCTCAGCTTTGTCCGCCTATCTTGAGATCTTGAGTTGGAACCACAACTAGATGGTTTAATCCCTAGAATTTGCATATTTCCTTTAATTGACTTTATTATCATCTTTGATTGCTTTAATCGCTTTTGTGGTTATTAGTTACATTGACAACCTATACTTGCTTTGTTTCACCGAAGTCCCTGAGATCGACACCCTGGAATTCTTGCTTTTACTATAATTGATCCGTACACTGCGGGTTGTCATCCTTGTTTTTAAGCATACTTCTTGGGTTATAAATTTAAAGCTTGCACACACCATTTGGAGCGAACAGTGATCTTTGACTGATCACCACAAAACCAATCCAAAAACATTGAGATTTTCATTTCTTTATTTCTTTCTCCTCTCTTAGCCTAGATCTACACCATCCTTTGTCACTAATTGATTCAATTTCACCTTAGTCTTTGTGTTCGACCTCGGAATACTATCCTTACTACAAAACGACCCATACACTGTGGGTTCGCTTGGAGTTAGGAAAAGTATATCGAGTTAAAAATTTAAGACTTTTGCATGTCACGTTTTCAGCGTAACACCTCTCCTTCAACATAGGAGAAGAGAATATTAAGTTCAAGCTATCCACAATGATGAAAGGGTCAGCCCTTGGTGAAGATGTCTTCAACATCGTTGAGCAAGAGGGATGTAGAGAAGTTGTGAGCTCAATCTTGATCAAGGACCCTCTTGAGAAGGTTCTTAGCTTGAGTTTGATGGAGGAAGGAGTTGAGGATGATTGCAATGAAGAAATCCAAGCTTTGGATGCATTGGAAAAGGATAAAAGTGTTGAATTTGAAGTGCACGAAGGTGTGCTTAATCACTGTAGGAACCACGGCCTGGCACCAGAAACCACGGCCGTAATTTTACCCGTGGAACTCTTTGTAATGTCCAGAAGTGCCAGCTCTTCAAATTCCACGCCCGTGGTTGTGCCAAAGGTCGTGGTTTTGCCCGTGGTTTCCCCAGAAAATGCCTTAATTGTTGATCAAGCTTCAAGGAGCCTTGGAGAGTCTTCCATGGCTTTGGAATCATCTCAAACTACATTGTATGGAGCGTCTCCAACAAATAAAGTTCCTCCTAAACTTGATCTTAAGCCTCTCCCTTCTCATTTAAAGTATGCTTTCCTTGGGTGCAAATTCTACATATCCGGTGATTGTGAATGCATCTTTGAATGATGATGAGCTTGATAGGTTGTTGCATGAATTGAAATTGCATAGGAGAGCTATTGGATACACCATTGATGACTTAGTTGGCAGTAAATCTTCCTTGTGCATGCATAAAATCTTGATGGAAGATAATCATAAACCTTCAATTGAACTTGAAAGAAGATTGAACCCTATAATGAAAGAGGTAGTCAAGAAGGAGATCCTTAAGTTGCTAGATGCGGGAATCATTTTCCCGATTTCGGATAGTAAATGGGTTAGTCCCGTTCATGTTGTTCCTAAGAAGGGTGGTATGACCGTAGTAACTAATGAGAACAATGAACTAATCCCTACTAGGACGTTACGGGGTGGAGAATGTCTATTGACTATAGGAAGCTTAATGTTGCCTCTAGGAAAGATCACTTCCCTCTTCCCTTTATTGACCAAATGCTAGAGAGATTAGCTCAACCTTCACACTTTTGTTACTTAGATGGCTATAGTGGGTTTTTCCAAATCCCTATTCACCCGGATGACCAAGAGAAAACAACATTTACATGTCCTTGGGGAACATTTGCATGTAGGAGAATGCCGTTTGGGTTGTGTAATGCACCCGCCTCCTTTCAAAGGTGTATGATGGCTATTTTTTCTGAATATATTGAGAACATTATGGAAGTGTTTATGGATGATTTCTCGGTGTATGGATCTTCATTTGATGATTGCTTGGCTAACTTGTCTTTGGTGTTGAAGAGATGTGAGGAAACTAATCTTGTCTAGAATTGGGAGAAACTTGTTCGCCCAAAAAGTGTGTGCAAATAAGTTTTAAATTTATAAAACTAGAATAAAAGCAAGCGAACCCGCAGTGTACAGATCGGCGTAGTTAAGCAAGTATTCCAGAGTATCGAACTCAGGGATTTGGGGGATCAAATTCTGTTCACAAATTATCGAGCAATGAAAATAGAAGCTTTTGTGATTTGATAAAGAGAGAAATGATTCCAAGGATTCAAGTATCCGATTTAGGCTTTCGATTCAAGATACTTCTATAGGTATAGGACATAATTTATATTGCCAAGATTAAATGTTCAAAGGTAGGATTCGTACGATGAAGTTCCGAAACCTATATGACTAATCTATAGGTTCTCTTTATAAGGGTTGTTGAGGCTGCAATATAGAAAGATCTAAAGATAAGAATTATGTTCAAACTAACTATCTAAAACTCCAGGATATGACTCTTCAAAGTAAAGATTAGAAAGCACATTTAATTTCTTAATAAAGGATGTTGAATCTCTTTATTACCCAAATCTTGCGATCTTAATCTATTAAATGTAGAAACAGGTTTGAAGTGCCTTCATACATTCAATTAGAGGGTAGAAAGGTTAATCAAGGTTGGGATTTAGGCAAGGATTAGTTTTGATTAAAGATTAGTTCAATTAAAGTTCGTCAGAAGAATAAATCGCCCTGTTCATAAGAAAATCGGTCAATTTTTCCCAAGAACAGCCCGATTTTCCTGTTTATCGCAAAACTAAAATCTAAACTCTCAGGGTCCTAATGTTCGAATGAGTTCAGTCTATCATCATCTAAGCCTTAATCATCAACTATTCTCCCCAGAATCACAAGGGTTTTAGCCAACCATTTTCAAAATCGAATCAAATTAATTATTGAAGAAGATATCGCAAAGAAACCAAATCTTGAATGAAAAATCCAATAACTCTCAAATCTGTAAACGATTGTAAAAACAAATCAACGTATCTCTTAAGTTACTCAAATTCGTGCCTAAAAACAGTAAACACTTCAATGAACAAAGAAATCTCACAACTAGAATCAAGATTAGCCTTCCGGCAAAGAGTCCTTCAATCTCCTTCCAAGAATCTTCAATTCCTCTCAAAAGTGTAAAGATTTCCCGCTGCGGCCTCCTCGTTTTCGTTCGTAGGGTTCTCTTCTATAGTTTCTTGCAAATGGGCCGTTTGGAAAAACTCTCCTTTAGCCCAAAATAATTGGGCTTTGTGTCGTCTTTTCATTTGACCGAAAAACACAATAAATCGACCCAGTCGATTTACACACAAAACCGTTCGATTTCTTTAAGGGAAAATCGTCCGATTTATGTGTAAATTGGCACGATTTTCTTCAACAGAAAGTGCTCTTCTCTTGGCTCGTATTCTATGCTTCTCCTTTGCAATTCCTTAGCTCTTTATGAACCCTTTAATACTCCTTTAGCTTCCTTAACATCCTTAGATGCTCCTTGCTCCGCTTTTGCTTCCAATTCCATTCCATTTACCTGCAATTCATCCAAAACTCGTGTAGACCTCTATTTCCGACAATTAATTGAATAAAACATAAAAGGCATACAAAATCTCTCTAAATGCAAGGTAAATAGGGATAATGTTCTGTAATATGCATGAATATGATGATACATAATTCATGTCATCAAAATACCCCATACTTGCCTCTTGTTTGTCCCTAAGCAAGACTCAAATTCAGAATATAAGATGTTATGAATTATATATGTATGAAAACTCAAAAACTCTTCTTTTGGTAGTGCTTCTTTTTATTGGATCACCCTCAAAGTGATATTTCAAGGCACAAAAGGGCAAAGCATGTATCAATGATGACTATAAGATGAACTAACTCGCTTTTCTTCCTTGAAAGCACAAATAAAGAACATGATAAAGGTGTAGAGGTAATCAAAGTCAAACAAATATAAGCCATTAAGCCTTAAACACATGCATAAAAGTCTCAAGGTCTTCTAATCAAAGGAAAGGTTCAAGAAACGTATTAAGGGAAGGAGTTCTTTTTGGCAATTGTGGTGCTAATCCGGGAAAGAGGAACACATAATACCTTCAAGAATTTTCTTCACCGCACATGTTTCGCATGTAGAAAGCTTTGCTTTCATTATACTTTACTTTTTGAGAGTATGGACAGCGGTGCACAAAAACCGAAGCCTAGGAGATCGGCGTTTCTCAATTTCGAGATGCCTCAAACCCTTGATGCACATACCATATCCCATTAGGACTTGTCGTTCAATCGGACTTTGGCAAGACACAAACACCCGGCTATGTGAATGGTGCCGAGTTACTCATCCTCATGTTCAACGTCCCCAAACTCATGAATTTCTACACTTTCTTTTTAATACTTTTCCTTGGCCCTCCCACATCAAACATGCCTTTTTCAATCACCTATCCTAATTCCCGGATGGTAAAAGGAGGGTTACATATTTCATTGAGGAGCTAGCATGATCAAGATATGAGAAAAGAAAAGAAGTGAATTGCCTTAGTCATCCTTAAATGATGTAAAAGAACTTGCAATATAGCTTCGACTATTATTTCATTCTCTTATCAAAACAACTAAATCATATATCTTATTTATGTGTTCAAGTAACAAAAGTGAACTCATTCATGCTATAATCAATATCTCAACATAACTAAGCATCTTTTTGCCTATCCATATACACGATTCTCATCATAGAGGTCATTTCCATATAAGAAGCACTAAAAATTTTTGAAGATTCATAGGTTTTGAAAAAGATCATGCAAATGCAAGTGTCATAATAGAAAGCAAGTAGTGCAAGAGTTATTACAAGCCAAATTGTCAAGAGTAGTGGAAAGTACATAAAGTGCTAAAATGAAACATAAGGTATTGTAAGTACCCCCACCCCATACTTGACATCCCCATTGTCCCCAATGTGAAAATCAAGCATAAGAAGGAGAAAAATACTTACAATGTAAAAGAAGTGGAAGCTCAATCCTTTGTCGGCGGTGGAGGTGGTGGTTATGGATACATCGGTGCGCTGGGATCGTAGAAGTGGCCGAACTGGTGGAAGTATAAGTCTCTCATCTGCCCCTCATAGGATGAATGCCTAGCGTCCGTCTCCTCCCTTTAATTCCTGAACTGAGTGTTCAGGGTCTCGTAGTCGGTGTGGAGAGCATGGTAGTCGGTGCTGAGGCTCTGGAAGCTAGAGACTAGCTCCCTAAAGTGGCGGGGAGGGTGACGTCCTCGTCCTCCTAGAGCACGTGCAAATGAGCGGCGAGGTGGATGCATGTCATCCTCCGTCTCCTCCTCGCCTCTACTAGTCCGGCTGGGTCCTACACCATGAGTGTCGGTGTCCATGGCATCCGTAGCATGGCCGCTATGGGTGTCACTCTCAAACTCGAGCATGGTCCCCTGCTCTCTATCCTCATCCTCCTCCTCGGAGTCACCTGCATCATCATCATAATAAGTAGGAGGAGAGAACTCCTCAAGCATCGACTCGAACGTCTCCTTCCAGTTTCTCTTGTTCCGAATAGTGTATTCGGACTTCCATATAATCTCGGATGGCTTCTTCTTCGGATCCCTGTGCCATGGCATGGGCACATGAAGTGTTCCTCTCCCTCGAGGAATCAACACCTGTCGAACAACCAACCGCTGGGAGCCTAATGGAAGGGCACTCTCAGCTAGAGTGCATCCGGAAAAGTCCAATCCCATGGTCTTAGCCACATGAGTGACAAGACCTCCTGCACAAATGTCGCCCTTAGCTTTGTTGGCTATCTTTCCTAGATAGTCAGCAAGCATGGTGGCGATGTCGGGAATGGTGGTGGATGTCATGCAGTAGAGAATGAAGAGCTCATCAGCCTTGAGCTTCAGTGGAGTCTATGTCCTTGCAAATAAGCTCGCACTAAGAATCCTATGCACTACCTTGAAGGAGAGGTTGTACATACTAGTTTCCTTGGAATTTCCGGGTCGCCACTTGTCTCCACCATATTCACCTACGGAAATAGCCTCCCAAAAGTCACTAGCGCTGACACCTCTAGCAAACGTGCCTGCATCTGAATAGGAGAAACCAAACAAGTCTCCAAAAGTGTCAATGGACATAGTGTGGTTTTGGCTCATAAGGCGGAAGGTGACTATCCTCTCCCTAGGATCATGCTCAAATGTGCTAAGGAATTCTAGGGTGATCTAGGTATAAGCATCCTCCCTTATCGTAGCAAACTGGGTCAGTCCAGCCCTATCAAGCATCATATCAACATCGTCTCGAACAAATAACGAGTCTAAGTCATCAAGCACTATGTAGCGAGGAGGGGTGAATGGGCGATCTACGATGCGTTCATAACGTTTCTTGTGCTTGGATAGGGAAGGGGGAAGCTTAGTGATGTTTTGAGATGGTGGTAGAGGTGGGGGAGGGGCTTTGGAAGAAGATCCCTTCTTCTTCCCCGTGTTTCTAGTATCCTCTTAACAATATCCATTCTGAGTCAAAAAATCGGCCTGTTCTTGACAAAAATCGGACGATTTTTCTGGGCTGGGTCGATTTTTTTCTCGATTTCAACGATTCTCTAAATTCTTTAAAGTTCTGTTCAAGCAATCACCACATACAGTCTCCTATAATGATTCCTAAGCAGATTCCTCAATCAATTCCAGCAAACAAACACTTCCTAAGCAAACTTCAATTTGAATTAGAAACTTAGGTTTTTGGAAAGAAAAACCTGAATTTCTTGTTGAGGAGTCGATTGTTGTTCTTGTTGTTGCTAGATCCTTGTTCCTTGTTGAAAATGCTTCAGTTTGGAGCCAGGAATCACTCGAAATGATGAAGGAATGAGGATTGTAGGTTGAGGGCGATTTTCGGCGTTCTTGAGAAGGGAGAAATCGAGAGTTGTAAGTTGTGGAATGAGGAAGATCGAGTGTTGAGTCTTTATATAGAGTCGAGAAACTGTGAAGAAAATCGAACGATTTATAAGGTCGATTTAATCGCCGGGGCGATTTTTCTCTAGATCCAAAGAAAATCGGACGATTTATTTGGGCAGGTCAATCTCAAGGTCGATTTTTCTTCCTGTTGTCAAAAATTGCCTTGCTCTGCTTCTGAATCGGACGATTTATTTTGGGTAGCTCGATTTTTCTCTGAACATAAAGGAAATCGAACGATTTATTTGGGCAGGTCGATCTCAAGGTCGATTTTTCTTCCTGTTGTCAAAAATCGCCTTGCTATGCTCTTGAATCGGACGATTTACTTAGTGTCTCTCGATTTCCTTCCTTATTCTTCATGGATCTTGAAGATTTAACTGATTTATGCTCCCTTTTTCCATGGATTTCTCGAGTTGAACCTAATTTCCTGCGATTTATGACACGACAAACCAAGAGTGCATCGAGGAACAAACAAAAACGAAAACAAAGAAGCAAAACAATTAATTCTACTCTAACTAAGTGATAAAAGGGTGAAAAACTATACTATCATGGGTTGCCTCCCAAGAAGCGCTTAATTTATCGTCTTTAGCTAGACGGTGTATGGTATGTGTTCAATGGAGGAGGATAGGAGCTATCTCCTCGACCGGAACTTCCGGTGTATATTTCTTCAACCTTTGGCCATTGACCTTGAAACTTCCGCTTTGTTCACCCCATACTTCAACTGCACCATGGGGGAAAACACGTTTAATTAAATAAGGTCATATCCAACGGGATTTGAGCTTACCTGGAAATAGACGCAGCCTTGAGTTGAATAGGAGGACTTGGTCCCCCTCCTTCAAGTCTTTTGGAATGATGTGCTTATCATGCCAACGCTTTGTCCGTTCCTTGTATATCTTTGCGTTCTCATACGCATTTAGCCGAATCTCATCTAGTTCATTGATGTCCAAGAGCCGCTTCTCTCCGGCTTCTTTCATGTCAAAGTTGAGCCACTTGATGGCCCAATAAGCTTTGTGCTCTAGCTCTACAGGAAGATGACAGGATTTACCATAGACAAGATTATAAGGAGTAGTAACTATTGGTGTCTTGAAGGTCGTCCTGTATGCGCATAGTGCATCGTCAAGCTTCATTGACCAATCTTTTCTTGTTTTAGAGACGGTTTTCTCTAAAATTCCCTTGAGCTCTCTATTGGATATTTCGACTTGTCCGCTGGTTTGCGGATGGTAAGGTGTAGCTATCTTGTGGGTCACCCCATACTTAGCCAATAGAGTCTCAAATCGACGGGCCGTGAAGTGCGTTCCTCCATAACTAATGATGGTTCGGGGAGTTCCGAACCTTGGGAAGATCGTTTTATTGAGGAACTTCACCACTACCATTGCATCATTAGTAGGAGAAGCGATTGCCTCTACCCATCTTGAGACATAGTCTACGGCAAGAAGTATATATTGGTTACCGCATGAAGATGGAAAAGGTCCCATAAAGTCGATGCCCCATACGCCAAAGATCTCTACTTCTTGTATGTTGTTGAGAGGCATCTCATTCCTCCTGGATATATTACTTGTCCTTTGACAAGCATCACAAGAAACAACAAACTTTTGCACATCTTTGAAAGTGTATGCCAATAAAAGCCGGAACGAAGTACCTTAGCACAAGTCTTGTGGGAACTAGCATGTCCGCCACATGGTAGAGAATGGCAATGTCGGATGACACTATCTATCATATCTTCGGGGATGCATCTCCTGTAAATGCCATCAGGACCTCTTTTAAATAGAAGAGGTTCGTTCTAATAGATTTGCCGGACGTCACTAAAGAATTTCTTCTTTTGAGCGTATGAAAGTCCGGGTGGGATCTCCTGACAAACAAGGTAATTCACAATGTCAGCGAACCATGGATCATTACCTTTTGAGATGTGTTGAAGACACTCTTCAATCTCATGTAGTTGCTCGTCAGGGAACGAGTCGTCTATAGGAAGCTCGTCCGTCTCGCCGGTTGGTTGTGGGAGACGACTAAGATGATCGGCAACTGAGTTTTCCGATCCTTTCTTATCTCTAATCTCTAAATCGAACTCTTGTAAGAGTAGGATCCACCTTAGAAGCCTTGGCTTCGCATCCTTCTTCGTGAAGAGGTATCGGATCGCGGAGTGGTCCGTATAGACTATCACCTTCGCACCTACAAGATAGGAACGAAATTTCTCAAAAGTGTATACTACGGCTAAAAGTTCCTTTTTCGTAGTTGCATAATTGTATTGAGCCTCATCTAGCGTTTTGCTAGCGTAGTAGATGGCATGAGTGCGACCATCTTTCTTCTGTCCAAGAACTGCTCCTATGGCGACGTCGCTTGCGTCGCACATGACCTCGAATGGAAGAGTCCAATCGGGTGGTTGAATGATTGGTGCTGAAATCAAAGCTTCTTTGATCCTGCAAAAAGCATCTAGACAATCCTTCGAAAACTCGAAAGTTGCGTCCTTCATCAAAAGATTAGTCAAGGGTTTTGAAATCTTAGAAAAATCTCTTATGAATCTCCAATAGTAGCCTGCATGTCCTAAGAAACTTCTAATTCCTTTTACCGAAGAAGGAGGAGGTAACTTCTCAATGGTTTCTATTTTCGCTCTATCAACCTCTATTCCCCTTTGTGATACTAGATGACCTAACACAATCCCTTCGGTTACCATGAAATTACACTTTTCCCAGTTTAAGACTAAGTTAGTGTCCTCACATCTCTTAAGAACTAGTGAAAGGTTATACAGACAGTTATCAAAGGAAGAACCATATACCGAAAAGTCGTCCATGAAGACTTCCATGATATTCTCTACATATTCGGAGAAGATTGCCATCATACACCTTTGGAAGGTGGCTGGAGCGTTGCATAAGCCGAATGACATTCTTCTGTAAGCGAACGTACCCCATGGGCACGTAAAGGTTGTCTTTTCTTGGTCGTCCGGATGAATTGGAATCTGAAAGAAACCGCTATATCCATCTAGATAACAAAAGTAAGAATGTTGGGCTAACCTTTCCAACATTTGATCGATGAAAGGAAGGGGAAAGTAATCCTTCCTTGTGGCCACGTTCAGTTTGCGGTAGTCGATACACATTCGCCACCCCTTAACTGTCCGTGTTGGAATAAGTTCGTTGTTCTTGTTGGCAACAACGGTAATGCCTCCTTTCTTGGGTACTACTTGCACTGGACTCACCCATTTGCTATCAGAAATAGGGAAGATGATACCTGCATCAAGTAGCTTAAGGATTTCTTTCTTCACGACCTCTTTCATTGCCGGGTTTAACCGTCTTTGAGGTTGGCGTGAAGGTTTGTAATCCTCTTCCATTAAAATTTTGTGCATACATAGAGAAGGCTTTATTCCTACTAAATCATCAATGGTGTAACATAATGCTCTCCTATGTTGCTTCAAAACATGCGTAAGTTTCTCTAATTTGGTTTCATTCAAATTTGCATTGACAATGACCGGGTATGTGGAATTAGTGCCAAGAAATGCATACCTTAAATGTGTGGGAAGTGGTTTCAATTCTAATGATGGGGGTACCTTGATTAATGATGAATCTTGGCCTTCGAATGTTGTAGGAGAGGCCTCTAGAGATGGGGGTACGGCATCATTAGATTCGAGCGCGGCTGCTGAGACTTTTGGAGAATCCAGAAAATTTCCCTCTGGATCGACCTCCCCTGATATAAATCGTTCGATCTTCAGGTCGATTTTTCTTTCTGTCAAAAAAGATCGGGTTACCTCTTCGTGAATCGGACGATTTAATTCAGTCGGGTCGATTTTTGTTTCTGTTGAAAAAAATCGGATTGCCTCTTCATGAATCGGTCGATTTATTATTGGCAAGTCGATTTTCTTCACAGTTTCCGGAGTCCACTCTAGTTCTTCAATCCTTGCTCCTAATTCTTCCTCCACATCATTTAATGCTTTCACATCCTCATTGCAATCATGTTCCACTCCTTCCTCCATGATGCTCATGCTAAGAACCTTTTGAAGAGGGTCTTTCATCAAGATCGAACTTACTACCTCTCTAGACTCCTCTTCATCAACAATTTCAAAAGCATCCTCCTTCAAGGCTGGCTCCTTGATTAAGGAAGAGAGTATGAATTCTATCTTCTCTTCACCAATATGGAAGGATAGCTGGCCGTTCTTGCAATCTACCATGCATCCGGATGTTGCAAGGAATGGTCTCCCAAGGATGATGGGAATCGGGTAATCTACAGGTATGTCAAGAACGACAAAATCTATTGGGATGTAAAACTTACCGAGCTTTACCGGAATGTCTTCTAATATTCCCACCGGCTTAGTGGTGGAACGATCAGCCATGTAGAGTGTGATCTTCACCGGTCTAGGCTCTCCTAGACCCACTGCTTTGCATAGGGCAAGGGGTATGATACTCACACTCGCTCCAAGGTCGCAAAGAGCATCATAGGTAGCTTCTCCCAAAGTGATGGGTATGCAAAAAGATCCTGGATCACGGAGCTTGGGTGGCATATTCTCCGTCATAGTCTTGATGAGTTCGGATGACTCCATACTCATCTTGACTTCTCCTATGTCTTCCAATTTCCTCTTATTAGAGAGGATATCCTTGAGGAATTTCCCGTAAGCCGGCATACCTAAAATTGCATCCATAAAAGGTATGTTAATATGTAGCTTACTCATAAGTTCAACAAACTTACCAAAATGTTTATCTAGGCGTGCACGCGCTCTAGATTGAGGGAAAGGTAGAGGTGGTTTGTAAGCGGGAGGAGGAATATAGACTTCTTCCTTCTCTTTCGCCTCCCCTTCGTTTGTGGTGGTTTCGACTACTTTGGGTTGAGGATCGGTGGTTGTCTTTCCGCTCCTAGTAGTTATTGCCATAACCCTTCCCTTTGGGTTATCTTCTGTCTTTCCGGGAAGCTTCCCTTGATCTCTTGGAACTTCTCCGGCTTTGTTGAATACTTGGTTTTCCAAAGCTTTGTGAGCTTTGTCAACCGAAGTTATGTAACTCTCCAATCCTTGTAGCTTGCCTAGGATCGTTTCTAGCATGGGATCCGGTTTGTTTGATCCACTTGATTGTCCCTGGCTTGTTGAGGGAGTAGAAGAAGATGGAGGTGTTAGAGCCTTTTCAGCATAAGAGTAAGGATTACCTGAACTTTGCTGATTTGACCTCCAATGGTTATTATTTGAGTTCCTATTGTTGTTGTTATTCCAATTGGAGTTTCGGTTGTTATTGTTGTTGTTGCTCCAATTTGAATTCCTATTGTCACTCCTCTGATTGTTGTCTCTTCCCATGTAGTTGGCTTCTTGCTCCTTAGTCTTTTGAAGACTCGTTTTGAGCACTTCCCTCAATTCTTTGATGTCATCTTTGAGGGAGAATATTTGTGTTTGGGCAGCTTGATTCAACTTGGCTCCCGGATCGCCTTGATTCCGGCTATTTGAGTCCACCTTCCGGTGGGAATACTTCTCAATCACTTGGGCTTGCTTCTCAATGAAGTCCCAAGCATCATCCTCTCTCATATCCATGAATGTGCCACAAGAGAGAGATTGAAGATTGAATTGTGTCTCCACATCCAATCCTTTGTAGTAGATCTCCAATAATTCCAGCTTGGAAATGCCATGGTGTGGGCAATCCAACAAGAGATCTTGAAACCTTTCCCACGATTGAAACAAGCTTTCATTAGGTTTCATAGAAAAAGCATTTATTTTACCTCTCAATTCCGCCGTTTTGGATGGTGGAAAGAACTTGGTGAGGAATTCCGAAGACAATTCCTCCCATGTAGCTAGCTTTGCAGCAGGAAGTGTGTGGTACCAAGCTAGAGCTTTGTCCTTCAAAGAGAAGAAGAACGGTTTGATCTTGTAGTTGCTTGTAGTAGCCTTCTTCAGCTTCATAGTCTCCATGAGAATCTCAAAATTCTGCAAGTGTTGATGTGGAGATTCAGTACTTGCTCCGCCATATTGACTTTGGTGAACCATGGTGATGACTTGCGGTGAGAAGCTAAACTCTTGGATGTCTTCAGCTCCGAAATCCACACCTAGACGGCGTGGTTTCTGAATTGGATCCATCCGTTGCCCCAAAGTTTGGGATCTATCTTCTCTATTAGCAGCTCTAACATTCCTAGTTGGAATGCGAGGAACAACCCTTGGTGTTGGGGTGTTTCGAATAGGAGGAAGTGATGGATCAATCTCTTCAAGTTCCGGCATGTCCGGATCAATCTCTTCATCATCGGATGAGTCATTTCGAATGGATTTAGTTGGTGTCTTGACTTTCTTCTTCTTCTTGGATTCGTTCAACTCCAACTTCATGTCCAACATCATAGCTCTTAGTTCATCAATCTGAAATTGATGACTTATTTCAGCTTCTTTTCGTGCTTTCTCACTCAACTGGAGTTGGCATTGAGCTTCGTTCAGTTCAGCCTTGTAGTTTCTCTCATCGTTTTCAGCCATTTTCTTCTCCTTCAACTTTCTCCTCAAAGTTCTTTCTAATTCGGGATCGAAAGGAATTAGATCTTTAGTGGATCTAGTCTTTCGCATATACCTAAAGAACCTGTAAAGATCACTCAAGTAGACAAGTCAAATCACAAGAGCAAGAGCTCTCAAGCTAGACAACCAAAAACCGAATTTGGTCTAGACCAAATCCCCGGCAACGGCGCCAAAAACTTGTTCGCCCAAAAAGTGTGTGCAAATAAGTTTTAAATTTATAAAACTAGAATAAAAGCAAGCGAACCCGCAATGTACAGATTGGCGTAGTTAAGCAAGTATTCCAGAGTATCGAACTCAGGGATTTGGGGGATCAAATTCTGTTCACAAATTATCGAGCAATGAAAATAGAAGCTTTTGTGATTTGATAAAGAGAGAAATGATTCCAAGGATTCAAGTATCCGATTTAGGCTTTCGATTCAAGATACTTCTATAGGTATAGGACATAATTTATATTGCCAAGATTAAATGTTCAAAGGTAGGATTCGTACGATGAAGTTCCGAAACCTATATGACTAATCTATAGGTTCTCTTTATAAGGGTTGTTGAGGCTGCAATATAGAAAGATCTAAAGATAAGAATTATGTTCAAACTAACTATCTAAAACTCCAGGATATGACTCTTCAAAGTAAAGATTAGAAAGCACATTTAATTTCTTAATAAAGGATGTTGAATCTCTTTATTACCCAAATCTTGCGATCTTAATCTATTAAATGTAGAAACAGGTTTGAAGTGCCTTCATACATTCAATTAGAGGGTAGAAAGGTTAATCAAGGTTGGGATTTAGGCAAGGATTAGTTTTGATTAAAGATTAGTTCAATTAAAGTTCGTCAGAAGAATAAATCGCCCTGTTCATAAGAAAATCGGTCAATTTTTCCCAAGAACAGCCCGATTTTCCTGTTTATCGCAAAACTAAAATCTAAACTCTCAGGGTCCTAATGTTCGAATGAGTTCAGTCTATCATCATCTAAGCCTTAATCATCAACTATTCTCCCCAGAATCACAAGGGTTTTAGCCAACCATTTTCAAAATCGAATCAAATTAATTATTGAAGAAGATATCGCAAAGAAACCAAATCTTGAATGAAAAATCCAATAACACTCAAATGTGTAAACGATTGTCAAAACAAATCAACGTATCTCTTAAGTTACTCAAATTCGTGCCTAAAAACAGTAAACACTTCAATGAACAAAGAAATCTCACAACTAGAATCAAGATTAGCTTTCCGGCAAAGAGTCCTTCAATCTCCTTCCAAGAATCTTCAATTCCTCTCAAACGTGTAAAGATTTCCCGCTGCGGCCTCCTCGTTTTCGTTCGTAGGGTTCTCTTCTATAGTTTCTTGCAAATGGGCCGTTTGGCAAAACTCTCCTTTAGCCCAAAATAATTGGGCTTTGTGTCGTCTTTTCATTTGACCGAAAAACACAATAAATCGACCCAGTCGATTTACAGACAAAACCGTTCGATTTCTTTAAGGGCAAATCGTCCGATTTATGTGTAAATTGGCACGATTTTCTTCAACAGAAAGTGCTCTTCTCTTGGCTCGTATTCTATGCTTCTCCTTTGCAATTCCATAGCTCTTTATGAACCCTTTAATACTCCTTTAGCTTCCTTAACATCCTTAGATGCTCCTTGCTCCGCTTTTGCTTCCAATTCCATTCCATTTACCTGCAATTCATCCAAAACTCGTGTAGACCTCTATTTCCGACAATTAATTGAATAGAACATAAAAGGCATACAAAATCTCTCTAAATGCAAGGTAAATAGGGATAATGTTCTGTAATATGCATGAATATGATGATACATAATTCATGTCATCAAAATGCCACTTCATGGTGAGTGAAGGTATTGTGTTGGGACACTTGGTTTCCCAACGAGGCATTGAGGTTGATAGAGCAAAGATAGAAACGATAGAGAAGTTGCCACCACCTACCTCGGTGAAAGGGGGTAAGGAGTTTCTTAGGGCATGCCGGTTTTTACCGGAGGTTTATAATAGATTTCTCTAAATTTTTTAAGCCTCTCACTAACCTACTAATGAAAGATGTTGATTTTGTTTTCTCCAAGGATTGCCTTGAATCATTTTGTAGGTTGAAGAATGCCTTGATCTCCGCCGCTATCATGCAACCTCCGGATTGGAGCCTTCCGTTTGAGATAATGTGTGATGCAAGTGATGTGGCCGTTGGGGCTGTTTTAGGACAAAAGAAAGATGGGCTTACACATGCCATCTATTATGCTAGCAAGACGCTAGATAATGTGTGAGGCATTACTATTGGAGCGAGCCTCTCTTGTTCAAGAGAGGACCGGATGGAGTCTTTAGGAGGTGCATTCCGGAGGATGAGGTGGAGTGATAGCATGAATTATAGTCTATATTTGGGGGTTTGTTTGGACGTTTTATCTTCAATAATCTGCATGATTGTATGTATAATATGTGATTATATTACCATTTCATCTACCTTTGCGGGAATCGAGGTCTACACCTAGTTTTGTTGTAATCATAGGTAAAATGTCACGTTTTGCATAAAAAAGGAGCAAAAGGAGCTATGGAGTCATTAGAGCTACATTCAGGAACATAAGGAACCATCCAGGAAGCATAGCCATGGATTAGAGATTCACTTTGGAGCAGATTTGAGAGATTTCACATTCAGTTGTGACTCACCTCGGTTGACCACAAATTCACCTCGACCGAGGTGATCCAGAGAAGTCGACTCGACCGAGGCGAACACCTGGGACGCGGCGAGAATATTTTATTCTTGGCTGAGATCTTTTATCTTTGGAAAGAGATCTTATATTTTTGGGCTTGGCTCCTGGAAGGAAGAAGATATGCTAGATCATATACTTTACCTATTTTTGTGGGAAGAGATCTTTCTAAGATATCTTATCTTTGGAGAGTAATTTTCCTATAAAAAGGGTCGGATTTCCCACAAATCCACATCATGCTATACCACCGATCAGGGTTTATACACCGCTGCAGCCATACTCCAGTTGGAGGATTTGAAGAACCTTTTTGAAGGTTGAAGGAAGAAAGTCTATAGCTTTTATAGCTTTTCAAGGGTTTTTGTAAGATCATCTTAGAAGTCTTTTCATTAAATTCTTCTTGTTCAAATATTGAAGTCTTTTCATTAAATTCTTCTTGTTCAAATATTCACTTTCTTCCCTTTTTGCTTGATTAATACTTTCATGATGATGAGTGGCTAATCTCTTTGTGTGATTCTAGGGTGATTGGCTGAAGGTTGTGGGAAAAACAATGATAGAATAATCTTAATCAATGTAGGACCCTGGAAGTTCGAGTCTTTAACCTTAACCCTAAGCATCACGCTCAGTCGATGAACATCTCGGCCGGGGTGGAAGTCTTCTGACCGAGGTGACTTATCTGATCCGAAACTAAGAGTTAAGTGTTAGAGTTTGCCAAATCCTATTCTTATTACACCTTTCCTGGTTCAATGCAAGCCTAGGATGAGACTTACCCGGTAATTCCTTTGTTTGTTCACCTAAGATCATAAGTGTAGGTAATAAAGGTGAATTCTTTATTGGGGTTTGAGTGTGCTTTCATCCTATCTTTGTGAGTTAGCCTGAGACTTACACGGTAAAGGTTGATTCTATTCCCTTAGATGGTGTGTTAGTTTGAGATTATAGTTCTTTATCTTAATTCCTTGAGACTTACCCGGTAATGGGAGTTACGGTTTTAGATTAGTGAGTAGTGAGACTTACCCGGTGATCTATTCCACTTTAGTAAAACCTTCCCTATGCAAAAACCATAGCTTTGTCCGCTTATCTTGAGATCTTGAGTTGGAACCACAACTAGATGCTTTAATCCCTAGGATTGCATATTTCCTTTATTGACTTTTATCATCTTTGATTGTCTTAATTACTTGTGGTTAGTGATTGCTTAAGCTTACCGTAATTGCACTTTGTTTCACTAAGTCCCAGTGATCGACCCTTGGAATTCCTTGCTTTTTACTACGATTGACCCGTACACTGCGGGTTCGCATCCTTGTTTTAAAGCTTACGTCTAGGGTTATAAATTTAAAGCTTGCACACACTGTTTAGAGTGAACAAGTTTTTGGCGCCGTTGCCGGGACTTGGTCTAGACCGAGCCGGTTACGGTTTGCTTTTGGGGCACTTGCCCCCGTGTCTACTAACCACTCTACTTGAGTGACTTTTGCAGGTTCTTTCTTAGGTTTATGCGAAGAACCCGCAGTGGGAAGGAAATCGTTCCTTACGATCCCGAACCAGAAAAGACATACAGACGACGCTTAAGAGAAGCGAAGATGGCCAACCAAGACCATCGCGATCTTGAGGCCGAGTTGAAAGAGGCACTAGAGCAGCTACGCCTCAGCAGGGAAGAGCTAAGGCAAGAGAAAGAAGAAGCTCGCACCAGGACTGAGGCAATCGAAGCAGATATGGCAGCCTTAAGAGACCAATTTCTACTTTGACCGAGGGAAGACCCAGTTCCCAATGCTGGACCGATGCAGGTCCCAGTTGCTGACCCTCGACCGAGGCAGGATCCAGTACCTGACGCCCTGGCCGAGGTGCTTCCACCTCGGATGCCAGTCCGAGGCATTCTTCTTGCAGGAATCCCACAAACCCTAGGTCAAAGGATGGACCCCAATAAACAACTGAGGCGTCCAAGAGTTAACCTAGGAGATCCAGCGGACCATGACTACGAACTTCGACCGCAAGTTCTATCCATGATTCGCCAATGCCAGTTCGGAGGGCTAGAGAAGGAATCCCCACATCAACATCTTCAAAACTACGAGATCTTGATGGAGACCTTGAGACCCTCAAGGATTGAAAATAACAACTACAAGCTAAGACCTTTTTACTTTTCTTTAAAAGATAGAGATCTTACTTGGTATCAATCTCTTCCTCCAGGAAAAATTAGCACGTGGGAGGAGATGACTACGGAATTCTTGACCAAATTATTTCCCCCCTCTAAGAACGCTGAAATGAGAGGGAAGATTAATGCTTTCATTATGAAGGATAAGGAGAGCTTGTCCAAGTCATGGGAGAGGTTCAAGGACATTCTTTTGGATTGCCCATATCATGAGACTCCAAGGATAGAGTTATTGGAGATATACTTCAAGGGACTGGACGGAAGCACCCAGTTCAACCTCCAACTACTCTCCGCCGGTACCTTTATGGACATGGAGATTGACGAAGCTTGGGACTTCATCGAGAAGCAAGCTTTGCATATGGAGAAGTACACCCATCAAGGAGCTGAAGGTGGAGTTAAAAGAGTTAACTTCCAAGAAACTTAGCCCAACAACAATCAACTCACGTCTTTGAAGAATGACGTGAAGCAATTGAAGGAAATCTTGGTTGCTCAAACAAAGAAGGAAGATCAAGGACAAAGGAATAACAACAATGGATACCGTAACAACAAAAACGGTTCCCGGAATAACAACTACAACAACAACAATAGAGGATCCAATAGCAATAATTGGAGGGCAAACAACCAAAATTCTGGTAACTATCATTCTAACTCCAACTCTAACGATTCCTCTAATCCTTTCCTCTCTTCCCCTTCTTCTTCTTCTACTCCATTAAAGAGCCAGGGGCAAGGATCAAGTTCGTCTCAGCCGGAAAAGAAAGACGCAGTGCTGGAGGCTATCTTGATCAAGCTTAGTGCTATGGAGACTTCTATGACTTCATTTTCGAAGGCCCAAAAAGCCTTTGAACAACAACTTGCAAGTAGGGCGAATGAAGCGCCAAGAGTTCCAGGGAAGCTTCCAGCAAGGACGGAAAGCAACCCTAAGGGCCAGATCATGGCCATAACTACGAGGAGTGGACTGAAAACTGCAAATCTGGTGCCTCGGTCGGTGCTAGTACCGACGAAGACCACCTCGGTCCAGGTACAGTCGAAGAACACTTCGGCCGAGATGCCAACCGAGGTGGAGCCACAGAAAGCGGAGGGGAAAACTGAAGTTTATGTTCCACCTCCTACATATAAACCACCACTTCCATTCCCCCAGTCAAGGGCCAGAGCACATCTAGACAAGCACTTTGGTAAGTTCCTTGACTTGCTGAATAAACTGCACATTAACATTCCTTTCCTTGATGCTATTTTAGGGATGCCCACCTATGGGCAGTTCTTGAAGGAGATCCTATCAAGGAAGAGGAAACTGGAAGATTTTGGTGAAGTAAGGATGACATCTAAATCCTCGCAACTTATTCAAATCATGAAGGAGAAGATGACACCTAAATTGAGAGATCCCGGCTCATTTTGCATTCCCATTCAAGTTGGGGACGTCACTTGTGAAGCCCTATGTGATCTAGGAGCCAGCGTGAGCATCATTCCGCTGGAGCTATGTGTGAAGATCGGACTTGGAGAGCCCAAGCCGGTCAAGATTCGACTATACATGGCGGATCGCTCCATCACCCATCCCGTGGGAATTTTAGAGGACGTTCCGGTCAAGTTAGATAACTTCTATTTACCAATAGATTTTGTTGTACTTGACATTCCCACAGATTATCCTGTTCCTATTATTCTCGGGAGGCCATTTCTAGCAACTTCGGGTTGCAACGTGGATTGCAAGAACGCCAAGTTGAAATTCAACATTGGTGGAGACGAAGGGGAGTAGCTAAGCGATGATATCTTCAACATCTACGATGAAGAGGAATCAAGAGAATTGGTGAGCTCTATCCTTATTAACGATCAACTCGAAAGAGTTATTAGTTTCAGTTTAATGGAGGAAGGTATAGATGCTTCTTGTGATGCAGATATACGGAGCTTAAAAGCAGTGGAAGAAGATCCACGAGCTAAAACTGAGAAGCTAATCCAGGAGACGAAGTTCTCCAGTTTCGGTTCCAGTTGCAGTACCTCGACCGAGGCACTTTCTGGACTGAGCGAGGCGACTGAAGAACATCTCGGTCAACGCCTCTGCGCCACGACAGAGGTCGATGGCGAGATGATGTCAACTGAGACCGCTGAAAATAACAAACTTCTTACTGCTTTCTCTGACATTCATCCTCAGTTGGTGGAACATTCCATCCACCAACTTTCTGATAATAAAGGACCTTGGTATGCTCATATTGTGAATTATCTTGTTTGCCAGGAAATACCGCCCGGATTGACGTACTCTGAAAAGAAGAGATTCTTCAAGGAAGTACGCCATTACTACTGGGATGAACCGCTGCTATTCAAGCGCGGGCCGGATGGGATGCTTCGAAGATGCATTCCGGAAGATGAAGTTAATAGCGTCATACGGCATTGTCATTCACTTCCTTGTGGAGGACATGCTAGCACCGATAAAACATGCGCTAAGGTATTACGTTCCGGTTTCTTTTGGCCTACATTATTTAAGGATGTGCAATCGTTTGTTGTCTCTTGTGATGCATGCCAAAGAACAAGAAGAAGGAACGAAATGCCACTTAATAACATTCAAGAGGTGGAAATCTTTGATGTATGGGGGATAGACTTCATGGGACCTTTCCCATCCTCCGGAGGAAACCTCTATATTCTTCTTGCAGTTGATTACGTCTCTAGATGGGTTGAAGCCATTGCTTCTCCCACTAATGACGCCAAGGTGGTTGTGAAGTTCTTAAACAGAACTATCTTTCCACGTTTTAGAACTCCACGCATCATCATCTGCAATGGAGGAACGCATTTCATCAACCCGAAGTTCAAAGCACTTCTATCGAAGTATGGCGTAACCCACAAGGTATCAACCCCTTATCAACCTCAAACTAGTGGACAGGTCGAGATCTCGAATAGAGAAATCAAGGCAATTTTGGAGAAGACCGTCTCTAGGACGAGGAAGGATTGGTCCATGAAATTGGACGATGCTCTTTGGGCCTACAGGACCGCATTTAAGACTCCCATAGGCACCACCCCTTATAATTTGGTATATGGGAAGTCTTTCCATTTGCCCGTTGAGTTAGAACACAAAGCATATTGGGCGATCAAATGGTTGAACTTCGACATTAAGGAGGCCGGCGAGAAGCGGCTATTGGATATCAACGAGCTGGAGGAGCTGCGTTTGAACGCTTATGAGAATGCCAAAATCTATAAGGAGAGGACGAAGAAATGACATGAAAAGCGTATCATTCCAAAGGAGCTTAACGAAGGAGACTTAGTTCTACTCTTCAACTCCCGCCTCCGCCTCTTTCCAGGTAAGTTAAAATCTAGATGGACCGGACCTTATGTTGTGAAACATGTTTTTCCTCATGGTGCAGTTGAGATATGGGGCGAAACGAGCGGAAGCTTCAAGGTCAATGGGCATAGACTTAAGAAGTACAAACCGGAAATTCCGGTTGAGGAGGTTGCACCAATTTACCTCGTTTGAGACACATCATGGTCCAGCTAGCGACCTTAAACCAAGCGCTTCTTTGGAGGCAACCCAAGGTATTGCTTTCTTTTCCATTTCTAGCTTAGATAGTTTTGCTTTTGGTTTGCTTTGTTTTGTTTTTGGCGTCCTAGACAGATAACAGGTGACATCTAAGGAAGGAGTACAAACCAGGAGCATAACTAGAAGGACAGAAGATCGAGAATTTGAGAAGACAAAGTTTGACTGAGACACATCTCGATTGCTGTCAGTACACCTCGACCGAGATGATTCTTGAGCAACCGAGGCGACTAGGGTTTCTGAAGATCCAACACGGTCAGTACCACCTCGGTCCAGTCGAGACCACATCGACCGAGGTGACAGCAGTTCCAGAAAGGGTATAAAAAGCGGAAAAAATTCTTTTTCTTCTCTTTACCTACCTCCTCGACCGCGGCGTCCCATTTCACCTCTCCTCTTCGATTCTCGCTCATTTTCAAAGATTTTCGCTTCCAAACTGCGATTAAAGTGTAGAGGATCCCAGTGCAACGTTGATCTGCGAAGAAATCGAACCGAAACGGCCGAACGAGACGTGCTGTGCCTCGGCCGAGGTGTTCTTCAGTTTGTCAAACCGACCGAGGTGATTTGACAGAGAGAGTTTGAGAATGAGTTCTGACAGACGTCTTGCCATTAGGGATAGATCCTCCCCTTCCCCTTCTTCCTCTTCTTCCCAACCTTATCGACCGGTGATCCACGAGCAACACCGGGTCGATTACGACCGTATAGCAGCCCGTCCAGTGATAGCACCTCGCTTCTTGGACGTGTCAGCCTTTGACTGTCTCCATGTGGATGGAGACCTTAGACGTATGATATCGACGGTAGGATTGGATCAGTTTACTGAGATCCGCGCACCTGCCTATTTGGAGCCCACCCTAGAGTTTGTTAGCTCCTTTACCCACCTCCCCACAGAGCGTTCTGTGAAGTACCGGTTGATGAACCCGAACTTCTTAGTGCCATTAGAGTATTGGAGGGACATTTTTGGTTTTCCTGCCCCGACCGCTGTTGAATTCCCTTCCCGGATTGTAGCTAGGGAGTTTTGGGGACAGATTGCTCACGTGGCTGAGCACGAAGACAGGTGGCGCCCTGGAGACTCCAGGGAGAAGGTCATTTTTCACTTAGCTTTTAGGTTAGCTCACCGTATCTTTAGTGAGAAACTTCTGGCGCGTACTGAGACGCCCTAGAAGGTCCGACAAGGGGAGCTTTTTAGCCTATACTGCATGGTGACTGGAGGGATCCCCGACTTTGGCTTGATGCTGGCAGAATATCTGCACAGGATCAAGGCCAAGGCGAAGGGGGACATCTGCTACGGAGGACTTGTGACCCGCTTCCCCAGCTATGAGGATATGGATCTCAGCGCTTGCACTATGGTGGCGGCTGTCAAGCCGCTTGGGCTACAAGAGATGATCACTCGGCGGATTCTGGTTCCCTGAGGACTGACTACACCATATGTGGCTATGCCATGGGAGCTTACTGCACCGCAGGGGATCAGGTAGTCAGCCTAGTTTACAATTTATGACCCTCATTGCTGGCAGACCGCTTGGGCCCCACTGATGGAGGATTATAGAGAGGGAGCAGCTGCACCAGCTGAGGAGGAGGAGGTAGATGATGAGGAGACTGCTGATGACAGGGATGGTGGAGTTCCGATGGATACAGAGACGGATATTGCCGGGACAAGTGCGCCGGTTATTGATCTTGATGATGATGATACTGAGCCTGCACCAGCCACATCTCCTGTGAGACCTGCTAGGTGTAAGACACGCCGACACAGAGATCCAGAGGCTCACCGTCGGATCGATGATCTGACAGATCAGATGATTGATTCTTATGCCGCTCTATCACTGGATATCCGCGAGATGCAGGAGAAGCAACATTACCAGCACATGATGGCCCAGATTCAGTTTGAGCACATCATGGGCTATCCATTTGACCCGTCTCAGTATCCATATGTGCCACCACCACCACCACCAGATCGTGACTATTGAGAGCTGCAGGCTTTTCTTTCTTATTTTTATGTAGTTCAGCTAATTGTCTGGTGACTATTTTATTCCTTAGACTTATTTTGACCCACTGGGACAGTGTATCCGAAGTATGGGGTATTTATGTATTACTTGACTTATGGATGTATGACTCGACTTTACATGATATTTATGTTTCAGTTTGCTTCTATATGTTTATCTGAGACTGCATGCATGCATACAGGTTATTTGATTGAGAAAAACGTCAAAACTGAAAGAAAAACTGGTTTTTAAAAAAACAATTTTGACCTCGACCGGGGGAGTTCTGGCCGAACGAGGTGTTTCACCTCGGTTAACCTAAGATAACCTCGACCGAGGGGGTTAACTGAGAGTTTTCGAAAACGATTTTTGTGCTTCTTATCTGGATATTATCTCTGTGAAGATCTTGCTTACTGACAGGTTTTGAAATCTTTATGTGTTTGAAAGGTTTTATAATATGTTTAAGTTGCTAAATGCTTTGTTTGAAATTATTGGCATGTTTAATACTTTGTTTTTGTCTAAATTATGTTGAATTTGAAGGTTGACACCACGTTATGAGTTCTCTCACTTTCTTCCTGGAAAGACCAAGGCAATTCGTTCTTCTCTCTTCTTCTTCTTGATCATGCTTAGCCTCTCATATAGATTTTGCCTCCCTTTACCTATCTGGGAATTTGGAAGCAAGCGAAGTGGTGAAAGCAAGTGAAGTTAAAGTTGAGAAGTTGGCTGGAATTGAAAGTGTTAGAAAGTAATAATAGGTTTGGGGAAGTCAATCTTGATGATGAGTAACTCGGCACCATTCACATAGCCGGGTGTTTGTGTCTTGCCAAACTCGGATTGAGCGATATTCCTAACGGGTCATGGTATGTGCATCAAGGGTTTGATGCATCTCAAGAAATTGATGATTGCTGATTTCCTAGGCTTCGGTTATTGTGCACCTCTGTCCATGCATCCCAAAAAGTAAAGTAAAAGAAAAAAATGTGAAATAAGCAAAGCTTATTGGTGGAAGATGTTGAAAGTCAAAGTGAAAGTGAAGTATATCCTTTTGATACCATGAATTATAGTCTATATTTGGGGGTTTGTTTGGACGTTTTATCTTCAATAATCTGGATGATTGTATGTATAATATGTGATTATATTACCATTTCATCTACCTTTGCGGGAATCGAGGTCTACACCTAGTTTTGTTGTAATCGTAGGTAAAATGTCACGTTTTGCATCAAAAAGGAGCAAAAGGAGCTATGGAGTCATTAGAGCTACATTCAGGAACATAAGGAACCATCCAGGAAGCATAGCCATGGATTAAAGATTCACTTTTGACCAGATTTGAGAGATTTCACATTCAGTTGTGACTCACCTCGGTTGACATCAGATTCACCTCGACCGAGGTGATCCAGAGAAGTCGACTCGACCGAGGCGAACACCTGGAATGCGGCGAGAATATTTTATTTTTGGTTGAGATCTTTTATATTTGGAAAGAGATCTTATATTTTTGGGCTTGGCTCCTGGAAGGAAGAAGATATGCTAGATCATATATTTTACCTATTTTTATGGGAAGAGATCTTTCTAAGATATCTTATCTTTGGAGAGTAATTTTCCTATAAAAAGGGTCGGATTTCCCACAAATCCACATCACGCTATACCACCGATCAGGGTTTATACACCGCTGCAGTCATACTCCAGTTGGGAGATTTGAAGAACCTTTTTGAAAGTTGAAGGAAGAAAGTTTATAGCTTTTATAGCTTTTAAAGGGTTTTTGTAAGATCATCTTAGATTCCCTTCCTTGTTGTCTTGTCTTGCTGGATTTCTATCCAAGGAACGCTTTGTTGTGATATTTGATTCAGTTATTGAAGTCTCTTCATTAAATTCTTCTTGTTCAAATATTCACTTTCTTCCCTTTTTGCTTGATTAATACTTTCATGATGATGAGTGGCTAATCTCTTTGTGTGATTCTAGGGTGATTGGCTGAAGGTTGTGGGAAAAACAATGATAGAATAATCTTAATCAAAGTAGGACCCTGAAAGTTCGAGTCTTTAACTTTAACCCAAAGCATCTCGCTCAGTCGATGAACATCTCGGCCGGGGTGGAAGTCTTCTAACTGAGGTGACTAATCTGATCCGAAACTGAGAGTTAAGTATTAGAGTTTGCCAAATCCTATTCTTATTACACTTTTCCTGGTTCAATGCAAGCCTAGGATGAGACTTACCCGGTAATTCCTTTGTTTGTTTACCTAAGATCATAAGTGTAGGTAATAAAGGTTAATCCTTTATTGGGGTTTGAGTGTGCTTTCATCCTATTTTTGTGAGTTAGCCTGAGACTTACCCGGTAAAGGTTGATTCTATTCCCTTAGATGGTGTGTTAGTTTGAGATTATAGTTCTTTATCTTAATTCCTTGAGACTTACCCGGTAATGGGAGTTACGGTTTTGGATTAGTGAGTAGTGAGACTTACCCGGTGATCTATTCCACTTTAGTAACACCTTCCCTATGCAAAAACCTCAGCTTTCTCCGCTTATCTTGAGATCTTGAGTTGGAACCACAACTAGATGCTTTAATCCCTAGAATTGCATATTTCCTTTATTGACTTTTATCATCTTTGATTGTCTTAATTACTTGTGGTTAGTGATTGCTTAAGCTTACCGTAATTGGACTTTGTTTCACTAAGTCCCTGTGATCGACCCCTGGAATTCCTTGCTTTTTACTACGATTGACCCGTACACTGAGGGTTCGCATCCTTGTTTTAAAGCTTACGTCTAGGGTTATAAATTTAAAGCTTGCACACACCGTTTGGAGCGAACATGGAGAGTGTGATCCGCCATTGTCACTCCTTGCCATGTGGAGGGTATACTAGCTCACACAAGACATGTGCAAAGGTATTACAATCCGGTTTTTATTGGCCTAACTTGTTTAAGGATGTGCAGAATTTTGTGGTAGCTTGTGACGCTTGCCAAAGGACGGGCAACATCTCAAGGAGGAATGAGATGCCCTTGAACAACATACAAGAGGTTGAGATATTTGATGTTTGGGGTGTGGGCTTCATGGTGCCATTCCCCTCTTCATGTGGCAACCTATACATTCTCTTGGCGGTGGACTATGTGTCGAGATGGGTAGAGGCAATCGCCGCTCCCACAAATGATGCCAAAGTTGTGGTGCGGTTCTTCAACCGAGTCATCTTCCCTAGGTTTGGAACACCAAGAGTGATCATAAGTGATGGAAGGAAGCATTTCACCAATAGGAACTTTGGGACACTTTTGGCTAAGTTTGGGGTGACTCATAAGGTGGCAACACCTTAGAATCCCCAAACTAGTGGCCAAGTAGAGATCTCCAACCGGGAGATAAAGGGGATACTTCAGAAGACGGTTTCTAGGACAAGAAAATATTGGGCTATGAAGCTTGATGATGCTTTGTGGGCTTATAGAACCGCTTTCAAGACACCGATTGGCACCACTCCCTACAAGCTAGTTTATGGCAAGTCTTGCCACCTTCCGGTAGAGATGGAGCATAGGGCGTATTGGGCCATAAGGTGGCTGAATTTTGACATCAAGGAAGCCGGTGAGAAGAGGTTGCTGGACATTAACGCTCTTGAGGAGATCCGGTTGGATGCTTATGAAAACGCCCGGACTTACAAGGAAAGGACCAAGCGTTGGCATGACAAACGCCTCATCCCAAAGGAGTTGAGTGAAGGTGACTTAGTCCTTCTCTTCAATTCAAGGCTGCGGCTCTTCCCCGGAAAGCTAAAGTCAAGATGGACGGGTCCTTATGTGGTGAGGAAGGTCTTTCCCCATGGAGCGGTTGAGTAGGGAGTTTTGTAGAGATTTTAAGGTGAATGGACAACCTTTGAAGACGTACATCCCGGAAGCTCCTGTGGATATGATTGCCCTACTTCACTTTGAGTGAAACGCCCCCGATTTTGGTCAAGCTAATGACCTTAAACAAGCGCTTAATGGGAGGCAACCCATTGATACATATCTTTCCCTTTTAGTTTTTGCTTTCGTTTTTGCTTTTTGCTTTTGTCTTTGTTTTGGTGTGTTTGTGTGTTTGGTGTTTGTGTGCTAGAGTCTAAGTAGCATGGAAGCCTTGCATGGCATGAGGAGGATGATGATGATCCCACATCAAACGTGGGTGGTGCGATCGTGGGACTTGGACGGCTAGCGGTGCATAGCGCGGGTCCCGACGCCATAATGAACATGATGAGCTCTCTGCCACCTTTGATTGATCATCCACCATCACTCCACATGAGTTAACCAAAATACCAAAGCAGTAGCATTTTTACATTGTGAGGACTCTCTTTCACTCTTCTTTACTTGATTTGCACATTGGGGACAATGTGTTTCTAAGTATGGGGTAGGGTTTTCATGATCATTTGCATGATTGCATCTAGGATAGTTTCTTTTTGTCACATGTTTCATTATGTTTTCCATTGTACATACATATTTCGAAAAACCCAAAAAAATCAGAAAATTAAAAAAATATAGTGCTTCTAAGTTTGGGTATGACCCTTATGATGAGATTGTCTTGTGAATTGGCTATGGATGGCCTTGTGTGTTGAATGGATGCATGCATATGTAGACTTTAATTACTTATCTTGAATCCCATGTATGAATTGTGACCATGATGTTTGCCTTGATTGGATTGAGGATTTATGGTCGAAATTACATGCTAGTTCTTGCACATCATTTAGGAATGATTAAGGCAATTCCTCTTTCAATACTTCTAATCTTGATCATGTTCTTTGAGCACCTCAATTGATATAAAATTTGACCTCTTTTGACCCATCCGGGAATAGGAGTATGGTAGTGTGTTGAGTTTGTGAAAAGCAAGTGTGGGGTGAAGTTGTTGATGAATGGATGTTGTGAATGAAGTGCTGAATTTGTTGTGAAAAGTCTAGAAAAAAAAAGGTTTGAGGACTTTCGTTTTGATGACGAGTAACTCGGCACCATTCACATAATCGGGTGTTTGTGCCTTGCCAAAGTCGGATAAACCGAATGTCCTAACGAGCCTTGGTATGTGTGTCCGGTGTGAGGCACCTCGGAAAAATCCCGAGCTCCGCTAATCACCAAGGTTTCGGATTTTTTACGCCAATGCCATTGTCTCAAAAATAAGTGAAAGAAAATGAAAGAGAAAAAAGAAAAGAAAAGAAGGAGAAAAATACACTTTGGTGGATGAAGTATAAATGTGAAGTCGTGGTTGTTTAGTTCCTTTCCCGGATTAGCATCACATGACCAAGTAAAAAATTCCCACCTATTCACAACGTTTCTTGGCGTCTTCTTTCCTATGTCTTGTGACCTATTTGCATGTGTGTAAGGCTTAGTGATCTAGATTGGACATTCTCATGATCATCTTGACTTTTTCATTTTCAACTTTTATGCATGCTTTCGAGTTAAGTATAATTGTCTTTCCATGCCTTCATTCATTTGATGGATGATTGCTTGTCCATTGCCATGAAACATGACTATGAAGGTGATACATCTTATGAAGCACAATCCCAAAAAGATTTTATGTTTTTTCTGCATTCATAAATCATGTCATCTCTTAGCCTATAGTTGGACCTTGCTCGGGGAGGAGCAAGTCTTAAGTATGGGGTATTTTGAAAACACGATTTATGAAGTTAGTTTAGGCATCCATTTAGATAGTTTTTCCCGTTATTCATGCATAGTTTGGCATTAGTTCATGACGTTTACGTTTAATTCATGCATATTATCGAGATAGACGTCTACACGAACTATTGTCGGTTTTGTAGGTATTTTGGGGAACTTTTGGATCTTAATCGATACATTCGAGGATCATTCCTCAAAGTGACACACTTCCGGACTCATTAAGAAGCAAGCTAGGAGCTAAGGAGAACACATAGGACCTTGTTTGTGCATGCCTTGCACCAACTCATGGCTTAACGATCAAAAGAGAGCTGTTTCACCAAAACCACGGCCCAGAGGCCATTTCCACGCCCGTGGTTTTGACCGTGGTTTTCTCTGGACAGCTGTGACAGTTGTCCCACGATCTCCATAACCGACTCTTGCCCTTGATGGAGGATATAAGTGGTCCTGCAGGCTGATGCTATGGGATTCTCTCCCACACTCTCTCATTCTACAACATTCCCTTGGAGGCTACTCTTGGAGGGGAGCAAAAACACTCTCATTTGGGGAAGAAGAAGAAGAACACTGGTTTATAGTTTTCATATCTTTTGAGAGATTTTTTAGTGAACTTGTTGAAGACATTTGCAAGGATTTGTAAGGAACAATTTGTACCTTCTTTTGAATGGTTGTAAGTCTCTCTTAAACATATATTCAGCTTGGTTTTCTTGTTTTACTTATTTCACTTTTCTTTCATTTCATTTTCTTGCTTTGGAAGCCATGAATGTTTGCCTGTTGATGTTGAATCTTAAGATGTATGTTGTTGGCTAAATCGTTGTAATTCTAGGGTAATGAAATGATGGTTATAGCTTGGACTATGATAGAATATACTTAATGTGTACCTTGGATGATTTTCTTGTTCGAACTTAACTATTGTTACAAATCACGGCCTGTTCTAGCATAACCATGGCCGTGGTTCTGATTATCAGCCCGTGGTTTTGTTCTATTGTGCTTGTATTGATAGATCTGAATGTTAGGATGTTAGATTGTTGAAATCCTAGAGTTTATTAAGCTAAACTTAGCCTAGGTTGACCTAATGCTAGTAAACTAAGTGAGAGAAGAGACCTAACCGGTAATTCTCGATCGTAGATACCAATGATGATGAACCCTAGGTAGTAGTGAGCCTCATAAGCCGCTATTGGACTGAGTGTTCTAGGATTGATGTTTATTGCTTTCCTTCCCGAGACTTACCCGGTAAGGAGAGGTTAGATCCCTAGATAACAATCCGGTTTGTGTATAATTCCCAACCTTAGGTTCCTAGAGACTTACCCGGTGATAGGACCTTAGGTGCGGGATTAGTGGACCATAAGACCTACCCGGTGATTGATCCTATTTGAGAAACATTCTTTCCAAAAATACCATAGCTAGTCCAAGGTTGATTAGAAGCTTGAGTCCAAAGCCATAACCGGAAGTCCTAACCCCTAGAATCCGCTTTTCTCCTTGATTACATATCTCGTGTTTGTTTTGCTTGTTTGTGTTGCTAGCTTAGTTATTTAACTCATTTTATAATCTTGCATCAATTGTTATCTTGATTGATCACCACAAAACCAACACAAAAACATCATGATTTTCTTTTCTTTATTTCCTTCTCTTTTCTTAGACTAGATTTACACTATCCTTAGTCACTTATTTGATTTGATTTCACCGTAGTCTTTGTGTTCGACCTCGGAATACTATCCTTGCTACAAAACGATCCATACAATGTGGGTTCGCTAGGAATTAGGAAAAATATATCGAGTTATAAATTTTAGACTTTTGTGCTACACAATCTTAGCGTAAGAACTGTGGAAGAAGTCTAGACCTCCATGCAAACGGCAATGGCGAAAGCTAACGTGGTGGAGAAGAAGATCAAAGGACGGAATAAAGGGACAAATTCTTGGATGACAACGAAGAAATATCGACCATCCTACAGGAATCTCGGCCGAGATTTTAAGCGAGATTTGCCCCAGAAAGGCGAAGAAAGAGATCCCTTCCTGATTAGTAGTCTATAAGCCTTAATATCGTCCTTTGAATGAGCCTTCAAAGGGTAACAAAGGAAGTACTTCTAACTCTACCTTACGATCTAGAGATATTGTATGCTTTAAATGTCAAGGTAGAGGTCTCTACATGCGAGATTTTCCTAATAAAAGGGTTTTATTTCTAAATCAACAAGGATAATATTAAAGTGAAGAAGAGCATGAGCATGATCATACACACATCAATGCATTGCATGAGTATGATAGCAATAGTGATAGTGATTGTGAATATGAGCATGGAGAGTCTTTGATTGATATATGCACTTTGGATAGCATGAATTATAGTCTATATTTTGGGACCTGTTTAGACGTTTTATCTTTAATAATCTGCATGTTTGGATGTATATTATGTGATTATATTGTCGTTTCATCTACCTTTGCGGGAATCGAGGTCTACACCAAGTTTAGACATTTTATCTTTAATAAGCTTGCACACACCATTTGGAGAGGATCGGTTTAAAAGCAACAATCTGCAACAAAAACGCTTCAAATCGACCAAATCTGGGGTAATTCGAAAAAAAAACCTAACTCTCCCTTCTTCACTGTTTTTGATCAATTTGGGCTTTGGTTGCCCTTGCATTGTGTTGGAAAAAGATTAAGTACCCCATAGGAACCATTGGTAGTGATATTGTGGGAAAAGAACCGGATTTCTGAGAGTTACGATCGAACAACACTTCGCCTCGGTCCAGTCGGCTTGTGCCTCAGCCGAGGTGTTCTTGAGAGTTGTCAGAGCAACCGAGGTGGTCTGACAGTGAGAGAGAAAAACATGAGTTCTGACAGGCAGCTTGTTCTGAGAGATAGATCCTCTCCTTCTCCTTCTTCTTCACGCCACTCCATACCGGTGATCCATGAGCGTCACCAGGTAGATTATGACCGCATAGCGGCACGTCCAATTGTTTCACCACAGTTTCTGGACATTTCTGCATTCGACTGCCTCCACGTGGTTGATGATCGAAGGTGGATGATATCTATGGTTGGGATGGAGCAGTTTACTGAGATTTGAGCTCCAGCCTATCTTGAGCCGACCTTGGAGTTTGTTAGCTCCGTCACTTATCTACCTACTGAGCGCGCCATCAAGTACCGGTTGATGAACCGGAACTATTTAGTTCATATGGACCACTAGAGGGACATCTTCGGCTTTCCAGCCCCAAAAATTGCTTATTTTCCTTCTCGAGCTGTAGCTCGAGAGTTTTGGGGACAGATAGCTCATGTAGTTGAGCATGCTGATAGGTGGAGACTTGGAGATTTCAAGGAGCGGATTATTTTCCACCTAGCCTTTAGACTTGCTCACCGGATTTTTAGCGAGACTCTTCTGGCGCGTACTGAGACGCCCTAGAAGATTAGACAGGGTGAGCTGCTGAGTCTTTACTGCATGCTGACGGAGGAGTTCCGGATTTTGGAGTGATGTTGGCTGAGGATCTTCACAGGATCAAGGCGAAAGCAAAGGGAGATATCTGCTGCGGTTGTATAGTGACTCACATTGCGAGTTACATGCACCTTGACTTGAGTGCATGTACTATGGTGGCGGTTGCCAAGCCGCTCGGGCTGCAGGAGATGATCACTAGGAGGATATTGGTTCCTCGCGGACTTACTATGTCGTATGTGGCAATGCCCTGGGAGATACTGCACCTCAGGGTATTAGATGGTCAGCTCAGTTCTCCGTTTATGACCCGCATTACTGGCAGACCGCATGGATTCCGCTTATGGAGGACGCTAGAGACACATCAGCACAGGGGCAGGATGAGGATGATGATGCTGAGGAGGAGGCTGATGAGGATGAGGATGGAAGTGCTGCCATGGACACAGGTACAGATACAACTGGTACCAGCATACCAGTCGTCGATCTAGACGACGAGGAGACGGAGGAGGAGCCAGCTGCAACACCAGCACAACCTGCCAAGCGTAGGGTACGGAGGCAGAGGGATCCAGTCGCTCACCACCAGATCGATGATCTGACGGATCAAATGATAGATTCCTACGCCGCCTTATCCCTAGACATTAGAGAGATGCAGGAGAGACAACACTACCAGCACAAGATGGCTGAGATTCAGTTTCAGCATATCATGGGCTACCCGTTTGACCGATCTCAGTACCCGTACATGCCACCACCACCACCACCGGATTGGGACTAGAGGATTAGAGCTTGCAGGATTTCTTTTCTTTATTTATTATGCAGCTCATCATTGTCCGGTGAGTACTCTGTTTTCTTAGACTTATTTGACACATTGGGACAATGTGTCTCAAGTATGGGGTATTTGGATGTATGATTTGACATTATGTGTATGCTTGTATGACTCTATTTGGATATTTATTGTTTTATCTTGCTCTATGTGGATATCTGAGATTACATGCATGCATACAGGTTATTTGATTGAGAAAAACGTCAGAAACTAGTTTGAAAAAAAAAATTTATTGACCTCGACCGATGCGAATTAGACCAATCGAGGTACAGTACCTCGGTTGACTTAGAACATCTCGACCAAGGTGGTTTAACTGAGAAAGTTTTCGAAATGATTTGTGTGCTTCTTATTTGGATATGACCTCACTGATGATTTTGTTTGCTGACTGATTTTGAAATCTTTATATGTTTGAAGGGTTTTATGATATGTTTAAGTTCTTAAATGCTTTGTTTGAAATTTGTGGCATGTTTAATACTTTGTTTTTATCAAAATTATGTTGAATTTGAAGGTTGACACCACATGATGAGTTCTCTCACTTTCTTCCTTGAAAGACCAAGGCAATTCATTCTCTTCTCTTCTTCTTCTTGATCATGCTTTAGCCCCTCATATACATATTTGCCTCCCTTCACCTATCCGGGAATTTGGAAGAAAGCAAGTGAAAAGCAAGTGAAAGAAAAAGTTGAGATGTTGGTTGAAAGTTAGAAACAAACAAATAGGTTTGGGGAAGTCAATCATGATGATGAGTAACTCGGCACCATTCACATAACCGGGTGTTTGTGTCTTGCCAAAGTCGGATTGAGCGATATTCCTAACGGGTCATGGTATGTGTATCAAGGGTTTGAGGCATCTCGAGAAATTGATGATTGCTGATTTCCTAGGCTTCGGTTATTGTGCACCTCTGTGCATGCATCCCAAAAAGTAAAAAAGTAAAATAAGCAAAGCTTATTGGTGGAAGATGTTGAAGTTTGAAAGGAAGTGAAGTAAAAGATCCTTTTCCCGGATTCTAGCACCACATTCCCTATAAACATCCCACCCTCACACGTTTCATGACATTCTTTTGGAAAGCCCTTGAGACCTCGAGCTTGTTGATTGACTTGGCAGTTTAAACTGGATTATACATGATTAATTTCGATAATAATGATTTATTATGCATTCTATGATTTTATGCAAAGATGAACAACTTTCTTATATTTATAAAATGTTTTGATCATATTTTGATTTTAAATTCCATGAAGCATTCTCTTAGAGTGATCTATGAGTGGAGCACACCACCAAAAATGTTTTGAAATACTTTTCATTGATCTTTATGACTTATAATCCATTCTATCTTGTACTTAAGATTTGGAACTTGCTTGGGGACAAGTAAGGGACAAGTATGCGGTATTTTGATAGCATGAATTATAGTCTATATTTTGGGGATTGTTTAGACGTTTTATCTTCAATAATCTGCATGTTGGGATGTATATTATGTGATTATATTGTCGTTTCATCTACCTTTGCGGGAATCGAGGTCTACACCAAGTTTTGTTGTAATCGTGGGTAAAATGGCACGCTTTGGACTAAAATGGAGCTAAAGGAGCAAAGGAGTCATAGGATCTACATTTAGGAGCTTAAGGAAGAATCCAGGAAGCATGGAAATGGATTAGAGATTCACTTTGGACCAGATTTAAGAGATTTCAATTCAGTTTAGAGCCACCTCGGTCAGCTACAGTACCATCTCGACCAAGGTGATCCAGAGGAACGTCCCGACCGAGGCGAACACCTTGGACGCGGCGAGATATATTTTATTCTTGGCTGAGATCTTTTATTTTTGGAAGGAGAGATCTTATATTTTTAGGCTGGATTTCTGGAAGGAAGATCATATATTTTAGGGATTTATTTATGAGAGATAGATATATTTTATTAGGATAATATCTTTTCAAGATATTTTATCTTTGGAAGATAGTTTTCCTATATAAAGGGTTGGATTTTCCACAAATTCAACCATGCTTATACATGCTTAGAGCATCCAGCAGTTGGGAAGGATTTTAGGAAGGAAGATTGAAGGAAGGAAGTTGATAGCTTTTATAGCTTTTGTGAAGGGTTTTGTATGGTTTTCTTAGATTCCCTTCTTGTTGATTGTCTTATTGGATTGTGATCCAAGGAACGCTTGTTTGTTTGATAATTGATTCAGTTATTGAAGCCTTTTTCTTAAGGTTTTTGTGTTCTATTATTCACTTTCTTCCCATATATTTGATTACTGCTTTCATGATGATGAGTGGCTAATTTCTTTGTGTGATTCTAGGGTGATTGGTTGAAGGTTGTGGGAAAAACAATGATAGAATAATCTCAAATTCCAGTAGGACCCTGAAAGCTCGAGTCTTTATCCTTAACCCTAGAACATCTCGTTCAGTCGATGAACATCTCGGCCGGGGTGGAATTCGTCTGACCGAGGTGACCATTCTGATCCGAAACTGAGAGTTAAGTGTTAGAGTTTGCCAAATCCTATTCTTATTACAACTTTCCTGGTTCAATGCAAGCCTAGGATGAGACTTACCCGGTAATTCCTTTGTTTGTTTACCCAAGATCATAAGTATAGGTAATAAAGGTTTATCCTTTATTGGGGTTTGATCGTGCTTTCATCCCATCTTTGTGAGTTAGCCTGAGACTTACCCGGTAAAGGTTGATTATATTCCCTTAGGTGGTGTGTTGGTTTGAGGTTATAGTTCTTTTCCTTAATTCCTTGAGACTTACCCGGTAATAGGAGTTACGGTTTGGGATTAGTGAATAGTGAGACTTACCCGGTGATCTGTTCCACTTTAGTAACACCTTCCTTTTGCAAAATCTCATCTTTGTCCGCTTATCTTTAGATCTTGAGTTGGAACCACAACTAGATGCTTTAATCCCTAGAATTGCATATTTCCTTAATTGACTTTTTATCATCTTTGATTGCTTTAATTGCTTTTGTGGTTAGTTGCAATATTGACAACCTATATTTGCTTTGTTTCACCTAAGTCCTTGAGATCGACACCCCGGGATTCTTGCTTTTTACTACGATTGACCCGTACATTGTGGGTTCGCATCCTTATTGCATGCTAAAATTGCTCCATTTCAGGATAATCAACGTGAAAAGCTTTTTCATACTAGATGTCTTGTTCAAGGAAATGTTTGTAATAAGATTATTGATGGTGGTAGTTGTTGGAACATTGCTAGTGAGGAATTGATCACTAAGTTGCAAATCACTACTTTTTATCGTCCTCGACCTTATAAGCTGCATTGGATGAATGATTGTGGAGAGTTAAAAGTCAACAAAGAAGCTAAAACTGCGTTTACCTTGGGAAAATATGAAGATAGTATTAGGTCTCCCTTGGAAATTTGATAAGAAGGTAAAAAATGATGGTTTTTATAATAAACATTCTTTTGAGTTTAAACTCTTAAACCTATGACCCCCTTGCAGATTGCGGAGCATTACGACAAGAAGAAGGATAAATGCAAAGAAAAGGAACAAGAAATAAAGCTTAGAGAAGAAAACTCGGACAGATCATCAAAATCTTGCCCGAGATCTGAAGGCCAGTCACATACTAGTGATAAATCTCGGCCTGATCAAGGAAACCTCAGCCGATATTCCTATAATCCACCCAAGATTCCTTCTTTGGAGCATCATCGAACACTTTTATCATAGAAAAGGGAGTTTCTTGACGATTCTGATCCTTTGGATATTTCTTTAATGAGTTTATGTAAAAGCCTATTGACTTTATGTGATGAAGTGAATGCTACTTTGCCTCCAAACATTTTAAAGACTTCAGATGAGTACAAAGAAGTATTTTCGGAAGAGATTCCTACAGGTCTTCCACCTTTTCGAGGCATTGAGCAACAGATTGACTTCATTCCACGTTCGTCCCTTCTTAATCGCCCCGCTTATAGAATGAGTCCACATGAAAGTCTACAAATTCAAGATCAAGTGCAAGACCTTTTGAACAAAGGTTATGTGCGAGAGAGTTTGAGTGCTTGTGCGGTTCCAGTTCTGTTGTTTCCCACGAAGGACATAACTTGGAGGATAAGCGTTTGTTATAGAGCAATCAATAACATCACTATAAAGTACTGTCACCCCATCCCCATATTACATGCCATGCTAGATGAGCTTAGCGGTTCCACCTTGTTCTCCAAGATCAATGATAACACGATTTATGACGTTAGTTTAGGCACTCACTTAGATAGTTTTTCCGCTCATTCATGCATGGTTTGCACTAGTTCATGGCGATTTGCACTCAATTCATGTATTTTGTCGACATAGATGTCTACACGGACTTTTGCATGTTTTGTAGGTATTTTTGGGAGATTTAGGAGCTTAATCGATACATTTGAAGATCATTCCTCGAGATGACACACCTTCGGACTCATTGGGAAGCAAGTTAAGAGCTAAGGAGGACACATGGGACCTTGTTGGTGCATGCCTTGCACAAAATTGAGGCTTGATGATCCAAAACAAGCTGAGGAACCAAAACCATGGCCATTGGGACTTCCACGGGCGTGGAAATAGGCCTGAGTTTTCCCCAGACAGTTGTGACAGCTGTCCCACGATCTTCATGGCCGACTCTTGTAATTTGTTGAGGATATAAGGTGGTCCTATAGGTTGTTATGACGGACCCCATCACTCCCATTCTCTCCCACACTCTCAATAACACATATTCTCTCATTGGAAGATTGGATGAGAGCTACACTTGGAGGAGAAGAAAGGATTCCATTGGAGAAGAAGAGAATAACACACCATTCTTAGTTTTTCATAGTTTTGAGTGATTTTGAGTGAGTTTTGTGAAGACGATTTGCACGGTTTTGTAAGGAACGAGATTAAACCTTCTTTTGAAGGGTTGTAAGTCTTTCTTATCATACATTCAGCTTGGTTTTCTTTGTTCGACTTGTTCATCTCTATTTCACTTCATCTACTTGCTATGAAAGCCATGAATGTATGCTTGTTGAGTTTGATTGTTGAGATGCTTGTTGTTGGCTAGTTAGATGTGATTCTAGGGTAAGGAAATGATGGTTATGGATTGGACTATGATAGAATGGACTTAGATGTACCTTTGGATGAATTGTTTGCTCGAACCTAGCCTCTGTTATAAATCACGGCTTGTTCTAGTACATTCCACGGCCGTGGTTCTTGATGAACTACCCATGATTTTGATTGACTTGCTTGTTTTGATGAATCTAAATGCTAGGATGTTAGATTGTTGAAATCCTAGTGTTTGTTGAGCTAAATCTATCCTAGGGTGACCTAGTGTTAGCAACTAAGTGTTAGAAGAGACCTACCTGGTGATTCTTGCTCTTAGATACCGAAGATGACGAACTCTAGGTAGTAGTGAGCCTCACAAGCCACTATTGGACTGGGTGTGCTAGGATAGATGTTTAGGACTTGCCTTCCCGAGACTTACCCGGTAAGGAGAGGTTAGATCCCTAGATAACCATCCGGTTTGTGTAGATATCCCTACCTTAGGCTCCTAGAGACTTACCCGGTGATAGGACCTTAGGAGCGGGATTAGTGGGTCTTGAGACCTACCCGGTAATTGACCCCACTTGAGAAACATTCTTTCCCAACATACCATAGTTAATCCAAAGAATGATTAGAAGCTTGAGTCCAATGCCATAACCGGAATTTCCAACCCCTAGAATCCGCTTTTCTCTCTTTAATCTCATATCTCGTGTTTGTTTTGCTTGTTTGTGTTGATTTGCTAGATTGTTAGTTTGTTTTGCATTCTTATATTGTTGTGATTCTCGATTGATCACTACACAAAACCAAACCCAACAATATTGAGATTTTCATTTATTTGTTTCTTTCATCTTTTCTTAGCCTAGATCGACACTATCCTTAGTCACTATTTGACTCGATTTCACCTCAGTCTTTGTGTTCGACCTCGGAATACTATCCTTACTACAAAACGTCCCGTACACTGCGGGTTCGCTAGGATTTAGGAAATATATATCGAGTTATAAATTTAAGACTTTTTGCGTGTCACGTTCTTAGCGTAAAAGTTTTTGGCGCCGTTGTCGGGGACTAGGTTAAGATTGAGTCGTAGTTTGTGATTGTTTATAGTGTAGGTCTTTCTTGTTGCTTTTGATCTTGTTTGGTTTGTGTCTTTGCATTTTCAGGACATCTCTCATTCTTTAGGTGCATGCGAAGATCTCGTGGAAAGGATTTTGCCCATTGCTATTGAAGATGAGTTAGATGAAGCTTTTGAGCAAATTAGGCTAAGGGATGAAGCCTTGGAGAATAAAAGGAGACTAGGAGAGAGATTGAAGAGATTAAGCAAGCTCTTGTGCAAAGAGAGCTTAATCGGCAACAACCTCCACCTCCACCACAACCGCAGCCGGCGGTTAATATTCGGGTTGTGCCCATTGCTATTGTAGAGCCACAAAATTAGGGCAACGTATGGATCCGGCACAAAGAGCACACTGTCCGGGTGTGAACTTAGGAGATCCCGCAGCCCATGATTACGAGCTCCGCCCTCAAGTTCTACAAATGATCCGGCATAATCAATTTGGAGGGATGGAAGGAGAGTCTCCACATCAACACTTGATGAAATATGAGATCTTGATGGAGACTCTAAGACCGCCTAGATTGGAGAGCAACAACTATAAGCTTAGGGCTTTCTCCTTCTCACTTAAGGATACAGCCTTGGCTTGGTATCAATCTATTCCACAAGGGTGAGTGAGTACTTGGGAGGAGATGACCACCGAATTTTTGACAAAGTTCTTCCCACCTTCCAAGACTACCGAGTTAAGAGGGAAGATCAATGCCTTCATGATAAAGGATAGAGAAAGCTTATTCAAGTATTGGGAGAGGTTCAAGGACCTTCTCCTAGATTGTCCGCACCATGGTATACCGAAAATAGAGCTTTTGGAGATCTACTTCAAGGGAATTGATGAAGATAGCCAATTCAATCTTCAATCTCTTTCCGGTGGGACTTTCATGGAAAAGAATGTAGATGAAGCTTGGGAGTTTGTAGAGAAACAAGCTTTGGTGATTGAGAAGTACTCCCATAAAAAGAGTGATGGGAGGAAAGCGGGAGCATATGAGGTGAGTGAAGTCACCATGAGTAACTTCAAGCTTGATGCAATCAACAATGAGCTGAAATCTTTGAGGGAGTTGTGTGCTACAGCTTTGCAGAATCAAGCAAGCCCTCAAGTGCAAGTGCCAGCAAACTTGTCTTCCAAGGAGAAAGATGTGAAGTACATGGGAAGGGGCAACTACAACAACTATCAAGGCCAAAGGAACTTCAACAACAACCGGCAATTCAACAATTACCGGCCTAACCACAACCATCCCGGGTTTTCCTATTCTAACCTGGATGGAGCCTTGAACCCTCCCGCTTCCACAAGCGCAGCTTCACCACCTAAAGCCTCACAAGAACCTCCACCCGGATTTACTCAACCTCCAAAGGATAGAACCGAGATGATGTTCGAGCAATTGCTTGGAAGGTTGAGTGGTCTTGAGAGCACGGTGACTTCCATTTCTAAGGCCCAAAAGGTGTTGGAAGCATAAGTGTTCCAAACGGCGGGTGAAGCTCATAGAGATCCAGGAAAGCTTCCCGGAGGAACCGAAGATAACCCAAGAGGCCAAGTGTTGGCCATTACAACAAGAAGTGGGCTGAGCATGAAGGATCCCTTACCTAAGGGAAATGACAAGGGGAAGCAAGTAGTGGTAGAAGAAGACCTTGCAAGAAGATGGAGGCATGAGCAAGGATGATGAGCCAACATATGTGGCACCACCTCCATACAAGCCACCACTACCATTCCCACAATCACGAGCAAGAGCTCGCTTGGATAAGCACTTCGGTAAATTCCTTTACATGGTAGACCATTCGATCACTCACCCGGTTGGGATATTGGAAGACATACCGGTACAACTAGGGAAGTTCTATTTGCCCATAGACATCGTTGTTTTGGACATCCCGGCGGACAATCCGGTTCCTATCATCTTGGGGAGACCTTTCCTAGCCACTTCCGGATGCTTGCTGGATTGTAAAAATGGAATTCTCTCCTTCAACATTGGATAAGAGAATATCAAGTTCAAATTATCCACAATGATGAAAGGGCCAACCCTTGGTGAAGATGTGTTCAACATTGTCAAGCAAGAGGAGTCTAGAGAAGTTGTGAGCTCGATCTTGATCAAGGACCCCTTGGAGAAGGTTCTTAGCTTAAGTTTGATGGATGAAGGAGTTAAGGAGGCTTGCAATGAAAGAATCAAGGCTTTGGAAGCATTGGAAAAGGAGACAAGAGCTGAATTTGAAGTACACAAAGGTGTGCTGAATTCCTGTAGAAATCACGGCCTGGGGGGAAGAACCACGCCCGTGAAAAGTCCCGTGGAACTCTCTGGAATGCTCAAAAAGGCTAGCTTTGCAAGTTCCATGGCCGTGGTTGTGCCAGAGCCCGTAATTTTGCCCGTGTTTTCTCCAGAAATTGCATTGGTTGTTGATCAAGCTTCAAGGAGCCTTGAGGAGTCTTCCAAAGCTTTGGATTCATTCAACCAACATTATACGGATCATCTCCACTCGATAACGGTCCTCCTAAACTTGAACTCAAACCCCTCCCCTCTCATTTGAAGTATGCTTTTTTGGGTGAGAATTCTACATATCCGGTTATTGTGAATGCATGCTTGAATGACGATGAACTTGCTAGATTGTTGCATGAGTTAAGATTGCATAGGAAAGCCATAGGCTATACCATTGATGATTTAGTTGGCATTAAACCTTCTTTGTGCATGCATAAGATCTTAATGGAAGATAATCATAAACCTTCAATTGAACCTCATAGAAGACTAAACCCGATCATGAAAGAAGTAGTAAAGAAAGAGATTCTTAAATTGCTAGATGCGGGAATCTTTTTCCTGATTTCGGATAGTAAATGTGTTAGTCCCGTGCACGTGGTTCCTAAGAAGGGTGGGATGACCGTAGTAACCAATGAGAATAATGAACTAATCCCAACTAGAACAGTTACGGGATGGAGGATGTGTATAGACTATAGGAAACTAAATGTGGCATCTAGGAAAGATCACTTCCCTCTTCCTTTCATTGACCAAATGCTAGAGAGATTAGCTCAACATTCCCATTTTTGTTACTTAGATGGCTATAGTGGATTCTTCCAAATCCCTATTTACCCCGATGATCAAGAGAAAACCACATTCACATGTCCTTGGGGTACATTTGCATATAGGAGGATGCCATTTGGGTTGTGTAATGCACCCGCCACCTTCCAAAGGTGTATGATGGCTATCTTTTCTGAGTATATTGAAAACATCATGGAAGTGTTTATGGATGATTTTTCTGTTTATGGATCTTCCTTTGATGATTGTTTAGCTAACTTGTATCTAGTGCTTAAGAGATGTGAGGAGACTAATCTTGTCTTGAATTGGGAAAAATGCCACTTCATGGTAAGTGAAGGCATTGTGTTGGGACACTTGGTGTCCAACCGTGGCATTGAGGTTGATAGGGCTAAGATAGAGATGATAGAGAAGTTGCCACCACCTACCTCGGTGAAGGGGGTAAGGAGTTTTTTAGGGCATGCCAGTTTTTATCGGAGATTTATTAAAGATTTCTCTAAGATTTCTAAGCCTCTTACTAACCTACTAATGAAAGATATTGAGTTTGTTTTCTCCAAAGATTGCCTTGAGGCTTTTTGTAGGTTGAAGAATGCTTTGATCACCGCTCCTATCATGCAACCTCTGGATTGGAGTTTACCGTTTGAGATCATGTGCGATGCGAGTGATGTAGCCGTTGGGGCTGTTTTGGGACAAAGGAAAGATGGGCTTACACATGCCATCTATTATGCTAGCAAGACGCTAGATGAAGCCCAACTCAATTATGCTACCACTGAGAAGGAATTGTTAGCGGTTGTGTATGCATTTGAGAAATTCCGCGCATATCTTGTTGGAGCGAAGGTCATAGTGTATACGGATCATGCTGCGATCCGTTATCTTCTTACAAAGAAGGAGGCCAAACCTCGGTTATTCGGTGGATCCTTCTTCTTCAAGAGTTTGACTTGGAAATCCAGGATAAGAAAGGGTCCGAAAATTCTGTGGCGGATCACCTTAGTAGACTCCCACCATTGGAGATTAAGAGAGATGACATCCCGATTGATGACTCATTCCGGGATGAGCAATTGCAAATTGTGGAGGATTGCTTGTTTCAAGTGTCGAGGGGTAATGAGCCATGGTATGCCAACATTATGAACTACCTTGTGTGTGAGGAGGTGCCACCCGGTTAATCATATGCCCAAAGGAAGAAGTTCTTCAAGGATGTGAGGCACTACTATTGGAGTGAACCGCTTTTGTTCAAAAGAGGGCCGGAAGGAGTTTTTAGAAGATGCATACCGGAGGATGAAGTGGAGAGTGTGATCCGCCATTGTCACTCCTTGCCATGTGGAGGCCATGCTAGCTCACACAAGACATGTGCGAAGGTGTTGCAATCGGGTTTCTTTTGGCCAAGTTTGTTCAAGGATGTGCAGAATTTTGTGGTAGCTTGTGATGCTTGCCAAAGGACGGGCAACATCTCAAGGAGGAATGAGATGCCCTTGAACAAAATACAAGAGGTGGAGATATTCGATGTGTGGGGTGTGGACTTCATGGGACCATTCCCCTCTTCTTGTGGCAACCTCTACATCCTATTGACGGTGGACTATGTCTCGAGATGGGTGGAGGCAATCGCCTCTCCTACAAATGATGCCAATATTGTGGTGCGGTTCTTCAACCGAGTGATCTTCCCTAGGTTCGGAACACCAAGGGTGATCATAAGCGATGGAGGGAAACACTTCACCAATAGGAACTTTGGGGCACTTTTGGCTAAGTATAGGGTGACTCATAAGGTGGCAACACCTTACCATCCCCAAACTAGTGGCCAAGTGGAGATCTCCAACCAAGAGATAAAGGGAATTCTTGAGAAGACGGTTTCTAGGACGAGAAAGGATTGGGCTATGAAGCTCGATGATGCTTTGTGGGCTTATAGAACCGCTTTCAAGACACCAATTAGCACCACTCCCTACAAGCTAGTCTATGGCAAGTCTTGCCACCTTCCGGTGGAGATGGAGCATATTGCATATTGGGCTATTAGGTGGCTAAATTTTGACCTCAAGAAGGCCGGTGAGAAGAGATTGCTAGACATCAATGCTCTTGAGGAGATCCGGTTGGATGCCTATGAAAACGCCGGGATCTACAAGGAAAGGACCAAACGTTGGCATGACAAGCGTCTCATCCGGAAGGAGTTGAGTGAAGGCGACCTTGTCCTTCTCTTCAACTCAAGGCTGCGGCTCTTCCACGGAAAAAAAAAGTCAAGATGGACGGGTCCTTATGCGGTGAAGAAGATCTTTCCCCATGGAGCGGTTGAGATAGGAGGGGAGCATTGTGGAGATTTTAAGGTGAATGGGCACCGGTTGAAGAAGTATATCCCGGGAGCTTCGGTGGACATGATTGCCCCACTTCACCTCGAATTAGATGCCCCCGAGTTTGGTCAAGCTAATGACCTTAAAGAAGCGCTTGATAGGAGGCAACCCATTGGTAGACATCTTTCCCTTTTTCGTTTTCGTTTTTGTTTTGATTTTTCTGTTTTTGTGTGTTTGGTGCGCTTTGTGTGTGTGCTAGAGTCTTGGTAGAATGGAAGCCTTGCATGGTATGTGGATGATGATGATGAAGTCCCTCATCAATTGTGGGTGGAGCGGACGCGGGACTTGGACGGCTAGCGGCGCCTAGCGCGGATCCCGACGCCATAACGAACACTTTGTGCTCTCTACCATCGTTGATAGGATCGTCCGACATCACTCCATTTGAGTAATCCCAAATACCAAGGCAAACCATTTTTACATTGTGAGAACCCTCTTTCACTCTTCTTTACTTCATTTACACATTGTGGACAATGTGTTTTTAAGTATGGGGTGGGGTTTGCATGATCTTATGCATGATTTTCACCTAGGATAGTTTCTTTTTGTCACATGTTTTATTAGCATCTTGCCTTGTACATACATATTTCGAAAAATCCAAAAAATCAGAAAATTTTAAAAAAATTTAGTGCTTCTAAGCTTGGGAATGACCCTTATGATGAAATTGTCTTGTGAATTGGCTATGGATGGCCTGGTGTGTTGTATAGATGATTGCATATGTGGACTTGAAGTACTTATCTTGAATCCCATGAATGATTTGTGATTATGATGCTTGCCTTTATTGGATTGAGGATTTAAAGTCAAAGTTACATGCTAGTTCTTGCACATCATCTAGGAGTGATTAAGGCAATTCATCTTTCTCTACTTCTCATCTTGATCATGTTGTTTGAGCACCTCAATTGATATAAATATGACCTCTTTTGACCCATCCGCGAATAGGAGCATGTTAGTGTGTTGAGTGTGTGAAAAGCAAGTATGGGGTGAAGTTGTTGATGAATGAATGTTGTGAATGAAGTGCTAAATTTGTTGTGAAAGTGTAGACAAAAATATAGGTTTGGGGACGTTGGTTTAAATGACGAGTAACTCGGCACCATTCACATAATCGGGTGTTTGTGCCTTGCCAAAGTCAAATAAACCGATAGTCCTAACGAGCTTTGGTATGTGTGCCCGGTGTGGATGCACCTTGAAAAATAAAAAAGCCCGAGGACGGCTAATCACCAAGGTTTCGGATTTTGTACACCAATGCCATTGTCTCAAAAATAAGTGAAAAAAAAGAAAAAGAAAAGAAAAGAAAAAAAAAAGGGAGAAAATATACACTTGTGGGAAATTGATCAAAAACGAAATTGTGGAGTTAGTTCCATTCCCGGATTAGCATCACATAACCTAGAAAAAATTCCCACCTAATCACGTTTCTTGGCCTTTTATTTCACAAGCCCTTGTGACCTATTTGCATGTGTGTAAGACTTAGTAATCTAGATTGGATATACTCATGATCATCTTGACTTCTTCATTTTTACTTTCCATGCATGCTTTCGAGTTAAGTATAATTGTCTTTCCATGCTTTCATTTATTTGACACATGATTGCTTGTCCATTGCCATGAAACATGACTATGAAGGTGATCTAATATTAGAAGCACAACTCCAAAAAGATGTTGTTGTTTTTCTGCATGCATAAATCATGTCATCTCTTAGTTTATAGTTGGGGACTTGCTCGGGGACGAGCAAACCTTAAGTATGGGGTATTTTTGATAACACGATTTATGACGTTAGTTTAGACACTCACTTAGATAGTTTTTCCGCTCATTCATGCATGGTTTGCTCTAGTTCGTGACGATTTGCACTCAATTCATGTATTTTGTCGAGATAGATGTCTACACGGACTTTTGCATGTTTTGTAGGTATTTTTGGGAGATTTAGGAGCTTAATCGATACATTTGAAGATCATTCCTCGAGATTACACACCTTCGGACTCATTGGGAACCAAGGTAGGAGCTAAGGAGGACACATGGGACCTTGTTGGTGCATGCCTTGCACCAAATTGAGGCTTGATGATCCAAAACAAGCTGAGGGAACAAAATCACGGCCACTAGGACTTCCACGGGCGTGGAAATAGGCCGTGGTTTTTCCCCACACAGCTGTGACAGCTGTCCCACGATCTTCATGGCCGACTCTTGCAATTTGTTGAGGATATAAGGTGGTCCTATAGGTTGTTATGACGGACCCCATCACTCCCATTCTCTCCCACACACTCAACAACACATATTATCTCATTGGAAGATTGGATGAGAGCTACACTTGGTGGAGAAGAAAGGATTCCATTGGAGAAGAAGAGAAGAACACACCATTCATAGTTTTTCATAGTTTTGAGTGATTTTGAGTGAGTTTTGTGAAGACGATTTGCACGGTTTTGTAAGGAACGAGATTGAACCTTCTTTTGAAGGGTTGTAAATCTTTCTTATCATACATTCAGCTTGGTTTTCTTTGTTCTACTTGTTCATCTCTATTTCACTTCATATACTTGCTATGGAAGCCATGAATGTATGCTTGTTGAGTTTGATTGTTGAGATGCTTGTTGTTGGTTAGATAGATGTGATTCTAGGGTAAGGAAATGATGGTTATGGCTTGGACTATGATAGAATGGACTTAGATGTACCTTTGGATGAATTGTTTGCTCGATTCTAGCCTCCGTTATAAATCACGGCCTGTTCTAGTACATTCCACGGCCGTGGTTCTTGATGAACTACCCGTGATTTTGATTGACTTGCTTGATTTGATGAATCTAAGTGCTAGGATGTTAGATTGTTGAAATCCTAGTGTTTGTTGAGCTAAATCTATCCTAGGGTGACCTAGTGTTAGCAACTAAGTGTTAGAAGAGACCTACCCGGTGATTCTTGCTCTTAGATACCGAAGATGACGAACTCTAGGTAGTAGTGAGCCTCACAAGCCGCTATTGGACTGAGTGTGCTAGGATAGATGTTTAGGACTTGCCTTCCCGAGACTTACCCGGTAAGGAGAGGTTAGATCCCTACATAACCATCCGGTTTGTGTAGATATCCCTACCTTAGGCTCCTAGAGACTTACCCGGTGATAGGACCTTAGGAGCGGGATTAGTGGGTCTTGAGACCTACCCGGTAATTGACCCCACTTGAGAAACATTCTTTCCCAACATAACATAGTTAATCCAAAGAATGATTAGAAGCTTGAGTCCAATGCCATAACCGGAATTTCCAACCCCTAGAATCCGCTTTTCTCTCTTTAATCTCATATCTCGTGTTTGTCTTGCTTGTTTGTGTTAATTTGCTAGATTGTTAGTTTGTTTTTCATTCTTATATTATTGTGATTCTTGATTGATCACCAAACAAAACCAAACCCAAAAGTATTGAGATTTTCATTTATTTGTTTCTTTCATCTTTTCTTAGCCTAGATCGACACTATCCTTAGTCACTATTTGACTCGATTTCACCTCAGTCTTTGTCTTCGACCTCGGAATACTATCCTTACTACAAAACCTCCCGTACACTGCGGGTTCGCTAGGAGGTAGGAAATATATATCGAGTTATAAATTTAAGACTTTTTGCGTGTCACGTTCTTAGCGTAACAATCAATCTTAAGTTTGGACTTTATGAGTGGTTGGTTATGCCTTTTGGTTTGACTAACGCTCCTAGAACCTTATATGAGGTTAATGAATCATGTCTTACGTCATTATGTTGGGAAGTTCGTGGTTGTCTACTTCGAAGACATCCTCATCTATAGCAAATCCATTGAGGAGCATGAAGAACACTTAAGAGAAGTACTTGGAACTCTTAGATCTGAATCTTTATATGATAATACTAAGAAATGTGCATTTAGTACTAACCAAATTGTTTTCCTTGGATTTGTAGTAAGCACAAGAGGTCTTGAAGTGGACAAGGATAAGATCAAATCCATTCAGGAATGACCTAGACCTACTACCGTTGGACATGTGTGATCTTTCCATGGATTGTCAACGTTCTATAGGCGCTTTGTGAAGGATTTTATTACCATCGCAGCCCCTCTCATGCATCTCACGAAGAAGAAAGTACAATTTGAGTGAGGAGACGCGCAAGAGAAAGAATTTATAGAGCTAAATAGGCAACTATCAAACGCACCTCTTGTTGCACTTCCGGATTTCACCAAACCCTTCGAAGTAGAATGTGACGCTTCAGGTATTGGTATTGGAGGAATACTCATGCAAGAAGATAAGCCTCTTGCCTAATTTAGTGATAAATTAAAGGGACCATGCTTGAATTATTCAACATATGATAAGAAATTATATATATGCTTTCTTTCGAGTTTTCAAGACATGGTAACATTTTCTTTGGCCTAAGGAATTCATCCTTAGAACTGATCAAGAGTCTTTGAAGCATTTTCCAAGTCAAGATTAATTGGATAGGAGACATGGACGATGGATGGAGTTCATTGAGACTTTTCCTTATGTTATCAAATACAAGAAGGGAAAGGATAATGTTGCAGTAGATGCCCTTTCCAAAAGGCATACTTTGATCACAACATTGGATTCCAAGGTCCTAAGATTAAATTATATCTATACAAGGATGATGCTGAGATTTACACCCAGTGTAAATCTCAGCTAACTGCCAGGAATCTTGGCCGCGATTTACACCGAGATTTTCTCTAGTCAAGAGGTAAGTATTATCTTTTCGAAGGATTTATGTTCCATGAGGATAACATTTGTATTCCTAGTTGTTCTCTGAGATTATTATTAGTTAAGGAAGCTCATATGAGAGGATTAATAGGACACTTTGGAAGAGATAAGACTTATCATATGCTTCATTCACATTTATTTTGGCCTCACATTCTTAAGGATGTTGAACACTTGATTAAGAGGTGCATTATTTGCTTGAAAGCAAAGTCAAGACTGAAGCCACACGGTTTGTATACTCCTTTACCTATTCCTGCTTCACCATGGCTTGCTATTAGTATGGATTTTTTTGTAGGTTTACCAATGACTAAGAAGGGGAGAAACTCCATCTTTGTTGTTGTTGACCGCTTTTCTAAGATGGCTCACTTTATTTCTTGCCATAAAACTGATGATGCTTATAATTATAACACCCCAAATCCACGGGACTTGGAGTGTCACATTGGGCTAAGATCTCACAATGGATCCTGACCCTAGCCTGACAACAAGTTCACTGGATCTTACTGATAACACGATTTATTGCTTAGTTTTAGGTAATCATTTAGGTAGATTTCTCACTCATTCATGCATGGTTTAGCACTAGTTCACGACGTTTGCACTCAATTCACGTACTTTGTCGAGATAGACGTCAACACGGACTTGTGCGTTGCTTTGTAGGTATTTCGGGAGATTTAGGAGCTAAAACGATACGTTTGAGGATCGTTCATTTAGATGACACACCCTCGGACTCATTAGGACACTAGCTAAAGGCCAAGGAGGAATCATGGAACCTTGCCAACACAAGCCATGCACCAATTCACAGCTTAATGATCCAAGACGAAGTTTCTGGAGCAAATCACGGTTCACTGGCACATTCCACGGCCGTGATTCTACCCGTGGATTTTGTCAGATTCTTGTGACAGCTGTGCGACGACTCTCATGGCCAGCTCATGAGAAATTTGTTATAAAAGTGGTCCTTCATTGGCTGAGAAGGGCATCTTGGAGCAGCTCTCCATTATCCATTATCCTTAACAAAAATATTCTCTCAACAAGAAGTATTTCTAGGAAGGAAAGTGTCAAAGAGGAAGAAAAAGAGCTCCATTGAAGAGAAGAAGAAGAACACACACCAATACCACACCTTGATAGTTTTTGTATTGAAGAATTCCGGATTCTATTTCTAGAGTTGTATAAACCATTTGAACCTTCTTTTGGAAGGGTTGTGAGTCATTCTAATTTCATTTTTAGTTTGGTTTTGTTTACTTCACTTATTCATCTCTTTCTCTTCATTATCTTTTTAATGGATGTCATGATTTTGTGTTTGATCGTTTCGATTTCTATTATGAATGTTGTAGGCTAAATAGATGTGGTTCTAGGGTAAGGAAAGGATGGTTATGGCTAGGGCTATGATAGGACGGACTTAGATTTATCTTTGGGTGACTTGTGTGCATAAACGTAGCCTCTGTTAGGAATCACGGTTGGTTCTTGTCAAACCACGGCCGTGGTTTAGGTAGAACAAACCGTGGTTTTCCCTGGTTCGATGAATCTAGTATTAGATTGTTAGAATGTTGAAATTCCAAGTGTTTGTCGAGTTAAATCTATCCTAGGGTGACCTAGTGTTAGTAACTAAGTGTTAGGAGAGACTTACCCGGTAATCCTCACTCTTAGATGCCAAAGATAACAAACCTTAGGTAGTGGTGAGCCTAATAAGCCGCCATTGGATTAAGTGTGCTAGGATAGTTGTTTAGGACTTCCCTTTCCAAGACTTACCCGGTAAGGATAGGTTAAGATATCTAGATAACAATCCGGTTTGTGTAGAATTCCGTCCCTTAGGTTCTTAGAGACTTACCCGGTGATGAGACCCAGGGAATGGACTAGTGGATCATGAGACTTACCCGGTGATTGATCCCAATCTAGAAACACTTAACCCCAACATAGTTAATCCAAAGAATAAATAGATAGCTTGATTCCTATGCCATAACCGGAACTTCCAACCCCTAGAATCCGTCTTTTCTTTCTTTGATCTATATCTTGTTTAGTTTGTTTATTTGTGTTGATTCATAGTTTAGTTGATTGTTTACTTTACATGAATTGTGATCTTTGATTGATCACCAAAAACCAACCAAAAACATTTGAGATTTTCATTTCTTTATTTCTTTCTTTTCTTTCAACCTAGGTCTTTACTAAACTCAATCATAAATCGAATCAATTTCACCTTAGTCTTTGTGTTCGACCTCGGAATAATATCCCTACTACAAACGTCCCGTACACTGCGGGTTTTGCTAGCAGTTAGGATAATTATAACGAGAATATAAATTTAAAACCCATTTGCGCATCACGATCTTAGCGTAACAAGTTTTTGGCGCCGTTGCCGGGGACTAGGTCTAGATTGAGTCTATTTTGTGATTGTTTATTAGTGTAGATCTTTCTTGTTGCTTTTGATCTCTCTTTGGTTTGTGTCTTTGCTTTTCAGGACATCTCTTACTCTTTAGGTGTATGTGAAGATCTCGTGGAAAGGATTTAGCTCCATTCGACCCCGAACCGGAGAAAACCCTTAGATCTAGATCCAAGAGTATTAAAAAGGGAAAAGAGATGGCCGGAAGAGATCTCCAAGCTGAATTGGATGAAGCCTTGGAGCAAATAAGGCTAAGAGATGAGCTCTTGGAGGAAGAATGGAGACTTGCCAATGAGAGGCAAGAAGCAACTAGGAGGGAGATTGATGAGATTAGGCAAGCCCTTGTACAAGGGGAGCTTAATCGTCAACAACCTCCACCTCCTCCACCACAACCGCAGCCGCCGGCGAATGTTAGGGTTGTCCCCATTGCTATTGAAGAGCCACAAACATTAGGGAGACGTATGGATCCGGCACAAAGAGCACACCGTCCGGGTGTGAACTTAGGAGATCCCGCAACCCACAATTATGAGCTCCGCCCTCAACTTCTACAAATGATCCGGCATAATCAATTTGGAGGGATGGAAGGAGAGTCTCCTCATCAACATTTGATGAATTATGAGATCTTGTTGGAGACTCTTAGACCGCCAAGATTGGAGAGCAACAACCATAAGCTTAGGGCTTTTTCCTTTTCTCTTAAGGATAAAGCCTTGGCTTGGTATCAATCTATTCCACAAGGGCGAGTTGGTACTTGGGAGGAGATGACAACCGAGTTTTTGACTAAGTTCTTTCCACCTTCCAAGACTACCGAGTTAAGAGGGAAGATCAATGCCTTCATGATGAAGGATAGAGAAAGCTTGTTCAAGTGTTGGGAGAGGTTCAAAGATCTTCTCCTTGATTGTCCACACCATGGCATACCAAAAATTGAGCTATTGGAGATCTACTTCAAGGGACTTGATGAAGATAGCCAATTCAAGCTCCAATCTCTTTCCGGTGGGACTTTTATGGAGAAGCATGTAGATGAAGCTTGGGAGTTTGTGGAGAAGCAAGCTCTAGTGATTGAGAAATACTCCCATAGGAAGAGTGAAGGGAGAAAGGCGGGAGCTTATGAGGTGAGTGAAGTCACCATGAGCAATTTCAAGCTTGACGCCATAAACAATGAATTGAAGTCCTTGAGGGAGTTGTGTGCTACAACTTTGAAGAACCAAGCAACCCCTCAAGTGCTTCCACAAGCCAATTTGTCTTCCAAGGAGGAGGATGTGAATTACATGGGAAGGGGCAACTTCAACAATTATCAAGGCCCAAGGAACTTCAACAACAACCGACAATTCAACAATTACCGGCACAACCACAACCATCCCGGATTTTCTTACTCTAACCCGGATGGAGCCTTGAACCCTTCCTCCTCCACAAGCACAACTCCACCACCAAGAGCTTCACAAGAACCTCCACCCGGATTTACTCAACCTCCAAAGGATAGAACCGAAATAATGTTTGAGCAATTGCTTGGGAGGTTGAGTGGTCTTGAGAGGACCGTGACATCAATTTCTAAAGCTCAAAAGGTTTTGGAAGCACAAGTGTTCCAAAAGGCGGGTGAAACCCATAGAGATCCGGGAAAGCTTCCCGGAAGAACCGAAGACAACCGAAGAGGCCAAGTGTTGGCTATCACAACGAGGAGTGGGTTGAGTATGAAAGATCCTTTGCCCAAGGACAATGCTAAGGGAAAGCAAGTAGTGGTAGAAGAGGGAAAGTTGCAAGAAGATGGAGGCAAGAGCAAGGATGTAGAGCCAACCCCTGTGGCACCGCCTCCATACAAGCCACCACTACCATTCCCACAATCACGAGCAAGAGCTCGTTTAGACAATCATTTTGGTAAGTTCCTTGAACTAATGTCCAAATTACATATTAACATTCCGTTCATGGATGCCATTTTAGGAATGCCGGAATATGGCAAGTTCTTGAAAGAAATACTCACCAACAAAAGGAAGTTGGAGGAGTATGGGGAGATAAGAATGACCAAGAGGTCCTCGGAATTAATCCAAACAATGAAGGAGGAGATGCCTCCCAATCTAAGAGATCCGGGTTCTTTTTGTGTCCCAATAGGAGTGGGAGATGTGAAGTACGAGGCCCTTTGTGATCTTGGAGCGAGTGTAAGCATCATACCGCTTGCACTTTGCAACAAAGTTGGGCTAGGAGAGCCGAAACCGGTCAAGATGACCCTCTATATGGCGGACCGTTCAATCACTCATCCGGTTGGGATCTTAGAGGACATTCCGGTGCAACTAGGAGGATTCTATGTGCCAATTGATTTCGTAGTCTTGGACATTCCGGCAGACTATCCAGTTCCCATCATCTTGGGAAGGCCTTTCCTAGCCACCTCCGGATGCCTAGTGGATTGCAAAAATGGGACTCTCTCCTTCAACATTAGAGAGGAGAACATCAAGTTCAAGTTGTCCACAATGATAAAAGGGCCGACCCTTGATGAGGATGTCTTCAACATAGTCGAGCAAGAGGAATCTAGAGAAGTTGTGAGCTCGATCTTGATCAAGGATCCCTTGGAGAAGGTTCTTACCTTAAGCATGATGGAGGAAGGTATTGAGGAAGCTTGCAATGAAGAGGACAAGGCCTTGGAAGCATTGGAAGAGGAGCCAAGAGTTGGATTTGAAGGCCACGAAGAGGTGTTGAACAGTTGCAAGTTCCACGGTCGAGATTTATGTTCCACAGCCGTCAAACTCTCTGGACAACTCCGGGAAGCAGGCTTGGCAAGAACCACGGCCGTGGAAGTTGAGCAAACCGTGTTTCCAGCCGTGGTTTTCCCTGGATCAGCTCTTGATGATGATCAAGCTTCTAGGAGCCTTGGATTGTCTTCATTTTCTCTAGATTCATCTCATCCAACCTTGTTTGGATCGTCTCCAACCGATAAAGGTCCTCCTAAACTTGAACTCAAACCCCTTCCCTCTCACTTAAAGTATGTTTTCCTTGGTGATAATTCTACATATCCGGTAATTGTGAATGCATGCTTGAGTGATGATGAACTTGCTAAGTTGTTGCATGAACTAAGATTGCATAGGAAAGCCATTGGCTATACTATTGATGATTTGGTTGGCATAAAACCTTCTTTGTGCATGCATAAAATAATGATGGAAGATAATCATAAACCCTCTATTGAACATCAAAGGAGATTGAATCCTATAATGAAAGAGGTGGTCAAAAAGGAAATCATTAAATTGCTAGATGCGGGAATTATCTACCCTATCTCGGATAGTAAGTGGGTTAGTCCCGTTCATGTAGTTCCTAAGAAGGGTGGGATGACCGTAGTAACTAATGAGAACAATGAACTAATCCCGACTAGGACGGTTACGGGGTGGAGGATGTGCATTGATTATAGGAAATTGAACATGGCCTCTAGGAAAGATCACTTCCCTCTCCCCTTCATTGACCAAATGCTAGAAAGGTTAGCTCAACACTCTCATTTTTGCTATCTAGATGGCTATAGTGGATTCTTCCAAATCCCTATCCACCCCGATGACCAAGAGAAAACAACCTTTACATGTCCATGGGGTACCTTTGCATATAGGAGAATGCCATTTGGGTTGTGTAATGCACCCGCCACCTTTCAAAGGTGTATGATGGCTATCTTTTCGGAATACATAGAAAATATCATGGAAGTGTTCATGGATGATTTCTCTGTTTATGGTTCTTCCTTTGATAATTGCTTGGCTAACTTGTCATTAGTATTGCAAAGATGTGAGGAGAGAAATCTTGTCTTAAATTGGGAAAAATGCCACTTCATGGTAAGTGAAGGCATTGTGTTAGGACACTTGGTGTCTAACCGTGGCATTGAGGTTGATAGGGCCAAGATTGAAACGATAGAGAAGTTGCCACCACCTACCTCGGTGAAAGGGGTAAGGAGTTTCTTAGGGCATGCCGGTTTTTACCGAAGGTTTATTCAAGACTTCTCTAAAATTTCTAAGCCTCTCACTAACCTACTAATGAAAGATGTTGATTTTGTCTTTTCCAAGGATTGTCTTGAGGCTTTTTGTAGGTTGAAGAACGCATTGATCTCCGCACCTATCATGCAACCTCCGGATTGGAGTTTACCGTTTGAGATCATATGTGATGCAAGCGATGTAGCCGTTGGGGCTGTTTTGGGGCAAAGGAAAGATGGGCGCACTCATGATATTAATTATGCTAGCAAGACGCTAGATGATGCTCAACTCAATTATGCTACCACCGAGAAGGAGTTGCTAGCGGTTGTGTATGCATTTGAGAAGTTCCGCACATATCTTGTTGGAGCGAAGGTCATAGTTTATACGGATCATGCTGCGATCCGTTATCTACTTACAAAGAAGGATGCCAAACCAAGGTTGATTCGGTGGATCCTTCTTCTACAAGAATTTGATTTGGAAATCCGGGACAAGAAGGGATCCGAGAACTCGGTGGCGGATCACCTTAGTAGACTCCCACCATTAGAGCTTGAAAGAGATGACATCCCAATTGATGACTCATTCCGGGATGAGCAATTACAAATGGTAGAGGAATGCTTGTTCCAAGTGTCTAGAGGGAGTGAGCCATGGTTTGCCGACATTGTGAACTACTTAGTGTGTGAGGAAGTACCTCCCGGTTTGACATATGCACAAAGAAAGAAGTTCTTTAATGATGTGAGGCATTACTATTGGAGTGAACCACTTCTATTCAAGAGAGGGCCGGATGGAATGCTTAGAAGATGCATACCGGAAGATGAAGTGGAGAGTGTGATCCGGCATTGTCACTCCTTACCATGTGGAGGCCATGCTAGCTCACACAAAACGTGTGCAAAGGTATTGTAATCCGGTTTTTATTGGCCTAACTTGTTTAAAGATGTGCAAGGTTTTGTAGCGGCGTGTGATGCTTGCCAAAGGACGGGCAACATCTCAAGGAGGAATGAAATGCCCTTGAACAACATCCAAGAAGTCGAAATATTTGATGTGTGGGGTGTGGACTTCATGGGACCATTCCCTTCTTCATCTGGCAATCTCTACATCCTATTGGCGGTGGACTATGTGTCAAGATGGGTGGAGGCAATCGCCTCTCCCACAAATGATGCCAAGGTGGTGGTGCGGTTCTTCAACCGAGTGATCTTCCCTAGGTTCGGTACACCAAGGGTGATCATTAGTGATGGAGGGAAGCACTTCACGAATAGGAACTTTGGAGCGCTTTTGGCCAAGTATGGGGTGACTCATAAGGTGGCAACACCTTACCATCCCCAAACTAGTGGCCAAGTGGAGATCTCCAACCGGGAGATCAAGGCCATTCTTGAGAAGACGGTCTCTAGGACGAGAAAAGATTGGGCTATGAAGCTCAATGATGCCTTATGGGCATATAGAACCGCCTTCAAGACACCGATTGGCACCACTCCTTACAAGTTGGTCTATGGAAAGTCTTGCCACCTTCCGGTAGAGATGGAGCATAGAGCTTATTGGGCCATTAAGTGGCTAAATTTTGATCTCAAAGAGGCAGGAGAAAAGAGATTGCTTGAATTGAATGCCCTCGAGGAAATCCGGTTGGATGCTTATGAGAATGCCCGGATTTACAAGGAGAGAATCAAAAGATGGCATGACAAGAGGATCATCCCCAAGGAGTTGAGTGAAGGAGATCTTGTCCTTCTCTTCAACTCAAGGCTAAGGCTCTTTCCCGGAAAGCTCAAATCAAGATGGACCGGGCCATATGTGGTGAAGAAGATCTTTCCCCATGGAGCTATTGAAATAGGTGGGGAACATTGTGGGAACTTTAAGGTGAATGGGCACCGGTTGAAGAAGTATATCCCGGGAGCTCCGGTGGACATAATTGCCCCACTTCACCTTGAGTAGACACCCCCCGAGTTTGGTCAAGCTAATGACCTTAAAGAAGCGCTTGGTGGGAGGCAATCCATTGGTAACATTATTTTCCTTTTTCGTTTTGTTTTCGCTTTTAGACTTTTCTATCTTTGTGTGTGTTTTGTCTACTTTGTGTGGGTGCTAGAGCCTTAGTAGCATTGGAAGCCTTGCTTGGCATATGAATGATGATGATGAACCCCTCACCAATTATGGATGGAGCGGACGCGGAACTTGGACGGCTAGCGATGCCTAGCGTGGGTCCCGAAGCTTTGATGGATGCTTAGAGCTCTCTACCATGGTTGATAGGATCATAAAACATCAATTCACTATTGAGAAATCCCAAATACCATAGCAAACCACTTTTACATTGTAAGAACCTTCTTTCACTCTCTTTACTTGTATACCACATTGGGGACAATGTGTTTCTAAGTATGGGGTGGGGTTTGCATGATCCTTTGCATGATGAGCATCTAGGATAGTTTGAAATCTTCACATGTCTTGCCTTGTACATACTCATTTCGAAAATACCATAAAAATCAGAAAATTAAAAAAAAAAATTTGTGCTTTCTAGGCTTGGATATGATCCTAATGATGAATCTTGTCTTGTGAATATGGATGGCCTCATGTGTTAGGATTGATGAACGCATATGTGGACTTGAAGTACTTCTCTTGAAATTCTATGAATGATTTGTGATCATGATGTTTGCCTAGAAATGATTGAGTATTGAAGATCGAAATTACATGATAGTTCTTGCATACCATCTAGGAATGAATGAGGCAATTCATCTTTCTCTACTTCTCATCTTAATCATGATTGCTTGAGCATCTCATTTGAGATAAATTTGACCCCTTTTAACCCATCCGGGAATAGGAGCATGCTAGTGCGTTGATGTGTGTGAAAAGCAAGTATGGAGTAAAGTTGTTGATGAAAAGAATGAATGCTGAAATTGTTGTGAAAGTGTAGCTAAAAATATAGGTTTGGGGGCATTGGTTTAAATGACAAGTAACTTGGTACACTTCACATAATCGGGTGTTGGTGCCTTGCCAAAGTCAAATGAACCAATAGCCCTAACGAGCTTTGGTATGTGTGCCCGGTGTGGATGCACCTCAAAAAATAGAAAAAGCCCGAGGATGGCTAATCACCAAGGTTTCGGCTTTTGTACACCAATGCCATTGTCTCAAAAATATGTCAAAGAAAAAGAAAAGATAGAGGAAAATATACACTTCAGGGAAGTTGATCGAGGACAAGATTGTGGAGTTAGTTCCGTTCCCGGATTAGCATCACATAACCTAGAAATCCCCACCCAATCACTACATTTCTTGGCCCTTTTATTTCACAAGACCTTATGATCTATTTGCATGTTTGTAAGACTTAGTGATTTAGATTGGATGTACTCTTGATCTTCTTGACTCCTTCATCTTTACATTTCATGCATGCTTTTGAGTTAAGTACAATTGTCTCTTCCATGTTTTCATTTGTTTGATGCATGATTGCTTATTCTTTGCCATGACACATGACTACGAAGGTGATACAATAGTAGAAGCACAAACCCAAAAAGATTTTGCCATTCTTCTGCATACATAAATCATGTCATCTCTTAGTCTATAGTTGGGAATTTGCTCGGGGACGAGCAAACCTTAAGTATGGGGTATTTTGATAACACGATTTATTGCTTAGTTTTAGGTAATCATTTAGGTAGATTTCTCACTCATTCATGCATGGTTTAGCACTAGTTCACGACGTTTGCACTCAATTCACGTACTTTGTCGAGATAGACATCTACACGGACTTGTTCGTTGCTTTGTAGGTATTTCGGGAGATTTAGGAGCTAAAACGATACGTTTGAGGATCGTTCATTTAGATGACACACCCTCGGACTCATTAGGACACAAGCTAAAGGCTAAGGAGGACTCATGGAAACTTGCCAACACAAGCCATGCACCAATTCACAGCTTAATGATCCAAGACGAAGTTTCTGGAGCAAATCACGGTTCACTGGCACATTCCACGGCCGTGATTCTACCCGTGGATTTTACCAGATTCTTATGACAGCTGTGCCACGACTCTCATGGCCAGCTCATGAGAATTTTGTTATAAAAGTGGTCCTTCATTGGCTGAGAAGGGCATCTTGGAGCAACTCTCCATTATCCATTATCCTTTAACAAAAATATTCTCTCAACAAGAAGTCTTTCTAGGAAGGAAAGTGTCAAAGAGGAAGAAGAAGAGCTCCATTGAAGAGAAGAAGAAGAACACACACCATTACCACACCTTGATAGTTTTTGTATTGAAGAATTCCGGATTCTATTTCTAGAGTTGTATGAACCATTTGAACCTTCTTTTGGATGGGTTGTGAGTCATTCTAATCTCATTTTCAGTTTGGTTTTGTTTACTTCACTTATTCATCTCTTTCTCTTCATTATCTTTTTAATGGATGTCATGATTTTGTGTTTGATCGTTTCGATTTCTATTATGAATGTTGTAGGCTAAGTAGATGTGGTTCTAGGGTAAGGAAATGATGGTTATGGATAGGGCTATGATAGGACGGACTTAGATTTATCTTTGGGTGACTTGTGTGCATAAACGTAGCCTCTGTTAGGAATCACGGTTGGTTCTTGTCAAACCACGGCCGTGGTTTAGGTAGAACAAACCGTGATTTTCCCTGGTTCGATGAATCTAGTATTAGATTGTTAGAATGTTGAAATCCCAAGTGTTTGTCGAGTAAAATCTATCCTAGGGTGACCTAGTGTTAGTAACTAAGTGTTAGGAGAGACTTACCCGGTAATCCTCACTCTTAGATGCCAAAGATAACAAACCTTAGGTAGTGGTGAGCCTAATAAGCCGCCATTGGATTAAGTGTGCTAGGATAGTTGTTTAGGACTTCCCTTTCCAAGACTTACCCGTAAGGATAGGTTAAGATCTCTAGGTAACAATCCGGTTTGTGTAGAATTCCGTCCCTTAGGTTCTTAGAGACTTACCCGGTGATGAGACCTAGGGAATGGACTAGTGGATCATGAGACTTACCCGGTGATTGATCCCAATCTAGAAACACTTAACCCCAACATAGTTAATCCAAAGAATAAATAGATAGCTTGAGTCCTATGCCATAACCGGAACTTCCAACCCCTAGAATCCGTCTTTTCTTTTTTTGATCTATATCTTATTTAGTTTGTTTATTTGTGTTGATTCATAGTTTAGTTGATTGTTTACTTTACATGAATTGTGATCTTTGATTGATCACCAAAAACAAACCAAAAACATTTGAGATTTTCATTTCTTTATTTCTTTCTTTTCTTTCAACCTAGGTCTTTACTAAACTCAATCATAAATCGAATCAATTTCACCTTAGTCTTTGTGTTCGACCTCGGAATACTATCCCTACTACAAACGTCCCGTACACTGCGGGTTTCGCTAGGAGTTAGGATAATTATAACGAGAATATAAATTTAAAACCCATTTGAACATCACGATCTTAGCGTAACATTTACAACAAGACACAGGTAAATTAAAACCAAATACATAAAAGTTGTATATGATACATCAAAAGAGTTTACAAACTCAGAGCCGAGTACAAAACATCAAACCACAACATTTGATACAAAAGATCTCATATCCCGCGCATCCTAATGTCCAGAAGTCCTTGGCTGGCCACTCCATCTATCTCACCCTGCAGTCTTCCTAACCTGCAGATCATCTACAACACGGTATGAAACCGTTAGCTACAACAATGAAAAGCATGAAGTTAATAGCACAACCACACATCAACATCTCATACATGCAATGCCACACACATTCATTTATTATCTTAAATTACTAATTCAACTTCTTTTGTAACACGAGGAACCTAAAGAACCTCGTCCCTTTCCCCATTAACACATGTGTTTGCATTGGGGTAATCGTCACTCGTCCCCCCTTGTGTTACTGGCTTCCAAGCACCTTCTCTTAACCAGCAGGCGGACACCGGTGGTTACCACCCGTTATAATACACTTGGGTCAAATAAATGTAATAAATGGTCATCCTAGTCCGGTTTAGGTTATAAATGCACAATCATATGAACACACACAACCATCACAATCATACAATTCACAACTACACGCTAAGTAAGTCCTTTGGACTTACCTGATATACTCGTAACCTGTACCACGTCACAGCTTCCCCTTGGTGAAGTAATCAATGCATGCAATAGCAAGGCACACACAATCACATACTACAAAGGTTAGGAGACTCGTCTCACTAACCACAACCAACCTATATCTCAAATCTAAACCTTATATCCTCAACACATTAATAAATGCCTAAGGCATATCCTAAACATAACATCTCATCATACTCGTACACATACTAAACCTTAAAGCCATAACCGATATCCATAACATCATCATGATCCTCAACTGATTCGGACACCTAGCATGCATCTAATTAGTATTCCTCAATCTCAAATTTAATCCTAATTTAATTAATTAACCTTTAATAAATTAATTAAATTTCACCAAAATAACGTTTTGCCCGCAAACCATTTCTAAACCCACCTGTCATCAGATTTCAACAAACAAACAACCCATAAACACCAAAATAATATAATGATCATAATTGAATTTCTAATTACCCATTTTGAAAAGCCTACGGTCAATTTAGGCCAAATCGCAGTACGGAAAACGAATAAATTCATAACTTATTCGTTACTAACCCGATTGACGATCTGAAAGAAGATTCGGAATCACAACGACGCAGGCTACGCATGTACAACATCAAATTCACCGGAATCTGAGCGACGGAACAGTCCTAGTGACATATATGCTCGACCAGGTCTTCATCTGCTCGGAAATGCAGAAACTGGGTACCGATATGAAGAGAATGAAGAGAGGAATCCAGAAACTCAAACGGAATTGAAATCGGATTAGAAACGGAGATTATATCAGAGTTTGAAGTTTGAGAGAAATCAAAGATTTTACGAGGAAACGTGAAAGGAAATGAATTAATAAATGATTTTCCACTATTTACAGTGAAGTCGATAATTATCCTTTAGCGAAGTCGATAATTATCCTTTAGCGAAGTAGATAATTATCCTTTAACCGATCCAATGGCGGGTTGAACCCACTTCTCCAAACTTCTCGAAATTGGAACAATAAATCTTGAATATTGTAGGGATAATTATTCCACAATTTCCTCGGAAAACGTGTATTCCTAAGCTGTATTTCTTAGCCGTTAAGAAACGAAATAACGACTCTTTTGGCCATTTTGCCTTTCCATGTTATTTCATATCTAGGACATGTCCGATGTCCTGATCATTTCTCTCAACTGCATTTTTATTAATTAGAGCTCCCAAATGCTCCAAATAATACCGGAGGGTAAAAATAATTACCAGGGGAAAAATTGAAAATTTCACCATAAGCCCAAAAATACGCCAGGAACATAACGGTGGAACTTATACTCAATTACTATCACTGATTAAGTTAATCAATATTAATTAGAATTTAGAAATCCTAGCTATTACATCACACACCCCTTAAGAAAAAGTTTCGTCCCGAAACTTGAACAATTCTCAAATCCTCTCGGACCCATACGCTGAGGTATAGACACTCTCTCTATCGGAGGTATCACATCTCCGTTCAAACGTATCAACCTATAACACTATATAACCTCAAAACACAGCATGGAGGGATCACCAACTCCAGCAACAAGATCATAACGCTATCCAAAGGCATAAAGGAAAAATAATCTCTAGCCAACTACTAACCACATCACACTAGCATGGAGGAAAACCGTCTCCAGCCACAACGTACACATAACACTACTACGTGGAGGAAAGCCATCTCCACTCACACTATGTCCACCAAAGAAAGCATGGAGGAAAGAACCATCTCCTGCTAATCCTAACACATCCACCATAACATGGAGGAAATAACCATCTCCAGCTATACCTATCTTGCACTACCAAACAAGATCTAACAGATCATATGCACAACTCACAACTAGCACAAAAACACAGCATCTCACATAAGCACATAGCATACAAGCACTCACCAAAAAGGCACTAAGATCTACTCGTGGATCCTATGGGTGCCTCTAACTCCGCATAGAACACTGGATAGTTCTTCTGGATACAATCCTTTGTCTCCCAGGAAGCCTCATCCAGTCCTCGTCTTGACTATTGTATCCTCATCATAGGAATATCCTTCGAATGCAGGCGTCTCACACCTCTCTTTCTAGAACTGCAAAAGGTTGTTCTGCAAAAGTTTGGTCCGGCTCAACCACTAGATCATCATAACACACAATGTGCCTCAGGTCTGGTATGTACTCCCTCAGTTGAGACACATGAAACATAGGGTGAACACCCTCTAACTTCGGTGGCAAAGCCAATATGTGCATTGCTATCCCAACTCTATCCAGTATCTCGAAAGGACTAACATATCGGAGACTCAGCTTCCCCTTTATGCCATAACGTCTGACGTCTCGCGTCAGAGTTACTCTCAACCAAACATAAGCTCCTACCCTGAACTCTAGAGGTCGATGCCTCCTATCTGCATACAACTTCTGGCGACTCTGTGCAGCCATCATCCTCTCTCTGATCAACGTTACTCGAGTCATATCATCCTGAATCTGTTCTGGCGCTATCCCACTAGTACTGCTAGGCTCCTCCCAACATAAAGGTGTTTGACACCTATGTCTACACATCACTTCATAGGGGCCATCCCTATAGATGCATACCAACGGTGGTGGTATAAGAACTCAATGAGTGGGAGATAAATAGATCATCTATGTTCCCAATCCATCACACAAGCTCCCAACATGTCCTCAACGGTATGGAGGGTTCTCTCAGACTGACCATCTATCTGAGGTAAAACTCAATCATGATATGTGGACGCGTTCCCCAAGCAGTCTGAATCTGCTATCAAAACCTCAAAGTAAATCGTCTACTACAATCATAGTCGATCGTCCTCGGTACACTTACGGAGTTCCACCATCTGTCTAGTGTACTCCTTTTTTACTTCATTCACTGGCCACATCTCTCTGTAGAGATGGAACGTGTTGCCTTCGTAAATCTGTTACTAATAATCTGGATAGCACCAAAACTCTTACTGGGTCTCAATCCTATCACAAGTCCACAGAAAAGTCCTCTCACTTCCACTACAACACTGGTAGTGGATGAGCTCATCTCCTTGTCAGTAACACTTTAACCTGATTTACTACTTCGTGGTACCTCTTATTCGTACATTGATGTACTAAAGAAGGTGTAGTATGAGTGTATTGTAATCTTCTCCACTCGACTCCGCATAACCGGTTATACTGACGCAGTTGCGGCACCTCATACTCCTTTTGTTCCATTAAAGAATTGTGGTGCCTCGCCATGAGGCATCTGTTACGCTAAGAACGTGACACGCAAAAGCTTTAAATTTATAACTCGATATATTTCTCCTAACTCGTAGCGAAACCGCAGTGTACGGGACGTTTTATAGTAGGGATAGTATTCTGAGGTCGAACACAAAGACTGAGGTGAGATTGAATCGATTAGTGACTAAGGATAGTGTTGATCTAGGCTAAGAAAAGAGAAAAGAAACAAATAAATGAAAATCTCAATGTTTTTGGGTTTGGTTTTGTATGGTGATCAATCAAGAATCACAACGATTTAAGGATGCAAAACAAACTAACAATCTAGCAAATAAACACAAACAAGCAAGACAAACACGAGATATGAGATCAAAGAGAGAAAAGCGGATTCCAGGGGTTGGAAATTCCGGTTATGGCACAGGACTCAAGCTATCTAATCATTCCTTAGATCAACTATAGTATGTTGGGAGTGAGCGTTTCTAGATTGGGATCAATCACCGAGTAGGTCTCATGGTCCACTAGTCCTTTCCTAAGGTCTCATCACCGGGTAAGTCTCAAAGAGCCTAAGGATAGGAATTCTACACAAATCGGATGGTTATCTAGGGATCTAACCTCTCCTTACTGGGTAAGTCTCGGGAAGGCAAGTCCTAAACATCAATCCTAACACACTCAGTCCAATAGCGGATTATGAGGCTCACTACTACCTAGAGTTCGTCATCTTCGGTATCTAAGAGCAAGAATCACCGGGTAGGTCTCTTCTAACTCTTAGTTGCTAACACTAGGTTACACTAGGATAGATTTAGCTCAACTAACACTAGGATTTTAACAAATCAACAACCTAACACTTAGATTCATCAATATAAGCAAGTTAATCAAAATTACGGGGTGTTCATCCCTTTCCACGGCCGTGGAAAGGCTAGATAAAACCGTGGTTTTCGACAGTGACTAGGTTCAATCAAGCGAGTCATCCAAGTATATATTTAAGTCTATTCTATCATAGTCCAAACCATAACCATCTTTTCCTTACCCTAGAATCACATCTACTTAGCCAACAACATGCATCAACACAATCAAGATCATCAAGCATGAAATCATGGAATCCATATCAAGAAGATGAAATGAAAGGAAGATGAAACAAGTGGAAGAAGAAATCCAAGCTGAATATGAGTTTAAGAAAGACTTACAACCCTTCAAAAGAAGGTTCAATCGATTCTTACAAAACCTTGAAAAACGTCTTCACAAAACTCACTCAAAACTATGAAATAGACTAACAATGGTGTGTTCTTCCCTTCTTCTCTAATGGAAGCTTTTCTTCTCCTCCAAGAGTAGCTCCAATCCAATCTTCCAATGAGAGAATCTTTGTTGTTGAGAGTGTGAGAGAGAATGGAGTGATGGGAGATGTTCCTAACAGCCTTGCACGACCACCTTTTATCCTCCAAATTTGCAAGAGTCGGCCATGAAGATCGTGGGACAGCTGTCACAGCTGTCTGGGGAAAACCACGGCCTATTTCCACACCCGTGGAAGTCCTAGTGGCCGTGGTTTTGGTGCCTCAGCTTGTTTTGGATTATTAAGCCACGATTTGGTGCATGGCATGCACCAACAAGGTCCCATGTGTCCTCCTTAGCTCCTAACTTGCTTCCCAATGAGTCCGAAGGTGTGTCACTTCGAGGAGTGATCCTCAACTGTATCGATTAAGCTCCTAAATCTCCCAAAATACCTACAAAGCATGCAAAAGTCCGTGTAGACGTCTATCTCGACAAAATACATGAATTGAGTGCAAATCGTTACGAACTAGTGCAAACCGTGCATGAATGAGCGGAAAAACTATCTAAATGAGTGCCTAAACCTAAGTCATAAATCGTGTTATCAAAAATACCCCATACCTAAGGTTTGCTCGTCCCCGAGCAAGTCCCCAACTATAGACTAAGAGATGACACGATTTATGCATGCAGAAAAACAACAAAATCTTTTTGGAGTTGTTCTTCTAATATTGGATCACCTTAATAGTCATGTTCATGGAAATGGACAAGCAATCATGTGTCAAATAAGTGAAGGCATGGAAAGATAATTATACGTAACTCGAAGGCATGCATGAAATGTAAAAATGAAGAAGTCAAGATGATCATGAGCATATTCAATCTAGATCACTAAGTCTTACACACATGCAAATAGGTCACAAGGGCTTGTGAAATAAAAGGCCAAGAGACGTTGTGATTAGGTGGAAATTTTTCTAGGCTATGTGATGCTAATCCGGGAATGGAACAAACTTCACAACTTCACATTTTTATCAACTTCCCACAAGTGTATATTTTCTCCATCTTTTCTTTCTTTTCTTTTCTTTTTCTTTCACTTATTTTTGAGACAATGACATTGGTGTACAAAAGCCGAAACCTTGGTGATTAGCCTTCCTCGGGCTTTTTTTTATTTTTCGAGGTGCATCCACACCGGGCACACATACCAAAGCTCGTTATGACTATCGGTTTATTTGACTTTGGCAAGGCACAAACACCCGATTATGTGAATGGTGCCGAGTTACTCGTCATTTAAACCAACGTCCCCAAACCTATATTTTTACCTACACTTTCGCAACAATTTCAGCACTTCATTCACAACATTCATTCATCAACAACTTCACCCCACACTTGCTTTTCACACACTCAACACACTAACATGCTCCTATTCCCGGATGGGTCAAAAGAGGTAAAATTTATATCAATTGAGGTGCTCAAACAACATGATCAAGATGAGAAATAGAGAAAGATGAATTGCCTTAATCACTCCTAGATGATGTGCAAGAACTAGCATGTAATTTCGACTTTCAATCCCCAATCCAATCAAGGCAAGCATCATGATTACAATCCATTAATGGAATTCAGGATAAGTACTTCAAGTCCACATATGCATACATCAATTCAACACATAAGGCCATCCATAGCCAAATCACAAGACAATTTCATCATAAGGGTCATTCTCAAGCTTAGAAGCACTAAAATATTTTAAAATTTCTGATTTTTTTTGGAGTTTTCGAAATATGTATGTACAATGCAAGACATAATGAAACATGTGACTAAAATAAACTACCCTAGATGCTAATCATGCAAAAGATCATGCAAACCGCACCCCATACTTAGAAACACATTGTCCCCAATGTGGTATTCAAGTAAAGAATAGTGAAAGAGGGTTCTCACAATGTAAAAATGGTTTGCTTTGGTATTTGGGATTACTCAAGTGGAGTGATGTCGGATGATCCTATCAACCATGGTAGAGAGCTCAAAGTGTTCGTTATGGCGTCGGGATCCGCGCTAGGCGCCGCTAGCCGTCCAAGTTCCGTGTCCGCTCCACCCACAATTGATTAGGGATTCATCATCATCATCCACATGCCATGCAAGGCTTCCATGCCATCAAGACTCTAGCACACACACAAAGCACACCAAACACACAAAAACAGAAAAATCAAAACAAAAACAAAAACAAAAACGAAAAGGGAAAGATGTCTACCAATGGGTTGCCTCCCACCAAGCGCTTCTTTAAGGTCATTAGCTTGACCAAACTCGGGGGCGTCTCACTCTAGGTGAAGTGGGGCAATCATATCTACCGGAGCTCCCAGTATATACTTCTTCAACCGATGCCCATTCACCTTAAAATCTCCACAATGCTCCCCTCCTATCTCAACCGCTCCATGGGGAAAGATCATCTTCACCACATAAGGACCCGTCCATCTTGACTTTAGCTTTCCGGGGAAGAGCCGCAGCCTTGAGTTGAAGAGAAGGACAAGGTCGCCTTCACTCAACTCTTTCGGGATGAGACGCTTATCATGCCAACGTTTGGTCCTTTCTTTGTATATCTGGGCGTTTCATAGGCATCCAACCGGATCTCCTCAAGGGCGTTCATATCAAGCAACCTCTTCTCTCCGGCCTCCTTGAGGTCAAAATTCAGCCACCTTATAGCCCAATATGCTCTATGCTCCATTTCTACCGGAAGGTGGCAAGACTAGCTTGTAAGGAGTGGTGCCAATCGTTGTCTTGAAAGCGGTTCTATAAGCCCACAAAGCATCATCGAGCTTCATAGCCCAATCCTTTCTCGTCCTAGAAACCGTCTTCTCAAGAATTCCCTTTATCTCCCGGTTGGAGATCTCCACTTGGCCACTAGTTTGGGGATGGTAAGGTGTTGCCACCTTATGAGTCACCCCATACTTAGCCAAAAGTGCCCCAAAGTTCCTATTAGTGAACTACTTCCCTCCATCACTTATGATCACCCTTGGTGTTCCAAACTTAGGGAAGATCACTCGGTTGAAGAACCGCACCACAACCTTGGCATCATTAGTGGGAGAGGCGATTGCCTCCACTCATCTCAAAACATAGTCCACCGCCAATAGGATGTAGAGGTTGCCACATGAAGAGGGGAATGGCCCCATGAAGTCCACACCCCACATATCAAATATCTCCACCTCTTGTATGTTGTTCAAGGGCATCTCATTCCTCCTTGAGATGTTGCCCGTCCTTTGGCAAGCATCACAAGCTACCACAAAATTCTGCACATCCTTGAACAAACTTGGCCAAAAGAAACCCGATTGTAACACCTTAGCACATGTCTTGTGTGACCTAGCATGGCCTCAACATGGCAAGGTGTGACAATGGCGGATCACACTCTCCACCTCATCCTCCGGTATGCATCTTCTAAAAACTCCATCCGGCCCTCTTTTGAACAAAAGCGGTTCACTCCAATAGTAATGCCTCACATCCTTGAAGAACTTTTTCCGTTGGGCATATGACAAACCGGGAGGCATACCATGGCTCACTTCATCTAGACACTTGAAACAAGCATTCCTCCACCATTTGCAATTGCTCATCCCGGAATGAGTCATCAATCGGGATGTCATCTCTCTCAAGTTCCAATGGTGGGAGTCTACTAAGGTGATCCGCCACAGAATTTTCGGACCCCTTCTTATCCCGGATTTCCAATTCAAACTCTTGAAGAAGAAGGATCCACCGAATCAACCGAGGCTTGGCATCCTTCTTTGTAAGGAGATAACGAATCACAGCATGATCCGTATACACAATGACCTTCGCTCCAACAAGATACGAGCGGAACTTCTCAAATTCGTACACAACCGCTAGTAACTCCTTCTCGGTAGTAGCATAATTGAGTTGGGCATCATCGAGCGTCTTGCTAGCATAATAAATGGCATGTGTGCGCCCATCTTTCCTTTGCCCCAAAACAGCCCCAACGGCTACATCACTCGCGTCACACATGATCTCAAACGGTAAACTCCAATCCGGAGGTTGCATGATGGGTGCGGAGATCAAAGCATTCTTCAACCTACAAAAAGCTTCGAGGCAATCCTTGGAGAAAACAAACTCAACATCTTTCATTAGTAGGTAGTAAGAGGCTTATAAATCTTAGAGAAATCTTTAATGAATCTCCGGTAAAAACCGGCATGCCCTAGAAAACTCCTTACCCCCTTCACTGAGGTAGGTGGTGGCAACTTCTCTATCGTCTCTATCTTTGCCCTATCAAACTCAATGCCACGGTTGGACACCAAGTGTCCCAACACAATGCCTTCACTTACCATGAAGTGGCATTTCTCCCAACTCAAGACTAGATTAGTCTCCTCACTTCTTCTTAGCACTAGAGACAAGTTAGCTAAACAATCATCGAAGGAAGATCCATAAACAGAAAAATCATCCATAAACACTTCCATGATGTTTTCAATATACTCAGAAAAGATAGCCATCATACACCTTTGAAAGGTGGCGGGTGCATTACACAACCCAAATGGCATTCTCCTATATGCAAAAGTACCCCAAGGACATGTGAATGTGGTTTTCTCTTGGCCATCGGGGTGGATAGGGATTTGGAAGAATCCACTATAGCCATCTAAGTAACAAAAATAGGAGTGTTGATCTAATCTTTCTAACATTTGGTCAATGAAGGGAAGAGGGAAGTGATCTTTCCTAGAGGCCATGTTAAGCTTCCTATAGTCAATACACATCCTCTACCCCGTAACCGTTCTAGTTGGGATTAGTTCATTATTCTCATTGGTTACTACGGTCATCCCACCCTTCTTAGGAACCACATGCACGGGACTGACCCAATTACTATCCGAAATCGGAAAAATGATTCCCGCATCTAGCAATTTAAGGATCTCTTTCTTGACTACTTCTTTCATGATACGGTTTAGTCTTCTTTGAGGTTCAATTGAAGGTTTATGATTATCTTCCATCAAGATTTTATGCATGCATAAAGAAGGTTTGATGCCAACTAAATCATCAATGGTATAGCCAATGGCTTTCCTTTGCAATCTCAACTCATGCAACAATCTATTCAACTCATCATCATTCAAGCATGCATTCACAATAACCGGATATGTAGAATTATCACCAAGAAAAGCATACTTAAGATGAGAGGGGAGGGCTTTAAGTTCAAGTTTAGGAGGACCTTTATCGAGTGGAGACGCTCCATATAATGTAGGTTGAGATGAATCCAAAGCTTTGGAAGACTCCTCAAGGCTCCTTGAAGCTTGATCAACAACCAATGCAGTTTCTGGGGAAACCACGGGAAAAATTACGGGCTCTGGCACAACCACGGCCGTGGAACTTGCAAAGATAACATTTCGGAGCACTCCAGAGAGTTCCACGGGTGAACGACGGGCGTGGTTTCCCCTTCCTGGCCGTGGATCCTACAGAAATTCAGCACACCTTCGGTGCTTCAAATTCAGCTCTTGTCTCCTTTTCCAATGATTCCAAAGCCTTGATTTCTTCATTGCAAGCCTCCTCCACTCATTCCTCCATCAAACTTAAGCTAAGAACCTTCTCCAAGGGGTCCTTGATCAAGATTGAGCTCACAACTTCTCTACTATCCTCTTGCTCGACAATGTTGAACACATCTTCACCAAGGGTTGGCCCCTTCATCATTGTGGACAGCTTGAACTTGATATTCTCTTCTCCAATGTTGAAAGAGAGAATTCCATTCTTACAATCCACCAAACATCCGGAAGTGGCTAGGAAAGGTCTCCCAAGATGATAGGAACCGGATAATCCGCCGGGATGTCCAAAACAACGAAGTCTATGGGCACATAGAACTTCCCTTGTTGCACCGGTATGTCTTCTAATATTCCAACCGGGTGAGTGATCGAACGGTCCGCCATGTAAAGGGTCATCTGGACCGGTTTTGGCTCTCCTAGCCCAACCTTGTTGCAAAGTGCAAGCGGTGTGATGCTTACACTTGCCTCAAGATCACATAGGGCTTCATACTTCACTTCTCTCACTCCAATTGGCACACAAAAGGATCCCGGATATCTTAGCTTAGGAGGCATCTACTCCTTCATGGTTTGGATCAATTCCGAGGACCTCTTCGTCATCCTCACTTCCCCATACTCCTCCAACTTCCTCTTGTTGGAGAGTATCTCCTTCAAGAATTTTCCATAGGCCGGCATACCAAGAATAGCATCCATGAACGGAATGTTAATATGCAATTTAGACATAAGTTCAAGGAATTTACCGAAGTGTTTGTCTAAGCGAGTTCTTGCTCGTGATTGTGGGAACGGTAGTGGTGGCTTGTATGGAGGTGGTGCCACATACGTTGGCTCATCATCCTTGCTCTTGCCTCCTTCTTCTTGCAAGGTCTCTTCCTCTACCACTACTTGCTTCCCCTTGTCACTTCCATTAGGTAAGGGATCCTTCATGCTCAGCCCACTTCTTGTTGTAATGGCCAACACTTGGCCTCTTGGGTTGTCCTCGGTTCTTCCGGAAAGCTTACCCGGATCTCTATGAGCTTCACCCGCCTTTTGGAACACTTGTGCTTCCAAAACCTTTTGAGCCTTAGAAATAGAAGTCACCGTGCTCACAAGACCACTCAACCTTCCAAGCAATTGCTCAAACATCATCTCGGTTCTATCCTTTGGAGGTTGAGTAAATCCGGGTGGAGGTTCTTGTGAAGCCTTTGGTGGTCGAGCTGCGCTTGTGGAAGCGGGAGGGTTCAAGGCACCATCCGGGTTAGAATAGAAAAACCCGGGATGGTTGTGGTTAGGCCGGTAATTGTTGAATTGCCGGTTGTTGTTGAAGTTTCTTGGGCCTTGATAGTTGTTGTAGTTGCCCCTTCCCATGTAATTCACATCTTCCTCCTTGGAGGACAAGTTTGCTTGCACTTGCACTTGAGGGGTTGCTTGATTCTTCAAAGTTGTAGCACACAACTCCCTCAAAGATTTCAGCTCATTGTTGATTGCATCAAGCTTGAAGTTACTCATGGTGACTTCACTCACCTCATATGCTCCCGCTTTCCTCCCATCACACTTCCTATGGGAGTACTTCTCAATCACCAATGCTTGTTTCTCTACAAATTCCCAAGCTCCATCCACATTCTTTTCCATGAAAGTCCCACCGGAAAGAGATTGAAGCTTGAATTGGCTATCTTCATCAAGTCCTTTGAAGTAGATCTCCAATAGTTCAATTTTCGGTATACCGTGGTGTGGACAATCTAGGAGAAGGTCTTTGAACCTCTCCCAAGACTTGAACAAGCTTTCTCTATCCTTCATCACGAAGGCATTGATCTTCCCTCTTAACTCGGTAGTCTTGGAAGGTGGGAAGAACTTAGTCAAAAACTCGGTTGTCATCTCCTCCCAAGTACTCACTCGCCCTTGTGGAATAGATTGATACCAAGCCACGGCTTTATCCTTAAGTGAGAAGGAGAAAGCCCTAAGCTTATGGTTGTTGCTCTCCAATCTAGGCGGTCTTAGAGTCTCCATCAAGATCTCATAGTTCATCAAGTGTTGATGAGGAGACTCTCCTTCCATCCCTCCAAATTGATTATTCCGGATCATTTGTAGAACTTGAGGGCGGAGCTCGTAATCATGGGCTGCGGGATCTCCTAAGTTCACACCCGGACGGTGTGCTCTTTGCGCCGGATCCATACGTTGCCCTAACGTTTGTGGCTCTTCAATAGCAATGGGCACAACACGAATATTAACCGCCGGCTGCGGTTGTGGTGGAGGTGGAGGTTGTTGACGATTAAGCTCTCTTTGCACAAGAGCTTGCCTAATCTCTTCAATCTCCCTCCTAGTTGCTTCTTGCCTCTCATTGGCAAGTCTCCTTTCATTCTCCAAGGCTTCATCTCTTAGTCTAATTTGTTGTAAAGCTTCATCCAACTCAGCTTGGAGATCTCTTCCGGCCATCTCTTTTCCTTTTCTAATGCTCTTGGATCTTGATCTAAGGGTTTTCTCCGGTTCGGGATCGAATGGAGCTAAATCCTTGCCACGAGATCTTCGCATACACCTAAAGAGTGAGTGATAGCATGAATTATAGTCTATATTTTGGGGTTTGTTTGGACGTTTTGTCTTCAATAATCTGCATGTTTGTATGTATAATGTGTGATTATATTACCATTTCATCTATCTTTGCGGGAATCGAGGTCTACACCTAGTTTTGTTGTAATCGTAGTTAAAATGGCACGTTTTGCATCAAAAAGGAGCAAAAGGAGATATGGAGTCATTGGAGCTACATTCAGGAACATAAGGAACCATCCAGGAAGCATAACCATGGATTAGAGATTCACTTTGGACCAGATTTGAGAGATTTCACATTCAGTTGTGACTCACCTCGGTTGACCACAGATTCACCTCGACCGAGGTGATCCAGAGAAGTCGACTCGACCGAGGCGAACACCTAGGACGCGACGAGAATATTTTATTCTTGGCTGAGATCTTTTATCTTTGGAAAGAGATCTTATATTTTTGGGTTTGGCTCCTGGAAGGAAGAATATATATACTAGATCATATATTTTACCTATTTTTATGGGAAGAGATCTTTCTAAGATATCTTATCTTTGGAGAGTAATTTTCCTATAAAAAGGGTCGGATTTCCCACAAATCCGAGACCCCGCATAGCATGCTATACCACCGATCAGGGTTTATACACCACAACAGCCATACTCAAGTTGGGAGATTTGAAGAACCTTTTTGAAGGTTGAAGAAGGAAGATTGTAGCTTTTATAGCTTTTGAAGGGTTTTTGTAAGATCATCTTAGATTCCCTTCCTTGTTGTCTTGTCTTGTTGGATTTCTATCCAAGGAACGCTTTTTTGCGATATTTGATTCAGTTATTGAAGTCTTTTCATTAAACTCTTCTTGTTCAAATATTCACTTTCTTCCCATATACTTGATTAATACTTTCATGATGATGAGTGGCCAATCTCTTTGTGTGATTCTAGGGTGATTGGCTGAAGGTTGTGGGAAAAATAATGATAGAATAATCTTAATCACAGTAGGACCCTGAAAGTTCGAGTCTTTAACCTTAACCCTAAGCATCTCGCTCAGTCGATGAACATCTCGGCTGGGGTGGGATTCTTCTGACCGAGGTGACTTATCTGATCCGAAACTGAGAGTTAAGTGTTAGAGTTTGCCAAATCCTATTTTTATTAGACCTTTCCTGGTTCAATGCAAGCCTAGGATGAGACTCACCCGGTAATTCCTTAGTTTGTTTACCTAAAATCATAAGTGTAGGTAATAAAGGTTTATCCTTTATTGGGGTTTGAGTGTGCTTTCATCCCATCTTTGTGAGTTAGCTTGAGACTTACCCGGTAAAGGTTGATTCTATTCCCTTAGATGGTGTATTAGTTTGAGGTTATAGTTCTTTATCTTAATTCCTTGAGACTTACCCGGTAATAGGAGTTACGGTTTTGGATTAGTGAGTAGTGAGACTTACCCGGTGATCTATTCCACTTTAGTAACACCTTCCCTATGCAAAAACCTCAGCTTTGTCCGCTTATCTTTAGATGTTGAGTTGGAACCACAACTAGATGCTTTAATCCCTAGAATTGCATATTTCTTTTATTGACTTTTATCATCTTTGATTGTTTTAATTACTTGTGGTTAGTGATTGCTAAAGCTTACCATAATTGGACTTTGTTTCACTAAGTCCCTGTGATCGACCCCTGGAATTCCTTGCTTTTTACTACGATTGACCCGTACACTGCGGGTTCGCATCGTTGTTTTAAGCTTACGTCTAGGGTTATAAATTTAAAGTTTGGACACTCCGTTTGGAGCGAACAAGTTTTTGGCGCCGTTGCCGGGGACTTGGTCTAGACCGAGCCGGTTACGGTTTGCTTTAGGAGCACTTGCCCCCGTGTCTACTAACCACTCTACTTGAGTGACTTTTGCAGGTTGTTTCTTAGGTTTATGCGAAGAACCCGCACTAGGAATGAAATCGTTCCTTACGATCCCGAACCAGAAAAGACATACAAACGACGCTTAAGAGAAGCGAAGATGGCCAACCAAGACAATCGCGATCTTGAGGCCGAGTTGAAAGAGGCGCTAGAGCAGCTACGCCTCAACAAGGAAGAGCTAAGGCAAGAGAAAGAAGAAACTCGCACCAGGGTTGAGGCGATCGAAGCAGATATGGCAGCCTTACGAGACCAATATCTACTTCGACCGAGGGAAGATCCAGTTCCCGATGCTGGACCGATGCAGGTCCTGGTCGCTGACCCTCGACCGAGGCAGGTCCCAGTACTTGACGCCCCGGCGGAGGTACTTCACCTCGGATGCTAATCCGAGGCGTTCTTCTTGCAGGAATCCCACAAACCCTAGGTCAAAGGATGGACCCCAATCAACAACTGAGGCGTCCAGGAGTTAACCTAGGAGATCCAGCGGATCATGACTACGAACTTCGACCGCAAGTTCTATCCATGATTCGCCAATGCCAGTTCGGAGGGCTAGAGAAGGAATCACCACATCAACATCTTCAAAACTATGAGATCTTGATGGAGACCTTGAGACCCTCAAGGATTGAAAATAACAACTACAAGCTAAGACCTTTTTACTTTTCTATAAAAGATAGAGCTCTTACTTGATATCAATCTCTTCCTCCAGGAAAAATTAGCACATGGGAGGAGATGACTACGGAATTCTTGACCAAATTCTTTCCCCCCTCTAAGACCGCTGAAATAAGAGGGAAGATTAATGCTTTCATTATGAAGGACAAGGAGAGCTTGTCTAAGTCATGGGAGAGGTTCAAGGACATTCTTTTGGATTGCCCACATCATGGGATTCCGAAGATAGAGTTGTTGGAGATATACTTCAAGGGACTGGACAGAAGCACCCAGTTCAACCTCCAACTACTCTCCGTCGGTACCTTTATGGACATGGCGATTGACGAAGCTTGGGACTTCATCGAGAAGTGATAACACGATTTGTGACTTAGGTTTAGGTAATCATTTAGATAGATTTCTCACTCATTCATGCATGGTTTAGCACTAGTTCACGACGTTTGCACTCAATTCACGTGTTTTGTCGAGATAGACGTCTACACGGACTTGTGCATTGCTTTGTAGGTATTTTGGGAGATTTAGAAGCTAAATCGATACGTTTGAGGATCGTTCATCAAGATGACACACCCTCGGACACATTAAGATGAAAGCTAGAGGCTAATGAGGACTCATGGAACCTTGCCAATACAAGCCATGCACCGAATCGAAGCTTAATGATCAAAGGCAAAGCTGAAGGTCCAAACCACGGTTCACTGGAAGTCCACGGCCGTGGAACTGTCCGTGGATTTTGCCAGGTTTTCGTGACAACTGTGCCACGATCTCTTGGCCAGCTCTTGCAAAGTTGTGGTATAAAAGTGGTCCTGCATTGGCTGAGAGAATGATCTTGGAGCAGCTCTCCATTATCCACTATCATCCAATCAAAATATTCTCTCAACAAGAAGATTCTCGGAGGAAGGAGGTAGAAGAAAGCTACCATTGGAGAAGAGCTTCATTGGAGAAGATGAAGAACACACCATTGATAGACTTTGATAGCTTTGTTGTGAAGAATTTCGGAATCGGTTTCTAGAGTTGTATGAACCATTAAAACCTTCTTTAAGAAGGGTTGTGAGTCATTCTAATTCCATTTTCAGCTTGGTTTTATTTACTTCACTTGTTCATCTCTTTCTCTTCATTATCTTGCAAATGGAAGCCATGATTTTATGTTTGATGATTTCGATTGCTATGATGAATGTTGTAGGCTAAATAGATGAGATTCTAGGGTAATGAAAGAATGGTTATGGCTAAGACTATGATAGGATGGACTTAGATTTGACCTTGGATGAGTTACTCACTTGGACGTAGCCTCTGTTAGGATCCACGGTTTGTTCTTGCCAAACCACGGCCGTGGACTTGGTAGAACAACCCGTGATCTTCCCTGGTTCGATGAATCTAGTCTTAGATTGTTAGAATGTTGAAATCCTAAGTGTTTGTTGAGTTAAATCTATCCTAGGGTAACCTAGTGTTAGCAACTAAGTGTTAGGAGAGACTTACCCGGTAATCCTTACTCTTAGATTCCAAAGATAACAACCCCTAGGTAATGGTGAGCCTCATAAGCCGCCATTGGACTAAGTGTGCTAGATAGTTGCTTAGGACTAACCCTTCCGAGACTTACCCGGTAAGGATAGGTTAGATGTCTAAGTAACAATCCGGTTTGTGTAGAATTCCGTCCCTTAGGTTCTTAGAGACTTACCCGGTGATGACATCTTAGGGATGGACTAGTGGACCATGAGACCTACCCGGTGATTGATCCCAATCTAGAAACACTTAATCCCAACATATCATAGTTAATCCAAGGAATGAATAGATACCTTGAGTCCTATGCCATAACCGGAATTTCCAACCCCTAGAATCCGCTTTTTCTATCTCTTTGACCTATATCTCGTTTAGCTTGTTTGTTTGTGTTGATTTGCTAGCTTAGTTGATTGTTCATTTGCGCGAATTGTGATCTTTGATTGATCACCTAAAAACCATCCAAAAATATTGAGATTTTCATTTCTTTATTTCTTTCTCTTTTCTTAACCTAGATCTTCACTAAACTTAATCATAAATCGAATTAATCTCACCTTAGTCTTTGTGTTCGACCTCGGAATACTATCCCTACTACAAACGTCCCGTACATTGCGGGTTCGCTAGGAGTTAGGATAAATATAACGAGAATATAAATTTAAAACCCATTGCGTATCACATCCTGAGCGTAACAAGTTTTTGGCGCCGTTGCCGGGGACTAGGTCTAGATTGAGCCTTTTTGTGATTGATTGTAGTATAGATCTTTCTTGTTGCTTTTGATCCCTTTTTGTTTGTGTCTTTGCTTTTCAGGACATCTCTTACTCTTTAGGTGTATGCGAAGATCTCGTGGCAAGGATTTAGCTCCATTCGATCCCGAACCGGAGAAAACCCTTAGATCTAGATCCAAGAGCATTAAAAAGGGAAAAGAGATGGCCGGAAGAGATCTCCAAGCTGAATTGGATGAGGCTTTAGAGCAAATTAGGATAAGGGATGAAGCCTTGGAGAATGAAAGGAGACTTGCCAATGAGAGGCAAGAAGCAACTAGGAGGGAGATTGAGGAGATTAGGCAAGCTCTTGTGCAAAGAGAGCTTAACCGTCAACAACCTCCTCCACCTCCACCACAACCGCAGCCGGCAGCGGTCAATATTAGGGTTGTGCCCATTGCTATGGAAGAGCCACAAACGTTGGGGCAACGTATGGATCCGGCACAAAGAGCACACCGTCCGGGTGTGAACTTAGGAGATCCCGCAGCCCATGATTCGAGCTCCGCCCTAAAGTTCTACAAATGATCCGGCATAATCAATTTGGAGGGATGGAAGGAGAGTGTCCTCATCAACACTTGATGAATTATGAGATCTTGATGGAGACTCTTAGACCGCCAAGATTGGAGAGCAACAACCATAAGCTTAGGGCTTTTTCCTTCTCTCTTAAGGATAAAGCCTTGGCTTGGTATCAATCTATTCCACAAGGGCGAGTTGGTACTTGGGAGGAGATGACAACCGAGTTTTTGACTAAGTTCTTCCCACCTTCCAAGACTACCGAGTTAAGAGGGAAGATCAATGCCTTCGTGATGAAGGATAGAGAGAGTTTATTCAAGTCTTGGGAGAGGTTCAAAGACCTTCTCCTAGATTGTCCACACCATGGCATACCGAAAATTGAGCTATTGGAGATCTACTTTAAATGACTTGATGAAGATAGCCAATTCAAGCTCCAATCTCTTTCCGGTGGGACATTTATGGAGAAGCATGTAGATGAAGCTTGGGAGTTTGTGGATAAACAAGCTCTAGTGATTGAGAAATACTCCCATAGGAAGAGTGAAGGGAGAAAGGCGGGAGCATATGAGGTGAGTGAAGTCACCATGAGCAATTTCAAGCTTGACGCCATCAACAATGAATTGAAGTCTTTGAGGGAGTTGTGTGCTACAACCTTGAAGAACCAAGCAACTCCTCAAGTGCTTCCACAAGCTAACTTATCTTCCAAGGAGGAAGATGTGAATTACATGGGAAGGGGCAACAATTACAACAACTACCAAGGCCCAAGGAACTTCAACAACAACCGGCAATTCAACAATTACCGGCCCAACCACAACCATCCCGGGTTTTCCTACTCTAACCCGGATGGAGCCTTGAACCCTCCCGCTTCCACAAGCACAACTCCACCACCAAAAGCTTCACAAGAACCTCCACCCGGATTTACTCAACCTCCAAAGGATAGGACGGAAATGATGTTTGAGCAATTGCGTGGAAGGTTGAGTGGTCTTGAGAGCACCGTGACTTCCATTTCTAAGGCTCAAAAGGTTTTGGAAGCACAAGTGTTTCAAAAGGTGGGTGAAGCCCATAGAGATCCGGGAAAGCTTCCCGGAAGAACCGAAGACAACCAAAGAGGCCAAGTGTTAGCCATTACAACGAGGAGTGGGTTGAGTATGAAAGACCCTTTGCCCAAGGAGAATGCTAAAGGGAAATAAGTGGTGATAGAGGAAGAGACTTTGCAAGAAGATGGAGGCAAGAGCAAGAATGTTGAGCCAACCTATGTGGCACCGCCTCCATACAAGCCACCACTACCGTTCCCACAATCACGAGCAAGAGCTCGCTTGGACAATCACTTTGGTAAATTCCGTGAACTAATGTCTAAATTGCATATTAACATTCCGTTCATGGATGCTATTTTAGGAATGCCGGCATATGGCAAGTTCTTGAAGGAGATACTCTCCAACAAAAGGAAGTTGGAGGAGTATGGGGAGATAAGAATGACCAAGAGATCTTCGGAATTGATCCAAACAATGAAGGAGGAGATGCCTCCCAAGCTAAGAGATCTGGGTTCCTTTTGTGTCCCAATTGGAGTGGGAGATGTGAAGTATGAGGCCCTTTGTGATCTTGGAGCAAGTATAAGCATCATACCGCTTGCACTTTGCAACAAGGTTGGGCTAGGAGAGCCGAAACCGGTCAAGATGACCCTCTATATGGCGGACCGTTCTATCACTCATCCGGTTGGGATCTTAGAAGACATCCCGGTGCAACTAGGAGGATTCTATGTGCCAATTGATTTTGTTGTCTTGGATATTCCGGCGGACTATCCGGTTCCCTTCATCTTAGGAAGACCTTTCCTAGCCACTTCCGGATGCTTAGTGGATTACAACAATGGGACTCTCTCCTTCAACATTGGAGAAGAGAACATCAAGTTCAAGTTGTCCACAATGATGAAAGGGCCAACCCTTGATGAGGATGTCTTCAACATAGTCGAACAAGAGGAATCTAGAAAAGTTGTGAGCTCGATCTTGATCAAAGATCCCTTGGAGAAGGTTCTTACCTTAAGTATGATGGAGGAAGGTTTTGAGGAGACTTGCAATGAAGAGATCAAGGCCTTAGAAGCATTAGAAGAAGAGACAAGGGCTCAAATTGAAGAGAACAAATAGATGCTTAACAGCTGCAAGTTCCACGGGCGTGGAATGAGTTCCACGGCCGTCAAACTCTCTGTAAAGCCTCAACAAACGAGCCAGACAAGGTCCACGGCCGTGGAAGTGGAGCCAACCGTGGTTCCAACCGTGGTTTCCCCTGAATCAGAACTTATTGATGATCAAGCTTCAAGGAGCCTTGAAGGGTCTTCATTTGCTTTGGATTCATCTCATCCAACGTTATTTGGATCGTCTCCACTCGATAATGGTCCTCCTAAACTCGAAATCAAACCCCTTCCCTCTCATTTAAAGTATGCTTTCCTTGGTGATAATTCTACATATCCGGTGATTGTGAATGCATGCTTGAGTGATGATGAACTTGCTAAATTGTTGCATGAGCTAAGATTGCATAAGAAAGCCATTGGCTATACTATTGATGATTTGGTTGGCATAAAACCTTCTTTGTGCATGCATAAGATATTGATGGAAGATAACCATAAACCCTCTATTGAACATCTAAGGAGATTGAACCCTATAATGAAAGAGGTAGTCAAAAAGGAAATCATTAAGTTGCTAGATGCGGGGATTATCTACCCTATCTCGGATAGTAAGTGGTTAGTCCCGTTCATGTAGTACCTAAGAAGGGTGGAATGACCGTAGTGACCAATGAGAACAATGAACTAATCCCAACTAGGACGGTTACGGGGTGGAGAATGTACATTGACTATAGGAAGTTGAACATGGCCTCTAGGAAAGATCACTTCCCTCTCCCCTTCATTGACCAAATGCTAGAGAGGTTAGCTCAACATTCTCATTTTTGCTACTTAGATGGCTATAGTGGATTCTTCCAAATCCCTATCCACCCCGATGACCAAGAGAAAACAACATTTACATGTCCATAGGGTACTTTTGCATATAGGAGAATTCCATTTGGGTTGTGTAATGCACCCGCCACCTTCCAAAGGTGTATGATGGCTATCTTTTCGGAATACATTGAAAATATCATGGAAGTGTTCATGGATGATTTCTCTGTTTATGGTTCTTCCTTTGATAATTGCTTAGCTAACTTGTCATTAGTATTGCAAAGATGTGAGGAGACAAATCTTGTTTTGAATTGGGAAAAATGCCACTTCATGGTAAGTGAAGGTATTGTGTTGGGACACTTGGTGTCCAACCGTGGCATTGAGGTTGATAGGGCCAAGATTGAAACGATAGAGAAGTTGCCACCACCTACCTCGGTGAAGGGGGTAAGGAGTTTCTTAGGGCATGCCGGTTTTTACCGGAGGTTTATTCAAGACTTCTCTAAAATTTCTAAGCCTCTTACTAACCTACTAATGAAAGATGTTGAATTTGTTTTCTCCAAAGATTGCCTTGAGGATTTTTGTAGGTTGAAGAACGCCTTGATCTCCACACCCATCATGCAACCTCCGGATTGGAGTTTACCATTTGAGATCATGTGTGATGCAAGCGATGTAGCCGTTGGGGCTGTTTTGGGGCAAAGGAAAGATGGGCGCACTCATGCCATTTATTATGCTAGCAAGACGCTAGATCATGCCCAACTCAATTATGCTACCACCGAGAAGGAGTTGCTAGCGGTTGTGTATGCATTTGAGAAGTTCTGCTCATATCTTGTTGGAGCGAAGGTCATAGTTTATACGGATCATGCTGTGATCCGTTATCTACTTACAAAGAAGGATGCCAAACCAAGGTTGATTTGGTGGATCCTTCTTCTTCAAGAGTTTGATTTGGAAATCCGGGACAAGAAGGGATCCGAGAACTCCGTGGCGGATCACCTTAGTAGACTCCCACCATTGGAGCTTGAAAGAGATGACATCCCGATTGATGACTCGTTCCGGGATGAGCAATTGCAAATGGTGGAGGAATGCTTGTTCCAAGTGTCTAGAGGAAGCGAGCCATGGTTTGCCGACATTGTGAACTACTTAGTGTGTGAGGAAGTGCCTCCCGGTTTGACATATGCCCACAGGAAGCAGTTCTTCAAAGATGTGAGGCACTACTATTGAAGTGAACCACTTTTGTTCAAGAGAGGGCCGGATGGAATGTTTAGAAGATGCTTACCGGAGGATGAGGTGGAGAGTGTGATCCGCCATTGTCATTCCTTGCCATGTGGAGGGCATGCTAGCTCACACAAGACATGTGCTAAAGTGTTGCAATCAGGCTTCTTTTGGCCAAGTTTGTTCAAGGATGTGCAAAGCTTTGTGGTAGCTTGTGATGCTTGCCAAAGAACGGGCAATATCTCAAGGAGGAATGAGATGCCCTTGAACAACATACAAGCAGTGGAAATATTTGATGTGTGGGGTGTGGACTTCATGGGACCATTCCCTTCTTCATGTGGCAACCTCTACATCCTATTGGCGGTTGACTATGTTTCGAGATGGGTGGAGGCAATCGCTTCTCCTACAAATGACGCCAAGGTTGTGGTGCGGTTCTTCAACCGAGTGATCTTTCCTAGGTTTGGAACACCAAGGGTGATCATAAGTGATGGAGGGAAGCACTTCACAGATAGGAACTTTGGGGCACTTTTGGCTAAGTATGGGGTGACTCATAAGGTGGCAACACCTTACCATCCCCAAACTAGTGGCCAAGTGGAGATCTCCAACCGGGAGATAAAGGGAATTCTTGAGAAGACGGTCTCTAGGACAAGAAAGGATTGGGCTATGAAGCTCGATGATGCCTTGTGGGCATATAGGACCGCTTTCAAGAGACCAATTGGCACCACTCCTTACAAGTTGGTCTAAGGCAAATCTTGCCACCTTCCGGTGGAGATAGAGCATAGAGCTTATTGGGCCATTAAGTGGCTAAATTTTGACCTCAAGGAGGCGGGAGAGAAGAGGTTGCTCGATATGAACGCCCTTTAAGAGATCCGGTTGGATGCTTATGAGAATGCCCGGATCTACAAGGAGAGGACTAAACGGTGGCATGACAAGCGCCTCATCCCGAAAGAGTTGAGTGAAAGCGACCTTGTCCTTCTCTTCAACTCAAGGCTGCGGCTTTTCCCCGGAAAGCTAAAATCGAGATGGATCAGGCCATATGTGGTGAAGAAGATCTTTCCCCATGGAGCTATTGAGATAGGAGGGGAGCATTGTGGAAACTTTAAGGTGAATGGGCACCGGTTGAAGAAGTATATCCCGGGAGCTCCGGTAGATATGATTGCCCCACTTTACCTTGAGTAGACACCCCCGAGTTTGGTCAAGCTAATGACCTTAAAGAAGCGCTTGGTGGGAGGTAACCCATTGGTAACGTTTTTCCCTTTCTCGTTTTGCTTTTGTTTTAGATTTTTCTATTTTTGTGTGTGGTTCGTGTGCGTTGTGTGTGTTAGAATCTTGGTAGCATTGGAAGCCTTGCTTGGCAAGTGAATGATGATTATGAACCCCTCATCAATTATGGGTTGAGCGGACGTGGAACTTTGACGGCTAGCGGTGCCTAGAGCGGGTCCCGACGCCTTGATGAACACTTAGAGCTCTCTACCATGGTTGATAGGATCATCCAACATCAATTCCACTTGAGAATCCCAAATACCATAGCTAACCATTTTTACATTGTGAGAACCCTCTTTCACTCTTCTTTACTTTATTACACATTGGGGACAATGTGTTTCTAAGTATGGGGTGGGGTTTGCATGATCCTTTGTATGATGAGCATCTAGGGTAGTTTGATATTTGCACATATCTTGCATTGTATATATTCATTTCGAAAAATCCTATAAAAATCAGAAAATTTAAAAATTTTTTGTGCTTTCTAGGCTTGGATATGACCCTAATGATGAATCTTGTCTTGTGGATTGGCTGTGGATGGCCTTATGTGTTAAATTGATGAATGCATATGTGGACTTGAAGTACTTCTCTTGGATTCCATGAATGATTTGTGATCATGATGTTTGCCTAGGATGGATTGAGTATTGAAAATCGAAATTACATGCTAGTTCTTGCATACCATCTAGGAATGAATGAGGCAATTCATCTTTCTCTACTTCTCATCTTGATCATGATTGTTTGAGCACCTCAATGGATATAATTGACCTCTTTTGACCCATCCTGGAATAGCAGCATGTTAGTGTGTTGATGTGGTGAAAAGCAAGTGTGGGGTGAAGATGTTGATGAAAGAATGTCATGAATAAAATGCTGAATTTGTTGTGAAAGTGTAGACAAAAACATAGGTTTGGAGACGTTGGCTTAAATGACAAGTAACTCGGTACACTTCACATAATCGGGTGTTGGTGCCTTGCCAAAGTCAAATAAACCAATAGTCCTAACGAGCTTTGGTATGTGTGCCCCGTGTGGATGCACCTCGAAAAATAAAAAAAGCCCGAGGATGACTAATCACCAAGGTTTCGGCTTTTATACACCAATGCCATTGTCTCAAAAATAAGTCAAAGAAAAAGAAAAGAAAGAAAAGACAGAGAAAATATACACTTGAGGGAAGTTGATCGAGGACAAGATTGTGGAGTTAGTTCCATTCCCGGATTAGCATCACATAGCCTAGAAAAATCCCCACCTAATCACAACTTTTCTTGGCCTTTTAGTTCATAAGACCTTATGACCTATTTGCATGTTTGTAAGACTTAGTAATCTAGATTGGATATGCTCTTGATCATCTTGACTTCCTCATTTTTACATTTCATGCATACTTTTGAGTTAAGTACAATTGTCTTTCCGTGCCTTCACTTGTTTGACGCATGATTGCTTGTCCTTTGCCATGAAACATAACTTTGAAGGTGATCCAATAGTAGAAGCACAAACCCAAAAAGATTTCGCCATTTTTCTGCATACATAAATCATGTTATCTCGTAGTCTATAGTTATGAATTTGCTCGGGACGAGCAAACCTTAAGTATGGGGTATTTTTGATAACACGATTTATGACTTAGGTTTAGGTAATCATTTAGATAGATTTCTCACTCATTCATGCATGGTTTAGCACTAGTTCACGACGTTTGCACTCAATTCACGTGTTTTGTCGAGATAGACGTCTACACGGACTTGTGCATTGCTTTGTAGGTATTTTGGGAGATTTAGGAGTTAAATCGATACGTTTGAGGATCGTTCATCAAGATGACACACCCTCGGACTCATTAGGATGCAAGCTAGAGGCTAATGAGGACTCATGGAACCTTGCCAACACAAGCCATGCACTGAATCGAAGCATAATGATCAAAGGCAAAGCTGAAGGTCCAAACCACGGTTCACTGGAAGTCCACGGCCGTGGAACTGTCCGTGGATTTTGCCAGGTTTTCGTGACAGTTGTGCCACGATCTCTTGGCCAGCTCTTGCAAAGCTGTGGTATAAAAGTGGTCCTGCATTGGCTGAGAGAATGATCTTGGAGCAGCTCTCCATTATCCACTATCATCCAATCAAAATATTCTCTCAACAAGAAGATTCTTGGAGGAAGGAGGTAGAAGAAAGCTACCATTGGAGAAGAGCTTCATTGGAGAAGAAGAAGAACATACCATTGATAGACTTTGATAGCTTTGTAGTGAAGAATTTCGGAATCGGTTTCTAGAGTTGTATGAACCATTAAAACCTTCTTTAAGAAGGGTTGTGAGTCATTCTAATTCCATTTTCAGCTTGGTTTTGATTACTTCACTTGTTCATCTCTTTCTCTTCATTATCTTGCAAATGGAAGCCATGATTTTATGTTTGATGATTTCGATTGCTATGATGAATGTTGTAGGCTAAATAGATGTGATTCTAGGGTAAGGAAAGAATGGTTATGGCTAAGACTATGATAGGATGGACTTAGATTTGACCTTGGATGAGTTACTCACTTGGACGTAGCCTCTGTTAGGATCCACGGTTTGTTCTTGCCAAACCACGGCCGTGGACTTGGTAGAACAACCCGTGATCTTCCCTGGTTCGATGGATCTAGTTTTAGATTGTTAGAATGTTGAAATCCTAAGTGTTTGTTGAGTTTAATCTATCCTAGGGTAACCTAGTGTTAGCAACTAAGTGTTAGGAGAGACTTACCCGGTAATCCTTACTCTTAGATTCCAAAAATAACAACCCCTAGGTAATGGTGAGCCTCATAAGCCGCCATTGGACTAAGTGTGCTAGATAGTTGCTTAGGACTAACCCTTCCGAGACTTACCCAGTAAGGATAGGTTAGATCTCTAAGTAACAATCCGGTTTGTGTAGAATTCCGTCCCTTAGGTTCTTAGAGACTTACCCGGTGATGAGATCTTAGGGATGGACTAGTGGACCATGAGACCTACCCGGTGATTGATCCCAATCTAGAAACACTTAATCCCAACATATCATAGTTAATCCAAGGAATGAATAGATACCTTGAGTCCTATGCCATAACCGGAATTTCCAACCCCTAGAATCCGCTTTTTCTATCTCTTTGATCTATATCTCGTTTAGCTTGTTTGTTTGTATTGATTTGCTAGCTTAGTTGATTGTTCATTTGCGCGAATTGTGATCTTTGATTGATCACCTAAAAACCGTCCAAAAATATTGAGATTTTCATTTCTTTATTTCTTTCTCTTTTCTTAACCTAGATCTTCACTAAACTTAATCATAAATCGAATCAATCTCACCTTAGTCTTTGTGTTCGACCTCGGAATACTATCCCTACTACAAACGTCCCGTACACTGCGGGTTCGCTAGGAGTTAGGATAAATATAACGAGAATATAAATTTAAAACCCATTGCGTATCACATCCTGAGCGTAACAAGAAGCAAGCTTTGCATATGGAGAAGTACACCCATCAAGGAGCTGAAGGAGGAGTTAAAAGAGTTAACTTCCAAGAAACTCAGCCTAACAACAATCAACTCACGTCTTTGAAGAATGACGTGAAGCAATTGGAGGTACTCTTGGTTGCTCAAACCAAGAAGGAAGATCAAGGACAAATGAACAACAACAATGGATACCGTAACAACAACAACGGTTCCCGGAACAACAACTACAACAACAACAATAGAGGATCCAATAGCAACAATTGGAAGGCGAACAACCAAAATTCTGGTAACAATCATTCAAACTCCAATTCTAACGATTCCTCTAATCCTTTCCTCTCTTCCCCTTCTTCTTCTTCTACTCCATTAAAGAGCCAGGGGCAAGGATCAAGTTCATCTCAGCCGAAAAAGAAAGACGCAGTGCTGGAGGCTATCTTGATCAAGCTTAGCGCTATGGAGACTTCTATGACTTCATTTTTTAAGCCCCAAAAGGCCTTTGAACAGCAACTTGCTAGTAGGGAGAATGAAGCGCCAAGAGATCCAGGGAAGCTTCCAGCAAGGACGGAAAGCAACCCTAAGGGCCAGATCATGGCCATAACTACGAGGAGTGGACTGAAAACTACAGATCCAGTGCCTCGGTCGGTGCCAGTACCGACGAAGACCACCTCGGTCCAGGTGCAGTCGAAGAACACTTCGGCCGAGATGCCAACCAAGGTGGAGCCACAGAAAGCGGAGGGTAAAACTGAAGTTTATGTTCCACCTCCTGCATACAAACCACCACTTCCATTCCCCCAGTCAAGGGCCAGAGCACATCTAGACAAGCACTTTGGTAAGTTCCTTGACTTGATGAATAAACTGCACATTAACATTCCTTTCCTTGATGCTATTCTAGGGATGCCCGCCTATGGGAAGTTCTTGAAGGAGATCCTATCAAGGAAGAGGAAACTGGAAGATTTTGATGAAGTTAGGATGACATCTAAATCCTCAGAGCTTATTCAAATCATGAAGGAGAAGATGTCACCTAAATTAAGAGATCCCGCCTCATTTTGCATTCCCATTCAAGTTCGGGATGTCACTTGTGAAGCCCTATGTGATCTAGGAGCCAGCGTGAGCATCATTCCGCTGGAGCTATGTGTGAAGATCGGACTTGGAGAGCCCAAGCCGGTCAAGATTCGACTATACATGGCGGATCGCTCCATCACCCATCCAGTGGGAATTTTAGAGGACGTTCTAGTCAAGTTAGATAACTTATATTTACCAATTGATTTTGTTGTACTTGACATTCCCGCAGATTATCCTATTCCTATTATTCTCGGGAGGCCATTTCTAGCATCTTCGGGTTGCAACGTGGATTGCAAGAACGCCAAGTTGAAATTCAACATAGGCGGAGACGAAGTGGAGTTCGCACTACTTGCAGCCATGAAAGGGGAGCAGCTAAGCGATGATATCTTCAACATCTACGATGAAGAAGACTAAAGAGAATTGGTGAGCTCTATCCTTATTAACGATCCACTCGAAAGAGTTATTAGTTTCAGTTTAATGGAGGAGGGTATAGATGCTTATTGTGATGCAGATATACGGAGCTTAAAAGCACTGGAAGAAGATCCAGGAGCTATAACTGAGAAGCTAATCCAGGAGACGAAGATCTTCAATTTCGGTTCCAGTTGCAGTACCTCGACCGAGGCACTTTCTGGACTGAGCAAGGCGACCGAAGAACATCTCGGTCAACGCCTTTGCGCCTCGACCGAGGTCGAAGGCGAGACGACTTCAATTGAGACTTCCGAAAGTCCAGTTTTTAGATCTACTCCACTGGAAGGAGGAAGCAAGGATCCCCCTCAGAAAGCGCCCCCAGTTGTGGAGCTTAAACAACTCCCAAATCACTTGAGGTATGTCTTTCTTGGACCGGATTCCACTTATCCCGTTATTGTTAGTGCTTCCCTCTCCGAAACTGAATTGTCTAAACTAATGCATGTCCTGAGAAAGCATCAAAAGGGTTTGGGTTATACTATAGATGATCTTATTGGCATTAAGCCTTCTTTCTACATGCATAGAATTCTAATGGAGGATGATCATAAGACTTCACGGGAACCTCAAAGACGGTTAAATCCGATCATGAAAGAGGTTGTGAAGAAGGAAATTCTTAAGTTATTGGATGCAGGTATCATATATCCTATATCAAACAGCAAATGGGTTAGCCCGGTGCATGTAGTTCCGAAAAAAGGAGGGATGACCGTTGTGACGAATAAGAACAACGAGTTGATCCAAACCAGGACCATTACGGGCTGGAGGGTTTGCATTGATTATAGGAAGCTGAACACGGCCACACGGAAGGACCATTTTCCACTTCCCTTCATTGATCAAATACTCGAGCGGTTGGCCCAGCATTCACACTTTTTCTACTTAGACGGCTATAGTGGATTCTTCCAGATTCCAATCCATCCGGATGATCAAGAGAAGACCACTTTCACTTGTCCATGGGGGACATTTGCTTATAGGAGGATGTCATTTGGATTGTGCAATGCACCCGCTACCTTCCAGCGATGCATGATGGCCATCTTTTCCGAGTACATAGAGGAGATCATGGAGGTATTCATGGATGATTTTTCAGTATATGGTTCCTCTTTTGATGATTGCCTATCTAACCTTTCTCTAGTGCTACAAAGATGTGAAGACACTAATCTCGTTTTGAATTGGGAGAAGTGTCATTTTATGGTTAATGAAGGCATTGTGCTAGGACACCTCGTTTCTAATCGAGGCATTGAGGTCGATCGCGCTAAGATCGAGACTATTGAGAAACTCCCTCCCCCTTGTTCTGTTAAAGGTGTGAGGAGTTTTCTCGGGAATGCAGGTTTCTACAGGAGATTCATCAAGGATTTCTCTAAGATTTCTAAACCTCTAACTAACCTTTTGAATAAGGATGTTGTTTTTGAGTTTTCGCATGAGTGTCTTGATGCATTTTACAGGATTAAGGAAGCGTTGATCTCCGCTCCCATTATCCAACCTCCGGATTGGACCTTGCCCTTTGAGATTATGTGTGATGCTAGTGATGTAGCCGTAGGAGCGGTGCTTGGTCAGAAGAAGGATGCGCGGACCACCGCCATTTATTATGCTAGCAAGACGCTAGATGTAGCACAACGCAACTACGCTACCACCGAGAAGGAGTTATTGGCGGTTGTATATGCTTTCGAGAAGTTTCGTTCCTACTTAGTAGGAGCGAAAGTCATTGTCTACACCGACCATGCAACCATCCGTTACTTGCTGGCTAAGAAAGATGCCAAGTCTCGCCTTATTCGATGGATTCTCTTGCTTCAAGAGTTTGACTTAGAGATCCACGATAAGAAGGGATCCGAAAACTCTGTTGCGGATCACCTCAGCCGGCTACCTGCATCTTCACGCGAGAAGGACGACCCACCCATAGACGATTCATTCCCCGATGAACACTTACACTTGTTTGAGCGTTTGATAGACTTACTTACTTCACCCCACGATGGAGGTGAAGTATGGGGTGAGGGCACCTCCCATCACGTTTGAGAGACGCACTATGCTCCAGCTAGAGACCTTAAACCAAGCGCTTCTTGGGAGGCAACCCAAGGTATTGCTTTCTTTTCCCTTTTTCTAGTCTAGCTTAGATAGTTTTGCTTTTGCTTTGCTTTGTTTTGTTTTTGGCGTCCTAGACAGATAACAGGTGACATCTAAGGAAGGAGTATAAACCAGGAGCATAATTGGAAGGACAGAAGTTCGAGAATTTGAAAAGACGGAGTTTGACTGAGGCACATCTCGGTTGCTGTCAAAGCACCTCGACCGAGATGATTCTTGAGCAACCGAGGCGACTAGGGTTTTTGAAGATCCACCTCGGTCCATACCACCTATATCCAGTCGAGACCACCTCGACCGAGGTGACAGCAGTTCCAGAAAAGGGTATAAAAAGGGGGAAAAAATTCCTTTTCTTCTCTTTACCTACCCCCTCGACCGCGGCGCTCCCTTTCACCTCGCCCTTCGATTCTCACTCGTTTTCGAAGATTTTCGCTTCCAAAATGCGATTAAAGCGTAGAGGATCCCAGTGCAACGTCGATCTGCGAAGAAATCGAACCGAAACGGCCGAACGAGGTAAAAGGAGAACGAAGCCCTAACCTCGCTGTTTTTGCTTCGATTTAGGCTTGGATTGCCCTGCATTTGCTGAGAAACGGATTAAATACCCCATAGGAACCAGTTGTAGTGATTTTGGGGGAAAAGAACTGGAATTTTTGAGGAAATTAGTTACGCAGTTTTCGCCTCGGTCCAGACGTGCTGTGCCTCGGCCGAGGTGTTCTTCAGTTTGTCAGACCGACCGAGGTGACCTGACAAGAAAGAGATTTGAAAAATGATTTCTGACCGACGTCTTTCCATTAGGGATGGATCCTCCCCTTCCCCTTCCTCTTCTTCTTCCAGACCTTATCGACCGGTGATCCACGAGAGACACCGGGTCGATTACGACCGTATAGCAGCCCGTCCAGTGATAGCACCTCGCTTCCTGGACGTGTCAGCCTTTGACTGTCTCCATGTGGATGGAGACCTTAGACGTATGATATCGACGGTAGGATTGGATCAGTTTACTGAGATCCGTGCACCTGCCTATTTTGAGCCCACCCTAGAGTTTGTTAGCTCCTTTACCTACCTCCCCACAGAGCGTTCTGTGAAGTACCGGTTGATGAACCGGAACTTCTTAGTGCCATTAGAGTATTGGAGAGACATTTTTGGTTTTCCTGCCCCGATCGTTGTTGATTTCCCTTCCCGGACTGTAGCTAGGGAGTTTTGGGGTCAGATTGCTCACGTGGTTGAGACGCCCCAGAAGGTCCGACAGGGGGAGCTTTTTAGCCTATACTCCATGGTGACTGGAGGGATCCCCGACTTTGGCTTGATGTTGGCAGAGGATCCGCACACGATCAAGGCCAAGGCGAAGGGGGACATCTGCTGCGGAGGACTTGTGACCCACATCGCCAGCTATCAGGATATGGATCTCAGCGCTTGCACTATGGTGGCGGCTGCCAAGCCGCTTGGGCTGCAGGAGATGATTACTCGGCGGATTCTGGTTCCCCGAGGATTGACTACGCCATATGTGGCGATGCCATGGGAGCTGACTGCACCACAGGGGATCGGGTGGTCAGCCTAGTTTACAGTTTATGACCCTCATTACTGGCAGACCGCTTGGGCCCACTGATGGAGGATTATAGAGAGGCAACAGTTGCACCAGCTGAGGAAGAGGAGGTAGATGATGAGGAGACTGCTGATGACAGAGACGGTGGAGTCCCGATGGATATAGGGACAGATACTGCTGGGACGAGTGCGCCAGTCATTGATCTTGATGATGATGATGATACTGAGCCTGCACCAGCCACATCTCCAGTGAGACCTACTAGGCGTAGAGCACGCCGACACAGAGATCAGAGGCTCACCGTCGGATCGATGATCTGACGGATCAGATGATTGATTCATATGCCGCCTTATCACTGGATATCCGCGAGATGCAGGAGCGACAGCATTACCAGCACATGATGGCCCAGATTCAGTTTGAGCACATCATGGGCTATCTATTTGACCCGTCTCAGTATCCATATGTGCCACCACCACCACCACCGGATCGTGACTATTGAGAGCTGCAGGAATTTCTTTCTTATTTTTATGCAGTTCACCTTATTGTCCGGTGAGCATTTTTTCCCTTAGACTTATTTCGACCCACTGGGATAGTGTGTCCCAAGTATGGGGTATTTATGTATTATTTGACTCATGGATGTATGACTTGACCTTCTATGATATTTATGCTTCATTTTGCTTTTATGTGTTTATCTGAGATTGCATGCATACCTACAGGTTATTTGATTGAGAAAAACATCGAAACTGAAAGAAAAACCGGTTTAAAAAATTTTTTTGACCTCGACCGAGGGAGTTCTGGCTGAACGAGGTGTTTCACCTCGGTTGACCTAAGAACACCTCAACCGAGGTGGTTTAACTGAGAGTTTTCGAAAATGATTTTTGTGCTTCTTATCTGGATATGATCTCAGTGAAGATCTTGTTTACTGACTGGTTTTGAAATCTTTATGTCTTTGAAAGATTTTATAATATGTTTAAGTTGCTAAATGCTTTGTTTGAAATTATTGGCATGTTTAATACTTTGTTTTTGTCTAAATGATGTTGAATTTGAAGGTTGACACCACGTTATGAGTTCTCTCACTTTCTTCCTGGAAAGACCAAGGCAATTCATTCTTCTCTCTCTTCTTCTTCTTGATCATGCTTAGCCCCTCATATACATTTTTGCCTCCCTTTACCTATCCGGGAATTTGGAAGCAAGCGAAGTGGTGAAAGCAAGTGAAGTTAATGTTGAGAAGTTGGATGGAAGTGAGAGTGTTAGAAAGTAATAATAGGTTTGGGGAAGTCAATCATGATGATGAGTAACTCGGCACCATTCACATAGCCGGGTGTTTGTGTCTTGCCAAAGTCGGATTGAGCGATATTCCTAACGGGTCATGGTATGTGCATCAAGGGTTTGATGCATCTCAAGAAATTGATGATTGCTGATTTCCTAGGCTTCGGTTATTGTGCACCTCTGTCCATGCATCCCAAAAAGTAAAGTAAAAGAAAAAGTGTGAAATAAGCAAAGCTTATTGGTGGAAGATGTTGAAGGTCAAAGTGAAAGTGAAGTATATCCTTTTCCCGGATTCTAGCACCACATTACCTTACATACATCCCTACCCTACACGTTTCTTGATCTTTCTTTTGGGAAGCCCTTGAAACCTCGAGCTTGTTGATTGACTTAGTGGTTTAAACTGGATTATGCATGATTAATTTCGATAATTATGACTTATTAAGCATTCTATGATTTTATGCAAAGATGAACAACTTTCTTATATTTATAAAATGTTTTGATCATATTTTGATTTTAAATTCCATGAAGTATTCTCTTAGAGTGATCTATGATTGTAGCACACCATAAAAAATGTTTTGAAAGACTTTTCATCGATTTTCTTGACTTATAATCCATTCTATCTTGCCTTTTATATGCAGAACTTGCTTAGGGACAAGCAAGGGCTAAGTATGGGGTATTTTGATAGCATGAATTATAGTCTTTATTTTGGGGTTTGTTTGGACGTTTTGTCTTCAATAATCTGCATGTTTGTATGAATAATGTGTGATTATATTACCATTTCATCTACCTTTGTGGGAATCGAGGTCTACACCTAGTTTTGTTGTAATCGTAGGTAAAATGGCACGTTTTGCATCAAAAAGGAGCAAAAGGAGCTATGGAGTCATTGGAGCTACATTCAGGAACATAAGGAACCATCCAGGAAGCATAACCATGGATTAGAGATTCACTTTGGACCAGATTTGAGAGATTTCACATTCAGTTGTGACTCACCTCGGTTGACCACAGATTCTTGTTCAAATATTCACTTTCTTCCCATATACTTGATTAATACTTTCATGATGATGAGTGGCTAATCTCTTTGTGTGATTCTAGGGTGATTGGTTGAAGGTTGTGGGAAAAACAATGATAGAATAATCTTAATCACAGTAGGACCCTGAAAGTTCGAGTCTTTAACCTTAACCCTAAGCATCTCGCTCAGTCGATGAACATCTCGTCCGGGGTGGGATTCTTCTGACCGAGGTGACTTATCTGATCCGAAACTGAGAGTTAAGTGTTAGAGTTTGCCAAATCCTATTTTTATTACACCTTTTCTGGTTCAATGCAAGCCTAGGATGAGACTTACCCGGTAATTCCTTAGTTTCATTACCTAAGATCATAAGTGTAGGTAATAAAGGTTTATCCTTTATTGGGGTTTGAGTGTGCTTTCATCCCATCTTTGTGAGTTAGCCTGAGACTTACCCGGTAAAGGTTGATTCTATTCCCTTAGATGGTGTGTTAGTTTGAGGTTATAGTTCTTTATCTTAATTCCTTGAGACTTACCCGGTAATAGGACTTACTGTTTTGGATTAGTGAGTAGTGAGACTTACCCGGTGATCTATTCCAATTTAGTAACACCTTCCGTATGCAAAAACCTCAGCTTTGTCCGCTTATCTTTAGATCTTGAGTTGGAACCACAACTAGATGCTTTAATCCCTAGAATTGCATATTTGCTTTATTGACTTTTATCATCTTTGATTGTTTTAATTACTTGTGGTTAGTGATTGCTAAAGCTTACCGTAATTGGACTTTGTTTCACTAAGTCCCTGTGATCGACCCCTGGAATTCCTTTCTTTTTACTACGATTGACCCATACACTGCGGGTTCGCATCCTTGTTTTAAGTTTACGTCTAGGGTTATAAATTTAAAGCTTGCACACACTGTTTGGAGCGAACTGTGAGAGATTTCCTGAAAATGCAAAGACACAAACCAAACAAGATCAAAAGCAACAAGAAAGACCTACACTATAAACAATCACAAAAAGACTCAATCTAGACCTAGTCCCCGGCAACGGCGCCAAAAACTTGTTACGCTAAGAACGTGACACGCAAAAGCTTTAAATTTATAACTCGATATATTTCTCCTAACTCCTAGCGAACCCGCAGTGTACGGGAGATTTTGTAGTAGGGATAGTATTCCGAGGTCGAACACAAAGACTGAGGTGAGATTGAATCGATTAGTGACTAAGGATAGTGTTGATCTAGGCTAAGAAAAGAGAAAAGAAACAAATAAATGAAAATCTCAATGTTTTTGGGTTTGGTTTTGTGTGGTGATCAATCAAGAATCACAACGATTTAAGGATGCAAAACAAACTAACAATCTAGCAACTAAACACAAACAAGCAAGACAAACACGAGATATGAGATCAAAGAGAGAAAAGCGGATTCTAGGGGTTGGAAATTCCGGTTATGGCATAGGACTCAAGCTATCTAATCATTCCTTAGATCACCTATAGTATGTTGGGAGTGAGCGTTTCTAGATTGGGATCAATCACCGGGTAGGTATCATGGTCCACTAGTGCTTTCCTAAGGTCTCATCACTGGGTAAGTCTCAAAGAGCCTAAGGATAGGAATTCTACACAAACCGGATGGTTATCTAGGGATCTAACCTCTCCTTACCGGGTAAGTCTCGGGAAGGCAAGTCCTAAACATCAATCCTAGCACACTCAATCCAATAGCGGCTTATGAGGCTCACTACTACCTAGAGTTCGTCATCTTCGGTATCTAAGAGCAAGAATCACCGGGTAGGTCTCTTCTAACTCTTAGTTGCTAACACTAGGTCACACTAGGATATATTTAGCTCAACTAACACTAGGATTTCAACAAATCAACAACCTTACACTTAGATTCATCAATATAAGCAAGTTAATCAAAATTACGGGGTGTTCATCCCTTTCCACGGCCGTGGAAAGGCTAGATCAAACCGTGGTTTTCGATAGTGACTAGGTTCAATCAAGCGAGTCATCCAAGTATACATTTAAGTCTATTCTATCATAGTCCAAACCATAACCATCTTTTCCTTACCCTAGAATCACATCTACTTAGCCAACAACATGCATCATCACAATCAAGATCATCAAGCATGAAATCATGGAATCCATATCAAGAAGATGAAATGAAAGGAAGATGAAACAAGTGGAATAAGAAATCCAACTTGAATATGAGTTTAAGAAAGACTTACAACCCTTCAAAAGAAGGTTCAATCGATTCTTACAAAACCTGGCAAAATGTCTACACAAAACTCACTCAAAACTATGAAATAGACTAACAATGGTGTGTTCTTCCCTTCTTCTCCAACGGAACCTTTTCTCCTCCTCCAAGAGTAGCTCCAATCCAATCTTCCAATGAGAGAATCTTTGTTGTTGAGAGTGTGAGAGAGAATGGAGTGATGGGAGATGTTCCTAACAGCCTTGTAGGACCACCTTTTATCCTCCAAATTTGCAAGAGTCAGCCATGAAGATCGTGGGACAGCTGTCACATCTGTCTGGGGAAAACCACGTCCTATTTCCACGCCCGTGGAAGTCCCAGTGGCCGTGGTTTTGGTGCCTCAGCTTGTTTTGGATCATTAAGCCACGATTTGGTGCATGGCATGCACCAACAAGGTCCCATGTGTCCTCCTTAGCTCCTAACTTGCTTCCCAATGAGTCCGAAGGTGTGTCACTTCGAAGAGTGATCCTCAAATGTATCGATTAAGCTCCTAAATCTCCAAAAATACCTACAAAGCATGCAAAATTCCGTGTAGACGTCTATCTCGACAAAATACATGAATTGAGTGCAAATCGTTACGAACTAGTGCAAACCATGCATGAATGAGCGGAAAAACTATCTAAATGAGTGCCTAAACCTAAGTCATAAATCGTGTTATCAGCATCCTTCCATCAAGTTCCCTCAGGGTCAGGCAAGTCCCCTGTTTTTGTTGGACCTCATCTAACAAACCAGGTAAAATCCATAAACATGAAACTAACGTCCTTATCAGCAATTGTAGACTCAACTCTAACTAAGCTAGATCATTTTGAAACCGAGACTGTACAGCAATTTCAACAATCGCCTTCTCTCGAGGCATCTTCTTATTCAGGGCATCAGTGACCACATTCTCCTTGCCAGAATGGTAAAAATCTCAAGGTCAGCGTCCTTGATCAACTCAAACCATCGACGCTAGCAGTTATTCAACCTTTATTGCATAAAAATATGCTTCAACCTCCTATGATTTGTGAAACTCTTACACGAAATGTCACAGGTATTGTCTTCAAATCTTGGAACTTGAACTACCACCACTAACTCGAAATCATGAGTCGGGTAGTTCTCCTCATACGTTCTCAACACCGTAGTCACGTGATTCCCAGAATCTTCTGATTATCACCGAATAGAAGTAGAGGTCAAATGCTTCCTCTACTCTTCAGAACTTCGACATACTACTTCAACCACACAATTATGGTGGTCTTCCTCAAAAAACTCGTAAATCGATGCACAATCACATAGAATCCTTCTTCAAAGCGTTGGTAGCAATCGGTTGGACCGAGAACTACGCATTCTCTTAACGTTCATCAGTATCATCCATAAGACTTCATACTTACTCCTCGTCACATCAATTATGATCCTACTGGCGGAACAACATGACATTGAAGGTTACTTTTGGCATCTCAATTCACATTTAGGGAGCATAGCACACTGGCTTCTATCCCTCGGATTCTGCAAAACCGTTCTCAAATAACCGGTACATTCCTCTCCGTTGTAAGAGTACACCAAACATCATCAATAAGGTCTACCACCAACTGATCAAGGAAGTAGATGAAGACACTGTTCATCAACTCCTATAACGACTACTTGGACGTTCCTCAACTCATATGATAGCACTACAATTCGCAGTGTCCATAACGGGTATGGAATGTTGTCCAATGCCGACGCTTCTCTCTCATCCTTAGTTGATGATATCCTAAGCATACGGAAATCTTAAAAACACAATTGCTTCTCTTAATTGATCCAACAAGTCGTCAATACGTAGCAAAGAACATGCTAGGGCGAAAGAAGCACGTCTCAATCCACTCTTCAAATTGCTTCTTCAATTTCTAACAACTCAACAAACCATATACCTCATAGGCCTTCTCCCAACCAGTCTCATACCATACTTTAACGCAATATCAAAGTCCTCATTCCGCTGAGGCGATAGATTAGACGGTTTAGTAACACGTCTACAAGATCATATACCACTGGAATACTCTTCAGCGTGGAACTATCTCTTTCCTTCATGGCACAACATTAAAAAAAAACATCACCCTCTGGTGTTATCAACCTCGCTGATCATACGGCACTAAAGACAACTCACCTCCTCAAAGGTCATAACCTAGGAAAACCTCTACTTAGTCGATCTCAGTAGAGACTATAATAGTCCTCCTACTGCTATCTAAACCAACATGATATCTATTCGTCCACCACACATATAAAGACCTTCTCATGCACCTAAGGCATGACAAAGAAGTCTTCAAGCCATACACAAGTCCCTGAACAAAGGGAACAACCACATATCTCGCGGGTACCTAAGACCCGAAACTCATAATCCTATAAAGGAAGATCTATCTTCTACTGTATCCATCGTTAACTATTAACACATGCATTGAAAGACAAGAGGTGCATAGCACTCACAACAAACAAAAATCCACTAGGTAAACCATTAACAAGAATGGTACCTGTAACAGGTAACGCCCGAACCTCTACTGCATATCATTACTCAATCTCCGACATATGCTCCTCAGGTATCACTGAGGTCATCGCCATAGCCTCCACTTCCACTCTTTCTGCATCGGAAAGAGGAAGGTCTTGATGAGAAGAAACACTACCTTGATGACAGAAAGGGGCCAGATGGCTTAGTTCACCACAGGTGAAGCAAGTTATCGGTGACATGGGGAACTCAGAGCGCACATGATCTGGATAACCACAGTTGAGACATATACGTCTGATCCCTGCCACTAGTATGGGTAGCTCCTCTACAATGCCCAACTCAAAGGCTCTACCTTGAGCTCCTCTAGTATCCGTGGTACTCCTACCACGACCCTTACCTCTACTCATCTTGGGAACGGATTCTTGAGTAGGCGAATGATTTGGGACTCTCTGTTGCCCCCGTGTCTGCTGCTGAGGTGTCTTCTGACCAACTCCCGTCACACTAGTAGAAATAAAACCCTGTTGTGACGCCACTCCAGTTTGCTTACAAAAAACAGCTCTATGAGCCTGTCTACCACAAGTAAAGCAAGTCACCGGCGATCTTGGACAATGTGGTCGTACATGTCCAGGCTTCCCACAATTGTATCAAGTCCTCGTTTCACCAGAATTCCGTGTGAACGAGAAGTACTCAAACGTCCACAAGTCGAGCTCGTTTGCAACCCGGATATCCAACCTCATCTTTCACTAATTCAACCCGATGTTTCTTCTCTAATCCAGAAGCTTCGTTCGATCTCACCGATGTTGGTAAATCCGGTGTAGATCTACCCGCTATCACCACCTCATATACTTGCTACATATACTCTTGAAACTCGAATCTACTAATGGAGACACGATCAGCCTCTTCAAACTCATTCTCCGCCATAGGAAACACAACAGCGGATACTGGTCCCTGACTTGACGCAATTGGAGGAAGAGGGGGTGTACCCCTATCTCTTCCCACTACAAATACTGCTCTAGTTTTAGCCATCTGTAGAATATACGCTCCAAATTTATAAGGCTATATATATATATATATATATATATATATATAACACTCATTATCATTGTTACATGCATATGAACGCATAAAAGATATCAATATATATATATATATCTAGACTGTCCAGATCCTAAGATGGGTGACGACTTCTGTACATACTATCCCAAAACATTTGTACTCTCTTTAAAACAAAAAATCCTTTAAAAAGTCAGACCCCATGTGGGTTCTGTTTATTTATCCACTCTACCTTTATTGTAGACAGCAAGTGCCATTGTTGTCAACCTAAGGCTGTGATACCAACTCTGTAACACCCCAAACCCACATGACTTGGAGTGTCACATTGGGCTAGGATCTCACAATGGATCTTGACCCCAGCCTGACAACAAGTTCACTGGATCTTACAACAAGGCATAGGTCGATTAAAACCAAATACATAAAAGCTGTATATGATACATCAAAAGAGTTTACAAACTCAAAGCTGAGTACAAAATATCAAACCACAACATCTGATACAAAATATCCCATATCCCGCACATCCTAATGTACATAAGTCCTTGGCTTGCCACACCATCTGTCTCACCCTGCAGTCTTCCTAGCCTGCAGATCATCTACAAATTGGTATGAAACCGTTAGCTACATCAATGAAAAGAATGAAGGTAATAGCACAACCACACATCAACATCTCATACATGCAATGCCACACACATTCATTTATTATCTTTCATTACGTTATTCCATTACTAATTCAACTTCTTTTGTAACACGAGGAACCTAAACAACCTCGCCCCATTCCCCGTTAACACAGGGGTTTGCATTGGGGGTGATCGTCACTCGTCCCCCCCTGTGTTACTGGCTTCCAGGCACCTCCTCCTAACCAACAGGCGGAGAACGGTGGTTACCGCTCGTTATAATACACTTCGGTCAAATAAATGTAATAAATGGTCATCCTAGTCCGGTTTAGGTTTTAAATGCACAATCATATGAACACACACAACCATCACAATCATACAATCCACAACTGCACGCTAAGTATGTCCTATGGACTTACTTGATATACTCGTAACCTGTACCACGTCACAGCTTCCCCTTGGGGAAGTAATCAACGCCTGCAGTAGCAAGGCACACACAATCACATACTGCAAAGGTTAGGAAACTCGTCTCACTAACCACAACAAACCTATATCTCAAATCTAAACCTCAGATCCTCAACACATTCATAAATGCGTAAGGCATATCCTCAACATAACATCTCATCATACTCGTACACAAACTAAACCTTAAAGCCATAACCGATATCCATAACATCATCATGATCCTCAACTCATTCTGACACCTAGCATCCATCTAATCAGTATTCCTCAATATCAAATTTAATCCTAATTTAATTAATTTGCCTTTAATAAATTAGTTAAGTTTCACCAGAATAACGTTTTGCCCGCATGTCATTTCTAAACCCACCTGTCATCAGATTTCATCAAACGAACAACCCATAAACACCAGAATAATATAATGATCATAATTGAATTTCTAATTATCCATTTTGAAAAGCCTAAGGTATATTTAGGCCAAATCGCAGTACGGAAAACGAATAAATTCTTAACTTTTTCGTTACTAACCCGATTGACGATCTGAAATAAGATTCGGAATCACAACGACGCTGGCTACGCATGTACAACATCAAATTCACCGGAATCTAAGCGACGGAATTGTCCTGGTGACATATATGCTCGACCTGGTCTTCATCTGCTCGGAAATGCAAAAACTTGGTACCGATATGAAGAGAATGAAGAGAGGAATCCAAAAACTCAAACGGAATTGAAATCGGATTAGAAACGGAGATTAGATCTGAGTTTGAAGTTTGAGAGAAATCAAAGCTTTTACGGGGAAACGTGAAAGGAAATGAATTTATAAACGATTTTCCGCTATTTATAGTGAAGTCGATAATATCCTTTAGCGAAGTCGATAATTATCCTTTAACCGATCCAATGGCGGGTTGAACCCCCTTCTCCAAACTTTTCGAAATTAATAAAAATAAATCTTGAATATTGTAGGGATAATTATTCCACAATTGCCTCGAAAAACGTGTATTCCTAAGCCATCTTTCTTAGCCGTCTTTCTTAGCCGTTAAGAAACGAAATAGCGACTCTTTTGGCCGTTTTGCCTTTCCATGTTATTTCATATCTAGGACATGTCCGATCTCCTGATCATTTCTCTCAACTGCATTTTTATTAATTAATGCTCCCAAATGCTCCAAATAATACCGGAGGGTAAAAATAATTACCCTGGGGAAAAAGTGAAAATTTCACCATAAGCCCAAAATTACGCCAGGAACATAACGGTGGAACTTATACTCAACACTTATGCAATCTTCGCGAGTTATATGTCAATTACTATCACTAAATAAGTTAATCAACATTAATTAGAATTCGGAAATCCTAGCTATTACAATAATTTGGCTAACTTGTTCTTTAGGGAAGTTGTTAGGTTGCATGGAGTGCCACATACTATTGTAAGTGATAGGGTTGCCAAGTTCCTTATCTTCCTTTGAAAGACTTTTTAGGGATGACTAGGTACCAAGTTGTTGCTTTCAACTTCTAGCCATCCTCAAACAGATGGTCAAACGGATGTAACTAACAGAACGTTGACTACTATTTTAAGAGTTGTTTTACAGGATAATTTGAATGCTTGGGAATATGTTTTTACCTCATGTAGAATTTTCTTATAATCGTACGATGCATTCATCTTCTAATCTTACGACTTTCGAGTATGTTTATGGTGTGACTCCTTTAACTCCCTTTGATCTTATACCGTTTCTTTTAGAGGAGCGAGTAGATTTCATTGCAGGAAAATAGGTGGAGTCCATTAAAGAACTGCATGAGAAAACACGCATAAGGCTAGAGCAACAAGGGAAAACTGTCGCTTCAAGGGCAAATTGGAATCGCAAGGAGATGTTGTTCAAACCTGGAGATCTAGTTTGGTTGCATCTAAGGAAAGAGCGTTTTCGGACAAGCGGAAGTCTAAGTTGTCTCAAAGAGGAGATGAACCATTTAGAGTGAAGCACAATGTTGGTGATAATGCTTATGTCTTTAAACTTCCAATTAAGTATGGTTTAAGTCCTATCTTCAATGTAGGTGATTTGAGTCCTTTCGAGTAGAGAGATAAGCATGTGGATGATTCTAGGACGAATCCTTCTCAAGAAGGGGAGTGTAATATGGGACCATCCCCAACACTATATCAAGGACCAATTACTAGATCAAGGAACAGTTACTTGATCAAGGACTAAATCTTTGAAGGACAAGCCAGCTACACCTTTTACGGATTCAATCTTGGAAGGAGCAATCACAAGGGCAAGAGAAAAGGCTATTCAAGATGAAGTTACGAGCATACTTAAAACATGTACACTCAAGGAAACCCTACTCACTCTTAGGAATCCTTTGGTGACATTACTAAGTGTTATGGAAGAGCCAAACCGCGACCAAGAAGAGCCATCAGGCATAGAAGGTGGCTAGGACGAAGGAAGAGACTCATAGAAGAAATATCGGTCCACCTCTAGGAAACTCGGCCGAGATTTTCACCCGAGATTTGCTCTCTGACGCACGCTTGAAAATCCGTCAATGATCTTCTATCTTTGAAAACTATATGTTTTATATTTTCTTTCCTTATAGCTCTCAAACAATCTTAAGGAAATTGTTAGTTTTGATCCTATCTTTGGGATTAGTATTATTGTACGTTTTAAAGATATCATTCCTAGATTATCTTTTAAAAGACATCTTTCTTAGTTTTCATAGAAGGATCTCCCTTATAAATAGCCTTAGAGGGGGAGATTTTTATAGAGATTAGATTTGATATAACTCCGCATATTTGTGTGACTTGCATCTTCGCTTATGAAGTTTGTATTTAATTCATTCCTATTCAATAAAAAAGAGAGCCTTTGATTGAATTGTTGTGAAGTCCTTGCTAGATTATGTTTGTGTGTGTTAATCTTTTTGAAGGTTGGTGTTCCTGGTCAATACTAGTCCCTCCTTGTGCTTGTCTTACTTAGACGATTTGTGTAAGTGATGACATAAATTATGACCTATATTTAGGCATGCATTTATACAGATTTTCCCTTTATTTTGCATGCATAGACATATATTCTGACATTTATGGTTATATTCACCTACTATGCGAGAATAGAGGTCTACACAGACTTTTATTGCATTTGTAGGTAATTTGACGAATTATGGAGCAAAATGACATATTTAAGGATCAAGCGTTGAAGCGGGACAAAAAGGCGCATAAAAGGAAGCTAGGACGCGCCAAAGTGTTTTCTGTTACCGTCTAACGCGCCATATTATTTTCTGATACCAGCGGGCTCGACTTCTTTTCAACCCAAATATTTAGGGTCTTATCTTTAAACCCTATATTTATCCCTATAAATATTCCATAGCCTTCAACATTGAGGAGGAGCCAAAATCTCCAAAAAGGAGGATCGGCTATCACCCGCATCCAGTACTACATTTACGGCATTACTAGAGAGATTCCGAGAAGATTTTATGGCGTGAAAGGAAGACTTGGAGAAGTACGCACTTGAAGATTGTGTACTCGGGAAAGATCTTAGGGTTTCATCTTGAAGGCGGATTGGCATCGTGTTCTTCTTTGTTCCTTGAGATTTGTGAGAGATTCTTATTCTATTCTGCATCCATTGAACGCAAGTAAAGATTTTTGTGTTTGATTAACATTGGTTTTGTGTTTATTATTGAGATTTCAAGCTTTTACCTTTTCCTCCTTTCAATTTTGATTATTGATTTGATGACGATGATTGTTGGCTAAAACACTTAAGCGATTCTAAGGTGAAGGGTTGATAGTTGTGGCATAGATGATGATAGATTGAACCAAAACATATTGGACCCTGAGAGTTGCGACCGTGTTCTTGAGTTCCACGGTTGTGGTTCTTCAAGATCCGACCGTGGTTTTCCTCTGTCGTACGTTCTTTGCTTTTGCTTTGATCCAAAGTTAAAGATTTGCTTTAACCTAGCCTTCACTTACCTTTTCTAGGTAGTAGTGAGACTCTACAACCTCTACTTTGGTATCGAGTGTCACAATCTTAACCTTTTTGGCTTATCTTTGATTTCCTTGGGTTTGGGCATGGGTATTTGAGAGTTTAATCTTGCCATTTGATCCTTTCTATATTGCAGCCTCAACAACCTTTATAGAGAGAGCCTTTGGGTGAGACATATGGGTTTGGAACTTCACCATACATTACCCTACCTTAGATATACCTTTGCAATCCCGACTATGTCCTTATATCTTTAGAATATCTTGAATCTATTGCCACAATTGGATACCTGAATCTTTAAAATCGTTGTTTTCTCAATTAATCTTTATAAAAGCTTTTGTTAGTTGCCTGACAATTTGTGAACTAAATTTATCTCCAAAATCCCTGAGTTCGATACTTTGGAATTCTTGCTTTACTACGCCGATCCGTACACTGCGGGTTCGCTTTGCTTAATTTCAGTTTTTATAAATTTAAGGCTTTGATGCACACACTTTCGAGCGAACAGGGGTTTTGATACATCATTGGTCAAGGTTCTTTACGGAAATATCTTGGTTCATATCTTCCTATACTTATCAATTATTATTCCATATTCATCCTCTTATCTTTCCATATCATCCACTAATTTATTTTCTGAGTTTCCAGAAATCTCGCCTTGTTCTTCTCAAAATCTCGCTCGAGATTTTATAAGAATTGACCGAGATTTTATTTTGTCCTAGACTTTCAATCTAGAGTGGGAACTGCGGCTTAACCTCACATCATGCTAACTTGATATTTCCCTTCATTAATTGATCATAACTTACTTGATCTTGCTACAAGCTATGGTTTGGGGGTAATAGCTCCAAGCCTAGTGTTTTATCCATACATGATACTTGATTATGTTACTTGCCTACTTGTTACCCCGAACCCAAAAAATTAATCATTTGATCACTCTTTGCTTTGTTTTACACGCTTGAACCTTTTTAATTAAGCTTGAAACACATTAAAATATAAATAGTGATGCGGGAGCATCTCTAGGATCATACTCATCTACAAAACCACATGTAGTCATCAGTCCACAACTAGGAGCACAAAGATCACATCCGGACGCTAGAACTCATCCAGGGTCATTTCTAACATCGGAACCATATCCACCATCAAAAATGAACCAAGATTTAAAGATAGTACAATACCTACTCGACAACTAGAGGGAACGAATACAAAGATGATGTAAGTAGAAGAACTCGTAGGATTAAGAGAAATCCATGAACAGGAGCAGGGATGCATAAGACCTACAAGGAAAATGAGGACGGCAAAGAAGAGAGACGTCATGTTCATATAGAACTCAAGTAGAAGGAGGAAGGGTCTACATGCCATCTGAGAGAAGAGAAGGAATTCATACTAAGAAGCTCATTCCACAAAGAGGTATCGAGTATATCACAGCATGAGAATACACTCGCTAATAGCAAAAGAGAAGAACATATTTCTAGAAGAACCTCAACCAAGCTGCACTAGAAGACCCGGGCCCACATACGAGATCTTCTCAACATTATGGATCCAGAATGTACGTAAACTCATCCATGCAAGAAGGACGTACATATCCTTCCAGAGATGACGACCAACCATGCAAGTGAAGAAAACCGGCCATGCGTTTGGATCTAAGAACGGGTCACTCTAGATCCGTTCTATTTTCTTTCCATCCCATAAAAGACTTGTTTATTTATGAGTTATATTTTAGTGGGTCTTAATTATATTTTTCAGCCAATATTAATTTTATTTTCTTGTAGAATAAAATAAAGTATTCTGATAGGGAAGCTTAAAGATCTTATCTTTTTAGAAGATATATTATATTTTAGTTAATTTAGAAGATCTATTCTTCATAGTAGATTTTAGAGATTAAAATTTTAGAAGATATATTATATTATATTTTGGTTGGTTATGGGGTGATCAAACAAGGATCACAAAATATACAAATCAAGCAAGCAAACAAACACACAAATGCAAGATAGTAGATAAGAGGTAAGATAAGTGGATTCTAGAGATCAAGATTTCCGGTTTTGGCATTGGACTCAAGCTTCTAAACATCTAAGGACAAAGCTGCGGTAGTTGGGAAAGGGTGTTTCTCAAATGGGAACAATAACCGGGTAAGTCTCATGTTCCACTAGTCCTTCACCAAAGTCCTATTACCGGATAAGTCTCAAGGAGCTAAGGTTAGGAATTCTACTCAAACCGGGTCACTACCTAAGGGTCAAACCTCTCCTTACCGGGTAAGTCTCGGAAAGGCAAGTCTCAAGCAACAATCCTAGCACACTCAATCCAATAGCGGCTTGCGAGCCTCACTACTACCTAGAGTTCATCATCTTCGGTAACAAAGATCGGAAATCACCAGGTATGTCTCTTTCCTCACTTAGTATGCTAGCATTAGGTCACCCTAAGCTATATTATGCTTAACAAACACTAGGATTTCAACAACCTAACATCCTAACATACAAATTCATCAATTAAAGAACAACAGAGAGAAAAATCGGGTGGATCATCAGATAAATCGGTCGATCTAGCCTATGAACAGGTCGATTTTTCTATATGGGTTAGGTTTTGTGCATACGAATCATCCTAAACTAACATACAAGTCCATTCTATCATCACCCAAGCCATAACCATCAATCCATTACCCTTAAATCACAACTATTCAACCAACAACAATCTATTCTAGATGAAACTTCATAAATAGAGCATGCTTGCAAGTCATAGCTAGATAATGAAGAATTAACCAAAGAAAAGACATTATAAAGCTAGAATAGAAGTTACCAAGTGTTACAAAGGCTCCAAGAGCTGCTCCAAGTTGTCAACAATGGAAACCTCACTCAAAACCACTCAAATCTCACTACAAAACTAAAATCTACACTAATCTGTCTTAAGAACACCCACAAGGGTGCCTTGAAGAGAGGCTACAATGGAAGAGTGTTGGAGAAGAGCTAGAGGAGAAGGGTCCAAAAAAGGAAGAAGGATCCTCAAATCAACCTGCAGGACCACTTAAATACTCCACCAAGAAGCAAGGGTCGGAGAAAGAGATTGTAGGACACGTGTCAAAGCTGTCAAGGGCCAAAAAATCGACCCAGACAGAAAAATCATCCGATTTTCCTAAGTGTTAGGTCGATTTTCTTCAACAGAAACTCTCCTTGGATCACCAAGTCATGAGTTGGTGCAAGGAATGCACCAACAAGGTCCTATGTGTTCTCCTTTGCTCCTAGCTTGCTCCTTAATGAGTCCGGAAGTGTACCACCACAAGGACTGATCCTCGAATGTATCGATTAAGTTCCAAAAGCTCCCCAAAATACCTACAAAACCGACAAGAGCTCGTGTAGACGTCTGTTTCGACAATATGCATGAATTAAGCGTAAATGTCACAAACTAATGCGGAAACATGCATGAATGGAAAGGAAAACTATCTAAAAGAGTGCCTAAACTAGTGCCATTAATCATGTCATCATGCGCAATGGAATCTTCCTAAGCAATGATTTGAATATCTCTCTCTTCGGGGTGTAATCAGCCGTCCCGTTTTCTCCCTCCTTCAGCCTTCTTGTAGGGAAAAATAGGGTTACGAGAAAGCCCGATAACTATTACTGACGTGGAAAATATGACATGTGTCAACGTCATGGAAATCACGGTCTAGTGTAACATTCCACGGCCGTGGTTTAGGGCGTGGAACTTTCTGTTGCTCTTCGACATCACTTTCCACGATCTCAATGCACAAACCATGGTCGTGGTTCTCTTGGTTTGGCCGTGGAAACTCAAAAGCCTTTGTGAAAGCCTTTGTTTCGTAAAGTTCTCTAATCATGCTCCTTTCTTAGCTTCTCCAATGCATCTTCTTGACATCTAGCATGATCAAATACTCCTATCCCTTCGTATACGCTCCATTTCAAGCCTTTATTCACCTATAAACATAACAAAGCTTGTGTAGATCTCTATATCGACAAAATAGGTGAATGTGCTCATAAATGCTTCAAACTCATATCCATGTACACAACTAAAAGGGAAAAACAATCAAAACAGGTGCCTAAAATATGGTCATATTTCATGCTATCAAAATACCCCTTGCCACTTGCTTGTCCCCAAGCAAGGTTTTCAAAAGCTTAGAACATAAGGTAGAATGAAATATGAATGCAAAACAAAACAAAAACAATATTTTTGGTAATGGATTCTAATCAATAGATCATCCTCAAATCTTGCTTCATGCCTCCTTGAAAACGTTCATATACATAAATCAAAATATGTAAAGCAAAGGAAACATCATAAATTGCATAAACTCCAAGACAAACATCATAACCTTCAAGCAATGTCAAAATCAAACATGTGAAACTTCAATTTAGATCACCAAATCAAACAACATTCTTATGATCTCAAGGACTTTCAAGTAAGGTCAAGAATATGAAAAGGTGGGAAACTTATAAGGGAATGTTGTGTATAAATCCGGGAAGAAGGAACAACACAAACTTTTTCCACAAATTGAACAAACCACTAATTAGAGCTTTGCTCTTTATTTTAGCACAAATTTTTTTTTTTACTTTACTTTTTTGAAATATGGACAGCGGTGCACAAAAACCGAAGCCTAGGAGATTGGCGTTTCTTAATTTCGAGTTGCCTCAAACCCTTGATGCACATACCATAATCAGTTAGGAATATCACTCAATCCAACTTTGGCAAGACACAAACACCCGGCTATGAGAATGGTGCCGAGTTACTCATCATCATGATTGACTTCCCCAAACCTATTTTCTTACACTTTGAATTCAAACAATTGCTTTCATGGCCCTCCCACATCAAATATGCCAAAATCAACTCTTCCTAAATCCCGGATACGTAAAGGAGGAAAATTTTTTCATTGAGGGGCTAGATGATCAAAGAAAGAAGCAGGAAAATCGAGGTGCCTTAATCATTTCATAAAGAAGTGTAAGAACTTATATTGAGATTTCAACCTTCATTCCTTAATATGATTTAGATAAAACTTTCACATTATGAAACTTTCAAGAAAGGTTAAACAACATACTCAATCTCTTCACAATTCATAATTCAATCAAGCATTCAAATGTCATCAAAAACTCATTCCACAAGTAGATTCATCATAGAAATCATCTCCGATCTTAGAAGCATAATAATTTTCAAAAATTTCAAAATTTTTATGGGTTTTCAAAGCTTTTCAATGCAATGCAATACAGAAACGTGTGACAATAAAAGAAAAATGCAAGTGTTCATGGAATTAAAGCAAAGCAGGTGTATCGAGTTATTACAAATGAGAGTCACACCCCACCCCATACTTAACATGCACGTTGTCCTCAATGTTTATGAAAAATAAAGAGAAGAAAAGAAACAAAGAAAACTCACAAGGTGGTAGAGTAGCTCGAAACATCCATCATCAATCACTGCGGAGGAGGTGGCCTGGGTATGGAAAGAAGTCGGAGCTGAAAGGTCGCCCAAACTGCTAGCGATAGACATCACGGAGGATCCTTGTTGTGTTCTCTTGCCTCTCTACATCATGCTCCCGTTGGAGGCTCTCTAAGTCGTCCACCCTCCTAGAAAGGTCACCCGCCCATGCCGGCTATTGGTCATACCAAGAAAGAGGCTGTTGTGCCCATGCGGGCGGCTGCTGGTACCATATAGGAGGCTGTTGGTAGCAAGGTGGAGGAGATCCCATCCAATCCGGCTACTAGTTGTACCAATCCGGCGCACTGTTCATCCATGTGGGGCGCTCACTAACACTAGCTTGGCGGGAAGAGGAAGAAGCGGAAGGACTCGGCTGGTAAGTGGACCTCCTAGGTGGCTCCGAGATGTCCGCTGGCTGCTCCGGTAATGATCCAAAGTCCTGCTCATCCCCTCCTACATCCGGATAGTCTCCTCCTCCCATCTCATCATTCTCATCAACTGCAGCTACATTTGGAACCTCATTGGGAACATAAGGAGGAGCTGCTAACCTGTTAGGGTGCATCGGAACAAAAGTCTCCCTCCAGTTGTGGTGGCCAAACATAAGAGAGTACTCCGGGAGCCATGGAATGCCTCTACCACCTCTTTCCTCCCAAGGCATGGTTGCGGTAGGTGGACCGCGGTGGCAAGGGAAGATAAGTCCTTTAGTCATAAGGCCATTGATACCCAAAGGTCTCGCAACTACTCTCGTACAAGCAGAATAGTCAACCCCTAACTGATTAGCAATATGTGTAACCATACCTCCATATCCTATATTCCCGACTGATTTGTTCTTCACCTTACTAAGGGTGGAGGCAAGCAAGGTTGCACAATCCGGAGAACTACCGGAAACCATATAGTATAGGATGAAGAGGTCATCGTCCTTGATCATTTGAGCTATTTCGGTTCTAGGGAAAAGGCAGTCCGAGAGGATTCTATGAGCTATTTTGATGGCTAAATGGTAGATAAGCTTGGCCTTAGAATTGGCATGTTGCCAACGGTCCTTTGAAGCATATATCATGGCTATCTCTCTCCAAAACTCTTTAGCTTTCGCTCCTCTAGGAAACGTTCCATTGAACGTCTCATGAAACCCAAACATGGTTCCAAACTGCACAATGGATAACTCGTGGTTATGCTCCATCAACCTAAAGGATACCGTTCGGCTAACGGCCCTATGCTCGGAGGAAGTTATGAACTCCCTTGTAATCTCCTTGTATGCATCCTCCCTAATGGCGGAGAATATGATCAAGCCAGCTCTATCTAGTAACCAAGTCAAATCATTAACCACAGTCAACTCTTCAAGCTCTTCTATGACAATGTGCCTAGCTTCAATCACCTCTATCTTAGAAATCTTCTCCATGGCTCTATGGTAATCTTCATGGATCGTTGGAAGTCTAGGGATTGGTGGTTCTACAGGGGGAGTTTGGGAAGAAGACCCATCACCCTTTGACTTCTTGTTTAAATTAGATTTCCTCTTTCCAAATATTTTCTCTCAACTTAGAGAAAACCACGACCTGTACTTCAGAAAACCACGGCCGTGGAACTGTACGGACCCATGGAATCTCTCGATTTCGCTCACAAATTCAGCAAATGCACATCAAACTCAACAATCACATCCCTAAACTATTTCTAATTCCAATTGCCTTCAGTTCTCCTATAAACTTGCAAGAAAAACGAACAAAATCAACCAAGAAGAGATAGAGAGAAAACCTAGGGTTTGGATTTGAAAAAATCCAAAATCCTTTCCGATTGTTGCTTGTTTACGCAGTTTGTTGATGGAATCTTCTAGAGGATTCGATTTGCTTCACTTTGGGTTGAAGAATCGTTCGAAACGGTTACCTGATGAAGGATCACGAGTATGGAGGATTTTCGCGTTTGGGGCGTGGTTGAGAGGAAAGTGTGAGTTTTTGTGAAGAAGAGGGAAATATATAGTGGCCGTAAAAATTTGGAAAACCACGGCCAGTCGGGGTGTTCAATGGCCGTGGTTTTGTATGGTCACCCGTGGAACTCTCAAATCTGTGCCAAAAATCCAAGTTTCGTCATTTTTTCGACTTTTCTTCTCTTTTCTTGCTTGTTCCTTATTCCTGACATCCAAAAACACTAACATCCCCGGAGGTATCGAGGAAAACAAACAAAACCATCAAAACTAAACTAACCTAAAAAAGAAACAAAAACAAAAGCAAGAATGCAATACCTTAGGTTTCCTCCCAAGAAGCGCTTTGTTCTGGGTCCGTAGCTAGACCGTTTCTATGTTCAAATGAGGACAATCGGAGCGATTTCCTTAGCTTGGAGCGCCGGTGAGTACTTCTTGAGTCGTTGGCCGTTCACCTTAAAACTTCCGCACTTCTCACCCCATACTTCAACTGCAGCATGGGGAAAAACACGTTTAATCACATAAGCACCTGTCCAACGAGATTTAAGCTTACCTAGAAAAAGTCGAAGTCTAGAATTGAAGAGGAGAACTTGATCTCCTTGTTTGAGGTCTTTCGGAAAGATATTCTTATCATGCCAACACTTCGCCCTTTGTTTGTAGATCTTGGCGTTCTCATAAGCATTCAAGCGGAGTTCTTCTAACTCGTTAAGGTCTAAGAGGCGCTTCTCACCCGCTTCTTTCATGCTGAAGTTCAACCACTTCACAACCTAATTCGCCTTGTGTTCTAGCTCTACCGGAAGATGACAAGATTTCCCATACACAAGGTTGTATGGTGTTGTGCCGATGGGAGTCTTGTATGCTGTCCTATACGCCCATAACGCGTCATCTAGCTTTAATGATCAATCCTTCCTTGTTTTTGACACCGTCTTCTCAAGGATACCTTTGATTTCCCTATTTGGAATCTCCAATTGTCCACTTGTTTACGGATGGTAGGGAGTGGCGATCTTGTGAGTCACCCCATACTTAGCTAGTAGAGCTTCGAATTGTCGGGCTATGAAGTGTGAACCTCCATCACTAATGATTGTTTGTGGTGTCCCAAACCTTGGGGATATAGTTCTATTAAAGAACTTGACAACCACCATAGCATCGTTAGTTAGAGAGGCAATAGCTTCAACCCATCTCGAAACATAATCTACAGCGAGAAGTATGTATTGGTTTCCGCAAGATGATGGGAATGGTCCCATGAAATCAACTCCCCATACGTCAAAGATTTCCACCTCTTGAATGTTGTTGAAAGGCATCACGTTTCTCCTAGAGATATTTCCTGCTCTTTGACAAGCATCGCAACAAGCAACAAAAGTTTGCACATCGTTAAATAAAGTCGGCCAAAAGAATCCGGATTGCAATACCTTAGCGCTAGTTTTATGGTGTGTCCTCTACAAGGAAGTGAATGACAATGACGAATGACACTTTGCATTTCGTCTTCCAGCACACATCTTCTAATGATACCATCGGGACCTCTCTTGAAGAGTAGAGGTTCATTCCAATTGTATTGGCGGACATCCCTAAAGAACTTCTTTCTTTGTGCATAGGATAGTCCAGGAGGTATTTCCTGACAAACCAAGTAATTTTCAAAATCAGCAAACCAAGGTTCGTTACCTCTAGAAATCTTATCGATGCATTCTGTTCGCTCCAAACGGTGTGTGCAAGCTTTAAATTTATAACCCTAGATGTAAGCTTAAAACAAGGATGCGAACCTGCAGTGTACGGGTCAATCGTAGTAAAAAGCAAGAGATTCCAAGGGTCGATCACAAGGACTTAGTGAAACAAAGCAGGTATAGGTTGTCAATGCAACTACTAACCACAAAGGTGATTAAAACAATCAAAGATGATAAAAAGTCAATTAAGGAAATATGCAATTCTAGGGATTAAAGCATCCAGTTGTGGTTCCAACTCAAGATCTAAAGATAAGCGGACAAAGCTGAGATTTTTGCAAAGGCAAGGTGTTACTAAAGTGGAATAGATCACCGGGTAAGTCTCACTACTCACTAATCTCAAACCGTAACTCCTATTACCGGGTAAGTTTCAAGGAATTAAGGAAAAGAACTATAACCTCAAACTAACACTCCAACTAAGGGAATAGAATCAACCTTTACGGGGTAAGTCTCAGGCTAACTCACAAAGATGGAATGAAAGCACACTCAAACCCCAATAAAGGATAAACCTTTATTACCTATACTTATGATCTTTGGTAAACAAACAAAGGAATTACCGGGTAAGTCTCATCCTAAACTTGCATTGAACCAGGAAAGGTGTAATAAGAATAGGATTTGGCAAACTCTAACACTTAACTCCCAGTTTTGGATCAAAGGTCACCTCGGTCAGACGAATTCCACCCCGGCCGAGATGTTCATCGACTAAACGAGATGTTCTAGGGTTAAGGTTAAAGACTCGAGCTTTTAGGGTCCTACTGTGATTAAGATTATTCTATCATTGTTTTTCCCACAACCTTCAGCCAATCACCCTAGAATCACACAAGGAAATTAGCCAATCATCATCATGAAAGCAATAATCAAATATATGGGAAGAAGGTGAATAATTGATTACAAAAACCTTAAGAACAAGGCTTCAATAACTGAATCAATTATTAAACAAACAATCGTTCCTTGGATCACAATCCAATAAGAGAATCAACAAGAAGGGAATCTAAGATAATCTTACAAAACCCTTCACAAAACCTATATAAGCTATCAATTTCCTTCCTTCAACCTTCAAAAAGGTTCTTCAAATCTCCCAGCTGTAGTGGGTATTTTCCAGCCGTTAGCAGGTTGTAAGCGCCCTCAAGCACGGTCTAGCGGATGCCGAATTTGTGGAAAATCCGACCCTTTTTATAGGAAAATTACCTCCCAAAGATAAATGATCTTAGAAAGATATTTTTCCATAAAATAGGTAAAATATATGGGCTAAATTATCTTCTTCCTTCCAAGAATCCAGCCTAAAAATATAAGATCCTCTTTCCAAAAATAAAAGATCTCAGCCAAGAATAAAATATCTCTCGCCGCGTCCAAGGTGTTCGCCTCGGTCGAGCAGCTCCTCTGGATCACCTCGGTCGAGATGGTACTGTAGCTGACCGAGGTGACTCTAAACTGAATGTGAAATCTCTCAAATCTGGTCCAAAGTGAATCTTTAATCCATTTACATGATTCCTGGATTCTTCCTTAAGCTCCTGAATATAGCTCCAATGACTCCTTAGCTCTTTTAGCTCCATTTTGATGCAAAACGTGCCATTTTACCTACGATTACAACGAAACTAGGTGTAGACCTTGATTCCCGCAAAGGTAGATAAAACGACAATAAAATCACATAATATACATCCAAACATGCAGATTATTAAAGATAAAACGTCTAAACAGGCCCCAAAATATAGACAATAGTTCATGCTATCACATTCTTCCATTATGTATAAGGGCTCATCCGGGAAGGAGTCATCGATGGGTAGATCGTCGCCTTCGGTGTGTGGTAGACGACTTAGGTGATCCGCCACAGAATTTTCGGATCCTTTCTAGTCGCGAATCTCCAGATCGAATTCTTTGAGAAGAAGAATCCATCTAATCAGCCTTGGCTTCGCATCTTTCTTGGCGAGCAAATACCGTATTGCTGAATGGTCCGTGTATACAATCACCTTAGCTCCTACAAGATAAGAACGAAACTTTTCAAAAGCATATACAACGGTTAAAAATTCCTTTTCCGTCGTAGCGTAGTTGAGCTGCGCTTCATCTAGCGTGTTACTGGCATAGTAGATGGCATGAGTGCGGCCTTCCTTCTTTTGTCCAAGCACCGCTACAACAGCTACGTCACTCGCATCACACATAACCTCGAATGGAAGATTCCATTCCGGAGGTTGGGTTATTGGGGCTGAGATGAGAGCTTCTCGAATCTTATAGAAGGCATCTAAACATTCCTGTGAAAAATCAAAAACAGTATCCTTCATCAATAATTAGTTAGTGGTTTCAAAATTTTAGAGAAATCTTTTTTGAATCTCCTATTAAACCCTGCATGTCCTAGGAAACTTCTTATCCCCTTCACCGAAGATGGAGGAGGAAGCTTCTTTATCGTCTCTATCTTAGCCTTGTCAACTTCGATCACTCTATTAGAGATCCAATGTCGTAGCAGAATGCCTTCCTTAACCATGAATTAACACTTTTCCCAATTTAGAACAAGGTTAGCGTCTTCACATCTTTGCAAAACAAGAGAAAGGTTAGCAAGACAATTGTCAAATGAGGAACCATAAACTGAAAAATGGTCCATAAAAACCTCCATGATTTCCTCAATATATTCCGAGAAGATGGCCATCATACACCTTTGAATGGTGGCTGGAGCGTTACAAAATCGGAATGGCATCCTCCTATAAGCAAATGTACCCCATGGGCACGTGAATGTGGTCTTCTCTTGATCGTCCGGGTGAATCGGAATCTTAAAGAAACCACTATAACCGTCAAGTTAACAAAAGTAGGAGTGTTATGCTAACCTTTCAAGCATTTGATGGATGAATGTTAGCGGGAAGTGATCCTTTCTAGTTGCATTGTTCAGCTTGCGGTAGTCAATGCACATCCTCCAACCCGTCACGGTTCTCGTTGGAATGACTTCGTTGTTCTTGTTGGTCACAACGGTCATTCCTCCCTTCTTTGGAACGACTTGAACGGGGCTCACACACTTGCTATAGGAGATAGGATAGATGATACCTGCGTCAAGTAACTTAAGGATTTCCTTCTTCATGACCTCTTTATGATCGGGTTTAACCGTCTTTGAGGTTGTCGTGAAGGCTTCTAATCCTCCTCCATTAGAATCTTGTGCATACATAAAGATGGTTTAATTCCTACAAGATCCTCTATGGTATAGCCTAAAGCTTTCCTATGTTTCCTCAAAACATCCATAAGTTTCTCATGTTCATGTTCATTTAAATCGGAACTAACAATAACGGGAAAGGTAGAATTAGTTCCAAGAAATACATACCGAACATGTGTGGGAAGCGGCTTCAATTCCAAAGCTATTGATGCCTTTGATGTATCTTGAGGTGTGCTCGATGCTTCCTTAGAAGTCTCTAAGGGTGTGGGAGTAGTGGAAGAAGACTCAAGAGTGGTTGTAGAAAGGATTAAATTGTTCTCAGCATTTTCCAAAACCACGGCACACCTGTTACTTCCTTGGCCGTGGTTTAGGGCGTGGAACTCTCTAATGTTCTCGAAATAACACTCCATGGGTTGAATTTGTGGAGCCACGGTCGTGGAATAGCACGACTGGCCGTGGTTTCTAACGTTTTCCGAGCCATCGTACAATTACTCGAACTCTTCATCTTGCACCTCTTTTAGCTCCTCCAAAGCTTCAACCTCAGCATTGCAATCCTCTTCTTCTCGCTTTTCCATTATGCTCATGGTTATGACCTTTTGCAATGGATCTTTAAACAAGATCGAACTTACTTCCTCTCTGGATGCCTCATCGTCATAGATGTTGAACATATCCTCTCCAAGTGCAGGCTCTTTCACCAAGGTTGAGAGAACAAATTCAACCTTCTCTTCTCCTATATCGAAGGCTAGTCTAGCGTTCTTGTAATCCACCATACAAACGGAGGTTGCAAGAAATGGTCTCCCGAGTATGATATAGACCGGACAATCTGCAGGAATGTCAAGCACAACAAAATCTATAGGAATATAGAACTTACCGAGCTTGACTGGGACGTCTTCAATGATACCTTTGGGTCGATTTATGGATCGATCTGCCGTGTACAACGTCATCTTCACCAGTTTAGGTTCACCTAAACCGACCTTCCTACACAAAGCAAGCAGGATGATGCTTACGCTTGCTCCTAAGTCTCAAAGAGCATCGTATGTGACTTCGCCAACTCCTATTAGAATACAAAATGACCTTGGATCTCTCAGCTTTGGGGGCATCTTTTCTGTCATTATTTTGATGAGCTCCGAAGATTCCGAACTCATCTTGGCTTCTCCAAAGTCTTCCAGCTTCCTCTTGTTAGAGAGGATCTCTTTCAAGAACTTCCCGTAAGTGGGCATACCTACAATTGCATCAATAAAAGGTATGTTAATATGTAGTTTGCTCATTAGATCAATGAACTTACCGAAATGCTTGTCTAGACGCGCTCTTGCTCTAGATTGTGGGAATAGTAGAGGAGGTTTATAATCTAGAGGAGGAACATAGACATCTTCCTTCTCCTTCTCCTTCCTCTTATATTTCTCTTTCTCAATGGAGACTTCTACAAACTTGGGCTGCGGGTCGGTGGTTGTTACACCACTCCTAGTAGTGATCGCCATCACCCTTCCTTTCGGATTGTCCTCCGTCTTTCAGGGAAGCTTCCCTTGATCTCTAGAAACTTCTCCGGCCTTGCTGAACACTTGATTTTATAAGGATTTTTGTGCCTTATCAACCGAAGTGATGTGATTCTCTAGTCCTTGGAGCTTTCCCAAGATTGTCTCCAGCATAGCATCATGCTTATCCTTCTCCGGCTTGCCCGAGCCATTCGATGTTTGACCCTGGCTTTTCAAAGGAGTAGACGAAGATGGAGGTGTTAGTGAATTTTCATTTTGTGAATAGGAATTACCGGAGTTTTGTTGGTTGGATCTCTAATTGTTGTTGTTGTTGTTCCAGTTATTGTTCCTGTAGTTGTTCCTATTGCCCTGGTTATTATCCCTCCATAGATAGCCAGCTTCTTACTCCTTCGTCTTTTGAAGGCCAGCTCTTATGACTTCATTCAACTCTTTGATCTCATTGTTGAGGGAAAATATTTGAGTTTGTGCAGCTTGAGTCAACTTTACTCCTGGCTCTCCTAAATTTCGATTCCCATCATCTACTTTCCTATGGGAAAACCTCTCAATCACTTGGGCTTGCTTCTCAATGAAGTCCCAAGCGTCATCCTCACTCATGTCCATGAAAGTTCCACAAGAAAGCGATTAAAGCTTGAATTGCGTTTCCACATCCAACCCCTTGTAGTAGATTTCCAATAATTCCAGCTTTGAAATACCGTGATGCGGGCAATCCAATAGAAGATCTTGAAATCTTTCCCAAGATTTAAAAAGCTTTCGTTAGGTTTATTGTAAAAAGCATTAATCTTACCTCTCAACTCCGCCGTCTTGGATGGAGGAAAGAACATGGTGAGGAATTCCGAAGTCAAATCCTCCCTTCTGTTAAGTCTTCCAGCCGGTAGAGCTTGGTACCAAGACAAAGCCTTGTCCTTCAAAGAGAAAAAGAACGGTTTTATCTTGTAATTGTTGTTGACAACCCTCTTCGGCTTCAATGTCTCCATAAGAATCTCGAAATTCTGTAAGTGTTGGTGTGGAGATTCAGCATCCGTTCCACCAAATTGACTTTGGCGAACCATGGTAATAACTTACGGGTTAAACCCGAAATCCTGGACGTCTTCACCTCCGAAATTCACACCTAAACAGCGTGGTTGCTGAATTGGATACATCTGTTGCCCAAGGGTTCGTGGTTCATCCCCTCCATCAGCGGCTCTTACATCTCCAGAGGGAATGCGAGGATCAACATGTGGTCTAGGATTGTCACGAACTAGATGGATTATTGGTGCAATATCCTCTAGGTCCGACATGTCATCATCGTCGGATGATTCAGCAATAGATTTCTTAGCTTTCTTCTTCTTCTTAGCATCATTCATCATAACAATCTCGAGGAACAATGAAGAACGAGATGTCAATTTGTCTCCAAATGTAAACCCTAAGATAATCTCTAAGTATGCAATCTCCAAATCGCGTCCTTCTCGGGATCTTACCTGTGCGCAATGGAATCTTCCTAAGCAATGATCCGAAAATCTCTCTCTTTGGGGTGTAACCATATGTCCCGTTTTTTTCCCCCTTCAACCTTCTTATAGGGAAAAATAGGGTTACGAGAAAGCCCGATAAGTATTGCTGACGTGGCAAATATGACACGTGTCAGCGTCATGGAAATCACGGTCTAGTGTAAGATTCCATGGCCGTGGTTTAGGGCGTGGAACTTTTTGTTACTCTTCGACATCACTTTCCACGATCTCAATGCAAAAACCACTTGTGTAGATCTCTATATCGAGAAAATAGGTGAATGTGCTCAAAATGCTGCAAACTCATATCCATGTACACAAATAAAAGGGAAAAACAATCAAAACAAGTGCCTAAAATATGGTCATATTTCATGCTATCAGGAATCAAGCCGGCACGACATGGCCTGAGTTTCGCCGCCCCTGCGGGTTTAGGCGCCGCCCCTACGGTACTCTGGTGCCGCCCTTGCGGTGGCCTGGGTCCGCCCCTACGGTCGAACTGTAGAAAGCGATTTTTCTTCGTCTTCGATTGTGAACTTGAGCTTCAATGGCCTCCTTATCTTGCTGGGTCTTCTCGAAACATCAACCACAGTATCCAAGCTCTCCTCTACGACCAAAAATCTCTAGGAACACATGCATGCAAAGAGGATCAAGAAAGGACCTTCTTCCAAAGCTACAACCATGACAATGGAGGAAGAGAAAAAGGAGGGAATTGAAGCAAGGAGAAGAAGGGAAGGAGGAAGGAGAGTCTTACAAAACTTGATCCAAAGTTCTTCCATTGTTTGCCACACTCAAGGGGATCCAAGGAGAAGAGAGAGAAGAGAGCTCAAGGGGGAGAAGAGGTGGAACACGAGTAACGTGAATCAAGAGTGAGGAGTGAGCAAATCAAGGCTGCACAAGGGGGAGGGAACAAGGGGTCAGCTACCAACCTTGTCTCCTTTTTGATAGAAATGAGGGGTCCAAAAGAAAAGGCGGGGAAACGAAGGGTCGGAACGGGATTTGGGATATAATCCCGTCACTCAACATCTCGTGCCTGCGGAAAGACTAAGCCGCTCTTACGGGAAGGTCACTAAACCGCTCGCTAACCGGAATAAAAATTCCGGGCGTTACATCTAATCATCCTAAAAATGAGTTTCGTCCCGATACTTGCTAAACGCAACACACTCGATCAAACACGTCTCGATAACCGCCGGAACACATAAACATGCCAACTATCGGCCCCCTAATCCAAAGCCTACTCGCATAATCATATCAAGACCTCGCAAGGTACACACACATACTCATCCCACGTCATTAAACACATAAACACGATCATGGAAATATCTCGGGACTAACCCGACGGTCCAATAGATGTCGCTAAATCTACGTAAAACTCGGGATAGTTCCTCCGGATACTATCTTCTGTCTCGTCTCGACCACTTCACTCTCAGCATCGATATCTCCTTCGACCGAAGGCATCTAGTAACCCACTCCAAAGCCGCTATCGGATGCTCCACAAAATTGTGTTCCGGCTCGACCACTAGTTCCTCGTGGCTAATGATGTGCCTCGGGTCGTGTATGTACTATCTCAGCTAAGATATATGAAATACCGGGTGAATACTCTCTAACCTCGGTGTCAATGCTAACCTGTGCGCCACCTCACCGACTCTCTCTAAAATCTCGAATGGACCAACATATCGGGGTCTTTACTTCCCCTATTGCCGAATCGTCTGACGCCCCGCGTCGGTAATACCCTCAACCAAACCTGAGCTCCTAACTTGAACTCTAGAGACCTACGCCTCCTAAACGCATACGACCTCTAGCGGCTCTGAGCAACCAATATCCTCTCTCGGATCAAAGCAACTCTAGCCATGTCATCTTGTACCTGCTCTGGAGCTACAACACTAGAACTCCCCGGCTCGTCCTAACATAATAGAGTACGACATCTCCGTCCATACAATGCCTCATACGGTGCCATCCCAATCGATGCGTGCCCACTGTTATTATTAGAAAACTCCACCAACGGGAGGTGGTATGGCCATACCTAACCCCAATCTAGTACACACGCTCGCAAAATGTCCTCCAAGGTCTAGATAGTCCGCTCACACTGGGTGTCTGTCTGTGGATGATACACGGTCATGAAATGGAGGCTCGTACCTAGGGCGACGTGTATTTGCTGACAAAACCTTGAGGTAAAGCTCTTGTCCCTATCCGAGATGAAGGTCCTCGGAACCCCATGTCACCTCACAATCTATCGGGTGAGCTCCTCGGCCAAATGATTGATTGGCCACATTTCCCTAATAGGGACGAAGCGTGCGGTCTTCGTCAGCCAATCGACTACCAGCCATATCACATCAAAGCTCCTACTCGATATCAGACCGGTAACGAAATCCACGGATACGTCCTCCCACTTCGACTACGGCACAAGCAGTGGGTGAAGCTCTCCCCCAGGTATGTAGTGCTTAATCTTGACCTGCTGGCGAGTCGCACATCGGGCCACATATCTAGTCAAATCGGGCTTGAGGTTGTTCCACCAATAAGATCTCCTGATGTTCTAGTATATCTTACTCGTGATTGGGTGTACCGAGTAAGGTGTAGAATGGGCCTCTTGTAAGATCCTCTCTCTCAACTCACGGTCCGACAGTATACATATACGCCCCTAGCGTCTCAATAACCCATCTGCCCGCACGGTAAATTGTGGTGCCTCACCTCGGGACATCTTATCCCTGATCCTCAACAAACTCGGGCAACCCTCTTGTTTTTGTCAGATCTCACTCGACGGATTAAGTAACATCTCTAATGCGGACAAACGATATTCCTTATCCGGAAACCGGATATCCATCACCAACTCAATCAAATCCCTCTACAACTGAGGTTGAACCGTAAGACTCTAACACCCCAAATCCGCGGGACTCGGGGCGCTACTGGGCTAGGATCTTAAAGTGGATCCTGACCCTAGCCTAACAACAACTTCACTGGATCTTACAACAAGGCACATATAGATTGAAACCAAATCAACAAACTGTATAAATATATACAACAAATGTTACAAAAAACACCGCTGAGTACAAAATAAAAATCCATACATTTACAAAATATCCCATAAACCCTCGCACGGTCCTATTGTACCGAAGTCCTTAGAGGATCACCCATGTGGGTCACTTTGTAGTCCTCCTAACCTGCAGATCATCTACAACACGGTATAAACCGTTAGCTAACCATTGATATATAAGATCATGCATAAGCACAAGCACATGTCATGGAATCATAAACACATAGTCATGTTGTCACACATTTTACCCGTTTAATTATCTTTATAACGTTATACACGATAGCATGTATTCCAGTCTATATTTTGGGATTGGTTTAGACATTTTATCTTCATAAATCTGCATGTATGTATGTATATTCTTCGATTATATTGTTATTCTGTCTACCTTTGCGGGAATCGAGGTCTACACCTACTTTCCTTGTAATTGTAGGGAAAATGGCACGTTTTGGACCAAAATGGAGCTAAAGAAGCTAATGAGTCATTTGAGCTACATTCTGGAGTATTGACGAGCTATAAGAAGATCTCAGGAAGCATGGGAATGATTTAGGGGATTTATTTTGGACTAGATTAGAGAGTTACACTTTCAGCTGAGATTCACCTCGGTCAGCTACAGTACCACCTCGACCGAGGTGATCTTGAGGAGCGTCTCGACCGAAGCAAACACCTCACCGCCGATAAGATCTTTATTTTTGGCTGAGATCTTCTATTTTTGCAAAGTGAAGATCACATATTTTTGGCTAGATTTCTGGAAGGAAGATAATATTTTTTGGCTGATATATTTTGGAAGATATGGATATATTTTCTAGGAAACCATCTTCGGATCATCAAATCCTGGAATTTTCGGATCAAAGGTTTTTTGAAGGAAGTTTTGAAGGTTGAAGTTCAAGGAAGGAAGGAATCAAGTTGAAGTTGGCTTTGAAGGAGTTTGTAAGATCTTCTTAGTTTGGCTTTTGGTTTTGTTGTCTTTTCTGATTTATGATTGAGGAACGTTGATTGTTATTTGTTTGATTCAGCTATTGAGACCTTTGCGTTAAGCTTTTCTTGTTTGAATATTGATTCCTTTCTTATAAATTTGATTATTGTTATCATGATGATTTTTGGCTAAGTTCTTTATGCAATTTTAGGGTGATTGGCTGAAAGTTGTGGGAAAGACGATGAGAGAATAACCTTAATTCAAACAGGACCCTGAAAGCTCGAGTCTTTACCTTAACCGTAGAACACCTCGGTCAGTCATTGAAGATCTCGGCCGGGATGGAATATAACTGAACGAGGTGAACCTTTCTTGAACCTTATTTGAGTTAAGAGTTTTTGTTTGCCAAATCATATCCTTGTTATACCTTTCCTGGTTCAACGCAAGCCTAGGATGAGACTTACCCGGTGATTCCTTTGTTTGTATACCCAAGATCATGAGTGCAGGTAATAAAGGGTTATCCTTTATTGGGGTTTGAATGTGCCTTCATCCCATCTTTGTGAGTTAGCCTGAGACTTACCCGGTAAAGGTTGATTCTATTCCCTTGGGTGGTGTGTTGGTTTGAGATTATAATTCCTTTCCTTAGTACCTTGAGACTTACCCGGTAAAAGGATCTTTGGTTTGGGATAGTGAGTAGTGAGACTTACTCGGTGATCTATTCCCATCTTATAAATACCTTCCCTTTGCAAGCCTCGGCTTTCTCCACGTTATCTTTTGAGGTCTTGAGTTGGAACCACAACTAGATGCTTTAATCTCTCGAATTTGCATTCCCTTTATCTGACTTTTATATCATCTTTGATTGCTTTAATTTGTTGTTTGTGGTTATTTGACAACCTGATTACCGATCTTTGTTTTACCATAATCCCTGTGATCGACCCTAGAATTCTTGCTTTTATTACAATTGATCCGTATACTGCGGGTTCGCGTATTGATCAAGCATACTTCTTGGGTTATAAATATTAAAGCTTGCACACACCATTTGGAGCGGACAAGTTTTTGGCATCGTTGTCGGGGACTTGGTCTAGACCAAGTCCGGTTTTAGTTGCCTTTCAGGGCTATTGCCCTTGTTTCTTTTGACCACTTTACTTGAGTGTTTTCGCAGGATATTTCCTTAGGTTCATGCGAAGAACTCGTGCTGGAAAGGAAATCGTTCTCTACGGTCCCGAACCAGAAAAGACCTACAAGAGAAGACTGAAAGAAGCTAAGATGGCCAATTAAGACAATCACGATCTTGAAGCCGAATTCAAGGAGGAATTGGAGCAGCTACGACTTAGTATAGAAGAACTGCAGCGAGAGGGAGGTCCGGATGGGATGTTCTTCAAGGATGTATGCAATTACTACTGGAATGAACCTCTATTGTTCAAGAGAGGTCCGGATGGGATGCTTCGAAGATGCATTCCGGAGGATGAAGTTGCTAGTGTCATACGGCATTGTCACTCGCTTCCTTGTGGAGGACATGTTAGCGCTCACAAAACGTGCGCTAAGGTATTACGTTCTGGTTTCTTTTGGCCTACATTATTTAAGGATGTGCAAACGTTTGTTGTTTCTTGTGATGCATGCCAAAGAACAGGGAACTTGTCAAGAAGGATCGAGATGTTACTCAACAATATTCATGAGGTTGAGGTTTTTTATGTATGGGGAGTTGATTTCATGGGACCTTACCCATCATCCGCAGGGAACCTATACATTCTATTAGTTGTTGATTACGTTTCTAGATGGGTGGAAGCCATTGCCCCTCCCACTAATGACGCCATGGTGGTTGTGAAGTTTTTCAATCGGACTATCTTTCCACGTTTTGGGACACCACGCATCATCATCAGCGATGGAGGGACACATTTCATCAACCGGAAGTTCAAGGCACTTTCATCGAAGTATGAGGACCGCTTTCAAGACTCCCATTAGTACCACCCCTTATAATTTGGTATATGGGAAGTCTTGTCATCTACCCGTTGAGCTGGAGCACAAGGCATATTGGGCAATCAAGTGGTTGAATTTCGACATCTAGGAAACCGGAGAGAAAAGACTTCTAGACATTAATGAGCTGGAATAGTTGCGCTTAAACGCTTATGAGAATGCAAAGATCTACAAGGAAAGAACAAAGAGATGGCATGACAAGCATATCATTTCTAAGGAGCTTTAAGAAGGAGATCTTGTTTTACTCTTCAACTCCCGCCTCCGCCTCTTCCCAGGTAAGTTGAAATCTAGATGGACAGGACCTTACGTTGTAAATACTGTTTTTCCCTATGGTGCAGTTGAGATATGGGGTGAAACAAGCGGAAGCTTTAAGGTCAACGGTCATAGGCTGAAGAAGTACCGACCGGAAGCCCCGGCAGAGAAGATTGCACCACTATACCTTGTTTGAGGATGGCGTACGGTCCATCTAGAGACCTTAAACCAAGCGCTTCTTGAGAGGCAATCCAAGGTATTGCTTTCCTTTCCCTTTTCTAGCTTAGTTTTAGATAGTTTGCTTCGTTTTTGTTTTTGCGTCCTCTAGACAGGAACAAGGTACTTTCTAAGGAAGGATTGTAGCTCAGGAGCTACTAGAAGGACAGAAGTTTGAGAATTGAGAAGACGGAGCTTGACTAAGACACATCTCGGTTGATGTCACAGCACCTCGACCGAGGTGTAATCAAATTCAGCGGGGGGTATAAAAGGCGCGACAGTTTCTCACTCTTCACACATTGCCCTCTCTACTCCAACCTCGACAGCGGCTGACTCCAACTCTCAAATTCTCCGTTTTTGCTCGTTTCATGCGTTTCTTGGATCGATTTCACCGGAGGAAGCAAGAGATTCAGTTTCCAAGCATCAAACAACAAGGAAAACGCTTCAATTTGAAGAATCCGGAGTATTTTGTTCCAAACCCTAACTCCTTCCTTCTTTTACTGAATTCGAGCAGATTTGGCTTTGGTTTCCATTGTTGTTCAAAAGGATATAATTACCCCTTAGGAAGCTTTTGGTAGTGATTTTGGGGACAAGAACTTGCAAATTCAGAGAGTGCGATCGAACCGCAGTTCGCCTCGGTCTAGTCGATTGTGTCTCGGCCGAGGTGTTCTTAGGGTAACCGAGGTGATCTTGTCAGAAAAGAAAAAAAAGAGCAACAGATTTGATCATCAGTTGGCCTTGAGGGACATGCCTAGTATTTCCCATCAGTCTTCCCCTTCTTGTGCTTCTCAGTTTGTTTTTCCGGTGATCCTCGAGCGACACCAGAAAGACTATGATCGTATTTGTGGGTGTCTGATTGTTGCCCCCACGCTTCCTTCACGTTGATGCCTTCGAGTGCCTCCATGTGGTGGAGGACGTGAAGAAAATGATCTCCATGGTTGGCCTGGAGGAGTTCATGGCTATTAGAGCGCCGGCTTATCTGGAGCCGACGATGGAGTTTGTTAGCTCAGTTACTTATGTGCCAGAGCGTGAAGGAATCAAGTACCGGCTGCCGAAAAGGAACTATGTAGTTCTTATAGATCAGTTTAGGGAGCTTTTCGGTTTTCTTACACCTACTTTTCCTGATTTTCCTTCCCGAGCAGTTTCTTAGAGTTTTTGGGGCGAGATAGCCCATGTGACGGACCACAGTGACAGGTGGAGGCCCGTAGATTCCCGGGAGCGTATTATTTTCCATCTTGCTTTCCGCCTTGCTCACAAGATCTTCAGTGAGACACTTCTGGCACGTAATGAGACACCCCAAAAGATCCGTTAGGGAGAGTTGCTGAGTTTGTTTTGTATGGTCACGGGAGGAGTGCCAGACTTTGCTGCTATGCTGGCAGATGATTTACACAGTATCAAGGGCAAGTCCAGAGGCGATATCTATTGTGGTGGGTTGATGACCCACATCGCCACTTCTATGGGTCTGGATCTTTCAACTTGTACACTAGTTGGGGCTGCAAAGCCGCTGGGATTGCAGGAGATGATCACGAGACGTATTCTCGTTCCTCGTGGCCTTCACACGCCTTACGTTGCCATGCCATGGGAGACGACTGCACCATAGGGGATTAGGTAGTCATCTCAGTTTTCTGTCTTTGACCGTCAATACTGGTCTGCTGCTTAGTTTCCCTACATGCAGGATGCTAGATATGCAGTTGACGACGACGATGATGATGATGAGGGGTATGATGGAGGACCTTCCATGGAGACCGGTACTGCTACCGGCGACCCTAGTGTTCCCGTTGTCGATCTTGATGATGAGGCGACGGGGGAGGAGAGAGTAGCACCACCGTTACCACCACCACCACCTCAGCGCAGATCCCGAGGCACACCGGAGGATAGATGATCTTACTGAGCAGATGATTGATTCCTACGCAACCCTTACAGTTGACATTCATGAGCGCTTCGAGGAGGAGCGTAGACATATCGAGGGATGGACGCATCAGATGTTGGAGAGCCAACACTACACCAGACGGATGATGGAGATCCAGCATCAGCAGGTTATGGGCTATCCATTCGACCCAACCCAACGTCCTTACATTCAACATCCACCACCTCCAGCTTACGAGGATTAGAGTTTCATGGATTTCTTTTATTTATTATGAAGTTCAGCTAAGTCCGGTGAGTACTTTATTTCCTTAGACTTATATTTGACCCATTGGGACAATGTCTCCCAAGTATGGGGTATTTGGATGTATCTTACTTGACGCATGTGTGTATGGTTTTTATGACTCCCGGATATTATGATCTTATTCTGGTTTACTTGGTTGTATGTGTTTATTTGCCATTACATGCATACATACAGGTTTTTGTTTGAGAAAAATGTCGAAAACTGATTTGAAAATTATTTTATGACCTCGAGTGAGACATTCATGGCCGATCGAGGATGAACACCTCGCATGACGCCAAAACAACTCGACCAAGGTGGCTTTAACTGAAAGGTTTTCAAAACGTTTTGTGCTTCTGTTCTGTATATGACCTCAATGATGAATATGTTTGAAGATTGGTTAAAAATTCTTTATATGCTTGAAAGGTTTTATGATATGTTTAAGTTGAAAAATGATTTGTTTGAAGTTCTAGCATGTTTAATACTTTGTTTTTATCAAAATTATGTTGGATTTGAAGGTTGACACGACAAGATGAGTTCTATCACATTCTTCCTGGGATGATTAAGGCTATTCATTCTCTCCTCTTCTTCTTCTTTACCATGCTTTAACCCCTCATATACATATTTGCCTCCCTTTACCTATCCGGGAATTTGGAAGCAAGTGAAGAGAAGAAAGTAAAGTGAAGTTGAGACCTTGGCTGAAAGTGTTAGACAAAAACAATTAGGTTTGGGGAAGTCAATCATGATGATGAGTAACTCGACACCATTCACATAGCGGGTGTTTGTGTCTTGCCGAAGTTGGATTGAGCAATATTCCTAGCGGGCCATGGTATGTGCATCAAGGGTTTCAGGCATCTAGGGAAATTGATGATTGTTGATCTCTTAGGCTTCGGTTATTGTGCACCTCTGTCCATGCATCCCAAAAATAAAGTAAAAATAAGCAAAGCTTATTGGTGTAAGATATTGTGATTCAAAGAAAGTGAAGTAAGATCCTATTCCCGGATTTTAGCAGCACATGTTCGCCTCAAAGTGTGCGTGCAAATAAGCTTTAAAATTATAAAACTGAAATTAAGCAAAGCGAACCCGCAATGTACGGATCGACGTAGTAAACCAAGAATTCCAGAGTATCGAACTCAAGGATTTGGGGGATCAAATTCAGCTCACAATTTATCGAGCGAGTAAATTATAGAAGCTTTGCAAATACTGGGAAAACAGCAATCCTAAAGATCCAAGTATCCAATTGTGGCAGTTGATTCAAGATATTCTAAAGATATAAGGCCAGAGTCGAGATTGCAAAAGTATAACTAATGTAAGGTTTTGTACGGTGAAGTTCCAAAACCTTATATATCTCACCCAAAGGCTCTCTCTATAAAGGTTGTTGATGCTGCAATATAGAATGGATCTAAGGATAAGAATTGCTCTCAAATACCCATGCTCAAACCCAAGGAATGAAAGACAAGCCAAAACGGTTAAGGTTGTGACACTCGAAACCGAAATAGATGATGTTGAGTCTCACTACTACCTAGAAAAGGCAAGTCAAGGCTAGGTTAAAGCCAATCTTTACCTTTGGATTAAAGAAAAAGCAAAGGTCGTAAAACAGAGGAAATCACGGCTAGATCTTGAAGAACCACGGCCGTGGTTTTCAAGGATAGACCGTGGAAAAGGCCGTCGACGAGGTTTCTTGCACTCTCACGGTCCAATCGGTTTACGATCGATCTATCATTATCATCGAGTCAAATATCAAATATAAAAGAGAAAAAGGTAAAACCCTGAAAAACTCGATAACAATTGAAATCAATGTCAAATCCGAACAACCAAAGTATGTGATTAATGAATGCGGAATTGGGAATAGAAATCCTCACAACAATCTTAAGAAACAATGAAGAACGGGATGTAAATCCGTCTCCAAATGTAAACCCTAAGAAAATCTCGAAGTACACAATCTTCAAATCGCGTCCTTCTCGGAATCTTCCCAAGCAACGATCCTCAATCTTTCTCTTCGGGTAGAAACCGCCGTCAATGCAAAACCCTATGCGAGGTCTAAGCGAAGATCCCGTTTTCTCCCTCCTTCAGCCTTCTTATAGGGAAAAATAGGGTTACGAGCAAGCCCAATAACCTTCGCTGACGTGGCCCATATGACACGTCATAACATCATGGGAATCACGGTCATGTACAATAAACCACGGTTGTGGTTTAGGGCATGAAATCCTCTGATGTTCTCTAAAATCACGTTCCACGAACTCAATGCATAACCACGGTTGTGGTTTAGGTCGTGGAACTCAAAAGCCTTTGTGAAAAACATTGTTTCGTTATGTTCTCCAATCATGCTCCTTCCTTATCTTCTCCAAATCATCTAGCATTATCAAATATTCCTATCCCTCTGCATTAAGCTCCAATTCAAACCCTTATTTACCTATAAACAGAACAAGACTAGTGAAGATCTCTATATCGACAAAATAGGTGAATATGCTCACATATGCTTCAAAATCATATCCATGTACACATCTAAGAGGGAAAAGCAATCAAAACAAGTTCCTAAAATATAGTCATATTTCATGCTATTAAAATATCCCATATTTGTCTCTTGCTTGTCCCCAAGCAAGGTTTTCAAAAGCTTAGAACATAAGGTAGAATGAAATAGGAATGCAAAAACAAAACAAAAACAATCTTTTTGGTAATGTGCTTTTAATCAATAGATCATCCTCAAATCTTGCTTCATGCATCCTTGAAAACGTTCATATACATGAACAAAAATATGTAAAGCAAAGGAAACATCATAAATTGCATAAACTTCAAGACAAACATCATAACCTTCAAGTATTGTCAAAATCAAACATGTGAAACTTTAATTTAGATCACCAAGTCAGATAACATTCTTATGATCTCAAGGACTTTCAAGTAAGGTCAAGAATATGAAAAGGGTGGCTGACCGAAGGTATTTCTATGGTCGTCTATACCCAATCAAAAGTAAATCCCGACTTAGCACTAAGAACAAGTATAGTGATTAAGTAAGGGTCGAACCCAAGAGAGTTAAGGTGTTTTAGATGCAATTATCGATTATAATTACAAGTGACACAAAGGGGGGGATTTTGGTTGAATCGATGCACAAAAACTTATGAAAACGATTAATGCGAAAAGTAAGACAATAATGGATGAATCCACACTAGGTTGATTCTAAGCATGCAATTGTTACTTTGGTGTATTCCTTTTACAAGTTGTTAAGTAATCTCCCATCTCGATCATACATATGTGTTGAGCCAACCGGCATCAACACAACTTAACCTATTAAAGTTCCGTAAACCTACAAGAACAAATAACAAGTTAGCATTCAAACAAAGACTAAGGGATATAAAGAGAAGATTAAAACCGTTAAACTTATCTTTATATTTGTGTTCCTTTTCTTTAAGTAATTACAACCCGTTATTACTTAAAGTTGCTACTAGATTAAAGACCCGAACCCGGAAGCTATTAATCCTAGTTGTTTGCATGCACTTTAGAACCTAAGGTGATCAATCTCAAGTAATAGTTAACATGCAATTAAACAATGGAGATCAAGGAAACACAAAGCATTACTGAATGAAAACTTATATTAAAAGGACTTATAACCAAAGTAAACAAACAGCTTCAAACCATCCCAATGTAGCAAGGGAGTTAGCAACTCATTACAATGGAAAAACTCAAGTCTAAAATGGATTTTGTGAGGAAAAGCATGGATGATTTAGCAATCAGCCATGAACTATTTATACTACAAAAGACACTTAATTAGGAGTAAATAGCCAGCCTAAAACAACCACCTTTAATGCCATAAAGGTGGTGTAAACAGCCGGAGTAAAGCTTTTGGCGTTAAACCGCAGGGGCGGCCTTCAGGACCCCCAGGGGCGGTTTAGGCAGAATCGGTTGATCTTCTTCAGGACCGCTGGGGCGGCTGCACAATTCCGCTGGGGTGGATCTTCAATGCACTTCAACGTCTGACCTTTCGCCTTCCTGACGTTTTTTATGTCAAGGCGCAGGGGCGCCTTAAGGCCAGCGCAGGGGTGGTGACATAGACTCTTCGCCTTCCAGCTCCCTAAGGCGAGGCGCAGGCAGGGCGCAGTGGGAGGCGCAGGGGAGCTGGTCTTTGTCTCGTCAGGGCAAGTCACCGCAGGGGCAGCTGCAAGGGCCCGCGGGGGCGGTAGAGCAACAAAAACTTTGCTTCTTGATCGAGCTTTACTCCTAAGTGCTTATAACTCCTTCCTTAGCTTCTTTTGATCTTCTTCTTCTTCTGGACCAAGGAGTGAGTAGCATAAACCGACACTAATGCAACAAAAAGACTCTAAAAACTACCCTAAATGATAGTGATTCCATCACCTATCAGTGGCAGACTTGTAAAGGAATGTGGTGTATGAATCCGGGAAAAAGGAACAACACAAACTCGTTTCTTTTCACCAATTGAACTAGCCACCAACTTAGAGCTTTGCTCTTTAGTTTTATACATAATTTTTCGACTTTACTTTTGGAATTATGGACAGCGGTGCAAAAAAACCGAAGCCTAGGAGATTGGCATTTCTGAATTTCGATATGCCTCAAACCCTTGATGCACATACCATAATCCGTTAGGAATATCGTTCAATCTGACTTTGGCAAGACACAAACACCCGGCTATGTGAATGGTGCCGAGTTACTCATCATCATAATTGACTTCCCAAAACCTATTTTCTATACTTTGAATGAACAATTGCTTTCATGGCCCTCCCACATCAAACATGCCAAAATCAACTCTTCCTAAATCCCGGATAGGTAAAGGAGGAAAATTTTTTCATTGAGGGGCTAGATGATCAAAGAAAGAAGCAGGAAAATCGAGGTGCCTTAATCATTTCATAAAGAAGTGTAAGAACTTATATTGAGATTTCAACCTTCATTCCTCAATATGATTTACATAAAACTTTCACATTATGAAACTTGCAAGAAAGGTTAAACAACATACTCAATTTCTTCACAATTCATAATTCAATTCAAGCATACAAAAGTCATCAAAAACTTATTCCACAAGTAGATTCATCATAGAAATCATCTCTAACCTTAGAAGCACAATAATTATCAAAATTTTCAAAATTTTTATGGATATTTCAAAGCTTTTCAATTCAATGCAATAATGAAACGTGTGACAAATAAAAGAAAGATGCAAGTGTTCATGGAATTAAAGCAAGCAAGTGTATCGAGTTATTACAAACGAGAGTCACACCCCACCCCATACTTGACATACACATTGTCCTAAATGTTCAAGAAAAAATAAAGAAAAGAAAAGAAACAAAGAAAACTCACTAATGGTGGTAGAGTGGCTCAAAGCATCCATCAACGATCATTGTGAAGGAGGTGGCGGATATGGGAAGAAGTCGGAGCTAAAGGGACGCCCAAACTGCTGGCGGTACATATCACGTAAGATCTTGGCGTTCTCGTGTCGCTCCACATCATACGCCTGCTGGTGGATCTCCAATTCTCCCACCCTCCTGGAAAGGTCGGTCGCCCATGCCGGCTGTTGTCCATACCATGCGGGAGGCTGCTGTAACCACTCCGGCTGCTGTTGTTGAATAGGCGTCGGTGCAACTGGTGGCTGATCATACCAAGGAGGTGGAGCTCCCATCCAAGATGGTTGATGTCCATACCAAGCAAGGGGAGCTTCCATCAATGTCGGGCGCTCACTGACACTAGCACGGCGTGAGGAAGAAGAACCGGAAGGCCTAGACTGGTGGGGGGATCTCCTGGGTGGCTCCGGGAAGTCAGTTGGCTGCTCCGGGAATGATCCAAAGTCATGCTCATCCCCTCATGCATCCGGATGGTCTCCTCCTCCCATCTCTTCATCATCATCAACTACAACCTCAACTAGAACCTCATCAGGCACATATGCAGGAGCTACTAACCTGTTGCCATGCATCGGTACAAAGGTCTCCTTCCAGTTATGACGTCGTAACATGAGAGAGTACTCCGGAAGCCATGGAATGCCTCTACCACCTCTTTCCTCCCAAGGCATGGTTGCGGTAGGTGCACCACAATGGCGAGGAAAGATAAGACCTCTAGTCATGAGCCCATTGAGACCCAAAGGTCTCGCAACTATCCTAGTGCAAGTGGAATATTCAATGCCTAACTGGTTGGCAATGTGAGTCACCATACCTCCATATCCTATATTCCCGGCCGATTTGTTCTTCACCTTACTAAGGGCGAGGCAAGCAAAGTGGCACAATGTGTTGGATTACCGGTAAGGATGCAATAGAGGATGAAGAGCTCATTGGCTTTGATCTTTTAGGGTGTTTCAGTTCTTGGGAAGAGACATTCCGATAGGACCCTATGAGCTATCTTGGTGGCTAAATGGTATATGAGCTTGGCCTTAGTATCGGCCGGTTGCCAACTGTCCTCGGAAGCATAAATCATGGCTATCTCTCTCCAAAAGTCTTTAGCATTCACTCCCCTGAAAACCTTCCATTGAAACTCTCATGAAACCCAAAGAAGGTTCCAAACAGCACTATGGAGAACTCGTAGTTGCACTCCATCAACCTAAATAACATCGTTCGGCTAACGACGCTATGCTCGAAGGAAGTTATGAACTCCCTTGTGATCTCTTCATAAGCATCTCCCTAATGGCGGAGAATATGATCAATCCGGCTCTATCTAATAGCCAAGTCAAATCATTCACAATATTCATCTCTTCAAGCTCCTCTAAAACAATGTACCTAGGTCCTATCACAGCTCTCTCAGAAATTTTATCCATGGCCCTTTCATAATCCTCATGGATTGTAGAGATTCTAGGGGATGGTGGTGATGGTGGTTCACTAGGAGGTGTTGGGAAGAAGAGGAAGAACCATCACCCTTTAGTTTCTTGTTTCTACTAGACTTCCTCCTAAACATTTTCACTCAATAGAAAAAACCACGGTTTCTTGGCAAAACAACGACCATGTAACTGTACGGACCCGTGGAATTCTCTGAAATTCCTCAAAAACTCAGTAAATTCACATCAAACTCAGCAATCACAGTCCTAAACTACTTCAATTCCAATTTCGTCGAGTTCTCCTAGAATTTTGCAAGAAAAACGAACCAAATCGACCAAGAATTGAAAGAGAGAGAACCTAGGGTTTGGATTTAAAAAAATCCAAAATCCTTCCTAAATGTTGATTGTTTATTGAGTTTGTTGACGGGATCTTGTAGAGGATTCAATTTGATCCACTTTTGGTTGAAGAATCGTTCGAATCAGTCTCCGGATGAGGAATCACGAGAAGGGGAAATTTTCGGCTCTTTGAACGTGGTTTGGGCGTGGTTTAGGGAAGAAGAGTGTGTTTTTGTGAAGGAGAGGGAAATATATAGTGGTCGTAAAATTTTGGAAAACCACGGCCAGTCGGGGTGTTCCACGGCCGTGGTTTTGTACGGACACCAGTGGAACTCTCTGATTTGTGCCAAAAACGTGGAAAATCACGGCCAGTCGGGGTGTTCCACGGCCGTGGTTTTGTACGGACACCGTGGAACTCTCTGATTTGTGCCAAAAATCCAAGTTTCGTCATTCTTTCTGACTTTTCCTTCCTTCCTTTGCTCATTCCTTATTCTTGACATCCAAAAAAACAACATACCGGAAGGTATCGAGGGGAAAAACAAACAAGAACGACATCTAATCTAAACTAACCTAAGAAAGAATGAAAGAAAACAAAAAAGATAATTCATATACCTTGGGTTGCCTCCCAAGAAGAGCTTTGTTTTGGGTCCGTAGCTAGACCGTTCCTATGTTCAAATGAGGACAATCGAAGCGATTTCCTCAGCTTGGAGCTCTGGTGAGTACTTCTTAAGTCTTTGACCATTCACCTTGAAACTTCCTCACTTCTCACCCCATACTTCAACTACGCCATGGGGAAAAACACGTTTAATCATATAAGGTCCAGTCCAATGAGATTTAAGCTTACCTCGAAAGAGTCGAAGTCGAGAATTGAAGAGGGGAACTTGATCTCCTTCTTTAAGGTCTTTTGGAATGATATGCTTACCATGCCAACGCTTCGCCCTTTCTTTGTAAATCTTGACGTTCTCATAGGCGTTCAAGCGGAGTTCTTCTAGCTCGTTAACGTCTAAGAGGCGCTTCTCGCCCGCTTCTTTCATGCTGAAGTTCAACCACTTCACAACCCGATACGCCTTGTGTTCCAGATCTACCAGAAGATGACAAGACTTCCCATACACAAGGTTATATGGTGTTGTGCGATGGGAGTCTTGTAAACTGTCCTATACGCCCATAATGCGTCATCTAGCTTCAAAGACCAATCCTTCCTTGTCTTTGACACCGTCTTTTAAAGGATGCCCTTGATCTCTCTATTTGAAATCTCCACTTGCCCACTTGTTTGCGGATGGTAGGGAGTGGCGATCTTGTTAATCACCCTATACTTAGCTAGTAGAGCTTCGAATCGTCGGGCTATGAAGTGTGAACATCTGTCACTAATGATGGTTCGTGGTGTCCCAAACCTTGGAAAAATAGTTCTATTAAAGAACTTGACAACCACCATAGTATCATTAGTTGGAGAGGCAATAACTTCAACCCATCTCGAAACATAATCTACAACGAGAAGTATGTATTGGTTTCCGCAAGATGATGGGAATGGTCCCATGAAGTCAACTCCCCAAACGTCAAAGATTTCAAGCTCTTGAATGTTGTTGAGAGGCATCTCGTTTCTCCTCGAGATATTTCATGTTCTTTGACAAGCATCGTAACAAGAAACAAAGGTTTTCACATCGCTAAATAAAGTAGGCCAAAAGAATCCAGACTGCAATACCTTAGCGCTAGTTTTATGGGAACTAGAATGTCCTCCAAAAGGAAGTGAATGACAATGACGAATGACGTTTTGCATTTCGTCTTCTGGCACACATCTCTTAATGATGCCGTCAGGACCTCTCTTGAAGAGTAGAGGTTATATTGGCGGACATCCCTAAAGAACTTCTTTCTTTGTGCATAATATAGTCCGGGAGGTATTTCTTGACAAACGAAGTAATTTTCAAAATCAGCAAACCAAGATTCGTTACGTCTAGAAATCTTGTCGATACATTCTTCCATGATGTGTAAGTACTCATCCGGGAAGGAGTCATCGATGGGTAGGTTGTCGTTGTCGGTATGTTGTAGACGACTTAGGTGATCCGCAACAGAATTTTTGGAACCTTTCTTGTCCCGAATCTCTAGATCGAATCACTGAAGAAGAAGAAGAATCCATCTAATCAGCCTTCGCTTTGCATCCTTCTTAGCGAGCAAATACCGTATTACTGAATGGTCCGTGTATACAATCACCTTCGCTCCTACAAGATAAGAACGAAACTTTTCAAAAGCATATACAACTACTAAAAATACTTTTTCAGTTGTGGCGTAGTTGAGCTGCGCTTCGTCTTGCGTCTTGCTAGCATAGTAGAGGCATGAGTGCGGCCTTCCTTCTTTTGTCCAAGCACCGCTCCAATAGCTGCGTCACTTGCATCACACATAACCTCGAATGAAAGATTCCAATCCGGAGGTTGGATTATCGGGGATGAGATGAGAGCTTCTCTAATCTTATAGAAGGCATCTAAACATTCCTGCAAAAAATTAAAAACAACATCCTTCATGAATAGATTAGTTAGTGGTTTCGAAATTTTCGAGAAGTCTTTGATGAATCTCCTATAAAACCCTGCATGTCCTAGGAAACTTCTTATACCCTTCACCGAAGATGGAGGAGGAAGCTTCCATATCGTCTCTATCTTAGCCTTGTCAACTTCGATCCCTCTATTAGAGGTCAAAGGTCCTAACACAATGCCTTCCTTAACCATGAATTGACATTTCTCCTAATTTAGAACAAGGTTAGTGTGTTCACATCTTTGCAAAACAAGAGAAAGGTTAGCAAGACAATTGAAAGGTGGCCGGAGTATTGCAATGTCCGAATGGCATCCTCCTATGAGCAAACGTACCCCATGGGCACGTGAATGTGATCTTCTCTTGATCGTCCGGGTGAATCGGAGTCTGAAAGAAACCACTATAACCGTCAAGGTAACAAAAGTAGGCTGTTGTTCTAACCTTTCAAGCATTTGATCTATGAATGGTAGTGGGAAGTGATCCTTCCTAGTTGAATTGTTCAGCTTGCGGTAGTCAATGCACATCCTCCAACCCGTCACGGTTCTTGTTGGAATGAGTTCATTGTTCTTGTTGTTCACAACGGTCATTCCTCCCTTCTTGGGAACGACTTGAACGGGGCTCACCCACTTGCTATCGGAGATAGGTTAGATGATACCTGCGTCAAGTAACTTAACGATTTCCTTCTTCACGACCTCTTTCATGACCGGGTTTAACCGTCTTTGAGGTTGTCGTGAAGGCTTGTAATCCTCCTCCATTAGAATCTTGTGCATACATAAAGATAGTTTAATTCCTACAAGATCCTCTACGGTATAGCCTAAAGCTTTCCTACATTTCCTCAAAACATCGGTAAGTTTCTCATGTTCATCTTCCTGTAAATCGGAACTAACAATAACGGGAAAGGTAGAATTAGTTCCAAGAAAAGCATACCGAAGATGTGTGGGAAGTGGCTTCAATTCCAAAGCTATTGATGCCTTTGATGTGTCTTGAGGCATGCTCGACGCTTCTTTTGAACTCTTTAAGGATGTGGGAGTAGTGGAAGAAGACTCAATAGTGGTTGTAGGAGTGACGGGATTGTTCTCAGAATTTCTCAAAACCACGGCACACCTGTTACTTCCACTGCCATGGTTTAGGGCGTGGAAGTCTCTGATATTCTCGAAATAACACTCTACGGGTTGAATTTGTGGAACCACGGCCGTGGAATAGCACGACTAGCCGTGGTTTCTTCTGTTTTCAGAGCCATCATAGAATTTTTCGAACTCTTCATTATGTAACTCTTTTAGCTCCTCCAAAGCTTCAACCTCAGCATTGCAATTCTCTTCTTCTCCCTTTTCCATGATGCTCATGGTTATGACCTTTTGCAATGGATCTTTGAACAAGATCGAACTTACTTCCTCTCTAGACGTCTCTTCGTCATAGATGTTGAACATATCCTCTCCAAGTGCAGGCTCTTTCACCAAGGTTGAGAGAACAAATTCAACCTTCTCTTCTCCTATATCGAAGGCTAATCTAGCGTTCTTGCAATCCACCATACAACCGGAGGTTTCAAGAAATGGTCTCCCGAGTATGATCGTGACCGAACAATCTGCAAGGATGTCAAGCACAACGAAATCTATAGGAATGTAGAACTTACCGAGCTTGATAAGGACGTCTTCAATGATATCTACGGGTCGAGTTATGGATCGATCCACCATGTACAACGTCATCTTCACCGGTTTAGGTTCACCTAAACCGACCTTCCTACACAAAGCAAGCGGGATGATGATTACGCTTGCTCCTAAGTCACAAATGTAACGCCCCAAATTCTGAGAACTCGGGGAGTTACTGGTTAGGACCTCACAATGGGTCCCGACCTTAGTTTGACAACAATTTAACTTGGATCTTACAACAAGGCACAAAAGTATTTAATATATTTGAAAACTTTAAACAATATATACATGAAGAATATGTATCAGCCTTACAAAGCAAAGGTACCAAAACGACACATAAGAAGAACAGAAGACATCCCGTCCCCAACTAAATAAGTACGTGGACCCGGCTGACCATTCCCTCCGGATCTCTCTACAACTGTTTTAACCTGCAAGACATCTACAAGCGGTATAAAACCATTAGCTAACAATCTATGCATAAGTATAAAGGTAAAAGCACAAACACACAACATACACAATCAATATGCAACACTCAATCCCTTTATTATCTTTAATTAGGTGATAGGTTATTACTAATGATACTTATTTTGTGACACGAGGGATTCCCAAACGTCGCCCCTATCCCCGTTTACCAATGCGGAATGGTACTAATGCATCTGACCGTCTACCGGACTGGGCTGGTCGCAGGGAACCTCCTAGACTCTCGCAAGAGCTAGGCAGATGATGTCACGACCCGTTATCATACACTTGGGTCAATTACATAAATAATAAAGTCGGCCTAATCCGGTTTCGTTGTTTATCATAACTAACAAACACCACTCATACACATTACACTAATACAAGAAGCCAACTAAGTAAGTCCGTGGACTTACCAGAATCAAATCTCGACTCTCTTAATCACAACTCAATCTGTAACTGTATAACTCGGTTGCCTGTCAAAGGAGACAAGTGTGTCAGCACACTTTCTAGGTAATTAGAAGTCTAAGACTTCTAAGATAGTCGATCCTATTAGAACAGAATTTAATACATTACCAATTTATGGTAAAATGACTATTTTACCCTTGGTCCCGAAACTTCCAAAAAGTCCATATATCATGCCTAAACTCTTATTTGAGACTAAAAAGTCCTATTCTAACTCCTAAAGATGAGTTTGGTTACAAACTGGCAATTTACCTATTTTCCTATTTTACGAAAGATCGTTAAGGTCCAACTTCAGCTTCAAATATGAAATTCGAATAAACTTATAAAAATTCCAAAATAATTATCTAGATCATCTATGATATCCAATCTACTCATAGAAGAAAGAATTTCTTAAAACTGTTAAAGCATCACTTCTACAAAAATTTCTAAAGTTGGTTACAACACTTAACAAACAATACACTGTCTTAACTTTGAAAAATCATAACTCCTAAACTACTCGCTGGATTTATCCCAAATTTTGATATGTTCTACTATAAAATCTTATCTATAATATAACCAAAATTCAGCCGCAAAGGAGATCAAAATCCTATTTAAAACTATCTCACAAAACCGAATTTCAGCACAACAGAAAAACTGCTTACGACTCCATCTTTCAAAAATCATAAATCCCAAACCACTCGCTGGATTCCTCTCAAATTTTAATATGTTCTACAACACTATGTCAACCATATCATATCCAAAATTCAAGCCCAACGGAGATCAAGAGCTTATTCAAAACCATCTCACAAAACAACATCACTTGCTGTTTTCCCCAACACTCATCACATATATAAAAGCTGCATGAGGCATCAACTTTGGAACACAATAACTCTCAAACGGTTACTCCGATTCTTCCCAAATTTTAGTATGTTATACTATGTACTACTGTCTATGACATATCCGAAAACCAGCCAAAAAGGAGGAGTCTAACTTACCCAAATCGTGACTCCAAGTAGACTGTTCGTCACCTCCGAAAACTCAGAAAATTCCCAGCTCTTCTAGCTATCTTCCATGGCTATTATGAAAGGTTCTAGGATTCCAATGGCTCACATCAGCACATATATATAGAGAGTGCAACACATAGAAGGGAGGTGAGGTGTTTACCGGACAAATGAGACTCGCCTAACTCATGAGTACGAGGGAGAAGACGGAAGGTTGCTCTGGCCTCAGGATGCACCTGTGGTGTACTGAAGGTGCCTAACAGCCAACCCTACTGATCAGCTAAGACTCGAGAGGCCTACAGTTGCGGTTTGAAGATCCGCTGAAGTCAGACGCTATGTTGCGAGTGCTCTCATGGCTTGCTGTGTGGTTGGACGTGTCGAAGGAGTCTCGAGCCCTTGCTGGTGGGACCGAGGGAATGCAGAAGATCGCAACAGCTGCATATACTTGGGCGTGTTTTGACCACGACGTGAAGGAGGGCAAAACGTGGTCCGACGCTTCTGTTTCCGGCGTCCGATTTCACAAGAGATGAGCCTATTGTGCGAGATGCAGAAGATGACAACAACTTGATCTATGTGAGAGGGATCGGTTGATGGAGTCGGTTGTTGAGGGTCTGTACGTCGACGCAGAAATGAAAGGGGAAGGAGATCAGCGTGGGTAATACTCAGCGTGATTCTCGGCTGTTACATGGAGATGGGGAGAGAGAGGGTCGACGGCTTGCCTCCTCTTCAGGGTTGATGCACGTCACTGACAATACACAAGGGAGGAGTACTTGGGCCACGTCCAGCTGGGCCTCTTGGGCTGCTCCGATTTATGCAGACAAGTGAGAAGCAAGGGCTTTCATGTAAATCCAACAAGAAACATGGGCTGAAAACAAGGTGAGAATAAGAGTGGGCTGATGTTGTCAAGGCCTTGTCAAAACCTTGTCAACGGCTTGTGTAGGCCTTGTCAACTGCTTGTCTAGGCCTTGTCAACTGCTTGTCTGGGCCTCGTCAACTGCTTGTCTGGGCCTTGTCAACTGCTTGTCTGGGCCTCGTCAACTGCTTGTCTGAGCCTCGTCAACTGCTTGTCTGGGCCTCGTCACAGCTTTGTCATGATCTCGTCTAAAGTCGTCGTTAATGATTAATTATAAGAATTAGGGTTTGATATAATTCTATCATTTTATGTGAATTAAATTCTACATAAAATGATAAATAATTATAAGAATTAGGATTTGATATAATTCTATCATTTTATGTGAATTAAATTCTACACAAAATGATAAATAATTATAGGAATTAGAGCTTGATATAATTTTATCATTTTATGTGAATTAGCTTTACATAAAATGATAAAATTTGTGAAGAAAGACTTGCTAGATAGCATGGAAAATCGTCAACGGCTCAATGTCCGATTTGATTCGGAATTAAACGGAAATAAAAATTCCGGATATTACAACAAAGAGCATCATATGTGACTTCTCCAACTCCTAATGGAATACAAAATGACCCCGGATCTCTCAGCTTTGGGAGCATCTTCTCCGTCATCGTTTTGATGAGCTCCAAAGATTCCAAACTCATCTTGACTTCTCCAAAGTCTTCCAGCTTCCTCTTGTTAGAGAGGATCTCTTTTAAGAACTTCCCGTAAGCGGGCATACCTAGAATTGCATCAATAAAAGGTATATTAATGTGCAGTTGTCTCATTAGATCAATGAGCTTACCGAATTGCTTGTCTAGACGTGCTCTTGCTCAAGATTGCGGGAACGGTAGAGGAGGTTTGTAAGCTGGAGGAGGAACATAGACATCTTCCTTCTCCTTCTCCTTATCTTTTCCTTTCTCGGCGGGGACTTCTACAAACTTGGGCTGCGGATCGGTGGTTGTTACACCTCTCCTAGTAGTAATTTCCATCACCCTTCCTTTCGGGTTGTCCTCCGTCTTTCCGGGAAGTTTCCTTTGATCTCTAGAAACTTCTCCGGCCTTGCTGAACACTTGGTTTTCTAAGGCTTTTTTCCCCTTATCAACCGAAGTGATCTGATTCTCTAATCCATGGAGCTTTCCTAAGATTGTCTCCATCATGGCGTCTTGCTTATCCTTCTCCAACTTACCCGAGCCATTCGATGTTTAACCCAGGATTTTCAAAGGAGTAGAAGAAGAAGAAGATGGAGGTGTTAGTAAATTTCCATTTTGTGAATAGGAATTACCGGAGTTTTGTTCGTTGGATCTCCAATTGTTGTTGTTGGAATTCCTATTATTGTTGTTCCAGTTATTGTTTCGGTTATTGTTCCGGTAGTCGTTCCTATTGCCTTGGTTGATATACCTTCCTAAGTAACCAACATCTTGCTCCTTTGTCTTTTGAAGGCCACCTCTTACGATTTCCTTCAACTCCTTGATCTCGGTGTTGAGGGAGAATATTTGAGTTTGTGCAGCTTGAGTTAGCTTTGCTCCCGGATCTCCTTGGTTCCGGTTACTAGGATCCACCTTTCGATGGGAATACTTCTTAATCACTTGGGCTTGCTTCTCAATGAAGTCCCAAGCGTCATCTTCTCTCATGTCTATGAATGTACCACAAGAAAGAGATTGGAGCTTGAATTGTGTTTCCACATTCAGCCTTTTGTAGTAGATCTCCAACAATTCCAGCTTTGAAATGCCATGGTGTGGGCAATCCAATAGAAGATCCTGAAACCTTTCCCAAGATTGAAACAAACTTTCGTTACGTTTTATAGAAAAAGCATTAATCTTACCTCTTAACTCCGCCGTCTTGGATGGTGGAAAGAACTTGGTGAGGAACTCCGAAGATAAATCCTCCCATGTGTTAAGTCTTCCAGCTTGAAGAGCTTGATACCAAGACAAAGCCTCGTCCTTCAAAGAGAAAAAGAACGGTTTTATCTTGTAGTTCTTGTTGACAGCCCTCTTCGGCTTCAATGTCTCCATAAGAATCTCGAATTTCTGTAAGTATTGGTGTGGAGATTCAGCACTCGTTCCACCAAACTGACTTTGGCGAACCATGGTAATAACTTGCGGGCTAAACCCGAAATCCTGGACGTCTTCACCTTCGAAATTCACACCTAAACGGCGTGATTGCTGAATTGGATCCATCCTTTGTCCGAGGGTTCGTGGTTCATCCCCGCCATCAGCGACTCTCACATCTCCAGCGGGAACGCGAGGATCAACATGTGGTCTAGGATTGTAATGAACTCGATGGATTATTGGTGTAATATCCTCTAGGTCCGGCATGTCATCATCGTCGGATGATTTAGCAATGGATTCCTTAGATTTCTTCTTCTTTTTCTTAGCATCATTCCTCTCTAGTTTCATGTCTAGAATCATTGCTCGAAGCTCATCTATTTGAAACTGATTTCGTTCCTTTTCCTTCAAGCGAGCCTTCTCACTCAAAAGAAGTTGAGTTCGAGCTTCATCCAACTCCTCTTGGATGTTTCTCTCATTATTTTCAGCCATCCTTTTCTCCTACAACTTTCTTCACAAAGTTTTCTGAAGTTTGGGATCAAAACGAACAAGATCTTTAGTAGATTTAGTCTTTCGCATATACCTAAAAAAATATGCAAAAATCACTCAAAAAAGACTAATCAAATCACAAGAGCAAAAGCTCCCAAGCTCGACAAACAAGAGCCGAATTTGGTCTAAACAAAATCCCCGGCAACGACGCCAAAAACTTGTTCGCCTCAAAGTGTGCGTGCAAATAAGATTTAAAATTATAAAACTGAAATTAAGTCAAGCAAAACCGCAGTGTACGGATCGGCGTAGTAAAGCAAGAATTCCACAGTATCGAACTTAGGGATTTGGGGGATCAAATTTAATTCACAAATTATCGAGCGAGTAAAGTATAGAAGCTTTGCAAATATTGTGAAAATAGCAATCCTAGAGATTCAAGTATCCAATTGTGACAATTGATTCAAGATATTCTAAAGATATAAGGACAAAGTCGAGAATGCAAAGATATAACTAATGTAAGGTTATATACGGTGAAGTTCCAAAACCCTATATATCTCACCCAAAGGCTTTCTCTATAAAGGTTGTTGAGGCTGAATTATTGAAAGGATCTAAGGATAAGAATTGCTCTCAAATACCCATGCTCAAACCTAAGGAATCAAAGACAAGCCAAAACGGTTAAGGTTGTGACACTCGAAATCGAAATAGAGGATGTTGAGTCTCACTACCACCTAGAAAAGGCAAGACAAGGCTAGGTTAAAGCAAATCTTTAACTTTGGATTAAAGAAAAAGCAAAGGCCGTACAACAGAGAAAATCACGGCTAGATCTTGAAGAACCACGGCCTTTGTTTTCAAGAACAAACCGTGGAAAAGGTTGTCGACGAGGTTTCTCGCACTCTCAGGGTCCAATCAGTTTACGATCGATCTATCATTATCTAAGCCACAACTATCAACCCTTCACCTTACAATTGCTAAAGGTTTTTAGCCAATAACCATCATCATTGAATCAAATATCAAATATAAAAGAGAAAAAGGTAAAACCCTCGAAAACTCAATTACAATTGAAATCAATCTCAAATCCGAACAACCAAAGTATGTGTTTAATGAATGCGGAATAGGGAATAGAAATCCTCACAACAATCTTAAGAAACAATGAAGAACGGGAAGTCAATCCGTCTCCAAATGTAAACCCTAAGAAAATCTCGAAGTACACAATCTTCAAATCGCGTCCTTCTAGGAAACTTCTCAAGCAACGATCCTCAATCTCTCTCTTCGGGTAGAAACCGCCGTCAATGCAAAACCCTATGCGAGCGTATGCGAAGTCTAAGCGAAGATCCCGTTTTCTCCCTCCTTCAGCCTTCTTATAGGGAAAAATAGGGTTATGAGCAAGCCCAATAACCGTCGCTGACGTGGCCCATATGACACGTCATAACGTCATGGGAATCACGGTCATTTACAATAAACCACGATCGTGGTTTAGGGCGTGGAATCCTCTAATATTCTCTAAAATCACCTTCCACGAACTCAATGCATAACAACGGTCTTGGTTTAGGTCGTGGAACTCAAAAGCCTTTGTGAAAACCATTGTTTCGTAATGTTCTCCAATCATGCTCCTTCCTTAGCTTCTCCAAAGCATCTAGAATTATCAAATACTCCTATCTCTCCGCATTAAGCTCCAACTCAAGACTTTATTTACCAATAAACATAACAAGATTAGTGTAGATCTCTATATCGACAAAATAGGTGAATATGCTCACAAATGCTTCAAACTCATATCCATGTACACATCTAAGAGGAAAAACAATCAAAACAAGTTCCTAAAATATAGTCATATTTTATGCTATCACCACATTACCCTATATACGTCCCACCCTGACACGTTTCTTGACCACTTTGGAAACCCTTGAGACCTCGAGCTTGTTGATTGACTTGGTGGTTTAAACTGGATTATACATGATTGATTTCGATAAATATGATTTATTATGCATTCTATGATTTTATGCAAAGATGAACAGCTTTCTTATATTCATAAAATGTTTTGATCATGTCTTGATTTTATTTGCCATGAAGCATTCTCTTAGGGTGATCTATGAGTGGAGCACACCACAAGAGGTTTTGAAATGTTTTTCATTGATCTTTCTGACTTATAATCCATTCTATCTTGTATCTAAAATTTGGAACTTGCTTGTGGACAAGCAAGGGACAAGTATGGGGTATTTTGATTGCATGTATTATAGTCTATATTTTGGGATTGATATAGACATTTTATCTTCATAAATCTGCATGTATGGATGTATATTCTTCGATTATATTGTTGTTTTGTCTACCTTTGCGGGAATCGAGGTCTACACCTAGTTTCGTTGTAATTGTAGGGAAAATGGCACGTTTTGGACCGAAATGGAGCTAAGGAAGATAAAGAGTCATTGGAGCTACATTCTGAAGCATTGAAGAGCTATAAGAAGATCTCAAGAAACATGGAAATGATTTAGAGAATTGATTTTGGACCAGATTAGAGATTACACTTTAAGCTGAGATCCACCTCGGTCAAATATAGTACCACCTCGACCGAGGTGATCTTGAGGAGCGTCCCGACCGAGGAGAACACCTCACCGCCGACAAGATCTTTATTTTTGGATGAGATCTTTTATTTTTGGGAAATGAACATCACATATTTTTGGCTGGATTTCTGGAAGGAAGATAATATTTTTTGGCTGATATGTTTTGGAAGATATGGATATATTTTCTAGGAAATTCCTTTTAAAGATATTTTATCTTTGGAAGATAATTCTCCTATATAAAGGGTTGGATTTTCTACATTTCAACCATCTTCGGATCATCAAATCCTGGAATTTTTGGATCAAAGGTTTTCTGAAGGAAGTTTTGAAGTTTGAAGTTCAAGGAAGGAAGGAATCAAGTTGAAGTTGGCTTTGAAGGAGTTTGTAAGATCTTCTTAGTTTGGCTTTTGGTTTTATTGTCTTTCCTAATTTGTGATTGAGGAATGTTGATTGTTATTTGTTTGATTCAGCTATTAAGACCTTTGTGTTAAGGTTTTCTTGGTTGAATATTGATTCTTTTCTTATAAATTTGATTATTATTATCATGATGATTGTTGGCTAAGTTCTTTATGCGATTCTAGGGTGATTGGTTGAAAGTTGTGGGAAAGACGATGATAGAATGATCTTAATTCCAGCAGGACCCTGAAAGCTCAAGTCTTTACCTTAACCGTAGAACACCTCGGTCAATCATTGAACATCTCAGCCAAGATGAAATATAACTGAACGAGGTGAACCTTTCCCAAACCTTATCTGAGTTAAGAGTTTCTGTTTGCCAAATCCTATCCTTGTTATACCTTTCCTGGTTTAACGCAAGCCTAGGATGAGACTTACCCGGTGATTTCTTTGTTTGTATACCCAAGATCATGAGTGTAGGTAATAAAGGTTTATCCTTTATTGGGGTTTGAGTGTGCCTTCATCCCATCTTTGTGAGTTTGCCTGAGGCTTACCCGATAAAGGTTGATTCTATTCCCTTTGGTGGTGTGTTGTTTTAAGATTATAGTTCCTTTCCTTAGTAACTTGAGACTTACCCGGTAAAAGGACCTTTGGTTTGGGATAGTGAGTAGTGAGACTTACCCGGTGATCTATTCCCATCTTAGAAACACCTTCCTTTTGCAAACCTCCGCTTTGTCCACATTATCTTTTGAGATCTTGAGTCGGAACTACAATTGGATGCTTTAATCTTTGGAAACCGTATTCCCGTTATCTGATTTTTATATCATCTTTGATTGCTTTAATTTTTTGTTTGTGGTTATTTTACAACCTGATTACCGATCTTTGTTTCACCATAGTCCCTATGACCGACCCCTGGAATTCTTGATTTAAAACAATAGATCCGTACACTACGGGTTTGCACATTGTTCATGCATACTTCTTGGGTTAAAAATATTAAAACTTGCACACACCTTTTGGAGCGAACAAGTTTTTGGCGCCGTTGCCGGGGACTTGATCTAGAAGAGTGGTAGGCCGAGGACGTCTCGTATATAGATTATTGTGGGCTTTTGTGTTTGTTTACCTTTCCCTCCTGCATGAGGATGATCTTTTGTTACCTCCTATGTGAGGGCGTTGTGTTTTATACTTGGCTATGTTGTCCTACCTTTTGGTTGTATAGTTTTTACAGTTTTATGTATTTGTTTTTGTATCTGTTAGTGCCATGTTGTAAGGTCCAGTGTACTTGTTGTCAAGCTAGGGTTAGAATGCATTGTGAGATCCTAGCCCAATGTGGCACTCCGAGTCCCGCGGATTCAAGGTGTTACAGATGTAAGAGGTTAGTTGCTTAGTTGCTGAGTGGGTAAGCTGAGGACCTAGTTTCAGCCTATTTGCGCCCCTACGTGACCCTGGATCTGCCCCTGCGGTTTTCCTGGGCCGCCCCCGCGGCTCACAGAGTCCGCCCCCGCGGCTCTGTGTGCTGCAGCTGTAATATCCGAATATTTAAACTCCGTTTAATAATGAATTCAACCGGAATCCGATCCGTCAACTTTTATCCTTTAAAATAAAATAAAACAAAATTTAATTTCCATCATTTTATGTGATCTTGATTCACATAAAATGATACATAATGTAACCGGAAATAATTCCGTACCTTTAAAATAAATTATAACAGCGGTTTCGGGCGAGTAAAGATCTAGTTATATTCCATATTAGTTAGATGAGCAGACCCGGCAAAATTTGTTTCCGGCCCATACGCTTCAGCCGGCCCAACCCTAATTGTATCTTGACCCTTCCCTAATTTCTAATTAACCTAATCCTGCTGCTGCACCCCTCGTTAACCCTCCCTCTCTACCGCCTAAAACTATCCACTCTGTAAGTGATACTTCCGTTCAGCATCTTCTTCATCCTTCTGCATAACCGGCCATGGCAACAACACCTTCGGCGCCCAAGCGACTGCAGGCCGAATCGGAAGCCGACTACGGACCCTCGTAGACGGTTCTCTTCGGCCAAGGTGAGTACCGCTGCTCCTTCCGTTTTTCTGAGACGTATGAACGTTGTGGATGACGCTACTGCTGCAAGCCTAACGCCGCCCTATCTCCGCCTTCTGCCAACAGCGGTGACACAACAACCCGAACAGTAGCGCCGACCGACGCCGCAATGAAGACCTGCAGTCCGGCAGTGGTGAGTCGTCCGCCTTCTTACTCTCTCCTTCAATTCGGTTCTCCTGTGCTAACCCACACTCCTCTTCGTGGCTGCTGTTTCGGACCAGCCGATTAACCCCAATGCCGCTGCAGTGACCGGCCAAGGCGTGCGGGAGTCCTTTCGAGCCAATATACAAACCGGTACAGAACGCCTGCTACACCTCGTTAACTGAAGAAGAACGGAACTACTGCAGACTGTTTTAGGTGAGTCCAATGTCATTGCACTGCTGTGTATTTATGAAATGTATAGGTATGTAGAGAAGTATAGGGTTGTGACTATATAGGTATGAGAGAGAGATAGGCATGGTTTTGAGGAGGAATGTGCTGAGTATATATGTATACATATGTATAGGAGCATGATCGTATATAGAAAAATACAGTGTAGAGTATATATGTATATATAAATAGATGTAGAAGTGGAAAGATATAAATAAAAATATAAATTAGTAGAGTGTATATATAAGTTCTATGTAGGTATATACATGTAGATAGATATATGGGTTTACGTATATAAGTGCGAGTTTGGGAGTTATGAAATTATGTAGGATATAAGTGGGTTGAGGAGAAAGGTTAAAGTATGTATGACGATATAATATATGTATTAGAGTAGATAGTAACCGGGGAGGAAGGGTGTTGTCCTTTTCGAGTTGATTCGAGTTTTGAACTTATAACCTATAAGTAACTATCAGAGAGACACAAATTATGGAAAACAAGTTCTAAAAGAAAGTAGTAGGATTTAAGAATAAACTTTGAGAATATTCGGCACTAAGTGTAAAATGGTCTTTTACCGTAAGAGAGCCTTCTTCCCTAATTCCTCCGCATGAGGTTGTACATCTCGATGTAATTTTGATCCACATGCCTTGTTTGACAGGCGTTTGAGTACCACGAGTACGGACTGAGTTGAGATTTGGATAGAGTGTGATTTTATTCAGGTAAGTCCTTGTGACTTACTTAGCTAGTTTATGGATATTAGTTGAGTGATAATGGTTGTGTGCGATGTGTGTAATTATGATGATAACAACTTGATAGGACGACCGTTGTTACTATGTCTTAAGGCCCAAGTGTATGTATAACGGGCCGTGACATCAGTGCCCAGCTCTGGCAGGAGACTGGGAGGTTCTCTATACCCAGACCAGGCAGGTACAAGGTGAGATGCATCGGACCATTCCTGATGGTTACACGGGGGCGGAGGCGAGGTTTGGGAATCCCTCGTGTCACAAAATAAGTATCATTAGTAAGAGTGGATAACTTAAATGAAGATAATAATTGGACTTGTTTGAAAGCATAATGAGTGTTTATTATTTTATGTGTGTGTGCTATTGTTATTCTCCTAATGTTTAGATAACTAGCTAATGATTATTTCTTTTGTTGTGTTTTTAGATTTACCGCATGTTAGAACAACAGCTGAGTGATCTGGAAGTAGTGGTCAGCCGGGTCTCCGTACTCCTTAGAGTGGGGGTTGGGTTGTTGTTTGTCGTTCTTCCTTTTGTTAAGACAGTTGATATTTTTTTCCCTTTGATTAAGTACTATAGGCTGCTAGAACTTGTTGCATTCATTCCTTTAAAAATACTTTTTCATGAATTTCGGTTTTTTCTTATTTGTGTCTTGTTGCAAGATCCTATTAAAGTTGTTTTCAAACGGAGTTCGGGACCCATTGTGAGGTCCTAACCAGTAACGTCCCGAGTTCTGAGAATTCGGGGTGTTACAACAAGGTATCAGAGCTCTAGGTTGACAACAATGGCACTTGAAATCTTCTGAAAGACCGAATAAGTATTAAGCAGAACCCGAAAGGGATCTGAGTTTTAAAAAGGGAACTTTTGGGTTTTCAAATGCATGCATAGTCTGGTTGGGAATAGAAAAGTACGGCTGACCATCACTACTACCGCGGATCTCAGTATGCTTAGGATGGACTTTAGGTTTTTACTATAGTTGGACTTATTAGCTAGTTTATAATTATAGTTGTTATTTCTCGCGCAGATGGCACGTACTAGAGCTACGCTAGCTACTGGTCGAGGTAGAGGTCGTCCACCTCTCCCTCCTGCTGGACCAGGTAGGGGAGATAGGACCCCTATAGTTAGAGGACGCGACCGTGGAGGTAGACCTCCGCTAGCACGAGGTCGAGGTCTAGCTCCTCGAGAGGATCCACCAGCAGTGATCATGCCAGATGTTGGAGTGGAGGAGGTGGCTGAGAGTGTAGGTCCCGAGGTCAGGAATGAGACCGTTTCTAGGTCTGGAGCACAGAGAACACGTTCGACAAAGTCAGGACGTGTTTCTATTGAAGCATCTAAGTACAGGGAGTACCGAGCATACGACGAGCGTATGGAGGAGGCTGCTAGAACAGAGAGACTTACCCAGGTACCTCCAGTACCGGCTAGGTCCGTTCAGGTGACATAGGGAGTGCCTTTGGTGCCGGCTGTACCTGAGAGGAGAGTTGTTGCTGATAGAGCTCCTACTGGGTCTAGAGCACCGAGGCCGGATGAGTGGTTGAAGGCTTTCAACTCTCAAAAAGTCCCCTCATTCAGTGGAGAGATAGGGTTAGAGGTGGAGCACAGGATTGGACAGGTAGAGACTACACTAGAGGCGATACGTTGCCTAGAGGATCGACACGTGGATTTAGTGCAGACATGTTTCACTGAGGATGCTCATTCCTGGTGGCGGACCATACATAGTCGAGTCACCAGTTGGGAGCAGATGAGGAGCATTGTTAGAGACAGATACATTCCTGTCTCGTTGAGGAGAGAGAGGTTTCAGGACTTCATTGAGGCAGGATTTGAGGATATTCCGATTGCTGCTGCCATCAAGAAGTTCCACAAGGAACTGACTCTACTTGGACCAGCTGCACCTCCTAAGGAGCAGCATGTATATCTCTTTTCACGGAGATTGAGAGAGAGCACTCATTACTATCTGGAAGGATTTTGCTGCGAGACTCTGTCAAACTATCAGGATAAGGCTTCTGCATATGAGAGAGATAGACCAGTCCAGAGGAGAGCTGCTCAGTCAGATGTTCACCACTTAGCGTGCGTGCAAATAAGCTTTAATTATAAAACTAGAAATCAAGCAAGCGAACCCGCAGTGTACGGATCGATATAGTTAAGCAAGAATTCCAAAGTATCGAACACAGGGATTTGGGGGGTTAAATCCAGTTATAGATTATGAAGCAAGTAGATTTATGAAGCTTTTCAAATTAATGGGAAAACAACAATCCTAAAGATCCAGGAATCCAGCTGTGGCAATCGATTCAAGATATACTAAAGATATAAGGACAGAGTTGAGGTTTGCAAAGGTATGCAAATGTAAGGTAATCGTACGGTGAAGTTCCAAAAACCTTATATGACCCACCTGAAAGACACTCTCTATAAAGGTTGTTGAGGCTTCAGTATAGAAAGGTTCTAAAGGCAAGAATTAACGTCAAATACCCAAACTTGTAATCCAAGGATCAAGACTAACTTAACCGATTAAGGTTGTGACACTCAGAATCGAGGTAGAGGTTTTTGAGGCTTCACTACCACCTAGAAAAGGCAAGCCAGGACTAAGTTAAAGCAAATCTTTAACTTTGGATTAAAGTAAAAGCAAGTTCGTAAACTAACACAAAATTACGGGTAGTTCTTGAGTTCCACGGCCGTGGAAGCTCAAGAACAGACCGTGGTTTAGGTTCGTCGGCGATTCTCTCTAACTCTCAGGGTCCAATCTGTTTACGATCGATCTATCATCCTCTAAGCCACAACTATCAACCCTTCACCTTAGAATTGCTAAAGGGTTTTAGCCAACAATAGTCATATTGATATCAAATTCAAGATTTAAAAGAATGAAAGATGAAAACTTCCGAAAACCTTCAATAACTTTCAAGTCAATCTCAAATCCACAAATCAAGAACAATAACGTCAATAGATTTGGAATAATGCAAACAATCACAATCTTAGAAAAGAACGAAGAACGGAATGTCAATCCGTCTTCTAATCAAACCTAAAGATGAAGTGTAAACTTCTTGCGAACAATCTTCCAAATCTTCAACTCTTCCGTCAATCCGGAAATCTTAATGGCAAAGCGCAAATCTCTCAATCACAATCTCCGCCAAAATGCGAAATTAGGACAAATCCAAGTGTAAGCGGAAGTGCGTCTAAGCGTAAGCGAAGGTGACGGAATCTCTCTTCTCCCGTCCTATTATAGTGTAAGATAAAATATAAGCCCGGCCCAATTGCGTAGAAGATCGTGGCTTAAAGTATGGCGTAAAAGATCGCCAAGATCACGGTCGTGGAAGGGTTCCACGACCGTAATTTAGAGCGTGGAAATTGTCACGGTTTGTCTCAATCTTTCCACGGCCGTAGAAGTTGCTGGAATGAACCACGCTTCCCTTGCCAAGGTTCCACGGCCGTGGACTTGAACGTGGAATGTAGTACGGCCGTATTTTAAAGCATGGTTTAGGGCTAAACCGTAATTCTTCCTTTCCTCGTGTTATTCTTCAAGTTAGCACCTTCCTTAGCTCCTAGAGATGTCCTCGATCCTTGAATATGCTCAATCAAACACTATTCTCGCTCAATCCGTTCGGAAATAGCTCTTAATTGCCTACAATCAACATAAAGTTTGTGTAGATCTCTATATCGACATTATAGACAAACTAGCTCACAAATGCATCAATGCTTAATCAATGACTATCATTATGGATGAAATACACTTAGAAAACGTGCCTAAAATATCACAATATTTCATGCTAACAAATAACCCCATACTTGCCACTTGCTTGTCCCTAAGCAAGGTCTTTCAAAAGCCTTAAAAACACAAGTTAGGATGAAATATGTGTACCTTCTCAAAGTAAAACTTCTTTTGGATGAATGTGCCTTCTAATCAATAGATCATTCTCAAATCTTGCTTCATTCGTTTATAAAACTTTCATACACTTAATCAAAGAGTAAAGAGTAAAGAAAGCTCATGAATCAATCAAACTTCCATGTAAATATCATAACCTTCAAACATTATCAAAATCAATCATAAGAAACTTCAATTTAGATCACCAAGTCATATAACATTCTATTGATCTTAAGGACTTCCAAACAAGGTCTAGAACGTGGAAGGGGCAGGAAAACTTTAAGGAATGTGGTGCATGAATCCGGGAAAGTGGATAATTACTCTTTTCTTCTTCTCTTGCGGTTTCCGCAGCACTTTCAACTTAGAGCTTCGCTCTCTTCTTTTCATTTTTCGACTTTACTTTTGGAGTTATGGATAGAGGTGCACAAAAACCGAAGCCTAGGAGATTGGCGTTTCTCAATTTTTATGAGATGCCTCAAACCCTTAGCGCACATACCATAATCCGCTAGGAATATCGCTCAATCCGACTTTGGCAAGACACAAACACCTGGCTATGTGAATGGTGCCGAGTTACTCATCGTCATGATTGACTTCCCCAAACCTACAATTTCTGTCTATTCATTTGAATGCAAAGTATTGCTTTCATGGCCCTCCCACATCAAACATGCCTTTGTCATTCTTTCCTCCAAATTCCCGGATAGGTAAAGGAGGTCAATATTTCAATGAGGGGCTAAATGATCAAAGAAAGAAGAAATAAAATCGAATTGCCGTAATCATCTCAACAAGAAGCATAAGAACTTATAGTGTGATTTCAACTTTAATTCCTCAATATGATTTAAGTAACATTCATCACGTTATGAAATTTGCAAAAGAGGTATAATCCGTTCATTCAATTTCTTTTCAATTCACTAATTTCTTAAGCATGCAATTGTCATCAAAACTCAATTCACAAGTGGTGATTATCATAGAAATCATCTCTATCCTTAGAAGCACAAAATTTTCAAAATTTTTCAATTTTTATGGGGTTTTCAAACGCTTTTTCCATGCAATGCAATAATGAAACGTGTAACAATATAATGAATCATGCAAGATAGTCTCAATAGAAGCAATCAAAGTAAGTAAGAGTTATTACAAACGATTAGTCACACCCCACCCCATACTTGGAACAAACATTGTCCCTAATGTTCAAAGAAAAGAAAAAGAAGAAAAGAAAGAAAGAAAAAGAAACTCACAAAATGGCAGTGGAGCGGCTAAAGCTGTCGGTCATCATCGGCATCACTGCGGTGGAGGTGGAAATGGAGAGAAGCTAGGATCGTACTACCGCCCGAACTGCTGGCGGTAGACATCCCTCATCATATGGTCGAGGTCGTCCATACGTGCATCTCTAGTGTCAACTCGAATCTCCAAAGCTCCCACCCTATCAGAAAGGCTGGTGGCCCAATCCGGCATCTGCTTATACCAACCTGGAGGCTGGCTGTACCACCCCGGTGCATCTAACGGTGCTGGTGCTGGTGCAGGTGGTGCTTGTGTAGACCATGGTGGTGGAGCTCCGTACCATGCTGGAGGGGTCTCCATCCAAGTGGGTCTCTCGCTCACGCTGGCGCGGCGAGAAGAAGATCCTGAAGCTCTGGGGGGACGTGGGGAACGTCTAGGCATGTCAGGAGCTGCGTCCGGCTGATCCGGAAACGTGCCAAAATCCTGCTCAGCTCCTCCTCCTCCTCCCTCATACTGGTCTCTCATCTCCTCCTCCTCAACTACAGGTGGTGGCGGGACATATGGAGGGGCTGCAATCCTGTTCGCATGCATAGCAGCGAACGTCTCCTTCTAGTTATGGCGTCCAGCCATAATGGAATACTCTGGGAGCCACTCAATACCCCTCCCCGTCCTGCTCTCCCATGGCATAGCTGCGTAAGGTGGACCTCTATGGGTGGGGAAGATGAGACCTCTAGTCATAAAGGCCTGGAGTCCTAGGGGTATAGCGGAGATGCGTGTGCAAGCAGAAAAATCTACCCCTAACGCCCTAGCAAGGTGGGTGACTATCCCACCATATCCAATGTTGCCAGCCCTCTTGTTCTTTAGCTTGCTCATGGTAGCAGCTAAGAGGGTGGCGTAGTCAGCAGGTAGTCCATATAACATGGAGTAGAGAAGAAAGAGCTCATCCGTCTTGATCTTCTTAGGTGTCTCCGTCTTAGGAAAGAGACACTCAGAAAGTACCCGATGAGCAAACTTCAAGGCTAACTGATACATCAACTTACCCTTGGTATCAGCTGGTTGCCAGCGGTCCTCGCTGGTTGCCAGCGGTCCTCGCTGGCATAGATCATAGCGACCTCTTCCCAGAAATCCTTGGCGTAAACGCCGCTGGGGAAACGACCATTGAAGGTCTCTTGGAACCCAAAGAAGGCTCCAAACTCCCGGATGGAGAAATCATAGTTTCTTTCCATCAGACGGAAAGAAACTTTCCTATGAACATGGTTGTGCTCAAAAGATGTCACAACCTCTCTCGTGATCTCCTCATATGCGTCTCGGATAGCCGAAAAGACGATAAGACCGGCTCTATCTAAGAGCCAAGTAAGGTCCCCTATGACATGTAGAGGAGCTAAATCCTCCAACAGTAGATACCTCGGTCCTATGACCGCCCTCTTATGGATCCTCTCTAAGGCGTCGAGATGATCCTTGTCAATGGTAGGGACTCTAGGGCTAGGAGGTGATGGTGATGATGGAGATGAAGGGGATGAAGGTGGTGGTGCTCTAGAGGAAGAAGAGGAAGGGGGTTGCCCTTCCTCTTTTTATTCTTATCCTTCTCTTTGTTCTTGTCCTTCTTTCTCCCGGACACTCATTTTCTGGCAGAAACCACGGTCTGTTCTTGGTATTCCACGGCCGTGGAAGTTACAAAGACCGTGGTTCGTCTCGTCTTTTCTCAAAACTCAGCAAACAATCACCAAACTCAGCAATCAATCAGTCCTAGACTAATTTCTTCCAATTCCAATCAGTTCTCCTACAAATTCTATCAAAATTAAGGCCGAATCGACAAAGATAGAGAAGAGCGAAAAAACCTAGGTTTTCGGATTTTAAAATCCGAATTCTGCTTTCCTTGGTGATTTGCCGCTCGAATCGTTGCTTGGATCTCGTTGGTGGTTGGATTTGCTTCAGTTTGGGTCAAAGAATCGTTAAAAACGATTAACGAACGGAGAATTGATGTGAAGGGCGTGGAATCGGCGTTTTTGGGCGTAATTTGGGTTGTGTGTGTTGTGTTTTTGTGAAGAACGTGGTTTATATAGTGGCTGGCAAAATTTTTGAAAACCACGGTCTGTCGGGGGTTCCACGGCCGTGGTTTTGTACGGAACCGTGGTTTTGGTGATTTTTCAAAGGCTTTTGGAAATTACGGTCACTATAGCTGTCACGACCGTGGTTTAGGCCGTGGAACTCTCTGTAATGCTCCAAAGTCCAAGTTTCGTCACTTTTCTTCAAACTTTCTTTTCCCCTTTCCTTTTCCACTGTTCCTACATCCAAAAACACGAACATACCGGAGGTATCGAAGGCAAAACAAAGCAAAAACGTCTAAACTAAGCTAAACTATGAATCGAAAGCAAAAACATAAATACAATACCTTGGGTTGCCTCCCAAGAAGCGCTATGTTTAAGGTCCGTAGCTAGACCATATTCGCACTTATTCGAGTGCGGTAGGCGCGAACTCTTCAGCTTGGAGTTCCGGCGTGTACTTCTTGAGTCGTTGACCGTTCACCTTAAAGCTTCCGCCCGCTTCACCCCATACTTCAACTGCACCATGGGGGAAAATACGTTTGATTAGAAAAGGTCCGGTCCAACGAGATTTAAGCTTACTTGGAAAGAGACGAAGCCTTGAATTGAAGAGGAGAACTTGATCTCCTTCTTTGAAGTCCTTTGGAATGATATGCTTATCATGCCAACGCTTTGCTCTCTCCTTATAGATCTTGGCGTTTTCATAAGCGTTCAAGCGGAGTTCTTCAAGCTCATTAAGGTTCAAGAGACGCTTCTCTCCCGCTTCCTTCATGCTGAAATTCAACCACTTGATGGCCCAAAACGCCTTGTGCTCTAACTCTACCGGTAAGTGACAAGACTTCCCATACACAAGGTTGAATGGTGTGGTTCCTATGGGAGTCTTATACGCAGTCCGGCATACCCACAATGCATCATCAAGCTTCAAGGACCAATCTTTCCTAGTCCTTGAAACCGTCTTCTCTAGGATTCCTTTGATCTCCCGGTTTGAGATCTCAACTTGTCCACTAGTTTGTGGATGATAAGGGGTAGAAATCTTGTGAGTAACCCCATACTTAGCTAGAAGAGCTTCAAAGCGCCGGACAATGAAGTGAGAACCTCCATCACTAATGATAGTCCTTGGTGTCCCAAATCGTGGGAAGATGGTCTTGTTAAAGAACTTAACCACTACCATGGCATCATTGGTGGGAGAGGCAATCGCTTCCACCTATCTAGAAACGCAATCCACCGCCAAGAGTATATATTGGTTTCCACAAGATGATGGGAACGGTCCCATAAAGTCAAATCCCCAAACATCGAAAATCTCTACCTCTTGGATGTTATTGAGAGGCATCTCATTCCTCCTAGAGATATTTCCTGTTCTTTGACAAGCATCGCAGCAGGAAACAAAGGTTTGCACATCTCTAAATAAAGTAGGCCAAAAGAATCCAGATTGCAATACCTTAGCGCTAGTCTTGTTCGAACTAGCGTGTCCTCCACATGGTAGTGAATGACAATGGCGGATGACACTTTGCATCTCATCTTCCGTCACACATCGCCGAATAATGCCATCCGGACCTCTCTTAAAGAGGAGAGGTTCATTCCAAAAGTATTCCTGGACATCCTTAAAGAACTTCTTTCTTTGTGCGTAGGATAATCCGGGCGGTATCTCCTGACAAACAAAATAGTTAACAAAATCAGCAAACCATGGTTCGTTACCTTTGGAGATCACATCGATGCACTCCTCTATAATGTGTAAGTGTTTGTCCGGGAAGGAGTCATCTATAGGTAGATGGTCGTCTTCTAGATGTGTTAGACGACTCAAATGATCCGCAACAGAATTTTCCGAACCCTTCTTGTCGCGGATCTCTAGATCGAATTCTTGTAGAGAAGAATCCATCTAATTAGCCTTGGCTTCGCATCCTTCTTTGGAAGGAGATACCGGATCGCAGCATGATCCGTGTACACAATCACCTTTGCACCTACAAGATAAGAGCAAAACTTGTCAATAGCATAAACAATGGCTAAAAATTCCTTTTCCGTAGTGGCGTAGTTGAGCTGCGCTTCATCTAGCGTCTTGCTAGCGTAGTATATGGCATGGGTTCGCCCTTCCTTTCTTTGTCCAAGAACAGCTCCTATAGCTACATCACTAGCATCGCACATAACCTCAAAGGGAAGATTCCAATCCGGAGGATGGATAATTAGAGCTGAAATTAGAGCTTCCCGGATCATGTTAAACGCATCCAAGCATTCCTGCGAAAACTCAAAAACTGCATCCTTCATCAAGAGATTAGTAAGCGGTTTTGATATTTTAGAGAAGTCTTTTATGAAGCGTCTATAGAATCCAGCATGTCCTAGAAAACTTCTTATCCCTTTCACCGAAGTTGGGGGAGGAAGCTTTTCTATGGTCTCTATCTTAGCTTTATCTACCTCTATCCCTCTACTAGAGATTAAGTGTCCTAATACAATTCCTTCCTTTACCATAAATTGACACTTCTCCCAATTAAGAACTAGGTTAGTGTCTTCACACCTTTGTAACACAAGAGCAAGGTTAGAAAGACAATTGTCAAAAGAGGAACCATAAACGGAGAAGTCGTCCATAAAAACCTCCATTATTTCCTCTATGTATTCGGAGAAGATGGCCATCATGCACCTTTGAAAGGTGGCTGGGGTGTTGCAAAGCCCGAACGGCATTCTCCTATAAGCAAACGTACCCCACGGGCACGTAAACGTGGTCTTCTCTTGATCATCCGGGTGTATCGGGATCTGAAAGAAACCACTATATCAATCAAGATAACAAAAATGAGAATGTTGTGCTAACCTTTCAAGCATTTGATCGATGAATGGCAATGGGAAGTGATCCTTCCTCGTAGCATTGTTAAGCTTGCGGTAGTCTATGCACATCCGCCATCCTGTTACGGTTCGGGTAGGAATGAGTTCGTTATTTTTGTTGGTGATGACCGTCATTCCTCCCTTCTTCGGAACTACTTGAACCGGACTCACCCACTTGCTATCAGAGATAGGGTAGATGATACATGCATCAAGAAGTTTAAGAATTTCCTTCTTGACAACCTCTTTCATGGTCGGATTTAACCGCCGTTGAGGTTGTCTCGAAGTCCTAAAGTCCTCTTCCATTAATATTTTATGCATGCATAGGGAAGGTTTGATTCCTACTAAGTCCTCAATAGTATAACCTAAAGCTTTCCTATGTTTCCTAAGGTCAACCATAAGCTTACTATGTTCATCTACGGTTAAATCGGAACTAACAATTACCGGATAAGTAGAGTTAGGTCCTAAGAACGCGTACCTTAGATGTGTAGGAAGTTGTTTCAACTCCATAGCTGCAAGAGTTTCTAATGGCTCTTGAGGAGCTTCCGATGCTTCCTTAGAAGTGTCTAAGGAAGTAGAAGGTGTAGGAGAAGAATCAAGAGAAGTTGAAGAAGAGGCACGATCGCCTTCTTCAACGGCCAGAATCACGGTTTCTCTGCATCCTCCACGACCGTGGTTTTGGGCGTGGAAAGGGAATACGGTTGCTCTGTTCTCTCCACGACCGTGTAACCCTCTGGAGTGAGCCACGCTTTGGTTGGTGAAATCCACGGCCGTGGAATATAGTGTATGGCCGTGGATTCTCACGTTTTCTGCTTCGTCGTGGAGTTTCTCAAACTCCACTTCACACACTTCTTCTTGTGCTTCTAAGGCTTCAATTACCTCATTGCACTCCTCTTCTTCCCCTACATTCGTTAGACTCATAGTAATAACCTTTTGCAAAGGATCTTTGAAGAGAATAGCACTTACCTCCTCTCTAGACAACCCTTCTTCATCTTGGATATTGAATAGCACTTACCTCCTCTCTAGACAACACTTCTTCTTGTGTAAGTGTTCGTCCGGGAAGGAGTCATCTATAGGTAGATGGTCGTCTTCTAGATGTGGTAGACGAATCAAATGATCCGCAACAGAATTTTCTGAACCCTTCTTGTCGCGGATCTCTAGATCGAATTCTTGTAGGAGAAGAATCCATCTAATTAGCCTTGGCTTCGCATCCTTCTTTGCAAGGAGATACCGGATCGCAGCATGATCCGTGTACACAATCACCTTTGCACCTACAAGATAAGAGCGAAATTTGTCAATTGCATAAACAATGGCTAAAAATTCCTTTTCCGTAATGGCGTAGTTGAGCTGCGCTTCATCTAGCGTTTTGCTAGCGTAGTAGATAGCGTGGGTTCGCCCTTCCTTTCTTTGTCCAAGAATAGCTCCTATAGCTACGTCACTTGCATCGCACATAACCTCAAAGGGAAGATTCCAATCCGGAGGTTGGATAATAGGGGCTGAAACTAGAGCTTCCCGAATCATGTTAAACGCATCTAAGCATTCCTGCGAAAAATAAAAAAACTGCATCCTTCATCAATAGATTAGTTAGCGGCTTTGATATTTTAGAGAAATCCTTTATGAAACGCCTATAAAATCCAGCATGTCCTAGAAAACTTCTTATCCCTTTCACTGAAGTTGGGGGAGGAAGCTTTTCTATTGTCTCTATTTTAGCTTTATCCACCTCAATCCCTCTACTAGAGATTAAGTGTCCTAATACAATGCCTTCCTTCACCATGAATTGACACTTCTTCCAATTAAGAACTAGGTTAGTGTCTTCATACCTTTGTAACACAAGAGCAAGGTTAGAAAGACAATTGTCAAAAGAGGAACCATAAACGGAGAAGTCGTCCATAAAAACCTCCATGATTTCTTCTATATATTCGGAGAAGATGGCCATCATGCACCTTTGAAAGGTGGATGGGGCGTTGCAAAGCCCGAACGGCATCTCCTATAGGCAAACGTACCCCACGGGCACGTGAATGTGGTCTTCCCTTGATCATCCGGGTGTATCGAAATCTGAAAGAAACCACTATAACCGTCAAGATAGTAAAAGTGCGAATGTTGCGCTAACCTTTCAAGCATTTGATCGATGAAGGGTAGCGGGAAGTGATCCTTCCTCGTCGCGTTGTTTAGCTTGCGGTAGTCTATGCACATCCGCCATCCTGTTACGGTTCGGGTAGGAATGAGTTCGTTATTTTTGTTGGTGATGACCGTCATTCCTCCCTTCTTCAGAACCACTTGTACAGGACTCACCCACTTGCTATCGGAGACAGGGTAGATGATACATGCATCAAGAAGTTTAAGAATTTCCTTCTTGACAACCTCCTTCATGGTCGGATGCAACCGCCTTTGAGGTTGCCGCGAAGTCCTAAAGTCCTCTTCCATTAAGATCTTGTGCATGCATAGGGAAGGTTTAATTCCAACTAAATCCTCTATAGTATATCCTAAAGCTTTCCTATGTTTCCTAAGGACAACCATAAGTTTACTATGTTCATCTATGCTTAAATCGGAACTAACAATTACCGGATAGGTAGAATTAGGTCCAAGAAATGCGTACCTTAGATGAGTAGGGAGTGGCTTTAGTTCCATTACTATCGGAGTCTCCAATGGCTCTTGAGGAGCATCCGATGCTTCCTTAGAAGTGTCTAAGGATGTAGAAGGTGTTGGAGAAGAATCAAGAGAAGTTGAGGAAGAGACACAATTGCCTTCGGAATAACCCAAAATTACGGCCTCTCTGCATCCTCCACGGCCGTGATTTTGGGCGTGGAAAATATTTACGGTTGCTCTGTTCTCTCCACGACCGTGTAACCCTCTGGAGTGCTCCACGCTTTTGTTGGTGAAATCCACGGCCGTGGAATATAGTGTATGACCATGGATCCGTACGTTCTCAGCCTCGTCGTGGAGTTTCTCAAACTCCTCTTCACACACTTCTTCTTGTGCTTCTAAGGCTTTAATTGCCTCATTGCACTCCTCTTCTTCCCCTATATCCATTAGACTCATAGTAATAACCTTTTGCAAAGGATCTTTGAAGAGAATAGCACTTACCTCTTCTCTATGTCAAAGGCGAGTCTAGCATCCTTGCAATCGACTATGCAGCCGGATGTTGCAAGAAACGGTCATCCGAGTATGATCTGGACCGGACTATCTGCAGGAATGTCAAGCACAACAAAATCAATGGGAACAAAGAATTTACCTAGCTTGACCGGGACGTCTTCTACAATACCGACGGGACGAGTGATGGATCGATCCGCCATGTACAACGTCATCTTTACCGGTTTAGGGTCGCCTAAACCGATCTTCCCACATAATGCAAGTGGTATGATGCTCACACTTGCTCCCAAGTCACATAATGCATCATATGTGACATCTCCCACTCCTATAGGAATACAAAATGACCCCGGATCCTTTAGCTTTGGGGGCATTTTCTCCTTCATGGCCTTGATGAGATCCGAAGAATCCGAACTCATCTTAACCTCACCGAAATCCTCTAGCTTTCTCTTGTTAGAGAGGAATTCCTTCAAGAATTTGCCATAAGCCGGCATACCTACAGTAGCATCAATGAAAGGTATATTAATATGCAGCTTGCTCATGAGTTCTATAAACTTACCGAATTGTTTATCTAGACGCGCTCTTGCTCTAGATTGAGGGAATGGTAGGGGAGGTTTATAAGCTGGAGGAGGAATGTAGACATCTTCCTTCTCCTTCCCCTTCTCTTTTTCTTTCTCAACGGGGACTTCTACAAACTTAGGTTGCGGATTGGTGGTTGTCACTCCGCTCCTAGTTGTGATTGCCATCACCCTTCCCTTTGGGTTGTCCTCCGTTTTTCCTAGAAGTTTCCCTTGATTCTTAGGAACTTCCTCCGCATGAGTAAACATTTGGTTTTCTAAAACCTTATGGGCTTTATCAACCTTATTTATGTGATCATCAACTTTGATGATGCGAGTCTCTAAACCTTGAAGCTTTCCCAAGATTGTCTCCAACATGGGATCGGGCTTCTCCTTCCCCGAAGTGCTTCCTCCATTAGATGTTTGCCCCTGGCTTTTCAAATGAGTAGAGGAAGAGGAAGGTGTAGTTAGTGAATTTGAATTGGAAGGATAAGAGTTACCGGAGTTTTGTTGATTGGAGCGCCAATTATTGTTGTTTGAACCCCTATTGTTGTTCCAATTATTGTTCCGGTTGTTATTGTTGCCGTTCCAATTATTCCTGTTGTTGTTGTTGTTGCGGTTTGTATTCTCACCACCGTTGTTGTTGTTGCCCAAGTAGGCAACATCTTTTCCTTGTTGCTTTGGAAAGTTGGTCCTGATAGCTTCCTTCAACTCCTTGATCTCATTGTTGAGGGAGAAAATTTGATTTTGAGATTCATGTGTGAGCTTTGCTCCTTGCTCCACACGATTTCCCTCCATTTTCCGGTGAGAATACTTCTCTATGACCCTTGTTTGCTTCTCAATGAAGTCCCAGGCGTCATCTTCTCTCATGTCCATGAATGTTCCACATGCGAGGGATTAGAGCTTGAATTGTGTCTCCACATCCAGCCCCTTATAGTATATCTCCAAAAGTGCAAGCTTGGATATGCCATGATGAGGGCAATCCAATAGCAAATCCTGAAATCTTTCCCAAGATTGAAACAAACTTTCGTTAGATCTCATGGAAAATGCGTTAATCTTACCTCTTAACTCCGCCGTTTTGGATGGCGGAAAGAACTTAGTGAGGAACTCCGCGGAAAGGTCTTCCCACGTGTCTAGTTTCCCACTAGGAAGAGCTTGGTACCAAGACAATGCTTTCCCCTTCAAGGAGAAGAAGAAAGACTTGAGCTTATAGTTGTTGGTAGTCGCGTTCTTCGGCCTCATTGTCTCCATCATACACTCAAAGTTTTGTAAGTGTTGGTGTGGAGATTCAGTGCTTGTTCCGCCAAATTGGTTTTGGCGAACAAGAGTAATAACGTGCGGGTTGAAGCTAAACCCTTGTACATCGTCAGCATCGAAGTTCACACCTAAACGGCGTGGTTGCTGCGTTGGATCCATCCTTTGGCCAAGAGTTCTTGGCTCCTCATCCACGCGTTCGATCCTTGCGTTCCTAGGTGGAACACGTCGGTTGGCAGCTGGCCGTGGAAAGAATGGATTCACATTGATCGTGGGATCAATTTCCTCTAGCGGTGGCATGGAGGAGTCGCTATCCTCATTGGATGAGTTGGCTCTAACCGATCTTTCCGGTCTCCTCCTTTTCTTTTTCTCCTTAAGGTTGTTTATCTCCAACCTCATTTGGAATATCATGTCCGATAGATCATCAACCTTTGATTGATGACGATCTATCTCTTCCCTATGAGTTTTCTCACTCCATTGGAGTTGAGCTTCCTTCTGCGCTAACTCCGACTGGAGATCACATTCTCTTTCTTCAGCCATTTGTTTCTCCTTACGCTTTCTCCTTAAATTCCTCTCAAGCTCTTGATCAAGAGGTAAGAGGTCTTCGGTGTTCCTAGACCTGCGTATACACTCGAAGAGATATCAAATAACAAGGGAAAAGCTCCCAAGCTTGACAACCGATAACCGAATTCGGCCTAGACCAAATAAGCTTTAATTATAAAACTAGAAATCAAGCAAGCGAACCCGCAATGTACGGATCAATATAGTTAAGCAAGAATTCCAGAGTATCGAACACAGGGATTTGGGAGGTTAAATCTTGTTATAGATTATCAAGCAAGTAGATTTTTGAAGCTTTTCAAATTATTTGGAAAACAACAATCCTAAAGATCCAGGAATCCAACTGTGGCAATCGATTCAAGATATACTAAAGATATAAGGACATAGTTGAGGTTTGCAAAGGTATTCGAATGTAAGGTAATCGTACGGTGAAGTTCCAAAAACCTTATATGACCCACCTGAAAGACACTCTCTATAAAGGTTGTTGAGGCTTCAGTATAGAAAGGTTCTAAAGGCAAGAATTAACGTCAAATACCCAAACTTGTAATCCAAGGATCAAGAATAACTTAACCGATTAAGGTTGTGACACTCAGAATCGAGGTAGAGGTTGTTGAGGCTTCACTACCACCTAGAAATGGCAAGCCAAGACTAAGTTAAAGCAAATCTTTAACTTTGGATTAAAGTAAAAGCAAGTTCGTAAACTAACACAAAATTACGGGTAGTTCTTGAGTTCCACGGCCGTGGAAGCTCAAGAACAGACCGTGGTTTAGGTTCGTCGACGATTCTCTCTAACTCTCAGGTCCAATCTATTTACGATCGATCTATCATCATCTAAGCCACAACTATCAACCCTTCACCTTAGAATTGCTAAAGGGTTTTAGCCAGCAACAGTCATATTGATATCAAATTCAAGATTTAAAAGAATGAAAGATGAAAACTTCCGAAAACCTTCAATAACTTTCAAGTCAATCTCAAATCCACAAATCAAGAACAATAACGTCAATAGATTTGGAATAATGCAAACAATCACAATCTTAGATAAGAACGAAGAACGGGATGTCAATCCGTCTTCTAATCAAACCTAAAGATGAAGTGTAACCTTCTTGCGAACAATCTTCCAAATCTTCAACTCTTCCGTCAATCCGGAAATCTTAATGGCAAAGCGCAAATCTCTCAATCACAATCTCCGCCAAAATGCGAAATTAGGGCAAATCCAAGTGTAAGCGGAAGTGCGTCTAAGCGTAAGCGAAGGTGACGGAATCTCTCTTCTCCCGTCCTTTTATAGTGTAAGATAAAATATAAGCCCGGCCCAATTGCGTAGAAGATCGTGGCTTAAAGTATGGCGTAAAAGATCACCAAGATCACAGTCATGGAAGGGTTCCACGACCGTAATTTAGAGCGTGGAAATTGTCACGGTTTGTCTTAATCTTTCCACGGCCATAGAAGTTGCTGGAATGAACCACGCTTCCCTTGCCAAGGTTCCACGGCCGTGGACTTGAACGTGGAATGTAGTACGGCCGTATTTTAGAGCGTGGTTTAGGGCTAAACCGTAATTCTTCCTTTCCTCGTGTTATTCTTCAAGTTAGCACCTTCCTTAGTTCCTAGAGATGTCCTCGATCCTTGAACATGCTCAATCAAACTCTATTCTCGCTCAATCCGTTCGGAAATAGCTCTTAATTGCCTACAATCAACATAAAGCTTGTGTGGATCTCTATATCGACATTATAGACAAACTAGCTCACAAATGCATCAATGCTTAATCAATGACTATCATTATGGATGAAATACACTTAGAAAACGTGCCTAAAATATCACAATATTTCATGCTAACATCAGACAGGCCGGATAAGCGGCAAAGGACAGGATATGCTAGTGGTAGTACAAGAGTAGCCGTTTTTGGACGGAGACAAACTCAGGGGCGACATGGCCATACCGCTACTCGTCAGACTTCAGCTGGGGGTTTACAGTGCCACAACTGTAGTTGCTATGGACACATCCGATCGAACTGCATGAAGCCGTTAGTGACCTGCTTCCAATGCGGCAAGGTTGGACATAGGGCTGTATTCTGCCGCCAGGGCAAGGCTCCATCTCAGTAGGGTTCTTCCACTACAGGTCTATCAGGGAGTGTACAAAAGCAGCCACAGTACCGAGCTCCGAGCCAACAGCAGCAGTCTTACAAGGCTCCACGACACACATCTTCCCAGAGCTCTATGCAGGGATAATGTCAAGGCAGAGGACATGGCAGTGTAGCTGATACTAGAGGAGCTCAGGCACGGGTGTTTGAGCTGAGGAGTGCTGATCATCCAGAGGCACCGACTGCCACAGGTATGATCCAGATCCATGACTTACCCGTACGAGTTTTGTTTGATACGGGTGCTACACACTCTTTCATATCTGGTGCATGTGTAGATAGGTTGTCCTTAGCTACTGTAGAGGGGATACCTTTTATGATAGGCTTACCTGATGGGAGTAAGGTAAGAGGGACTAGAGAGATCTATGGATGTGCTATTCGCATGGGAGATCGAGACTGGCTAGTAAATTTTCTAGTCATGCTCTTAGCTCATGAGGATATGATTTTAGGGATAGATTGGATGAAGAGACACGGAGTAGTCTTAGACATTGGTAGGAGGACAGTGACCGTTGCCACTAAGGAGGGTCATAGAGTGATATTCCGAGGTTGGGACCTCGGAAAGTCCGGCACAGTTATCAGTGCAGTGAGAGCAGCGAGAGTGATAGCACAGGGTTGCGAGGCCTTCTGGTGTTATGCCATGAAGGAAAGCAAGAGCCTGACCATAGAGGAGATACCCGTTGCATGCGAGTTTGCGGAGTTATTCAGTGACGACCTGCCAGGACTACTCCCACAGAGGAGCGTTGACTTCAGCATTGAGTTAGAGTCGGGCACAAGACCGATCTCGAAGGCCCCGTACCGTATGGCACCGATAGAGCTGCTTGAGTTGAAGAAGTAGTTAGAGGAGTTAGTAGAGAAGGGCTTCATACGCCCTAGTGTGTCTCCTTGGGGCGCACTAGTATTATTTGTGAAGAAGAAGGACGGATCGATGAGGCTATGCATAGACTACAGAGAGTTGAACAAAGTCACCATCAAGAATAAATACCCACTGCCGCGCATAGATGATCTGTTTGACTAGTTGCATGGAGCGTCCGTGTTCTCGAGGATAGACTTGAGGTCAGGTTATCACCAGCTGAGAGTGAGAGATCAGGACATACCTAAGACGGCATTCCGGACAAGGTATGGTCATTATGAGTTCGTAGTGATGCCATTTGGGCTCACTAATGCACCAGCAGTGTTCATGGAGTTGATGAATGGAATATTCATTGACTTCTTAGACCAGTTTGTAGTGGTCTTCATTGACGACATCCTAGTTTACTCTAGGAGTCGAGAGGAGCATGCCGGACACTTGAGGAAAGTATTGCAGATTTTGCAGGATAGCCAGCTGTATGCTAAGCTATCCAAGTGTGAGTTTTGGATGTCAGAGGTGGCTTTCCTAGGCCACGCGGTGACTGCTGAGGGTATTAAAGTCGATCCGGCGAAGATCGAGTCAGTATCTTCTTGGCAACCTCCTAAGAATGTTAAGGAGGTTCGCAACTTTCTAGGTTTGGCAGGTTATTACCGCCGGTTTGTGGAAGGGTTCTCCCTAATTGCCCGACCACTTACTTGTCTTCTGAGGAAGACTACTCGGTTTGTCTGGTCTGAGCCGTGTCAGCAAGGTTTTGAGGAGCTAAAGAGGAGATTGACAAATGCTCCGATTTTGGCACAACCTGAGGGTACAAATGATTTTGTTATATACAGTAACGCATCCAAGCTAGGCTTGGGGTGTGTTTTGATGCAGAGGGGTAAGATCATAGCATATGCGTCTCGGTAGTTGAAGACGTATGAGGAGAACTACCCCACACATGATCTAGAGTTGGCTGCATTAGTTCATGCTCTTAAGATCTGGCGTCACTATCTCTATGGGGCGACATGTTAAATCTTCATAGACCATAAGAGTCTAAAGTATATATTCACTCAGCGGGAGTTGAATAACCGCCAGAGGCGGTGGTTAGAATTGATTAAGGACTTCAACCTTGAGATTCTTTACCACCCCGGAAAGGAGAATGTGGTAGCTGACGCTTTGAGCCGGAAGACGCCTAGGGAGAAGGCGATAGCCCGGTTGATAGTACAGCCACAGTTGCAGAGGGATTTGGCTTGGTTAGAGATAAAGATTCAGTTTCTCGATACCGATAGTCATTTAGCTACTTTGGAGTTACTTCCTGATCTGTTGGATGAGATCCGATAGAAGCAGGAGACTTGCCCGACTTTGATCAGGATTCGAGACAGGATGTCTCGAGATGAAGCACCACAGTTCACCATTGGAGCTGATGGAGTGATGAGACGTCAGGATCGGGTGTGTATACCGTCAGATAGAGAGTTGAGGCAGAGGATACTAGGTGGGGCTCATGCTACCCCATACTCAGTACATCCTGGAGCGAGTAAGATGTACAAGGATGTGAGACGGTCATTCTAGTGGGGTGGTTTGAAGCCTGACATGGCTCGGTATGTAGCTCAGTGTTCGACCTGCCAGCATGTCAAGATTGAGCATTGTAGGTCCGGAGGAGAGCTCCACCCACTTCTAGTACCACAGTGGAAGTGGGAAGATATATCTATGGATTTTTTCACAGGATTGAGACTCAGCAGAGGTTTTGATGCTATTTGGGTAGTGGTAGACCGTCTGACGAAGACCACACGTTTCATTCTTATTTAGGAAACGTGGCCGGTAAGTCGACTAGCAGAGGAGTTCACCAGGCACATTGTGAGATTTCATGGAGTACCGAGGAGTATCGTCTCTGATAGAGATGGATGTTTCATCTCGAGGTTTTGGCAGCAGGTAAATACTGCTTTGGGGACGAGTCTCCACTTTACCACTGCTTATCACCCACAGACCGACGGTCAGTCTGAGAGGACCATCCAGACATTGGAGGACATGCTGCGGGCTTGTGTACTAGATTGGGAACATGTATGGCCAGATCATCTTCCACTGGTAGAGTTTTCGTATAATAACAGATGGCACGCATCTATTGGAATGGCCCCTTATGAGGCTTTGTACGGGCAAAGATGCCGCACGCTATTATGCTGGGACTTGCCTAGCAAAGCTGATGGAGTAGCTCTAGATCAGATACAGGATGATATAGTTCGGATAGCCCTAGTCCGAGAGCGGATGTTAGCAGCTCAGAGTCGTCAGAAGTCCTACGCTGACAAGAGGCGTCGACCCTTGGAGTTTAGGGTGGGTCCTCAGGTGTGGTTGAGAGTGTCACCTACGAGAGGAGTCCGGCGTTTCGGCATTAAGGGGAAGCTGAGTCCCCGATATGTCGGACCTTTTGAGATCTTGGAGAGAGTTGGAGAGGTGGCCTACAAATTAGCACTACCGTCGAGATTAGAGGGTGTCCATCCGGTCTTCCATGTATCTCAGTTGAGAGAGTACATCCTGGATCCGAGACACGTCATCATCCATGAAGATGTGATAGTTGAGCCCGATCATACTTTTGTAGAGTACCCAGTAGCTGTCCTGGAGCGCAGTACTAGACGTCTGCGGTCCAAAGAGATACCTATGTTGAGGATTCAGTGGTCTAGACGAGGAGCTGATGAGGCCACTTGGGAGACCGAGGAGAGTATTAGACATAACTATCCCGAGTTCTTTGCGGGTTTAGATGTTACTCCTGTATCGACGAGTTAGTACTTGGATGTGGTGTGGTTTGACCATTCAGTTTTTTTTATATTGGATTGGGTGATTATGTTTTATGTGATGCATGTCTGATTATGATGATTGAGTAGTTGCATGGTAGAAAAAAAATTTTTTTATGAAACTAAGATATACAAAGAAAGTCGTCTATTTAGGTACATCATTCTAAGTTTCGGGACGAAACTTCTTTTAAGAGGGCACTGACGTAATATCCGAATATTTAAACTCTGTTTAATAATGAATTCAACCAGAATCCGATCTGTCAACTTTTATCCTTTAAAATAAAATAAAACAAAATTTAATTTCTATCATTTTATGTGATCTTGATTCACATAAAATGATACATAATCTAACCGGAAATAATTCCGTACCTTTAAAATAAATTATAACAGCGGTTTCGGGCGAGTAACGATCTAGTTATATTCCATATTACTTAGATGAGCAGACCCGGCACAATTTGTTTCCGGCGCATACGCTTCAGCCGGCCCAACCCTAATTGTATCCTAACCCTTCCCTAATTTCTAATTAACCTAATCGTGCTGCTGCACCCCTCGTTAACCCTCCCTCTCTACCGCCTAAAACTATCCACTCTGTAAGCGATACTTCCGTTCAACATCTTCTTCATCCTTCTGCATAACCGGCCTTGGCACCAGCACCTTCGGCGCCCAGGCGACTGCAGGCCGAATCGGAAGCCGACTACGGACCCTCGCAGACGGTTCTCTTCGGCCAAGGTGAGTACCGTTGTCCCTTCCGTTTTTCTGAGACGTATGAACGTTGTGGATGACGCTACTGGTGCAAGCCTAACGCCGCCCTATCTCCGCCTTCTGCCAACAGCGGTGACACAATAACCCGAAGAGTAGCGCCGACCGACGCCGCAACGAAGACCTACAGTCCGGCAGTGGTGAATCGTCCGCCTTCTTACTCTCTCCTTCTCCTGTGCTAACCCACACTCCTCTTCGTGGCTGCTGTTTCGGACCAGCCGATTAATCCCAGTGTCGCTGCAGTGACTAGCCAAGGCGTGCGGGAGTCCTTTCGAGCCAATATACGAACCGGTCTAGAACGCCGGCTACACCTCGTTAACTGAAGAAGAACGGAACTACTGCAGACTGTTTTAGGTGAGTCCAATGTCATTGCACTGCTGTGTATTTATGAAATGTATAGGTATGTAGAGAAGTATAGGGTTGTGACTATATAGGTATGATCGAGAGAGAGATAGCCATGGTTTTGACAAGGAATGTGCTAAGTATATACGTATACATATGTATAGGATCATGATCGTATATAGAAAAATACAGTGTATAGTATATATGTATATATAAATAGATGTAGAAGTGGAAAGATATAAATAAAAATATAAATTAGTAGAGTGTATATATAAGTTGTATATAGGTATATGCATGTAGATAGATATATGGGTTTACGTATATAAGTGCGAGTTTGGGAGTTATGAAATTATGTAGGATATAAGTGGGTTGAGGAGAAAGGTTAAAGTATGTATGACGGTATAATATATGTATTAGAGTAGATAGTAACCGGGGAGGAAGGGTGTTGTCCTTTTCAAGTTGATTCGAGTTTTGAACTTATAACCTATAAGTAACTATCCGAGAGACAAAAATTGTGGAAAACAAGTTCTAAAAGAAATTAGTAGGATTTAAGAATAAACTTTGAGAATTTTCGGCACTAAGGGTAAAATGGTCTTTTACCGTAAGAGAGCTTTTTTCCGTAATTCCTCCACATGAGGTTGTACATCTTGATGTAATTTTGATCCACATGCCTTGTTTGACAGCCGTTTGAGTTCCACGAGTACGTACTGAGTTGAGATTTGGATAGAGTGTGATTTGATTCAGGTAAGTCCTTGCGACTTACTTAGCCAGTTTCTGGATATTAGTTGAGTGATAATGGTTGTGTGTGTGCGATGTGTGTGATTATGATATTAACAACTTGATAGGACGACCGTTGTTATTATGTTTTAAGGCCCAAGTGTATGTATAACGGGCCGTGACATCACTGCCCAGCTGTGACATGAGACTGGGAGGTTCTCTATACCCAGACCAGGCAGGTACAAGGTGAGATGCATCGGATCCATTCATGATGGTTACACGGGGGCGGAGGCGAGGTTTGGGAATCCCTCGTGTCACAAAATAAGTATCATTAGTAAGAGTGAATAACTTAAATGAAGATAATAAATGGACTTGTTTGAAAGCATGATGGGTGTTAATTATTTTATGTGTGTGTGTGCTATTGTTATTCTCCTAATGTTTAGATAACTAGCTAATGGTTATTTCTTTTTTTGTGTTTTTATATTTAACGCAGGTTAGAATAGCAGCTGAGTGATCTGGAAGTAGTGGTCAACCGGGTCTCCGTACTCCTTAGAGTGGGGGTTGGGTTGTTGTTTGTCGTTCTTCCTTATGTTAAGACCGTTGATCTTTTTTTCCCTTTGATTAAGTACTATAGGTTGCTAGACCTTGTTGCATTCATTCCTTTAAAAATACTTTTTCATGAATTTCGGTTTTTTCTTATTTGTGTCTTGTTGCAAGATCCTAGTAAAGTTGTTGCCAAACGGAGGTCGGGACCCATTGTGAGGTCCTAACCAGTAATGTCCCGAGTTCTGAGAATTCGGGGTGTTAAAGCAGCCGTCTTCTTACCCTTTGACACGTGCTTTACCCTTTTTACCTCCTTTATATACTTCATCTTCTTCCTTTGATGAGGGTTTACCATTCTCAGCTCCATCTCTCTCTCCATACGTACATCTTCTTCTCTCTTCTCCCTTGGATCACCTTAGTTGATCTTTTCTTGAGTTTGTGAGTTTGTGAGAAGTCTTGCATAGTTTTTCTTGGCTTTGATGTTGATGATGTTGATGTGCCATGTGGAGCCATCTTGAGGTTGTTTTGGTGTGGTGTTGATCTTCTGGAGAGCTCAGCTTGGTGAGTTCTATGGCTTTTCTTCTTCCTTTCTTCTTCTTTTCCTCTCTTTCCTTAGCCTAGCTTAGTTGCTTAGTTTGAATCTTGTTCCATCCTTATATGGCTTATGTTGATGTGCATATATATATGTTTTGGTATATATGTGTGTTGAGTCGCCCCTGCGACGGGATGTCTTCTGCACACTAGACGCCCCAGCTCCTGTCTTGAGTCGCCCCTGCGACGGCCAGTTATCCGCCCCTGCGCCACCAGTGAGCCGCCCCTACACCACTTGCATCAGCAAGGGTTTTCTATTGGTTCTGTAGGTGTGTATTTGTTCCAAGGCTTTCCTTAGGATGCCTTTCTTCCCTCCTTTCCTAGTGTGAGAGTATAGGACCATGCTAGAGGTGTGAGGATGTGTTTGGTTGAGGTTATGATCGGTTTATGCCTTGTATGGGTTTAAGGACTTAGGTTGATGTTAGTTAAGGTTTTGAGGTTGAGCTTGATCCCTATTGATCCCTTTGGGTCTAGGTTTGACCCTTGTGTTGTTAGGAGATTGATATATCTCCTTATGCACTGTTTATAGATTGTGTTGTCCCTCTAGTGTAGGGTGATCGTGGTTGAGTTTGATCGAGGTGGAGGTAAGTCCGTAGGACTTACTTAGCTACCATCCTTATATTGGGTGTTTGCATGAGTGATGTGTGATTTGTATGTTTGCTATGATAGCATGAGATGTCGTTTGTACCGACCTATGTTTTATTGATTGCCCCGTTTGTGTGGTTGTGATAACCTTTCCCTTTCATCCCGCCGTGGAGTCTATGAGGTTCTTTGATGTCAGGCCAGACTGAGTTTACAGGAAGGGCACAATCCACTCCCACAAAGTACACGGATTGTGTGACCCATACTTGTGCAGTTGGCTAGCAAGATCAAAGGCGAGGATGTATCGGTCCTCGTGTCACATAGTTTCACATATATATTTATATATAATTTGAGTGAATGACCATTATTATTGAGATGATAAAATGGGTAAATGTGTGAAAGAATGCTGATGTGTTTATCTTTCCTTGATTATGATTGTGCTTATACATTACTCTAGATATGTGTATGGATAACTAATGGTTTATTACCATGTTGTAGATGCCCCACAGGATAGGCATGTTGATCGGTGATCTAGCAGAGTAGCAGGTCGAGGACGTCTCGTACATAGGTTGTTGTGGGCTTTTCGGTTTGTTTACCTTTTGCTCCAGCTTGAGGATGATCTTTCATTACCTCCTATGTGAGGGCGTTGTGTTTTATACTCGGCTATGTTTTCTTACCTTTTGGTTGTACAGTTTTTACAGTTTTATGTATTTGTGTTATATGTTTGTCAATGCCATGTTGTAAGGTCCAGTGAACTTGTTGCCAGGCTAGGGTCAGGATCCATTGTGAGATCATAGCCCAATGTGGCACTCCGAGTCCCGCGGGGTCGGGGTGTTACAGATCGACCCTTGGAATTCTTGCTTTTATTACAATTGATCCGTACTCTGCGGGTTCGCATATTGTTCGAGCATACTTCTTGGGTTATAAATATTAAAGCTTGCACACACCTTTTGGAGTGAACAAGTTTTTGGCGCCGTTGTCGGGGACTTGGTCTAGACCACGTCTGGTTTCGGTTGTCTTTCAGGGCTATTGCCCTTGTTGGTTTCGACCACTTTACTTGAGTGTTTTAGCAGGATCTTTCCTTAGGTTTATGCGAAGAACTCCTGCTGGAAAGGAAATCGTTCCCTACGACCCCGAACTAGAAAAGACCTACAATAGAAGATTGAATGAAGCTAAGATGGCCAATCAAGACAATCGTGATCTTGAAGCCAAATTGAAGAAGGCATTGTAGAAGCTACGTCTTAGTAAAGAAGAACTGCAGCGAAAGAGAGACGAGACTCACACAAGAACAGAAGGAATTGAACCAAGTATGGCCGCTCTAAGGGCTCAGTTTTTGCCTCGACCGATCCTAGATCCTCGACTGAGGCAAGACCCAGTCCTAGTTTCCCCGGCCGAGATACACCCACCACCTCGGATGCCAGTGCGAGATGTTCTTTTTGCTGGAGTTCCACAAACCCTAGGACAGAGGATAGACCCTAATTAGCAAGTCAGGTGTCCAGGAGTCAACCTAGGTGATCCAGTTGAGAATGATTATGAACGTCGACCGTAAGTTCACTGGATCTTACAACAAGGCATAGGTAGATTAAAATCAAATACATAAAAGATGTATATGATACATCAAAAGAGTTTACAAACTCATAGCCGAGTACAAAACATCAAACCACAACATCTGATACAAAAGATCCCATATCCCGCGCATCCTAATGTACAGAAGTCCTCGGCTGGTCACCACATCTAGCTCACTCTACAGTCTTCCTAACTTGTAGGTCATCTACAACACGGTATGAAACCGTTAGCTACAGTAATGAAAGGCATGAAGGTACTAGCATAACCACACATCAACATCTCAAACATGCAATGCCACACACATTCATTTATTATCTTTCATTTTGTTATTCCATTACTAATTCAACTTCTTTTGTAACACGAGGAGCCTCAAGAACCTCGTCCCTTTCCCCGTTAACACGGGGGTTTGCATGGCGGTGATCATCACTCGTCCCACCCTGTGCTATTGGATTCCAAGCACCTCCTCCTAACCGGTAGGGGGAGACCGGTGGTTACCGCCCATTATAATAAACTTGGGCCAAATAAATGTAATAAATGTTCATCCTAGTTCAGTTTAGGTTATAAATGCACAATCATATGAACACACACAACCATCACAATCATACAATCCACAACTGGACGCTAAGTAAGTCCTATGGACTTACCTGATATACTCGTAACCTGTACCACGTCACATCTTCCCCTTGGGGAAGTAATCAATGCCTGCAATAGCAAGGCACACACAATCACATACTACAAAGGTTAGGAGACTCGTCTCACTAACCACCACCAACCTATAACTCAAATATAAACCTCAGATCCTCAACACATTCATAAATTCCTAAGGCATATCCTCAACATAACATCTTATCATACTCGTACACATACTAAACCTTAAAGCCATAACCGATATCCATAATATCATCATGATCCTAAACTCATTCTGACACCTAGCCTGCATCTAATCAGTATTCCTCCTTCTCAAATTTAATCCTAATTTAATTAATTAACCTTTAATTAATTAATTCAATTACACCAGAATAACGTTTTGCCCGCACGCCATTTCTAAACCCACGTGTCATCAGATTTCATCAAACAAACAACCCATAAACACCAGAATAATATAATGATCATAGTGGAATTTCTAATTATCCATTTTGAAAAGCCTAAGGTCAATTTAGGCCAAATCGCAGTACGGAAAACGAATAAATTCATAACCCGATTGACGATCTGAAAGCAGATTCGGAATCACAACGACGCAGGCTACGCATGTACAACATCAAATTCACCGGAATCTGAGCGACGGAACTGTCCTGGTGAAATATATGCTCGACCAGGTCTTCATTTGCTCGGAAATGTAGAAACTCGGTACCGATATGAAGAGAATGAAGAGAAGAATCCAGAAACTCAAATGGAATTGAAATCGGATTAGAAACGGAGAGTAGATCTGAGTTTGAAGTTTGAGAGAAATCAGGGTTTTTACGAGGAAACGTGAAAGGAAAATGAATTAATAAACGTTTTTCCGCTATTTATAGTGAAGTCGATAATTATCCTTTAGCGAAGTCGATAATTATCCTTTAATCGATCCAATGGCGGGTTGAACCCCCTTCTCCAAACTTCTCGAAATTGGAACAATAAATCTTGAATATTGTAGGGATAATTATTCCACAATTGCCTCGGAAAACGTGTATTCCTAAGCCGTCTCTCTTAGCCGTTAAGAAACGAAATAGTGACGCTTTTGGCCGTTTTGCCTTTCCATGTTTTTTTATATCTAGGACATGTCTGATGTCGTGATCATTTCTCTCAACTACATTTTTATTAATTGGAGCTCCCAAATGCTCAAAATAATACCAGAGGGTAAAAATAATTACCCGGGGGAAAAAGTGAAAATTTCACCATAAGCCCAAAATTACGTCAGGAACATAACGGTGGGACTTATACTCGTCACTTTTGCAATTTTCGCGAGTTATATGTCAAATACTATCAAAGATTAAGTTAATCAACAATAATTAGAATTCGGAAATCCTAGCTATTACAGTGAGTATCATCCCGCTGGAGCTATGTGAGAAAGTCGGACTTGGAGAGCCCAAGCCAGTGAAGATGACGCTATACATGGCGGATTGCTCCATTACCCATCCCGTGGGTATTTTGGAGGACGTTCCCATCAAGTTAGGTAATTTCTACATACCTATAGACTTTGTTGTACTTGACATTCCCGCGGATTATCCAGTTCCAATCATTCTCGGGAGACCATTTCTAGCAACTTCGGGTTGCAACGTGGGTTGTAAGAACGCCAAGTTGAAATTCAACATTGGTGGCAATCATGTGGAGTTTGCATTGCTTCTGAAATGAAGGGAGAGCCGCTGGAGGATGAAATCTTAAACATCTATGATGAAGAAGAATCAAGAGAATTGGTGAGGTCTATCCTTATTAACGATCCTCTTGAAAGGGTTCTAAGTTTTAGTTTAATGGAAAAAGGTATAAATATCTCTTGTGATGCAGATATACGGAGCTTAAAGGAGTTGGAAGTAGATACCGGAGCTAGATTTGATAGACTTATTCAGGAGAAAAAAGGCAAGTTTGGTTTCGGTCCCAGTTCCAGTACCTCGGTTGAGGCACTTCCTGGACCAAGCGAGGTGTCTTTATCCGAAGAACACTTTGGTCATCCACCTCAGACACCGACCGAGATAGCAAGCGAGATGTTGTCAACTGAGGACGACAAATTTTCTGATTCGTTTTCTGAGAGTCACTTACAGTTGGTGGAGCACTGGCTTCGCCAAGTTTCTAATGGTAAAGAGCCTCGCTATGTTGATATTGTCAATTATCTTGTTTGTCAGGAAATACCTCCCGGATTGACCTACGCTCAAAGGAAGAAGTTCTTCAAGGATGTACGCCATTACTACTAGAATGAACTTATACTGTTCAAGAGAGGTCCGGATGGGATGCTTCGACGATTCATTCCGGAGGATTAAAATGCTAGTGTCATACGACATTGCCACTCACTTCCTTGTGGAGGACATGCTAGCGCTCACAAAACGTGCGCTAAGGTATTACGTTTTGGTTTTTTTTGGCTTACATTATTTAAGGATGTGTAAAACTTTTTGTTTCTTGTGATGCATGCCAAAGAACTAGTAACTTGTCAACAAGGAACGAGATGCCACTCAACAATATTCAGGAGGTTCAGATTTTTGATGTATGGGGAGTTGATTTCATGGGACCTTTCCAATCATCTGTAGGGAACCTCTACATTCTCTTAATTGTTGATTACGTTTCTAGATGGGTAGGAGCCATTGCCTCTCCCACTAATGATGTCATGGTGGTTGTGAAGTTCTTCAATCGGACTATATTTCCACGTTTTGGGACACCACGCATCATCATCAACGATGGAGGGACACATTTCATCAACCGGAACTTCAAGGCACTTTTATTGAAGTATGGGGTAACCCATAAGGTAGCAACCCCTTATCACCCTCAAACTAGTGGGAAGGTTGAGATCTCAAATAGATAAATCAAAACAATCTTGGAGAAGACTGTTTCTAGGACAAGAAAGGATTGGTCCATGATGTTGGACGATGCTCTTTGGGCTTATAGGACCGCTTTCAAGACTCCCATTGGTACCACCCCTTACAATTTGGTATAGGGGAAGTCTTGTCATATACCCTTTGAGCTGGAGCACAAGGCATATTGGGCAATCAAGTGGTTGAATTTCGACATCAAGGAAGCCGGAGAGAAAAGACTTTTAGACATTAATGAGCTAGAGGAGTTGCGCTTAAACGCTTATGAGAATGCAAAGATCTACAAGGAAAGAACGAAGAGATGCCATGACAAGCATATCATTCCTAGGAAGCACAAAGAAGGAGATCTTATTCTACTCTTCAACTCCCGCCTCCGCCTCTTCCCAGATAAGTTGAAATCTAGATGGACAGGACCTTTTGTTGTGAAAACTGTTTTTCCCTATGGTGCAGTTGAGATTTGGGGTGAAATGTTCGCTCCAAACGCTGTGTGCAAGATTTAAATTTATAACCCTAGACTTAAGCTTAAAACAAGGATGCGAACCCGCAGTGTACGGGTCAATCGTAGTAAAAGCAAGAAAATTCCAGGGGTCGATCACAGGGACTCGGTGAAACAGAGTCAATACGGTATGCTAATGTCAATACTAACCACAAGAGCAATTTAACACAATCAAGGATGAATAAGATGTCAAATAAGCAAACATGCAATTCTAGGGATTTAAGCATCAAGTTGTGGTTCCAACTCAAGATCTATAGATAAGCGGACAAAGCTGAGATTTTTGCGTGGGGAAGGCGTTGCTAAAGTGGAGTAGATCACCGGGTAAGTCTCACTACACACTAATCCTAAACCGTAACTCCTATTACCGGGTAAGTCTCAAGGAATCAAGATAAAGAATTATAACCTCAAACTAACATACCATCTAAGGGAATAGAATCAACCTTTACCGGGTAAGTCTCGGGCTAACTCACAAAGATGGGATAGAAGCACATTCAAACCCCAATAAAGGATAAACCTTTATTACCTACACTTATGATCGTTGGTAGACAAACTAAGGAATTACCGGGTAAGTCTCATCCTAAGCTTGCATTGAACCAGGAAGGTGAAATAAGAATAGGATTTAGCAAACTCTAACACTTAACTTTCTGTTTTAGGTCGGATAAGTCACCTCGGTCAGAAGAATTCCACCCCGGCCGAGATGTTCATCAACCGAACGAGATGCTTAGGGTTAAGGTTAAAGACTCGAACTTTCAGGATCCTACTGGAATCTAAGATTATTCTATCATTGTTTTTCCCACAACCTTCAGCCAATCACCCTAGAATCACACAAGGAAATTAGCCACTCATCATCATAATGAAAGTATTAAAATATATGGGAAGAAGGTGAATATTTGAACAAAGAAGAATTTAATGAAAAAGACTTCAATAACTGAATCAAATATCACAACAAAGCGTTCCTTGGATAATAATCCAACAAGACAAGACAACAAGGAAAGGAATTGAAGACAATCTTACAAAACCCTTCAATAAAGCTATAAAAGCTATGGACTTCAATCTTCCTTCAACCTTCAAAAAGGTTCTTCGAATCTCCCAAATTGGAGTATGCTGCGGCTGCTACGTGTATGTAGGGTGATAGCCGGATTTTCAACTGTAAGCGGATGTGGTGATCCGAAGATGGTTGAATTGTGGAAAATCCAACCCTTTATATAGGAAAATTACCCTTCCAAAGATAAGATATCTTAAAAAGATAATTTCCTAATAAAATCTATCCATATTTCCTTAAAATAAATATCTTCCTAAGATAATTTTATAGGAAATATCTTAAAAGATAACTTCCTAATAAAAATATATCCTATCTCCTAATATAAATATTTTCTTAAGATAATTTTATAGGAAATATCTTAAAAGATAATTTCCTAATAAAATATATCTTATCTCCAAAATAGATCTCCTAAATATATGATCTTCCTTCCAGAAATCCAGCCCAAAAATATAAGATCACTTTCCAATTTTAAAAGATCTCATCCAAGAATAAAATATTCTCGCCGCGTCCTAGGTGTTCGCCTCGGTCGAGTCGGCGTTTCTGGATCACCTCGGTCGAGGTGAATCAATGGTCAACCGAGGTGAGTCACAACAGAATGTGAAATCTCTCGAATCTGCTCCAAAGCAAATCTTTAATCCATGGCTATGCTCCCTGGATGTAGCTCCAAATGACTCATGACTCCTTTTGCTCCTTTTTGATGCAAAACGTACCATATTACCTGCAATTACAACGAAACTAGGTGTAGACCTCGATTCTCGCAAAGGTAGATGAAATGGTAGCAAAATCACATAATGTACATACAAACATGCAGATTATGAAAGATAAAACGTCCAAACAAGCCCCAAAATATAGACTATAATTCATGCTATCAAAATACCCCATAGTTAGCCCTTGCTTGTCCCCAAGCAAGTTCCTCATATAGAAGACAAGATAGAATGGATTATAAGTCAATAAAATCGATGAAAAAGTCTTTCAAAAACATTTTATGGTGTGCAACTATCATAGATCACTCTAAGAGAGTACTTCCTGGAATTAAAAACATAATATGCTCAAAACATTTTATAAATATAAGAAAGTTGTTCATCTTTGCATAAAATCATAGAATGCATAATAAATCATAATTATCAAAATTAATCATGTATAATCCAATTCAAACCGCTAAGTCAATCAACAAGCTCAAGGTCTCAAGGGCTTCCCAAGAGAAAAGGTCAAGAAACGTGTAGGGTAGGGATGTATGTAAGGTAATGTGGTGCTAGAATCCGGGAAAAGGATGAACTTCACTTCACTTCAACTTGCAACATCTTCCACCAATAAGCTTTGCTTATTTCGCACTTTTCCTTTTTTTTTTTTTTTTACTTTACTTTTTGGGATGCATGGACAGAGGTGCACAATAACCGAAGCCTAGGAAATCTGCAATCATCAATTTCTCGAGATGCATCAAACCCTTGATGCACATACCATGACCCGTTAGGAATATCGCTCAATCCGACTTTGGCAAGACACAAACACCCGGCTATGTGAATGGTGTCGAGTTACTCATCTTCATGATTGACTTCCCCAAACCTATTATTACTTTCTAACACTTCACTTCCAGCCCACTCTTCAACTTTAACTTGCTTTCACCACTTCGCTTGCTTCCAAATTCCCGGATAGGTAAAGGGAGGCAAAATGTATATGAGGGGCTAAGCATGATCAAGAAGAAGAAGAAGAAGAAGAAGAGAATGAATTGCCTTGGTCTTTCCAAGAAGAATGTGAGAGAACTTAACCTGCGGTGTCAACCTTCAAATTCAACATAATTTGGATAAAAACAAAGTATTAAACATGCTAATAATTTCAAACAAAGCATTTAGCAACTTAAACATATTATAAAACCTTTCAAACACACAAAGAATTTAAAAACAGTAGGTAAACAAGATCTTCACTGAGATCATATCCAGATAAGTAGCACAAAATCGTTTTCGAAAACTCTCAGTTACGCACCTCGGTCGAGATGTTCTTTGTTCAACCGAGGTGGAATGCCTCGTTTGGCCAGAATCTCCGCGGTCGAGGTCAAAAAATTTTTTTTTTTTTTTTTTTTTAAAACCATTTTTTTTTCGGTTTCGACGTTTTTCTCAATCAAATAACCTGTAAGTATGCATGTAGTCTCAGATAAACACATAGATGTAAAAGTGAAGCATAAATATAAAATATCCGATAAAGCGTGAGTCATACATCAAAGTCATCAAATAAGTACATCAAATACCCCATACTTGGGACACACTGTCCCAGTGGGTCAGAATAAGTCTAAGGACAGGATACTCACAGAACATAGCTAAACTGCATGAAGAAGTAAGAAACAGCTCCCAGATAAGACCATCTCGGTTAGCGAAGTACATCTCGGTCGAGGTGTTCTGACAGTACCCGATATGTATCTCAGTAAAGCTCGTTTCCTCAACTTCTCGAAACTTCGTTCTTCTAGTGTAGCTCCTGAACTGTGATCCTTCCTTTTGGAATACCTGGTTGTTGTCTAGAGGAAAACAAAAACAAAGCAACTATCTAAACTAAACTAGAAAAGGGAGAAGAAAGCAATACCTTGGGTTGCCTCCCAAGAAGCGCTTGGTTTAAGGTCGCTAGCTGGACCCTTCTCCATAGAATTACTCAATGTACCTTGAACACCATGGAGTGCTCATCACATCCATCATAAAATTCTTCCAAAAAGGTTCCGGTTCCTAATTTCACCGGCAAATGGTAAGATCTCCCACGTACAAGCTTGTACGGTTTGATTCTCACCGGAATCCTTCTAGACTTCCAGCACTTCAATGGGACATTCCTCGTGTCCCATCCTTTCCTTGATCGAGAAAACAGTTTCTCGAGAATCATAGCAGCTTCCCCATCTATAGCTTGGGGATGGTACAAGGTCCTTAGCATGCGAGGGACCCCATACTTGAACAAGAGATACTTCATCGACTTAGCGGTGTAGTGTTTGCAAACTCCACTCCTTATAATCCAAGGAGCTTCTTCTTCCAACAATTTCAAGGAAGACTTCATCTTGATTTTAGGAGGTTCTTTCGGAAGAGACCTCCAACTTTCCGGTGCATTCCTGAAAAATTCAGAAACTTTAATAGGGAGTTCAAATAAAGTAGGAGAATGTACCTTGTAAAGTTCTCCAAAGTTTGAGACGATTTTCATGTTGGGTTGATAGTCCACACACGAAATCTCTCCCAGCTCAGCTGGCCTTTCCTCCACCTTGACCACAGTCTCAGTAATTTGGCCAGGGTTCGCTGCATCTTGCAGTTCTACAAATTCTTCTTCCATCTCGGTCGAGATCTCTGACACCTCGGCCGAGGTCTCGGCAGTTGGATCGAGATCTTCCATATCCTCCGCTTCCACAAAAGCTTCAGGAGAAACTTCCGGTTCAACAAGAGGAATGCTTGGAAAGTGCAACACTTCCTTATGCTCCTCTTTCGGCTTAGCATAGGATAGGGTGCTTTCCTTGAGCTCCTCCACCTTCTTCATCAACTTCTCCAATCTTGATTCGAGAGAGTCTTCAAAAGGTTGCTCATAAATGTTTTTAGGAACGTTCTTCTCATCCCATATCGAAAGTTCATGCTGAATGGCCTCTTCTCTTTCCCATTCATTGTTGAACCAATAGAAGGAGTACTTCTCCTCCAAGTATTCATAATGGTCCGCCCTAGCACTTTGCCTTGCTATCCAGGCTGGATCAAATGTAGTCATCGGAAATCCCCGGCAACGGCGCAGAAAACTTGTTCGCTCCAAACGGTGTGTGCAAGCTTTAAATTTATAACCCTAGACTTAAGCTTAAAACAAGGATGCGAACCCGCAGTGTACGGGTCAATCGTAGTAAAAGCAAGAAAATTCCAGGGGTCGATCACAAGGACTCGGTGAAACAGAGTCAATACGGTATGCTAATGTCAATACTAACCACAAGAGCAATTTAACACAATCAAGGATGAATAAGATGTCAAATAAGCAAACATGCAATTCTAGGGATTTAAGCATCAAGTTGTGGTTCCAACTCAAGATCTATAGATAAGCGGACAAAGCTGAGATTTTTGCGTGGGGAAGGCGTTGCTAAAGTGGAGTAGATCACCGGGTAAGTCTCACTACACACTAATCCTAAACCGTAACTCCTATTACCGGGTAAGTCTCAAGGAATCAAGATAAAGAATTATAACCTCAAACTAACATACCATCTAAGGGAATAGAATCAACCTTTACCGGGTAAGTCTC
>BSUD01000005.1:104760358-104802634 GCA_033239045.1 Fagopyrum esculentum
AAATATCTTAAAAGATAACTTCCTAATAAAAATATATCCTATCTCCTAATATAAATATTTTCTTAAGATAATTTTATAGGAAATATCTTAAAAGATAATTTCCTAATAAAATATATCTTATCTCCAAAATAGATCTCCTAAATATATGATCTTCCTTCCAGAAATCCAGCCCAAAAATATAAGATCACTTTCCAATTTTAAAAGATCTCATCCAAGAATAAAATATTCTCGCCGCGTCCTAGGTGTTCGCCTCGGTCGAGTCGGCGTTTCTGGATCACCTCGGTCGAGGTGAATCAATGGTCAACCGAGGTGAGTCACAACAGAATGTGAAATCTCTCGAATCTGCTCCAAAGCAAATCTTTAATCCATGGCTATGCTCCCTGGATGTAGCTCCAAATGACTCATGACTCCTTTTGCTCCTTTTTGATGCAAAACGTACCATATTACCTGCAATTACAACGAAACTAGGTGTAGACCTCGATTCTCGCAAAGGTAGATGAAATGGTAGCAAAATCACATAATGTACATACAAACATGCAGATTATGAAAGATAAAACGTCCAAACAAGCCCCAAAATATAGACTATAATTCATGCTATCATGAAACAAGCGGAAGATTTAAGGTCAACGGTCATAGGCTGAAGAAGTACCGACCGGAAGTCCCGGTTGTTGAGATTGCACCACTATACCTTGTTTGAGGATGGCGTACGGTCCAGCTTGCGACCTTGAACCAAGCGCTTCTTGGGAGGCAACTTAAGGTATTGCTTTCTTTTCCCTTTTCTAGCTTAGTTTTAGATAGTTTGCTTCGTTTTGTTTTTGCGTCCTCTAGACAGGAACCAAGTACTTTCTAAGGAAGGATTTCCGTACAGGAGCTACACTAGAAGGACATAAGGTTGAGAAATTGAGAAGACGGAGCTTGACTGAGACACATCTCGGTAGTTAATAAAGGTTTATCCTTTATTGGGGTTTGAGTGTGCCTTCATCCCATCTTTGTGAGTTAGCATTAGACTTACCCGGTTAAGGTTGATTCTATTCCCTTGGTTGGTGTGGTTTGAGATTATAGTTCCTTTCCTTAGTACCTTAGGACTTACCCGGTAAAAGGATCTTTGGTTTGGGATAGTGAGTAGTGAGACTTACCCGGTGATCTATTCTCATCTTAGAAACACCTTCCCTTTGCAAACCTCAGCTTTCTCCACGTTATCTTTTGAGATCTTGAGTCGGAACCATGATAGCATGAATTATAGTCTATATTTTGGGGTTTGTTTGGACGTTTTATCTTTCATAATCTGCATGTTTGTATGTATAATATGTGATTATATTACCATTTCATCTACCTTTGCGGGAATCGAGGTCTACACCTAGTTTTGTTGTAATCGTAGGTAAAATGGCACGTTTTGCATAAAAAAGGAGCAAAAGGAGTTATGGAGTCATTGGAGCTACATTCAGGAACATAAGGAACCATCCAAGAAGTATAACCATGAATTAGAGATTCACTTTGGACCAGATTTGAGAGATTTCACATCCAGTTGTGACTCACCTCGGTTGACCACAAATTCACCTCGACCGAGGTGATCCAGAGAAGTCGACTCGACCGAGGCGAACACCTGGGACGCGGCGAGAATATTTTATTCTTGGCTGAGATCTTTATCTTTGGAAAGAGATCTTATATTTTTGGGCTTGGCTCCTGGAAGGAAGAAGATATACTAGATCTTATATTTTACCTATTTTTATGGGAAGAGATCTTTCTAAGATATCTTATCTTTGGAGAGTTATTTTCCTATAAAAAGGGTCGGATTTCCACAAATCCAACATCGTGCTATACCATCGATCAGGGTTTATACACCGCTGCAGCCATACTCCAGTTGGGAGATTTGAAGAACCTTTTTGAAGGTTGAAGAAGGAAGATTTTAGCTTTTATAGCTTTAGAAGGTTTTCTTGTAAGATTACCTTAGATTCTCTTCCTTGTTGTCTTGTCTTGTTGGATTTCTATCCAAGGAACGCTTTGTTGTGATATTTGATAGTTATTGAAGTCTTTTCATTAAATTCTTCTTGTTCAAATATTCACCTTCTTCCCATATATTTGATTAATACTTTCATGATGATGAGTGGCTAATCTCTTTGTGTGATTCTAGGGTAATTGGCTGAAGGTTGTGGCAAAAACAATGATAGAATAATCTTAGATTCCAGTAGGATCCTGAAAGTTCGAGTCTTTAACCTTAACCCTAAGCATCTCGCTCAGTCGATGAATATCTCGGCCGGGGTGGAATTCTTCTGACCGAGGTGACTTATCTAATCCTAAACTGAGAGTTAAGTGTTAGAGTTTGCCAAATCCTATTCTTATTACACCTCTCCTGGTTCAATGCAAGCCTAGGATGAGACTTACCCGGTAATTCCTTAGTTTGTTTACCTAAGATCATAAGTGTAGGTAATAAAGGTTTATCCTTTATTGGGGTTTGAGTGTGCTTTCATCCCGTCTTTGTGAGTTAGCCTGAGACTTACCTGGTAAAGGTTGATTCTATTCCCTTAGATGGTGTGTTAGTTTGAGGTTATAGTTCTTTATCTTAATTCCTTGAGACTTACCCGGTAATAGGAGTTACGGTTTAGGATTAGTGAGTAGTGAGACTTACCCGGTGATCTATTCCACTTTAGTAACACCTTCCCTATACAAAAACCTCAGCTTTGTCCGCTTATCTTTAGATCTTGAGTTCGAACCACAACTAGATGCTTTAATCCCTAGAATTACATATTTCCTTTATTGACTTTTATATCATCTTTGAGTGTTTTAATTGCTTTGTGGTTAGTGATTGCTTAAGCATACCGTAATTGGACTTTGTTTCACTAAGTCCCTGTGATCGACCCCTGGAATTCCTTGCTTTTTACTACGATTGACCCGTACACTGCGGGTTCGCATCCTTGTTTTAAGCTTACGTATAGGGTTATAAATTTAAAGCTTGCACACAACGTTTGGAGCGAACAAGTTTTTGGCGCCGTTGCCGGGGACTTGGTCTAGACCGAGCCGGTTACGGTTTGCTCTTGGGGCACTTGCCCCCGTGTCTACTAACCACTCTACTTGAGTGACTTTTGTAGGTTCTTTCTTAGGTATATGCGAAGAACCCGCACTGGGAAGGAAATCATTCCTTACGATCCCGAACCGGAAAAGACATACAAACGACGCTTAAGAGAAGCGAAGATGGCCCATCAAGACAACCGCGATCTTGAGCCGAATTGAAAGAGGCGCTAGAGCTGCTACGCCTCAGCAGGGAAGAGCTAAGACAAGAGAAAAAAGAAACTCGCACCAGGACTGAAGCAATCGAAACGGATATGGCAGCTTTGAGAGACCAATATCAACTTCGACCGAGGGAAGATCCAGTTCCTGATGCTGGACCGATGCAGGTCCCAGTTGCTGACTCTCGACCGAGGCAGGTCCCAGTACCTAATGCCCCGGCCGAGGTACTTCCACCTCGGATGCCAGTTCGAGGCGCTCTTCTTGCAGGAATTCCACAAACCCTAGGTCAAAGGATGGACCCTAATCAACAACTGAGGCGTCCAGGAGTTAACCTAGGAGATCCAGCGGACCATGACTACGAACTTCGACCGCAAGTTCTATCCATGATTCGCCAATGCCAATTCGAAGGACTAGAAAAGGAATCACCGCATCAACATCTTCAAAACTATGAGATCTTGATGGAGACCTTGAGACCCTCAAGAATTGAGAACAACAACTACAAGCTAAGACCTTTTTACTTTTCTTTAAAAGATAGACCTCTTACTTGGTATCAATCTCTTCCTCCAGGAAAAATTAGCACATGGGAGGAGATGACTACGGAATTCTTGACCAAAATCTTTCCCCCCTCAAAGACCGCTGAAATGAGAGGAAAGATCAACACTTTCATTATGAAGGACAAGGAGAGCTTGTCCAAGTCATGGGAGCGGTTCAAGGACATTCTTTTGGATTGCCCACACCATGGGATTCCAAAGTTAGAGTTATTGGAGATATACTTCAAGGGACTGGACGGAAGCACCCAGTTCAACCTCCAACTACTCTCCGCCGGTACCTTCATGGACATGGCGATTGACGAAGCTTGGGACTTCATTGAGAAGCAAGCTTTTCATATGGAGAAGTACACCCATCAACGAGCTAAAGGTGGAGTTAAAAGAGTTAACTTCCAAGAAACTCAGCCCAACAACAATCAACTCACGTCTTTGAAGAATGACGTGAAGCAATTGAAGGAACTCTTGGTTGCTCAAACCAAGAAGGAAAAGCAAGGACAAAGGAACAACAACAATGGACACCGTAGCGACAACAACGGTTCCCGGAACAACAACTACAACAACAACAACAATAGAGGGTCCAATAGCAACAATTGGAGGGCGAACAACCAAAATTCTGGTAACAATCATTCAAACTCCAACTGTAACGATTCCTCTAACCCTTTCCTCTCTTCCCCTTCTTCTTCTTCTACTCCATTAAAGAACCAGAGGCAAGGATCAAGTTCGTCTCAGCCAGAAAAGAAAGACGAAGTTCTGGAGGCTATCTTGATCAAGCTCAATGCTATGGAGACTTCTATGACTTCGTTTTCGAAGGCCCAAAAAGCCTATGAACAACAACTTGCAAGTAGGGCGAATGAAGCACCAAGAGATCCAGGGAAGCTTCCAGCAAGGACGGAAAGCAACCCCAAGGGCCAGATCATGGCCATAACTATGAGGAGTGGATTGAAAACTGCAGATCCAGTGCCTCGGTCGGTGCCAGTACCGACGAAGACCACTTCGGTCCAGATGCAGTCGAAGAACACTTCGACCGAGATGCCAACCGAGGTGGAGCCACAGAAAGCGGACGGGAAAACTGAAGTTTATATTCCACCTCCTGCATACAAACCACCACTCCCATTCCCCCAGTCAAGGGCTGGAGCACATCTAGACAAGCACTTTGGTAAGTTCCTTGACTTGATGAATAAACTGCACATTAACATTCCTTTCCTTGATGCTATTCTAGGGATGCCCGCCTATGGGAAGTTCTTAAAGGAGATTCTATCAAGGAAGTGGAAATTGGAAGATTTTGGTGAAGTTAGGATGACATCTAAATCCTCGGAGCTCATTCAAATCATGAAGGAGAAGATGCCACCTAAATTGAGAGATCCCGGCTCATTTTGCATTTCCCATTCAAGTTGGGGATGTCACTTGTGAAGCCCTTTGTGATCTAGGAGCCAGCGTGAGCATCATCCCGCTGGAGCTATGTGCGAAGATCGGACTTGGATAGCCCAAGCCGGTCAAGATTCGACTATATATGGCGGATCGCTCCATCACCCATCCCGTGGGAATCTAGGAGGACGTTCTGGTCAAGTTAGGTAACTTCTATTTACCTATAGATTTTGTTGTGCTTGACATTCCCGCAGATTATCCTGTTCCTATTATTCTCGGGAGACCATTTCTAGCAACTTCGGGTTGCAACGTGGATTGCAAGAACGCCAAGTTGAAATACAACATTGGCGGCGATGAGGTGGAGTTCGCATTACTTGCAGCCATGAAAGGGGAGCAGCTGAACGATGATATCTTCAACATCTACGATGAAGAATAATCAAGAGAATTGGTGAGCTCTATCCTTACTAACGATCCACTCGAAAGAGTTATTAGCTTCAGTTTAATGGAGGAAGGTATAGATGCTTCTTGTGATGCAGATATACGGAGCTTAAAAGCACTGGAAGAGGATCCAAGAGCTAAAACTGAGAAGCTAACCCAGGAGACGAAGATCTCCAGTTTCAGTTCAAGTTGCAATACCTCGACCGAGGCACTTCCTGGACTGAGCGAGGTGACTGAAGAACATCTCGGTCAACGCCTCTGTGCCTCGACCGAGGTCGATGGCGAGACAACTTCAACTGAGACTTCCGAAAGTCCAATTTCTAGATCTACTCCACTAGAAGGAGGAAGCAAGGATCCCCCTCAGAAAGCACCCCCAGTTGTGGAGCTTAAACAACTCCCAAATCACTTGAGGTATGTCTTTCTTGGACCGGATTCCACTTATCCCGTTATTGTTAGTGCTTCCCTTTCCGAAACTGAATTATCTAAACTAATGCATGTCTTGAGAAAGCATCAAAAAGCTTTAGGTTATACTATAGATGATCTTATTGGCATCAAGCCCTCTTTCTGCATGCATAGAATTTTAATGGAGGATGATCATAAGACTTCACGGGAACCTCAAAGACGGTTAAATCCGATCATGAAAGAGGTTGTGAAGAAGGAAATTCTTAAGTTGTTGGATGCAGGTATCATATATCCTATCTCGGACAACAAGTGGGTTAGCCCGGTGCATGTAGTTCCGAAGATAGGAGGGATGACCGTTGTGACAAATAAGAACAACGAGTTGATCCCAACCAGGACCGTTACGGGTTGGAGGGTTTGCATCGATTATAGGAAGCTGAACACGGCCACACGAAAGGACCATTTTCCACTTCCCTTCATTGATCAAATGCTCGAGCGGTTGGCCCAGCATTCACACTTTTGCTACTTAGACGGTTATAGTGGATTCTTCCAGATTCCTATCCATCCGGATGATCAGGAGAAGACCACTTTCACTTGTCCATGGGGGACATTTGCTTATAGGAGGATTCCATTTGGATTGTGCAACGCACCCGCTACCTTCCAGCGATGCATGATGGCTATCTTTTCCGAGTACATAGAGGAGATCATGGAGGTATTTATGGATGATTTTTCTGTATATGGTTCCTCTTTTGATGATTGCCTATCTAACCTTTCACTAGTGCTTAAAAGATGTGAGGACACTAATCTCGTTTTGAATTGGGAGAAGTGTCATTTTATGGTTAACGAAGGCATTGTGCTAGGACACCTCGTTTCTAATCGAGGCATTGAGGTCAATCGCGCTAAGATCGAAACTATTGAGAAACTCCCTCCCCCTTGTTCTGTCAAAGGTGTGAGGAGTTTTCTCGGGCATGCAGGTGTCTATGGGAGATTCATCAAGGACTTCTCTAAGATTTCTAAACCTCTAACAACCTCTTAAATAAAGATGTTGTTTTTGAGTTTTCAAAGAAGTGTCTTGATGCTTTTTACAGGATTAAGGAAGCGTTGATCTCCGCTCCCATTATCCAACCTCCGGATTGGACCTTGCCCTTTGAGATCATGTGCGATGCTATTGATGTAGCCGTAGGAGCGGTGCTTGGACAGAAGAAGGATGGCCGGACCACCGCCATTTACTATGCTAGCAAGACGCTAGATATAGCACAACGCAACTACGCTACAACCGAGAAAGAATTATTGGCGGTTGTATATGCTTTCGAAAAGTTTCGTTCCTATTTAGTTGGGGCGAAAGTCATTGTCTACACCGACCATGCATCCATTTGTTACTTGTTGGCTAAGAAAGATGCCAAGCCACGCCTTATTCGATGGATTCTCTTGCTTCAAGAGTTTGATCTAGAGATCCGTGATAAGAAGGGATCCGAAAATTCCATTGCGGATCACCTCAGCCGGCTACCTGCATCTTCACGCAAGAAGGACAACCCACCCATAGACGATTCATCCCCCGATGAGCATTTACACTTGTTGGAGCGTTTGATAGACTTACTTACTTCACCCCACGATGGAGGTGAAGTATGGGGTAAGGGCACCTCCCACCTCGTTTGAGACGCATCATGGTCCAGCTAGCGACCTTAAACCCAGCGCTTCTTGGGAGGCAACCCAAGGTATTGCTTTCTTTTTCCTTTTTCTAGTCTAGCTTAGATAGTTTTTGCTTTTGCTTTGCTTTGTTTTGTTTTTGGCGTCCTAGACAGATAACAGGAGACATCTAAGGAAGGAGCATAACTGGAAGGACATAAGATCGAGAATTTGAGAAGACGAAGTTTTGACTGAGGCATCTCGGTTGCTATCAAAGCACCTCGACCGAGATGATTCTTGAGCAACCGAGGCGACTAGGGTTTCTGAAGAACCACCTCGGTCCGTACCACCTCGGTCTAGTCGAGACCATCTCGACCGAGGTGATAGCAGTGCCAGAAAGGGTATAAAAGGGGTGAAATTTCTCTCTCCTCACTTCACCCAACCCTCCTCGACCGCGGCGACAGTTTGCACCTCGCTCCTTCAAAACTCGCTCATTTTCGAAGATTTTCGCTTCCAAACTGCGATTAAGGTATAGTGGATCCCAGTGCATCGTCGATCTACGAAGAAATCGAACCGATTCGGCCGAACGAGGTAAAACAAAACCGAAACCCTAACTCGCTGATTTCGCTTCGATTTGGGCTTTGGTTGCTCTTGCATTTGCTGAGAAAAGAATTAAGTACCCCTTAGGAAGCAGTTGTAGTGATTTTGGGGGAAAAGAACTGAATTTTCTGAAGAAATTAGAATGCAGTTTTCCGCCTCGGTCTAGTCGTTCTGTGCCTCGGCCGAGGTGATTCTTGAGAGTTGTCAGTCGACCGAGGTGATCTGACAGTGTGAAATTTGAGAATGAGTTCTGAGAGACGCCTTGCCCTTAGAGATAGATCCTCACCTTACCCTTCTTCCTCTTCTTCCCGACCCTATCGCCCGGTGATCCACGAGCGACACCGGGTCGATTATGAGCGTATTTCTGGCCGTCTAGTGATTGCACCCCGCTTCCTAAACGTGTGTGCTTTTGACTGTCTCCAGGTAGACGGAGACATTAGACGGATGATATCTACAGTAGGGCTGGATCAGTTTACTGAGATCCGAGCCCCATCCTATTTGGAGCCCATCTTAGAGTTCATTAGCTCCTTCACCTACCTCCCCACAGAGCGTTCTGTGAAGTACCGGTTGATGAACCGGAACTTCATAGTTCCACTAGAGTATTGGAGAGAGATTTTTGGTTTTCCTTAGCCGACAGCTGTTGACTTCCCTTCCCGATCTGTAGCTAGGGAGTTTTGGGAACAGATTGCCCATATTGTTGAGCATGCAGACAGATGGCGCCCTGGAGATTCCAGGGAGAAGGCCATCTTCCACTTAGCCTTTAGGTTAGCCCACCGGATCTTCAGTGAGACACTTCTGGCGCGTACTGAGACGCCCCAGAAGGTCCGACAGGGGGAGCTATTCAGTTTATACTGGTGATTGGGGGTATCCCGGACTTTGGCTTGATGTTGGCAAAGGATCTGCACAAGATCAAGGCCAAGGCGAAGGGAGACATCTGCTGCGGAGGGCTTGTCACCCACATCGCCAGCTACCAGGTCATGGATCTCAGCGCTTGCACGATGGTGGCGGCTGCCAAACCGCTTGGGCTGCAGGAGATGATCACTCAGTGGATACTAGTTCCCCGAGGTCTAACTACACCGTACGTGGCTATGCCGTGGGAGCTGACTGCACCACAAGGGATTGGGTGGTCTGCCCAGTTTACTGTTTATGACCCTCATTATTGGCAGACTGCTTGGGCTCCACTGATGGAGGATTATAGAGAGGCAGCAGCTGCCCCAGCTGAGGAGGAGGTAGATGATGAGGAGACTGCTGATGACAGAGATGGTGGAGTCCCGATGGATACAGGGACAGATACTGCAGGGACGAGTGCGCCAGTTATAGATCTGGATGATGAGGATACTGAGCCAGCACCTGCTACTTCTCCAGTGAGACCTGCTAGGCGTAGGACACGCCGACACAGAGATCCAGAGGCTCACCGTCGGATCGATGATCTGACAGATCAGGTTATTGATTCATATGCCGCTTTGTCACTGGATATCCGCGAGATGCAAGAGAGGCAGCATTACCAGCACATGATGGCCCAGATTCAGTTTGAGCACGTCATGGGCTATCCGTTCGACCCGTCTCAGTATCCATATGTGCCACCACCACCACCACCGGATCGTGACTACTGAGAGCTCCAAGATTTTCTTTCTTATTTTTATGCAGTTCAGCTTATTATCCGGTGAGTATTTTTATTCTCTTAGACTTATTTTGACCCACTGGGACAGTGTGTCCCAAGTATGGGGTATTTGTGTATTACTTGACATTTATTTGACATATGACTCTATTTGACCGGATATCTATATTTATGCTTCACCTTTTGCATCTATGTGTTTGTCTGAGACTACATGCATACTTACAGGTTATTTGATTGAGAAAAACGTCGAAACTGAAAGAAAACTGGTTTTAAAAAAAAATTTTGGACCTCGACCGGGGCAGTTCTGGCGGAACGAGGTGTTTCACCTCGGTTGACCTAAGAACACCTCGACCGAGGTGGGTTAACTGAGAGTTTTCGAAAACGATTTTTGTGTTACTTATCTGGATATGATATCAGTGAAGATCTTGTTTACTGACTGGTTTTGAAATTCTTTATGTGTTTGAAAGGTTTTATAATATGTTTAAGTTGCTAAATGCTTTGTTTGAAATTATTGGCATGTTTATTACTTTGTTTTTATCCAAATTATGTTGAATTTGAAGGTTGACACCACATTATGAGTTCTCTCACTTTCTTCCTGGAAAGACCAAGGCAATTCATTCTTCTCTCTTCTTCTTCTTGATCATGCTTAGCCCCTCATATACATTTTGCCTCCCTTTACCTATCCAGGAATTTGGAAGCAAGCGAAGTGGTGAAAGCAAGTTAAAATTGAGAAGTGGACTGGAAGTGAAAGTGTTAGAAAGTAATCATAGGTTTTGGGAAGTCAATCATGATGATGAGTAACTCGGCACCATTCACATAGCCGGGTGTTTGTGTCTTGGCAAAGTCGGATTGAACGATATTCCTAACGGGTCATGGTATGTGCATCAAGGGTTTGATGCATCTCAAGAAATTGATGATTGCTGATTTCCTAGGCTTCGGTTATTGTGCTCCTCTGTCCATGCATCCCAAAAAGTAAAGTAAAAACAAAAAGTGTGAAATAAGCAAAGCTTATTGGTGGAAGATGTTGAAAGTCAAAGTGAAAGTGAAGTTCATCCTTTTCCCGGATTCTAGCACCACATTACCTTACATACATCCCTACCCTACACGTTTCTTGACCTTTCTTTTGGGAAGCCCTTGAGACCTTGAGCTTGTTGATTGACTTAGTGGTTTAAACTGTATTATGCATGATTAATTTCGATAATTATGACTTATTATGCATTCTATGATTTTATGCAAAGATGAACAACTTTTCTATATTTATAAAATGTTTTGATCATATTTAGATTTTAAATTCCATGAAGTATTCTCTTAGAGTGATCTATGATTGTAGCACACCATAAAAATGTTTTTGAAAGACTTTTCATTGATTTTATTGACTTATAATCCATTTTATCTTGTCTTTTAAATGCGGAACTTGCTTGGGGACAAGCAAGGGCTAAGTATGGGGTATTTTGATAGCATGAATTATAGTCTATATTTTGGGGTTTGTTTGGACGTTTTATCTTTCATAATCTGCATGTTTGTATGTACAATATGTGATTATATTACCATTTCATCTACCTTTGCGGGAATCGAGGTCTACACCTAGTTTTGTTGTAATCGTAGGTAAAATGGCACGTTTTGCATCAAAAAGGAGCAAAAGGAGTTATGGAGTCATTGGAGCTACATTCAGGAACATAAGGAACCATCCAGGAAGCATAGCCAGGGATTAGAGATTCACTTTGGACCAGATTTGAGAGATTTCACATTCAGTTGTGACTCACCTCGGTTGACCACAGATTCACCTCGACCGAGGTGATCCAGAGAAGTCGATTCGACCGAGGCGAATACCTGGGACGCGGCGAGAATATTTTATTCTTGGCTGAGATCTTTATTTTTGGTAAGAGATCTTATATTTTTGGGCTTGGCTTCTGGAAGGAAGAAGATATACTAGATCTTATATTTTACCTATTTTTATGGGAAGAGATCTTTCTAAGATATCTTATCTTTGGAGAGTTATTTTCCTATAAAAAGGGTCGGATTTCCACAAATCCAACATCGTGCTATACCATCGATCAGGGTTTATACACCGATGCAGCCATACTCCAGTTGGGAGATTTGAAGAACCTTTTTGAAGGTTGAAGAAGGAAGATTTTAGCTTTTATAGCTTTAGAAGGTTTTCTTGTAAGATTACCTTAGATTCTCTTCCTTGTTGTCTTGTCTTGTTGGATTTCTATCCAAGGAACGCTTTGTTGTGATATTTGATTCAGTTATTGAAGTCTTTTCATTAAATTCTTGTTCAAATATTCACCTTCTTCCCATATATTTGATTAATACTTTCATGATGATGAGTGGCTAATCTCTTGGTGTGATTCTAGGGTGATTGGCTGAAGGTTGTGGGAAAAACAATGATAGAATAATCTTAGGTTCCAGTAGGATCCTGAAAGTTCGAGTCTTTAACCTTAACCCTAAGCATCTCGCTCAGTCGATGAACATCTCGGCCGGGGTGGAATTCTTCTGACCGAGGTGACTTATCTGATCCTAAACTGAGAGTTAAGTGTTAGAGTTTGCCACATCCTATTCTTATTACACCTCTCCTGGTTCAATGCAAGCCTAGGATGAGAGTTACCCGGTAATTCCTTAGTTTGTTTACCTAAGATCATAAGTGTAGGTAATAAAGGTTTATCCTGTATTGGGGTTTGAGTGTGCTTTCATCCCGTCTTTGTGAGTTAGCCTGAGACTTACCCGGTAAAGGTTGATTCTATTCCCTTAGATGGTGTGCTAGTTTGAGGTTATAGTTCTTTATCTTAATTCCTTGAGACTTACCCGGTAATAGGAGTTACGGTTTAGGATTAGTGAGTAGTGAGACTTACCCGGTGATCTATTCCACTTTAGTAACACCTTCCCTATGCAAAAACCTCAGCTTTGTCCGCTTATCTTTAGATCTTGAGTTGGAACCACAACTAGATGCTTTAATCCCTAGAATTGCATATTTCCTTTATTGACTTCTATATCATCTTTGATTGTTTTTAATGCTTCGTGGTTAGTGATTGCTTAAGCATACCCTAATTGGACTTTGTTTCACTACGTCCATGTGATCGACCCCTGGATTTCCTTTCTTTTTACTACGATTGACCCGTACACTGCGGGTTCGCATCCTTGTTTTAAGCTTACGTCTAGGGTTATAAATTTAAAGCTTGCACACACCGTTTGGAGCGAACAAACCACAAGTGGATGCTTTAATCTCTAGAATCCGCATTCCCTTTATTTGACTTTTATATCATCTTTGATTGTTTTAATTTGTTGTTTGTGGTTATTTGACAACCTGATTACCGATCTATGTTTCACCATAGTCCCTATGATTGACCCCTGAAATTCTTGCTTTTATTGCAATTGATCCGTATACTCCGGGTTCTCATATTGTTCAAGCATACTTCTTGGGTAATAAATATTAAAGCTTGCACATATCGTTTGGAGCGAACAATACACTCAATGTATATATGTATATATATATACATATATATATATATATATAAAGATGAAAATATCTAACACGAGGAATTTATCATCCTCTCCTCTGGATACCGTAACCATTTGGAGTAGTATCGATGCACATCCCATGTACCCTAAGGGAGTGGTGAAGTATCCATCCCGTATACCAATATTGGCTTGACAACAAAGAACATCCAAGACTCCTTACATGATGAAAGGGAAAGGTTATCACTGTCACTGCAAGGGGCTATCCAATAAAACATAAGTCGGTAATAATCAACATCGCATTCTATCAAGCATATAACAAACACCACTCATGCATACATCCAATATAGAAATGCATCTAAGTAAGTCCTTCGGACTTACCTCAACCTCAGAATAACCTCAACCACGATCAAATCCAATCTTGAGGATAACACTGCCTAATAACAAGGCATAAAGAGTTATTAAATCTCCTATCAATCAAAGGGGTCACACCTAGACCCAAGGGATCCATAAGGATCAAAATCAACCTATAAGCCTCACATCCAACTAAACCTCAAAGACAACCGACATATAACGATACCATGATCATCATCATCCTATACTCATCCTCAAACCTAGCATGCTACTAACCCATTCATACTAGGAAAGGAAAGGATCCATACCACCCTAGGTAGGTCTTGCACAACACGCACCTCGTGACTGGAAGATGCAGGGGCAAAGCACCGGGAGGAGCAGGGGAGGCGGCTCTTCCACGCACGGGCGACGGCACACCAGGCGCAGGGTTGTCTCCTTGGTGGCGCAGGGGTGGCTGTCAGTGCAGAATGTAATGTCCGACTTCTCTTCAATCTTTCACTCGACCTTCTTCACTTCTTCACCATCCAACAAACATCCACATTCATATATACATAAATATCATCATCAAAACGTCAAGGATAGATCAATCACAAGATTAAACTTGTGGAATCCTAAGCTAAAGGAGAAGGAAAGAAGAAAGGAAGAAAGGAAGAAAGAAAGAACAAGGAGAAGAGAAACTCACCAAGTTGGATCCTAACAGAAGACAAGTGGAGTGAGTCACCTGTAAAATTTGTTGTCTCGAATCCGCATCAGCGGGTACACAAACGCGATCGTGGAATCTCTCTCCATTTGCTCCTATGGAGAATTGTGGTGCCTCACCACGAGACATCCTCTCTCGAATCCTCATCAACGTCGGGCAGGTCCCTTGCTTATGTTGGATCTTCCCCAACAGATCAGGTAGAGCCTCTAAGGTACTCAGCTGGACATCCTCATCAGGAAACTAGATGTCCACCTCTAGCCACTCTAGATCTCTATGTAGCTGTGGCTAAATTGTTAGACGTGCAATCGCCTTCTCTCGTGGGGTCTTCATACTCAGGGCGTCGACGAAAACGTTCTCCTTCCATGGATGATACAGAATCTCAAGTTCATAATCCTTGATCAGCTCAAGCCATGTACGCTGGCAGTTATTAAATTCCCACTGTGTGAAAATATACTTGAGACTCTTATGGTCTGTGAAGATCTCACATGTAGCACCATATATGTAATGTCTCCAAATCTTTAATACATGAACTACCGTGGGCAACTCTGATAATGAGTCGGGTAGTTCTCGTCATAAGTCTTCAACTGTCTAGACGCATATAATCACTCTACCCCTCTACATCAACACACTTCCCAAGCCTAGCTCGGATGCATCACTACAAACCACATAGTCCTCTGTACCCTCCGGTTGTTCTAAGATAGGAGCAAAAATCAGACGTCTCTTCAGCTCCTCAAAACTCTTTGCACACTGCTTAGACCATACAAACCTGGAGGTCTTCCTCAGCAAACTCGTAATTGGATGGGCAATCACTAAAAACCCCTCCACAAAGCGTTGGTAATATCCAGCTAGGCCAAGAAAGCTGCGTACTTCCTTGATGTTCGTCGGTGTCGCCGATGCTGCTACTGACTCTATATTCGCCGGATCAACCTCGATCCCACCAGCGGAGACAACATGACCCAGGAATGGTACCTTTGGCATCCAGAACTCACACTTAGAGAACTTGGCATACAATTCTCTATATCACAAAACTCGCAAAATTGTCCTCAGATATCCTATATGTTCCTCTCTACAACGAGAGTACACCAGGATATTGTCTATGAAGCCCACCACAAACTGATCTAAGAAGTCAATCAAAGTACTATTCTTCAACTTCATGAAGACTGTTGGGGCATTCGTGAGCCTAAATGGCATCACTACAAACCCGTAGTGTCCATATCGGGTCTGAAATGCCGTATAGTGCACATTTTGCTCTCTCGCCCTCAGCTGGTGATAACCCGAGCACAAATCTATCCTGGAGAACACAATCGCTCCTTGAAGCTGATTTAACAAGTCATCGATGCGCGACAAAGGATACTTGTTCTTGATGGTCACCTTGTTCAACTCTTTGTAATTGATGCACAACCTCAACGATTTGTCCTTCTTCCGCACGAAGAGGACATGTGCTTCCCACGGGGATACATTTGGGCGGACGAAGCCCTTCTAAGCCAATTCCTCGAGTTGCTTCTTCAGCTCTAACATCTTGACAGGCGCCATACGGTAGGGGGCCTTCGAGATCGGTCTCGTACCAGGCTCCAACTCAATGCGGAAGTCCACACTCCTCTGAGGCGGTAAACTAGACGGCTCAACAAACACATCTATAAACTCACAGACTACAAGGATGTCCTCTAACGCTGGACTCTCGCTCTCCTTCATGGCATAACACTAGAAGCCTCTCACCATGCTTGACTTTCCAAGGTCCCAACCTCGGAAAACCTCTATCTGACCCAACTCGGTAGAGACCGTCACGGTCCTTCTACCAACATCTAACATAACATGATGACTATCTACCCAATCAATACCCAAAATGACTTTCTCATGCACCAGCGGCATGACAAAGAAGTTCACAGTCAAATCACGGTTTCCTAAATGTATAGGACAACTTTGTACCTCTCGGGTACCTTTAACCTGACCCCCATCTAGTAACCCTATCAAGAAAAGTTTACCCTCTACTGTATCTAAGGTTAGTCTATCAACACATGCATTAGAAAAAAAAGAGTGCGTAGCACCCGTATCTAACAAAACTCTAACAAGCATACCATGAATGTGAATAGTACATGTAGCAGCTGGCACTGGCGGCGCCTCAGTTCTCCTCAACTCAAAAATTCTCTCATGTGCTCCTCTAGTGTCAGTGGTGGTCCCACCCCGACCTCTAGAACTCTCTATTGTCCTTGTGTCTGTTGCTGAGGTGGCCTCTGCTCACCTTCTGCTGCACTAGAAGGGGAAGAACCCTACTACGATGTATCTTTGCCCTGTCTACAGAAGGTGGCTCTATGACTTGGTCTACCACAAGTGTAATAAGTCACCAACAGTTTCGTACATTTTGGCCGTATATGTCCAAAATCGCCACAGCTGAAGCACTGTCGTCCCTTCTCTACAACTGATGTAGATAAGGGGTAACTCTAGCGTCTCTGGCTCAGCCCAAAACTTGAAGCTCCATCACCACCACTGGTTTTTCCAGTCCCATGTCTCTTCTCAGACTGACCCTTCTGAGAAGTCCTCATTTGGCTGGCCCGCTCACGCTCATAAGACGAGGCCATGTCCTAATAGTATCCCAAAGACTCGCAATGAAATCCTGCCATGTATGAACGTGTACTCTCCCTCGGTCGATGGGAGAACAGATATACGTGTTGATCCTTAAAAGGTGTAGTTGGACCCTGTAATGCCAACTCTTTTTGGAATCGATTAATGGCATTAGCTATTAGCATATCCTCGAAGCTTGTCTAAACAAATCCTGCAGTTTCTCCCTCCTTATAGAGGCAGGGCAGAAATGCTCTTTGGTCATGGTCCGCATCATATCATAGCTAGAGGCTCAAACCCGCATAGTCCTCCACCACTATTAAGCTAGGTCACGGAATAGAGTGTGTACTATCTTTATCCATATGTCCTCTGGACACCTAATAGACTCAAGAGCTGAGTCTACATGTCCAATCCAGATCTCCATCTCCAATCCCACCTTCACAGAGAAAGGGGGTATGCCCAACTAATGAATTGCCTTCAACCAAGTGTCTTGTCGAGGCCCTCTATACTCCTCTGGAGCTCTAGCAATCTCAGTTGCACGTTCCGGTATGATTGGCACCTGAGTAGCTCCCTCGGACATCTCAAAAGATCCCTCTTGTGTCGATAGATCCGGGGAACATCTACCCGCTCTGGATGCTTCCTCAACTCGTCTCATGTACGCGGAACTTTGGTCCCCTCATAGAGACATGATCCGAGTCATCTGACTGGACTCGTTGAGATCTTTGTCTCACAGCTCCACCGCTACTAGTATTAGGAATGACTTTCTCAACAACCTCCTCATGAACATCATCCGCCACAAGAGGATCAATAGAGGGAACTGGTCCTTGACCTATCGCTACTAGAGGAAGAGGGATCTACCCCTACCTCGTCCAAATGCATACGTCGCTCTAGTCCAAGCCATCTGTGTGATATGCACACCTAATCTTATAAGGCTATATATATGTCATATATATCGATATATATAATACTTAAGGTCAACATGCAAACATAGCATCACATAATACATATCTATACATATATCTATACTTTCGAGATCCTCAAAAGGGTGATGGCTTCCCATACACACTATCCCAAAACATTTGTACTCATTTCAAAACCAAAATTCTTCTTTTTTTAAAAAGTCAGACCCCTTTCGGGTTCTGTTTATTTATCTACTCGACCTTTATTGCAGATTGCAAGTGCCATTGTTGTCAACCTATGCCTCTAATACCAACTTTGTAACACCCCGAATCCGCAGGACTCGGGGCGCTACTCAGATAGGATCTCACAGTGGATTCTCACCCTAGCCTGACATAAAGTTCACTGGATCTACAACAAGACACAGATAGATTAATACCAAATCATCAAATTGTATAATATATACAACAAAGGTTTACAAAAACACCGTTGAATACAAAAAAACAATCCATACATATACAATATATCCCATAAACCCTCGCATGGTCCTAGTGTACGGAAGCCCTCAACGGATCACCCATCTGACTCACTCTGCAGTACTCATAACCTGCAGATCATCTATAACACGGTACAAACCGTTAGCTAACCATTCATATATAAGATAATGCATAAGCACAAGCACATGTCATGGAATCACAAACACATAATCATGCTGTCACACATTTACCCGTTTAACTATCTTTATAAGGTTATACACTCAAGGTATATTTATATATATAGATGAAAATATGTGACACAAGAAATATATCATCCTCGCCTCTGGGTACCTGATAACGTGATTTATGACGTTAGTATAGGCTAACAATTAGATAGTTTTTCCCATTATTCATGCACGGTTTTGGCATTAGTTCACGGCGTTTACACTCATTTCATGCATAATTCTAGAATAGACGTCTACACGAGCCTTTGTCGGTGTTGTAGGTATTTCGGGGGTCTTTTGGACATTAACCGATGCATTCGAGGATTAAGCCTCATGGTGGTACGTATCCGAGACCTTGAAGGAACATAATTGGAGCAACAAAGGACACAAAGACCACTATTGGTGCAAGCAATGGAGCAACTCATGGCTAAACGATCATAGCATGCTTCTGCTGAAGAAAATCGGACCAACTGCCAGGAAAATCGGCCGATTTATTCCTCTGGGTCGATTTTCCTGCCTTTGACAACTTAAGCCACGTGTCCCACGATCTCTTGATCCGGCCTTGCTCTTGGTGGAGAATATAAGTGGTCCTGCAAACTGTTGTTGAGCATCCCTCCTCTCCCACATTCTTATTCAGAGCTCATTGTATTGGAGGAGGAGAGGAAAACTCTCTCAAATTGAAGGAAGAAGAAGAAGACCATTCTAAGAGTAATAGTGAGGTTTTGAGTGATTTTGAGTGATTTTTGAAGTCTTGAATTGAAGAACTATTGGAAGGATTGTTAGGATCGTTTTGGAACTTTGTTTTAAGGGTTGTAAGTCTTGCTAAACTTTGATTCAGCTGAGATTTATTGATTTAACTTGCTCATCTTTCATCATCCATCTATAAAAACCATGTGTGCTTGTGTGATGATTTTGGATCTTAATATGCATACTATTGGCTAGTTTATTGTGATTTTGGAGTAATAGATTGATGGTTATGGCTAGGGTGATGATAGAATGGACTTATATGTTAGTTCAGGATGATTTGTATGCACGAAACCCAAACCAGGAGGAAAAATCGCCCTGATCATCAGCCAGATCGGCCGATTTAGCCAAGATCCATCCGATTTATTCTCCTGTTGCTCTTTAAATGATGAATCTGTATGTTAGGGTGTTTGGTTGTTTAAATCCTAGTGTTTATTAAGCCTAATTTAGCTTAGGATCACCTAATGCTATCAATCTAAGTGAGGGAAGAGATCTACCCGATGATTTCCGACCTTAGATACCTAAGATCATGAATACTAGGTAGTAGTGAGCCTCATAAGCCGTTATTTGATCGAGTGTGCTAGGATTATTGCTTGAGACTTCCCTATTCCGAGATTTACCCGGTAAGGAGAGGGTTACCCCTTAAGTAGTATCCGGTTTGTGTAGAATTCCCTACTTTAACCCCTTGAGACCTACCCGGTAATAGGAGTTTGATGCGGGACTAGTGAAGTGAGAGACCTACCCGGTAACTACTTCCATTAGTTAAACACTCTTCCCCAACACCGCAGCTTGTCCTTAGAATCCTTAGAACCTTGAGCCCAATGCCATAACCGGAAATCTTGACCTCTAGAATCCGCTTTTCTCTCTTGATCATATACTTGCGTTTTGAGTTACTTGCTTGTTTGCTAGTTGAGTTGTTAGTTTATTTTATTGTTTTGCTTGATTTGTGATCCTTGCTTGATCACAACAAAAACCAACCAAAAATGTCGAGATTTTCATTTCTTTGTTCCTTGACCCTTTCTTGAATTAGATCCACACTATCTATGACCATTGTTTGACTCGATTTCACCTTAGTCTTTGTGTTCGACCTCGGAATACTATCCTTACTATAAACGTCCCGTACACTGCGGGTTCGCTAGGAGTTAGGATAAATATAACGAGTATAAATTTAAAGCTTATTGCGTACACACATTACACATCCTGAGCGTAACAAGTTTTTGGCGCCATTGCCGAGGACTACGTCTAGATTGAGTCATTTTTGTGATTGTTTATAGTGTAGGTCTTTCTTGTTGCTATTGATCTCTTTTTGGTTTGCGTCTTTGCTTTTCAGGACATCTCTTACTCTTTAGGTGTATGCGAAGATCTCGTGGCAAGGATTTAGCTCCATTCGATCCCGAACCGGAGAAAACCCTTAGATCAAGATCCAAGAGTATTAAAAAGGGAAAAGAGATGGCCGGAAGAGATCTCCAAGCTGAGTTGGATGAAGCCTTAGAGAAAATTAGGCTAAGAGATGAGCTCTTGGAGGAAGAAAGGAGACTTGCCAATGAGAGGGAAGAAGCAACTAGGAGGGAGATTGATGAGATTAGGCAAGCCCTTGTACAAGGAGAGCTTAATCGTCAACAACCTCCACCTCCTCCACCACCACAACCGCAGCCGGCGGCGAATGTTAGGGTTGTGCCCATTGCTATTGAAGAGCCACAAACATTAGGGAGACGTATGGATCCGGCACAAAGAGCACACCGTCCGGGTGTGAACTTAGGAGATCCCGCAACCCACAACTACGAGCTCCGCCCTCAAGTTCTACAAATGATCCGGCATAATCAATTTGGAGGGATGGAAGGAGAGTCTTCTCATCAACACTTGATGAACTATGAGATTTTGATGGAGACTCTTAGACCGCCAAGATTGGAGAGCAACAACCATAAGCTTAGGGCTTTTTCCTTCTCTCTTAAGGATAAAGCCTTGGCTTGGTATCAATCTATTCCACAAGGGCGAGTGAGTACTTGGGAGGAGATGACAACCGAGTTTTTGACTAAGTTCTTCCCGCCTTCCAAGACTACCGAATTAAGAGGGAAGATCAATGCCTTCGTGATGAAGGATAGAGAGAGTTTGTTCAAGTCTTAGGAGAGGTTCAAAGACCTTCTCCTAGATTGTCCACACCATGGTATACCAAAAATTGAGCTATTGGAGATCTACTTCAAAGGACTTGATGAAGATAGCCAATTCAAGCTCCAATCTCTTTCCGGTGGGACTTTCATGGAGAAGCATGTAGATGAAGCTTGGGAGTTTGTGGAGAAGCAAGCTCTAGTAATTGAGAAGTACTCCCATAGGAAGAGTGAAGGGAGAAAGGCGAGAGCATATGAGGTGAGTGAAGTCACCATGAGCAACTTCAAGCTTGATGCCATCAACAACGAATTGAAGTCTTTGAGGGAGTTGTGTGCTACAACTTTGAAGAACCAAGCAACTCCTCAAGTGCTTCCACAAGCCAACTTGTCTTCCAAGGAGGAAGATGTGAATTACATGGTAAGGGGCAATTACAACAATTATCAAGGCCCAAGGAACTTCAACAATAACCGGCAATTCAACAGTTACCGGCCCAACCATAACCATCCCGGGTTTTCCTACTCTAACCCGGATGGAGCCTTGAACCCTCCCGCTTCCACAAGCACAACTCCACCACCAAAGGCTTCACAAGAACCTCCACCCGGATTTACTCAACCTCCAAAGGATAGAACCGAAATGATGTTTGAGCAATTGCTTGGAAGGTTGAGTGGTCTTGAGAGCACAGTGACTTCAATTTCCAAAGCTCAAAAAGTGTTGGAAGCACAAGTGTTCCAAAAAGCGGGTGAAGCCCACAGAGATCCGGGAAAGCTTCCCGGAAGGACCGAAGACAACCCAAGAGGCCAAGTGTTGGCCATTACAACGAGGAGTGGGTTGAGTATGAAAGACCCTTTGCCCAAGGAGAATGCTAAGGGGAAGCAAGTGGTGATAGAGGAAGAGACTTTGCAAGGAGATGGAGGCAAGAGCAAAGATGTTGAGCCAACATATGTGGAACCGCCTCCATACAAGCCACCACTACCATTCCCTCAATCACGAGCATGAGCTCGCTTGGACAATCACTTTGGTAAATTCCTTGAACTTATGTCCAAATTGCATATTAATATTCTATTCATGGATGCTATTTTAGGAATGCCGGCATATGGCAAGTTCTTGAAGGAGATACTCTCCAACAAGAGAAAGTTAGAGGAGTATGGGGAGATAAGGATGACAAAGAGATCCTCGGAGTTGATCCAAATGATGAAAGAGGAGATGCCTCCAAAGCTAAGAGATCCGGGATCCTTTTGTGTGCCAATCGGAGTAGGAGAAGTGAAGTATGACGCCCTATGTGATCTTGGGGCAAGTGTAAGCATCATCCCGCTTACACTTTGCAACAAGGTTGGGCTAGGAGAGCCAAAGCCGGTCAAGATGACCCTTTACATGGCGGACCGCTCAATCACTCATCCGGTTGGAATCTTGGAAGACATTCCGGTCCAACTAGGGAAGTTCTATGTGCCCATAGACTTCGTTGTTTTGGACATCCCGGCGGACTATCCGGTTCCTATCATCTTGGGGAGACCTTTCCTAGCTACTTCCGGATGTCTAGTAGATTGCAAGAATGGGACCCTCTCCTTCAACATTGGAGAAGAAAACATCAAGTTCAACATTGGGGAGACCTTTCCTATCATCCCGCTTGATGAAGATGTATTCAACATAGTTGAGGAAGAGGAGTCTAGAGAGGTTGTGAGCTCGATCTTGCTCAAGGATCCACTTGAGAAGGTTCTTAGCTCAAGCTTGATGGAGGAAGGAGTTGAGGAGAGTAGCAATGAAGTGATCAAAGCCTTGAATGCATTAGACGAGCTACCAAGTATTGGATTTGAAGTGCTAGAAGAAGAGAAAAGTAGGCAGAAAAATCGGACTGTAAGGACCAGATCGGCCGATTTTTTGCCTTGTGCTGAAGCTTCGTCTAGTTCTGCAAAAACAGAAACTCAGATCGACCTACCCTCAGGAAAATCAGCCGATTTTTCTGACTGGGCCGATTTTTCTGAGTCTTTTCAGCATCAACCAAGTGTTCATGAGCAATCATCAAGGGACTTCAAGGAGGCTTCCATGGCATTGCAATCATCTCAACCTACATTGTATGGATCGTCTCCAACCGAAAAAGGTCCTCCTCAACTTGATCTTAAACCTCTTCCTTCTCATTTAAAGTATGCTTTCCTTGGTTCAAATTCTACTTATCCGGTGATTGTGAATGCATCTTTGAATGATGATGAACTTGATAGATTGTTGAATGAATTGAAAATGCATAGAAAGGCAATAGGATACACCATTGATGATTTAGTTGGCATAAAACCTTCTTTGTGCATGCATAAGATATTGATGGAAGATAACCATAAACCCTCTATTGAACATCAAAGAAGATTGAATCCTATAATGAAAGAGGTAGTTAAGAAAGAGATCATTAAGTTGCTAGATGCGGGAATTATCTACCCTATCTCGGATAGTAAGTGGGTTAGTCCCGTTCATGTAGTTCCTAAGAAGGGTGGGATGACCGTAGTGACCAATGAGAACAATGAACTAATCCCGACTAGGACGGTAACGGGGTGGAGGATGTGTATTGACTAGAGGAAGCTTAACATGGCGTCTAGGAAAGATCACTTCCCTCTCCCTTTCATTGACCAAATGATAGAGAGGTTAGCTCAACATTCTCATTTTTACTATTTAGATGGCTATAGTGGATTCTTCCAAATCCCTATCCACCCTGATGACCAAGAGAAAACCACATTTACATGTCCATGGGGAACTTTTGCATATAGGAGAATGCCATTTGGGTTGTGTAATGCACCCGCCACCTTCCAAAGGTGTATGATGGCTATCTTTTCCGAATACATTGAAAATATCATGGAAGTGTTCATGGATGATTTCTCTGTTTATGGTTCTTCCTTTGATAATTGCTTGGCTAACTTGTCATTAGTATTGCAAAGATGTGAGGAGACAAATCTTGTCTTGAATTGGGAAAAATGCCACTTCATGGTAAGTGAAGGTATTGTGTTAGGACACTTGGTGTCTAACCATGGCATTGAGGTTGATAGGGCCAAGATTGAAACGATAGAGAAGTTGCCACCACCTACCTCAGTGAAAGGGGTAAAGAGCTTTTTAGGGCATGCCGGTTTTTACCGAAGGTTTATTCAAGACTTCTCTAAAATTTCTAAGCCTCTTACTAACCTACTAATGAAGGATGTTGAATTTGTTTTCTCCAAAGATTGCCTTGAGGCTTTTTGTAGGTTGAAGAACGCTTTGATCTCCGCACCTATCATGCAACCTCCGGATTAGAGCCTACCATTTGAGATCATGTGTGATGCAAGCGATGTAGCCGTTGGGGCTGTTTTGGGGCAAAGGAAAGATGGGCGCACTCATGCCATTTATTATGCTAGCAAGACGCTAGATGATGCCCAACTTAACTATGCCACAACCGAGAAAGAGTTGCTAGCGGTAGTGTATGCCTTTGAGAAGTTTCGGTCATACCTTGTTGGAGCGAAGGTCATTGTTTATACGGATCATGTTGCGATCCGTTACCTCCTTACAAAGAAGGATGCCAAACCTTGGTTGATTCGGTGGATCCTTCTTCTTCAAGAGTTTGATTTGGAAATCCGGGACAAGAAGGGATCCGAGAACTCCGTAGCGGATCACCTTAGTAGACTACCTCCTTTAGAGATTTAGAGAGATGACATCCCGATTGATGACTCATTCCGGGATGAGCAATTGCAAATGGTGGAGGAGTGCTTGTTCCAAGTGTCTAGAGGAAGTAAGCCATGGTATGCCGACATTGTGAACTACCTAGTGTGTGAGGAAGTGCCTCCCGGATTGACATATGCCCAAAGAAAGAAGTTCTTCAAAGATGTGAGGCACTACTATTGGAGTGAACCACTTTTGTTCAAGAGAGGGCCGGATGGAGTGTTTAGAAGATGCATACCGGAGGATGAGGTAGAGAGTGTGATCCGCCATTGTCATTCCTTGCCATATGGAGGGCATGCTAGCTCACACAAGACATGTGCTAAGGTGTTGCAATCGGGTTTCTTTTGGCCAAGTTTGTTCAAGGATGTGCAAAGCTTTGTGGTAGCTTGTGATGCTTGCCAAAGGACGGGCAACATCTCAAGGAGAAATGAGATGCCCTTGAAAAACATACAAGAGGTAGAGATATTTGATGTGTGGGGTGTGGACTTCATGGGACCATTCCCTTCTTCATGTGGCAACCTCTACATCCTATTGGCGGTAGATTATGTTTCGAGATGGGTGGAGGCAATCGCCTCTCCCACAAATGATGCCAAGGTGGTGGTGCGGTTCTTCAACCGAGTGATCTTCCCTAGGTTTGGGACACCAAGGGTGATCATAAGCGATGGAGGGAAGCACTTCACCAATAGGAACTTTGGGGCACTTTTGGCTAAGTATGGGGTGACTCATAAGGTGGCAACACCTTACCATCCCCAAACTAGTGGCCAAGTGGAGATCTCCAACCGGAAGATAAAGGGAATCCTTGAGAAGACGGTCTCTAGGACGAGAAAGGATTGGGCTATGAAGCTCGATGATGCTTTGTGGGCTTATAGGACCGCTTTCAAGACACCAATTGGCACCACTCTTTACAAGTTAGTCTATGGCAAGTCTTGCCACCTTCCGGTACAGATGGAGCATAGAGCATATTGGGCTATAAGGTGGTTGAATTTCAACCTCAAGGAGGCCGGTGAGAAGCGGTTGCTAGACATGAACGCCCTTGAGGAGATCCGGTTGGATGCTTATGAGAATGCTCGGATCTACAAGGAGCGGACCAAGCGTTGGCATGACAAGCGCCTCATCCCAAAGGAGTTGAATGAGGGTGACTTAGTGCTTCTCTTCAACTCGAGGCTGCGGCTTTTCCCCAGAAAGCTCAAGTCAAGATGGACGGGTCCCTATGTTGTGAAGAAGGTCTTTCCTCATGGAGCGGTAGAGATAGGAGGAGATCATTGTGGTGACTTCAAGGTGAATGGGCACCGTTTGAAGAAGTACATCCCGGAAGCCCCGGTGGAAGTGATTACCCCATTTCACTTTGAGTGAAACACTCCTGGATTTGGTCAAGCTAATGACCTTAAAGAAGCGCTTAATGGGAGGCAACCCATTGGTACATATTTTTCCCTTTCTTTTTCTTTCTTTTGTTTGATCTTACTCTTGGTGTGCTTTGTTTTTCTTTTGTGTTTTTGAATGCTAGATCTTGTTGATTGTCATGTGTGATGAGATATTGGAGGTCATATGAAAACCTCATGGGACTGTTGAAGGTACAAGATCCAAGCACATGGACGAGGAAGAAAACACCCAGGAAAATCGGCCTGTTCTTCAGCAAGATCGGCCGATTTCCTTGGCAACTGGGCCGATTTTTCCTTCTGTAAAGGGAAGTGATGATCTCCAATCAAGCATGGGTGGAGCGGACGTGGAACTTGGACGGCTTGCGGTGCCAAGCGCGGGTTCCGACACCATAATGGACATCAAGAGCTCTCTACCATCCTTGATCGATCATCCACCATCATCATTTAATGTGAACCGAAATACCATAGCATCACCAATTTTGCATTGTAAGGACTCTCTTTCACTTCTTTATTTAGTTTCCACATTGGGGACAATGTGTTTCTAAGTATGGGGTGGGGTTTTCATGATCACTTGCATGATTAGCATCTAGGATAGTTTAATTTTGTCACATGTTTCATTATGTCTTGCATTGTACATACATATTTCGAAAAATTCAAAAAAAATCAGAAAATTTTAAAAACTTTTAGTGCTTCTAAAGCTTGGGAATGACCCTTATGATGAAATTGTCTTGTGAATTGGCTATGGATAGCCTTATGTGTTGAATAGATGAATGCATATGTGGACATGAAGTACTTATCTTGAATCCCATGTGTGAATTGTGATCATGAATGTTTGCCTTGATTGAATTGAGGATTGAAAGTCAAAATTACATGCTAGTTCTTGCACATCATTTAGGAGTGATTGAGGCAATTCATCTTTCTCTACTTCTCATCTTGATCATGTTGTTTGAGCACCTCAAATTGATGAAATTTTTTTACCTCTTTTGACCCATCCGGGACTAGGAGCATGCTAGTGTGTTGATGCATGTGAAAAGCAAGTGTGGGGTGAAGTCGTTGATGAAAGAATGTTGTGAATGAAATGCTGAATTTGATGTGAAAGTGTAGACAAAAATATAGGTTTGGGGACGTTGGTTTAAATGACAAGTAACTCGGCACACTTCACATAATCGGGTGTTGGTGCCTTGCCAAAGTCAAATAAACCGATAGTCCTAACGAGCTGTGGTATGTGTGCCCGGTGTGGATGCACCTCGAAAAATAGAAAGAGCCCGAGGACGGCTAATCACCAAGGTTTCGGATTTTGTACACCAATGCCATTGTCTCAAAAATAAGTGAAAAGAAAAGAAAAGAAGGAGAAAATTACACTTTGGTGGATGAAGTATAAATGTAAAAGGTGTGGTTGTTTAGTTCCTTTCCCGGATTTGCACCACATGGCCTTAGAAAATTCCCACCTTATCATCACGTTTCTTGGCCTCTTCTTTCCTAAGTCCTTGTGACCTAATTGCATGTGTGTAAGGCTTAGTGATCTAGATTGGACATGCTCATGATCAGCTTGACTCCTTCATTTTCACCTCTCATGCATGACTTCTAGTTAAGTATAATTGTCTTTCCATGCCTTCTTTTATTTCATGCATGATTGCTTGTCCATTGCTATGAACATGACTATGAAGGTGACCCAATGCTAGAAGCACAATTCCAAAAAGATTTTGTTGTTTTTTTGCATACATAAATCATGTCATCTCTTAGTCTATAGTTGGATCTTGCTCGGGGACGAGAAAATCTTAAGTATGGGATATTTTGATAACGTGATTTATGACGTTAGTATAGGCTAACAATTAGATAGTTTTCCCCATTATTCATGCACGGTTTTGGCATTAGTTCACAGCGTTTACACTCATTTCATGCATAATTCTAGAATAGACGTCTACACGAGCCTTTGTCGGTGTTGTAGGTATTTCAGGGGTCTTTTGGACATTAACCGATGCATTCGAGGATTAAGCCTCATGGTGGTACGTATCCGAGACCTTGAAGGAACATAATTGGAGCAACAAAGGACACAAAGACCACTATTGGTGCAAGCAATGGAGCAACTCATGGCTAAACGATCATAGCATGCTTCTGCTGAAGAAAATCCGACCAACTGCCAGGAAAATCGGCCGATTTATTCCTCTGGGTCGATTTTCCTGCCTTTGACAGCTTAAGCCACGTGTCCCACGATCTCTTGATCCGGCCTTGCTCTTGGTGGAGAATATAAGTGGTCCTGCAAGCTGTTGCTGAGCATCCCTCCTCTCCCACATTCTCATTCACATCTCATTGCATTGGAGGAGGAGAGGAAAACTCTCTCAAATTGAAGGAAGAAGAAGAAGATCATTCTAAGAGTAATAGTGAGGTTTTGAGTGATTTTGAGTGATTTTTAGAGTCTTGGATTGAAGAACTATTGCAAGGATTGTTAGGATCGTTTTGGAACTTCGTTTTAAGGGTTGTAAGTCTTGATAAACTTAGATTCAGCTGAGATTTATTGATTTAACTTGCTCATCTTTCATCATCCATCTATAAAAACCATGTGTGCTTGTGTGATGATTTTGGATCTTAATATGCATACTATTGGCTAGTTTATTGTGATTCTGGAGTGATAGATTGATGGTTATGGCTAGGGTGATGATAGAATGGACTTATATGTTAGTTTAGGATGATTTGTATGCACGAAACCCAAACCAGGAAGAAAAATCGCCCTGATCATCAGCCAGATCGGCCGATTTAGCCAAGATCCATCGGATTTATTCTCCTGTTGCTCTTTAAATGATGAATCTATATGTTAGGGTGTTTGGTTGTTTAAATCCTAGTGTTTATTAAGCCTAATTTAGCTTAGGATCACCTAATGCTATCAATCTAAGTGAGGGAAGAGATCTACCCGATGATTTCCGACCTTAGATACCTAAGATCATGAATACTAGGTAGTAGTGAGCCTCATAAGCCGTTATTGGATCGAGTGTGCTAGGATTATTGCTTGAGACTTCCCTATTCCGAAACTTACCCGGTAAGGAGAGGGTTACCCCTTAAGTAGTATCCGGTTTGTGTAGAATTCCCTAATTTAACCCCTTGAGACCTACCCGGTAATAGGAGTTTGATGCGGAACTAGTGAAGTGAGAGACCTACCCGGTAACTGCTTCCATTAGTTAAACACTCTTCCCCAACACCGCAACTTGTCGATAGAATCCTTAGAACCTTGAGCCCAATGCCGTAACCGGAAATCTTGACCTCTAGAATCCGCTTTTCTCTCTTGATCATATACTTGCGTTTTTTAGTTACTTGCTTGTTTGCTAGTTGAGTTGTTAGTTTATTTTATTGTTTTGCTTGATTTGTGATCCTTGCTTGATCACCACAAAAACCAACCAAAAATGTCGAGATTTTCATTTCTTTGTTCCTTGACCCTTTCTTGAATTAGATCCACACTATCTATGACCATTAATTGACTCGATTTCACCTTAGTCTTTGTGTTCGACCTCGGAATACTATCCCTACTATAAACGTCCCGTACACTGTGGGTTCGCTAGGAGTTAGGATAAATATAACGAGTATAAATTTAAAGCTTATTGCGTACACACATTGCACATCTTGAGCGTAACAGTACCATATCCATCTAGAGTAGTATCGGCAAACCTCCCATATACCCTAAGGGAGTGGTGAAGTGTCCATCCCGTATACCAGTATGTGCGTGACCATAGAGAACCTCCCAGACTCCTTACAGGATGAAAGGGAAAGGTTATTACTGCCACTACAAGGGGGCTATCCAATAAAATATAAGTCGGTAATAATCAACATCGCATGCTATCAAGCATATAACAAACACCACTCATGCATACATCCATTATAGGAATGCAACTAAGTCCTACGGACTTACCTCAACCTCAAAATAACCTCAACCACGATCAACTCCAATCTGGAGGATAGAACTTCCTATTAACAAGACATAAAGAGATATCAAATATCCTATCAATCAAAGGGGTCACACCTAGACTCAAGGGATCCATAAGGATCATAATCAACCTATAAGGCTCACATCCAATTAAATCTCAAAACCGTAACCGACATATAACGATACCATGATCATCATTATCCTATACTCATCCTCAAACCTAGCATGCTACTAACCCACTCATAATATGAAAGGAAAGGATCCATACCACCCTAGGTAGGTCCTGCACAAGACGCTTTTGCGTGACAGGAAGACGCAAGGGTGAAGTAGCAGGAGGCACAAGGGCGGCGACACTTCCACGTAGGGGCGGCGGCACACAAAGCGCAGGGGCGGCTCCTTGGTGGAGCAGGGGTGGCTGTTAGTGTAGAATATAATCTCTGACTTCTCTTCGATCTTTCGCTCGACCTTCTTCACTTCTTCACCATCTAGTGATAGCATGTATTATAGTCTATATTTCGGGATTGGTTTTGACGTTTTATCTTCATAAATTTGCATCCATGGATGTATATTTTTGATCATTATGTTGTTTTGTTAACCTTTGCAAGAATCGAGGTCTACACCTAGTCGTATTGTAATTGTAGGGAAAATAACACATTTTGGAGTGATATGGAGCTAAAGGATCTAAGGAGTCATTGGAGCTACATTATGGAACATCGAGGAGTGATAGGTGATGAAATCACTATCAATTAGGATAGTTTTTAGAGTCTTTTCCTTGCATTTGTGTCGGTTTATGTTACTAACTCCTTGGTCCAGAAGAAGAAGACTAAAAGAAGCTAAGGAAGGAGTTATAAGCACTTAGGAGGGAAGATTGTTCACGAAGCAAAGCTTATGTTGCCTCACCGCCCCAGCGGAGCCTTGTCACCGCCCCTGTGGTGACACCTTACTCCGGAGCGCTCCCTGCGCCTTCACCAGCGCCAGCCACGAAGCCGGTTACCGCCCCTGTGTCAACCCCTAGCGCCCCTGCAGTGACTTTCCCTGAAGAAGTGACGACCCCCTGCGCCCTCTGCCTGTGCCTAAACCTCGGAGCTGGAAGATGAAGAGGTTGTGTCACCGCCCTAGCGTTGACATAGGGACGCCCCGGCAGCTTGGCATCAAAAATGGCAGGAAGTTGAAGGGTCATACGTTTGAAGAGCATTAAAGATATGCCCCTTGCGGCCATGAAGAAGGTCAAGCGTTTTTGCCTTCACCGCCCCTGTGGAGCTGAAGGTTGTCCCTACGGTTTAACGTCAGAAGCTTTACTCCGGCTGTTTACACCACCTTTATGGCATTAAAGGTGGATGTTTTGTGGCGACCATTTACTCCTATTTAGTGTCTTTTGTAGAATAAATAGTCCTTGGTTGATTGCTAGAATGATTCATCTTGTTAGCCAACAAATTATCCACTTTTCCCATTTAGATTATCTTGCTACCTTTGTAATGAGTTGCTAATTCCCTTGCTACATTGGGTTGGTTTGAAGTTGCGTTGTTACTTTGGTTGTACGTTTTCTTTAATATAAGTATTCATTCAGTAATGCTTTGTGTTTCCTTGATCTCCATTGTCTAATTGCATGTTTTACTATTACTTGAGATTGATCACCTTAGGTTCTAAAGTGCATGCAAATAACTAGGATTAATAGGTTCCGGGTTTGGGTCGTTAATCTAGTAGTAAATTTTAAGTAATAACGGGTTGTAATTACTTAAAGAAAAAGAACACAAATATAAAGATAAGCTTAACGGTTTTAAGCTTTTCTTTATATCCCTTAGTCTTTGTTTGAAAGCTAACTTGTTATTTGTTCTTGTAGGTTTACGGAACACTAACCTGTTAAGTTGTGTTGATGCCGGTTGGCTCAAGACATATATATGATCGAGATGGGAGATTACTTAAAAACTTGTAAAATGAACCCACCAAAGTAGCAATTGCATGCTTAGAATCAACCTAGTGTAGATTCACCCAATATTGTCTTACTTGTTGCGTTATTCGTTTTCATAAGTTTTTGTGCATCAATTTAACCAAACCCCCCCCCCCTTTATACTTGTTCTATAATCAATAATAACATCTACTAAAACACCTTAACTCTCTTGGGTTAGACCCTTACTTAACTACTATACTTGTCTTAGTGCTAAGTGAGGATTTACTTTTGATTGGGTATAGACGACCATAGAAATACCTTCAGTCAAATTTTGGCGCCGTTGCCAGGGAGTTTAGTGTTTCATTTTTATTATTGATTATTGGTTTGAACCATTTTTATGGTTTAAAACCGTGCGACTAACGCGGATCTTGCTACCTTTGATCCAGAAATCGAGAGTACGCACATCCGGCAACGAAGACAACAACAACTTAAACAAGAGATGGTTGACCGTACACTTCGTCAACTTACGCAGCCCAACTTGGCTTAAAACCCCCTTGCGGTCACTATACCGGCATTAGGGGAAGGAGTCAATTTTGAGCTCAAGCCGGGTCTCATTCACTTGCTCCCATCTTTCCATGGGCTAAGTGGTGAAGACCCCATCAAACACCTTGGGAAGTTCCATACCGTGTGTATGAGGATGAAGCCGGCCAACATTACCGATGAACAAATCAAGATGAGGGCATTCGGCTTCACACTCAAAGATTCAGCAGATGATTGGTATTACCACCTTTCATCCGGGAGCATCGACACTTGGGAGAACCTTAACAAGGCATTTTTGGAGAAATACTTCCCAGCCAAGAAGGCCAATAGCTTGAAGAAAGCTATAAGCAACATCGAGCAAGAGGCGAACAAAACTCTCTACGAGTACTTCGAAAGGTTTGCATGCCTTTGGTCCAGTTGTCCTTTTCACGGATATTCTACTCATGATATAGTCTTGTACTTGTACAATAGCTTGCTAGACAATGAAAGGAGGATCGTCGATGCGGCTTGCATAGGTAATATTCTTAACTCTACTCCTGACCTTGCTTTGGAAAAGATACAGGAACTAGCGGAAGGAACTCGGAACTTTGGAAGAACCCCGTCCAAAAAAGGAGTTCATGCTGTGAATACCGGGAAGAGTGAGATCTCCACTGAGCTCGCGGAGCTGAAGGAAATGGTGAAGAGGCTAACACTTATGGGAACCCCACAGCAGCTCAAAGCTTCTGGAGTGTGTGCTGACCCATATAATGCAACGGACATGTGTCCACAAGTCCAAGATGACGATGCTGAGGTGAACGCAATGGATTATGGATAACCACAGCAGCAAAGGCCTAGGAACGATCCCTATGCACATAATTTCATGCCAAACTGGCGTGATCAACAAAACTTTCGGTTGAGGGATCAACAAAACCAATAACAGCAGCCCCGTCAAGTTAACTATCCAACAACTGAAGATATGTTGCAGGTTTTGACTAAACACTTTGCTACTCATGTCCAAACAACAAAATACAGCATCAAGAACCTTGAAAAACAGGTTGGACAAATGGCGGAAGCCATTTCAAGGACCGAATCTAGACTTTCCGGAGGATTGTCTTCCCATACGTTTACAAGCCCCAAGGAGAATGTTAGTGCCCTAATATTAAGGAGTGGGAAGCAAATCCAACAAAAACCAGCAAAAGAATCACAAAGCAAACCTTCTGTCGATTTTAACACACCCACAGCCAACCCCGCTACTGCAACTGCGCCCAACACAGAGCAAACGTCGCCCCTGCGGTGACAACCCCTGAGCCGCCCTTGCGCATTCAAACTGATACCCCTGCGGAAAACACAACAGAAGGTTCTACTGAGAAGGATTCTTACATCCGGCCTAACTTTCCGCCACTGTACTCTGAGAAACCACCAGCACCTTTTCCCGAGGCTCTGAAGGAGAGAAGAATCATTGAGACTTTCTCCAAATGCGAGGTAAACATTCCCCTCCTTAAGTTGGTGAAAAGTATTCCTAAGTATGCTCGTTTCTTGAAGGAACTTTGCACTATCAAGAGGAATCAGAGGCTGAAGGGGAAACAAAAAGTTCAAGTAAGTGAGCATGTGTCGGCTGTTTTCCAACGGAGAGTGCCCAAGAAGTGCAGCGATCCGGGCATGGTAATCATTCCTTGTGTTATAGGGGAGACCCGCTTTGACAAAGCAATGCTTGATCTTGGTGCTTCTATCAATGTTTTACCATATTCGATTTACAAATCACTTGGCCTTGGGCCATTAATGGAAATTAGGATTGTAGTACAACTTCCTGATAGATCTAATGTGTACCTGAAAGGGATAATTGAAGATGTGCTAGTAATGGTAGACAATCTAATATTTCCTGTTGATTTCTTTGTAATGGATATGGAAAATGATTCACATGTTGCGCCCATTCTGTTAGGTAGGCCATTTCTGAAAACTGCTAGGACAAAAATTGATTATGTTAGTGGCAAATTGACCATGGAGTTTGATGGTGAATTAATGGAATTTGACATCTATGATGCAATGAGATTTCCTAGTGATGATCATTCTCTATGTGCTATTGACATTGTTGAACCTTTTGTGCAAGATGTTTTTGATAACTGTGATGTTGATGAATTGAAAAAAGTAATTGAGCATGACATTGATGGATTTAAAGCAAATTATGTATTAATATCTAGCATGAAAGAGGTCTTAGCCCAATTAGATGGGCATAAAAGGCTATCTATCTCCAATTTGGCCATTGGGCGCATTTTACTAACCTCAAGCGAGAAGCTTGTTCCGTCTATAGTGCAGGCACCAGAAATAGAATTGAAGGACCTTCCAACACACCTCAAGTATGTTTTCCTTGGAGAACACAATACCTTGCCGGTGATCATCTCCAACAAGTTGACTACCGGTCAAGAAGACAAGTTGGTGAAAGTGCTAAAAGAGCACAAGACGACCCTTGGATGGACCATTGTGGACATCAAAGGGATAAGCCCTTCAACTTGCATGCATAGGATTTTACTTGAGGATGAAGCCAAACCCTCTAGGCAACCTCAACGGAGGTTGAACCCGCCGATGATGGATGTGGTCAAAAAGGAAGTGTTGAAGCTCCTCCAAGCGAATATGATCTTCCCTATCTCGGATAGCACTTGGGTTAGTCCAACCCAAGTGGTTCCAAAGAAAGGAGTCATCACCATGAAGGAAAATCAACATGGAGAGATGGTCCCGAGCAAAACACAAACCGGATGGAGAGTTTGCATTGACTACCGCAAGCTCAACAAGGTAACGCGAAAAGACCATTTCCCCTTACCTTTTATTGACCAAATGTTGGAACGTCTTGCAGGTCATCAATACTACTGTTTCCTTGATGGATATTCGGGTTATTTCCAAATAGCCATCGCACCAGAAGATCAAGAAAAGACGACGTTCACTTGCCCATTTGGCACTTTTGCGTACCGCAGAATGCCATTTGGACTTTGCAACGCACCCGGCACCTTCCAACGGTGCATGATAATTATTTTCTCCGAATACATAGAAAATTTCATTGAAGTCTTCATGGATGATTTTACCGTCCATTGAGACAGTTTTGACGCATGTTTGGGACATTTGAAACTTGTGCTTGAAAAATGTGTTGAAACCAATTTGGTTCTTAATTCGGAAAAATGTCATTTATGGTCGAACAAGGAATTGTGCTAGGACATGTAATATCCTCAAAAGGGATAGAGGTAGATAGGGCTAAAGTTGATGTAATCCAAAATTTAGCTTATCCTACTAATGTTCGGGAAATCCGATATTTTCTTGGTCATGCAGGTTTCTACCGACGTTTCATCAAAGATTTTTCAAAGATCTCGACACCCCAATGTGAATTACTCAAGAAAGACGTCATCTTCATAGTAGATGAGAATTGCAAGAAAGCTTTCGACACTTTGAAGGCATGTCTCACCACCGCACCAATTATCCGTTCCCCTGATGGGAGAAACCTTTTGAAATCATGTGTGACGCCAGTGATTACGCCGTTGGAGCCGTCTTAGGACAGAAAGACGGACAGGCTTCTCATGTAATCCATTATGCGTCTATGACACTCAATGGAGCGCAAAGGAACTACTCTACCACCGAGAAGGAAATGTTGGCGGTGGTTTTTGCCCTTGAGAAATTTAGGCAGTTGCTACTTGGGGTAAAGGTAATTATTTTCACTGGCCATGCTGCTCTTAGGTATCTCATGGCGAAAAAGGAAGAAAAACCACGATTGATTCGATGAGTGCTCCTCCTAAGTGAGTTTAACCTGGAGATACAGGACAAGAAGGGGCTAAGAACCTAGTGGCCGATCATTTGAGCCGGTCAGTGAAAGAAGAGGAGGATCCAGGAAAGGGAAGGGAGATAGTTGGAAGCTTTCCAGATGATACATTTTACACAACTCTTTGTTGTGTAACCGCCCCCGCGCCTCACACAAGCCGCTCCTACGGCCAGCCGCCCCTGCGGCTTAGTCTAGGCGCCCCTGCGGAATTGTCGACAGAGGTTTGTCTTAAGCTCCAGTTTTTTAAACCTTGGTTTGCTGACATTGTGAACTTCATTGTCAGGAAAGAATATCCTCCAGACTTCACCAAGGCACAACGGGAGAAAGTAAAAGCTGAAGCTCGACGCTACGTTTGGGACGATCCTTACCTTTTGAAGCATTGTAGTGACCAAGTGATCCGACATTGCATTCCGGACAATGAGGTACAATCCGTCCTAACTTTTTGTCATTCTGAAACATGTGGGGGACACTTTGGGGCAAACAAAACTACAAGAAAAGTTTTGGATGCCGATTTCTTTTGACCACACATTTTTCGAGACGCTTTTGCGTTTTGCAAAGTGTGTGATAGATGCCAAAGGGTAGGAAATATTTCAAGGAGACATGAAATGCCCCAATCCTCTCTTATATTTTGCGAAATATTTGATGTTTTGGGAATTGATTTCATGGGGTCGTGGCCTACTGCATTCGGGCACACATATATTTTGCTTGCGGTGGACTATGTTTCCAAGTGGGTGGAAGCAAAGGCCACCAAAATTGATGATTCAAAAGTGGTTGCAGCTTTTATTAAAGAAAATATCTTTGCAAGATTTGGAATTCCAAAACCCTTAATCAGTGATAGGGGTACCCATTTCTGCAACAAGACGATCACGGCTCTCCTTAAGAAATACCACGTCCACCAACGAGTATCAGCAGCTTATCATCGACAAACAAACGGCCAAGCTGAGGTATCCAACCGGGAAATAAAGACCATCCTTGAAAAGACAGTTTCTCCCGCACGGAAGGATTGGAGTGCAAGGCTAAATGACGCCCTATGGGCATATCGGACAGCCTACAAAACTCCTATAGGGATGTCTCCTTTTGGGCTCGTGTTTGGGAAAGCTTGCCACCTACTGGTGGAGCTCGAGCACAAAGCTTGGTGGACGGTAAAGAAGTACAACATGAACATAGAGGAAGTGGGAGAATTCCGGAAGCTCCAATTATAAGAGTTGGAGGAACTGAGGTTAGATGCATATGAGCATGCCACCACATACAAAGAAAAGACTAAAGCATGGCATGACCGAAACATTCTCCAGAAGGACTTCAAGGTAGGTAATAAGGTACTTCTCTTTCAATCACGTTTGAAACTTTTTGCAGGTAAGTTGTGTTCGAGATGGATAGGGCCGTTCGTGGTAGCCGAAGTATACCCTCACGGAGCTGTGGATCTTTATGATCCCTAAACGCACAAGGTGTTCAAGGTAAACGGACAAAGGCTAAAGCCTTACCTTGAGGGAGTCAAGAACGATCCGATTGACGAGATGGTACAGGAGGAAGTACAGTCAGAGAAGTAGAAATCTTACGTCGAGCCAACGACGTAAAACAAAGGCGCTTCTTGGGAGGCAACCCGAAGGAATAAAAAGAGGAGCCTCTGTCAAGAAAACTGCCCCTCCGGCTCAATGTCACCGCCCCTACGGTGACACCTATGCTCGGCGCCGCCCCCGGCGCTGGGCCTGCGCCTGAAACATGCTAGTCACCGCCCCTGCGGTGACATCCCTACGCCCCTGCAGCGGTCATCCTTGACACACATCCTCGGCGGCGCCCCCGGCTTTGAGCCTGCGTGGCCCCTCTCCCTTGTCACCGCCCCTCCGGCGTCATCCCCCGCCCCTGCGGAATTACCCAAAAAAGTAAAAAAAAATAGAAATCGCAAAGACATTCCCCTACACCTACCCCACCCCACCCACTCTCTATCTCCTCACCAACTACAACCTCGTCTCCCTCGACTTAACCTCTCTCAAGCTGCAACGCCCATGCGCCACCACCAAAGACACACTAGCCACCCTTACGACGCCCCTATGCCACTTCTGACGACAACCAACAACCTATGACGCCCCTGCGCCACCCTAACCAGATCCACCTCCCTCCCTCCGAACTCTTTCACCTCCCACCACAAACTCCAAACCTGCTCCACCTCCGGCGATGCCTACACCAGCAAGGAAGCCACCGGAACGGCCTCAGCATCACCACCTTCGTTGCTCCCAAAAATTCTCCCTCTGCACTTCTCCCGCCCCTGCGCTTGCAAGCTCCCGCACCTACGCCTTGCCGCCCCTGCGCCTGCTGCAGCCGCCCCTGCGGATAACACAACAGAGGGTTCGTTTTCTCTCAAAATTTTTGAAAGTTCTGATTCCTTTGTTAAATAAAATACCAGAATGGAGCCACAAAGGAAATACAAAATGACCGAAGCCGAGAAAGATAGGTATAGGATCCTGCAGGATCGAGTTTTGTATGCAACTCGGTTCTTGCACGTTCCGACATTGGAGAAACTTGGCATGATGGAGATCATGCAGTCCTTCCTGGCCAATCCTGGGCTCGGAGACTTCCTACAGAGGAGTGCTCCAACATAACCCGAGCTCAGCAGATAGTTCATCTCCACCTTCACAATGGAGAAGGAAGACCATGTGTGTATCGGCCTCACCTTCTACTTCAACAAGGTGAAATACACTATTGATTGTAACGATCTACAGGAGGCCTTCGGGGTAACTTTCAACCCCTCCGCAAATTGGTGGGATCCAGTCCCGACCCCGGACCTGTGTGAGTTGTGGCAGGCAGCTACCGGGTCAGAGTTCCATGCTGGGGGTGAGTACTCCAGCAAACTCACTCACCCTAGCTTGAGGCTTATCTCCAAGATCCTCATGAGTTTCTTCTGTGGACACAAAGAGGAAAACAAGGTCGCCCTCAAGGACCTCCCACTACTCTACTCCTGCCTTTCGATGAGCGAGAAGGTGATGGATTGGCCGTCCCTCTTCCTTGCCACTTTGAAGCGGATTAGGAGCAACGAGCCGAGGGACATTGTCGACAGTGGGGTGATCTCCTTGATTGCCTCACAGGTGATGGACCTGTCCGAGCTAGAGGACGGGCTAGGGGCTCCTCTTTACACTGAGGGATGCTCAGGAGGTGCAAGCTCCTCTGACGGGACGGGGAGAACCTATTTTGGATCTCCCTTGCAGATGGGAGCCACCTCACCTACCTCCCTCGGCCTTTACCATTAGGGGATGAGCTCTCCGAGCTCTACATTCCGGCAGATCCCTTCGTGTCGAGGAGGCCGCTAGTGGCCATTGTGGAGCAGCATGCTGCGAGCTCCAGTCGGGCTCATCAGGAGGAGCACCTTCCCATCCCGACATTTAGGAGATGCCCACTGCGGCACCAGAGGAGGATCCGGCCCTTGCGAGCCTTCAGGCTCAAATGGCGGCTATGACCACCCATCACCGGAGCTGGCAGTCCAACTACCAGAGGACTATGTTGGAGCAGCAGCAGAGCTGGCAGACAAGCTTTCCTGCCTCCATGACCTCCCACTTCGACCAAAGGCAGGAGGCTTGGCAGGCGGCCCAACAGCAACAGCTCGAAGCTCAACAGCTGGCTTGGCAAGCCAGCATTGAGACCTCTTTTGGCGGTCGGATGACGGCTCAGCACGACCGCATAGATGACATCTACCTCCGGCAGGAGCATTTCTTCCGCCATTTTCCTTAACCACCGAAGGAGGGTCCAGGTGGTCCATCCGGACCATCCCACTGAGGGGTACATTTCTTTTCCCTTATCCCACATTTATCTTTGCCTCATTTCCATTTTGAGGACAAAGTGTACTTCAAGTATGGGGGAGGGACATATCATTACTTGTATAGTTTCATGTGAGTTGTTTTTGAGTTATTTTGCATTAAATCCTTCAGTTTGAAATTCATAAAAAAAGAAGAAGAAAAAGCCAAAGAAAAATGAAAAAAAGGCATGAAAATCGTTGGATAAACCGAAAACCCGAAAGGGCGGTTTAGGCAAAAAGAAGGTAGTCCGACCAACCTTAGGTTGGTGCAAAATTGGACTTGAGGGATGTGAGTTTAAGAGAGATCATCAAAAGAAGAAGAGTGGCAAGGTGAAAACCCGAAAGGGCGCCTTGGCAAAATGAGCCACATCAAGTGTAGGTTTCCCTTCCGGCGTTTGGCGACATAAGAAGGGGAGTCAAAGGGAGGTTATCCGGGTAGGCCACTCTTGGAGCAATAAGGATGGTAGTTTCTCTCCCTTTTTCTCACATTTCCTCTCTTTTCATTCTTTCTTTCTTGGCTTTTCTTTTGTTTTCATTGTCTTTTCTGCTTGCCCATGCTTCTTCAGGCCTTTAAGTCTAGTTGCTGTCATTTGTTTTACTTAGGAAGAGTAAAAGGTCTAAGTATGGGGATTTTGACTGTGATGAAATCACTATCATTTAGAATAGTTTTTAGAGTCTTTTCCTTGCATTTATGTCGGTTTATGCTACTAACTCCTTGGTCCAGCAAAAGAAGACCAAAAGAAGCTAAGGAAGGAGTTATAAGCACTTAGGAGGAAAGATCGTTCACAAAGTAAAGCTTCTTTGTCTCAGCGCCCCAGTGGAGCCTTGTCATTGCCCCCGCGGTGACACCTTACTCCGGAGCGCTCCCTGCGCCTTCACCAGCGCCAGCCACGAAGCCGGTCACCGCCCCAACGTCAACCCCTGGCACCCCTACGGTGACTTGCCCTGAAGAAGTGAAGACCAGCGCCCCTGCGCCCTCTGCCTGGGCCTCAACCTGGGAGCTAGAAGATGAAGAGGTTGTGTCACCGCCCTTGCGTTGACATAGGGACGCCCCGGCGGCTTGGCATCAGAAACGGCAGGAAATTGAAGGGTCAGACATTTGAAGAGCATTAAAGATCCGCCCCTGCGGAAATGCCTAGCCGCCCCTGCGTCCATGAAGAAGGCCAAGCATTTTTCCCTTCACCGCCCCTGCGGAGCTGAAGGCCGCCCCTACAGTTTAACGTCAGAAGCTTTACTCCGGCTGTTTACACCACCTTTATGGCATTAAAGGTGGTTGTTTTGTGCCGACCATCTACTCCTATTTAGTGTCTTTTGTAGTATAAATAATCCTTGGTTGATTGCTAGAATGATCCATCTTGTTAGCCAACAAATTATCCACATTTCTCATTTAGATTATCTGGCTACCTTTGTAATGAGTTGCTAACTCCCTTGCTACATTGGGTTGGTCTGAAGCTGCGTTGTTACTTTGGTTATAAGTTTTCTTTAATATAAGTATTCATTCAGTAATGCTTTGTGTTTCCTTGATCTCCATTGTTTAATTGCATGTTTTACTATTACTTGAGATTGATCACCTTAGGTTCTAAAGTGCATGAAAATAACTAGGATTAATAGGTTCCGGGTTCGGGTGTTTAATCTAGTAGTAAAGTTTAAGTAATAACGGGTTGTAATTACTCAAAGAAAAGGAACACAAATATAAAGATAAGCTTAACGGTTTAAATCTTTTCTTTATATCCCTTAGTCTTTGTTTGAAAGCTAACTTGTTATTTGTTCTTGTAGGTTTACGGAACACTAACCTGTTAAGTTGTGTTGATGCCGGTTGGCTCAACACATATATATGATTGAGACGGGAGATTACTTAAAAACTTGTAAAAGGAACCCACCAAAGTAGCAATTGCATGCTTCAAATCATCCTAGTGTAGATTCACCCAATACACTCTTACTTATTGCTTTATTCATTTTCATAAGTTTTTGTGCATCAATTTAACCAACCCCCCCC
>BSUD01000005.1:104802921-104859173 GCA_033239045.1 Fagopyrum esculentum
CCCCCCCCCCCCTTTGTTACTTGTTCTATAATCAATAATTGCATCTAACAAAACTTGGGTTCGACCCTTACTTCACTACTATACTTATTTTAGTGCTAAGTCAGGATTTACTTTTGATTGGGTATAGACGACCATAGAAATACCTTCAGTCAAATTTTGGCGCCGTTGTCGGGGAGTTTAGTGTTTTATTGTTATTATTGATTATTGGTTTGAACCATTTTTATGGTTCAAACCCGTGCTACTAACCCCGATCTTGCTACCTTTGATCCGAAAAAATCGAGAGTACGCACATCCGGCAACGAAGACAACAACAAGTTAAACAAGAGATGGTTGACCGTACACTTCGTCAACTTATGCAGCCCAACTTGGCTCAAAACCCCCTTGCGGTCACTATACCGGCATTAGGGGAAGGAGCCAATTTTGAGCTCAAGCCGGGTCTCATTCACTTGCTCCCATCTTTCCATGGGCTAAGTGGTGAAGACCCCATCAAACAACTTGGGAAGTTTCATACCGTGTGTATGAGCATGAAGCCGGCCAACATTACCGAAGAACAAATCATGATGAGGGTATTCGGCTTCACACTCAAAGATTCAGCGGATGATTGGTATTACCACCTTCCATCCGGGAGCATCGACACTAGGAAGAACCTTAACAAGGCATTTTTGGAGAAATACTTCCCAGCCAAGAAGGCCAATAGCTTGAAGAAAGCTATAAGCAACATTGAGCAAGAGGCGAACAAAACTCTCTACAATTACTTCGAAAGGTTTGCACGCCTCCGATCCAGCTATCCTTTTCACGGATATTCAACTCAAGATCTAGTCTTGTACTTGTACAATGGCTTGCTAAACAATGAAAGGAGGATCGTCAATGTGGCTAGCGGAGGTAATATTCTTAACTCTACTCCTGACCTTGCTTTGGAAAAGATACATGAACTAGCGGAAGGAACTCGGAACTTTGGAAGAACCCCGTGAAGAAAGGAGTTCATGCTGTGAATACCGGGAAGAGTGAGATCTCCACTAAGCTCGTGGAGCTGAAGGAAATGGTGAAGAGGCTAAAACTTATGGGAACCCCACAACAGCTCAAAGCTTGTGGACTATGTGCTGACCCATATCATCCAACGGACATGTGTCCACAAGTCCAGAATGACGATGTTGAGAGGAACGCAATGGGTTATGGATAACCACAGCCGCAAAGGCCTAGGAACGATCCCTATGCACAGAATTTCATGTCAAATTGGCGTGATCAACAAAACTTTCGTTGGAGGGATCAACAAAACCAACAACAACAACCCCATCAAGGTAAGTATCAAACAACTGAATATATGTTGCAGGTTTTGACTAAACACTTTGCTACTCATGTCCAAACAACAAAATCCAGCATCAAGAATCTTGAAAAACAGGTTGGGCAAATAGCGGAAGCCATTTCAAGGACCGAATCTAGACTTTCCGGAGGATTGTCTTCCCAGGCGTTTACAAGCCTCAAGGAGTATGTTAGTGCCCTAACATCAAGGAGTGGGAAGCAAATCCAACAAAAACCAGAAAAAGAATCACAAAGCAAACCTTCTATCGATTTTAACGCACCCACAGCCGCCCCCGCGGCTGCAACTGCGCCCAGCACAGAGCAAACGTCGACCCGCTTTGACAAAGCAATGCTTGATCTTGGTGCTTCTATCAATGTTTTACCATATTCGATTTACAAATCACTTGGCCTTGGGCCATTAATGGAAACTAGGATTGTAGTACAACTTGCTGATAGATCTAATGTGTACCCGAAAGGGATAATTGAAGATGTGTTAGTAATGGTAGACAACCTAATATTTCCTGCTGATTTCTTTGTAATGGATATGGAAAATGATTCACATGCTGTGCCCATTCTGTTAGGTAGGCCATTTCTGAAAACTGCTAGGACAAAAATTGATTATGTTAGTGGCAAATTGACCATGGAGTTTGATGGTGAATTAGTGGAATTGGACATCTATGATGCAATGAGATTTCCTAGTGCTGATCATTCTTCATGTTCTATTGACATTGTTGAACCTTTTGTGCAAGATGTTTTTGATAACTGTGATGTTGATGAATTGAAAAATGTAATTGAGCATGACATTGATGGATTTAAAGCAGATTATGTATTAACATCCAGCATGAAAGAGGTCCTAGCCGAATTAGATGGGCATAAAAGACTACCAATCTCCAATTTGGCCATTGGGCCCACTTTACTAACCCCAAGCGAGAAGCTTGTTCCGTCTATAGTGCAGGCACCAGAAATAGAATTGAAGGACCTTCCATCACACCTCAAGTACATTTTCCTTCGAGAACACAATACCTTGCCGGTGATCATCTCCAACAAGTTGACTACCGGTCAAGAAGACAAGTTGGTGAAAGTGCTAAAACAGCACAAGACGGCCCTTGGATGGACCATTGCGGACATCAAAGGGATAAGCCCTTCAACTTGCATGCATAGGATCTTACTTAAGGATGAAGCCAAACCCTCTAGGCAACCTCAACGGAGGTTGAACCCGCCGATGATGGATGTGGTCAAAAAGGAAGTGTTGAAGCTCCTCCAAGCGGATATGATCTTCCCTATCTCGGATAGCACTTGGGTTAGTCCAACCCAAGTGGCTCCAAAGAAAGGAGGCATCGCTTGGGGTTAGTAAAGTGGGGTTAGTAAAGTGGGCCCAATTGGGGAGTTTTGAAGAACCTTTTTGAAGGTTGAAGGAAGATTGAAGATCATAGCTTTTATAGCTTTTGGAGGGTTTTGTGAGATTGTCTTTGATTCCCTTCCTTGTTGTCTTCTCTTGTTGGATTTATATCCAAGGAACGCTTTTGTTGTGATATTTGATTCAGTTATTGAAGTCTTCCCATCGAATTCTTCTTGTTCAAATATTCACCTTCTTCCAATATATTTAATACTTTCATAATGATGATGAGTGGCTAATTTCCTTGTGTGATTCTAGGGTGATTGGGTGAAGGTTGTGGGAAAAACAAATGATAGAATAATCTTAGATTCCAGCAGGATCCTGAAAGTTCGAGTCTTTAACCTTAACCCTAAGCATCTCGTTCAGTCGATGAACATCTCGGCCGGAGTGGAATTCTTCTGACCGAGGTGACTTATCTGATCCTAAATTGAGAGTTACGTGTTAGAGTTTGCCAAATCCTATTCTTATTACACCTTTCCTGGTTTAATGCAAGTTTAGGATGAGAGTTACCCGGTAATTCCTTAGTTTGTGTACCAACGATCATAAGTGTAGGTAATAAAGGTTTATCCTTTATTGGGGTTTGAGTGTGCTTCCATCCCATCTTTGTGAATTAGCCTGAGACTTACCCGGTAAAGGTTGATTCTATCCCCTTAGATGGTGTGTTAGTTTGAGGTTATTGTTCTTTATCTTGATTCCTTGAGACTTACCCGGTAATAGGAGTTACGGTTTTGGATTAGTGTGTAGTGAGACTTACCCGGTGATCTACTCCACTTTAGTAACACCTTCCCCATGCAAAAACCTCAGCTTTGTCTGCTTATCTTTAGATCTTGAGTTGGAACCACAACTAGACGCTTTAATCCCTAGAATTGCATGTTTGCTTTATTGACTTCTTATTCATCTTTGATTGTGTTAATTGTTCTTGTGGTTAGTATTCACAAATCTTACCGTTATTGACTTTGTTTCACCGAGTCCCTGTGATCGACCCCTGGAATTTCTTGCTTTTTACTACGATTGACCCGTACACTGCGGGTTCGCATCCTTGTTTTAAGCTTAGGTCTAGGATTATAAATTTAAAGCTTGCATACACCGTTTGGAGCGAACAAGTTTTTGGCGCCGTTGTCGGGGACTTGGTCTAGACCGAGCCGGTACGGTTTGCTCTTGGGGCACTTGCCCCCGTGTCTTCTAACCACTCTACTTGAGTGACTTTTGCAGGTTCTCTCTTAGATTTATGCGAAGAACCCGCACTGGGAAGGAAATCGTTCCTTACGATCCCGAACCAGAAAAGACATACAAGCGACGCTTAAGAGAAGCGAAGATGGCCCAACAAGACAACCGCGATCTTAAGGCCAAATTGAAAGAGGCGTTAGAGCTGCTACGCCTCAGCAGGGAAGAACTAAGGCAGGAGAAGGAAGAAACTCGCACCAAAACTGAAGCAATCGAAGCGGAAATGGCCGTCATACGAGACCAGATTCTACTTCGACCGAGGGACAATCCAGTTCCCGATGCTGGACCGAGGCAGGTTCCAGTTGCTGACCCTCGACCGAGGCAGGTCCCAGTGCCTGACGCCCCGGCCGAGATACTTCCACCTCGGATGCCAGTCCGAGATGTTCTTCTTGCAGGAATCCCACAAACCCTAGGTCAAAGGATGGACCCTAATCAACAACTGAGGCGTCCAGGAGTGAACCTAGGAGATCCAGCGGACCATGACTATGAACTTCGACCGCAAGTTCTATCCATGATTCGCCAATGCCAATTCGGAGGGCTAGAGAAGGAATCACCACATCAACATCTTCAAAACTACGAGATCTTGATGGAAACCTTGCGACCTTCCAGAATTGAAAATAACAACTACAAGCTAAGACCTTTTTACTTTTCTTTAAAAGATAGAGCTCTTACTTGGTATCAATCTCTTCTTCCAGGAAAAATTAGCACATGGGAGGAGATGACTACGGAATTCTTGACCAAATTCTTTCCCCCCTCAAAGACAGCTGAAATGAGAGGGAAGATCAATGCTTTCATTATGAAGGACAAGGAGAGCTTGTCCAAATCTTGGGAGCGGTTCAAGGATATCCTTTTGGATTGCCCACATCATGGGATTCCAAAAATCGAGTTATTGGAGATCTACTTCAAAGGACTGGACGGAGCACCCAGTTCAATCTCCAACTACTCTCCGCCGGTACCTTCATGGACATGGCGATTGACGAGGCTTGGGACTTCATTGAGAAGCAAGCCTTGCACATGGAGAAATATACCCACCAAGGAGCTGAAGGTGGAGTTAAAAGAGTCAACTTTCAAGAGACTCAATCTAACAACAATCAACTCACGTCTTTGAAGAATGAGGTGAAGCAATTGAAGGAACTCTTGGTTGCTCAAACCAAGAAGGAAGAGCAAGGGCAAAGGAACAATAACAACAACAACGGGTACCGTAACAACAACAACGGTCCCCAAAACAACAACTACAATAGAGGATCCAATAGTAACAACTGGACGGCGAACAACCAAAATCATGGTAACAATTATTCAAACTCCAACTCTAACGATTCCTCTAACCCTTTCCTCTCTTCTCCTTCTTCTTCTTCTTCTTCTTCCACTCCATTAAAGAGCCAGGGGTAAGGATCAAGTTCGTCTCAGCCGGAAAAGAAAGACGCAGTTCTGGAGGCTATCTTGATCAAGCTTAGTACTATGGAGACTTCTATGACTTCGTTTTCAAGGGCCCAAAAGTCCTTCGAACAACAACTTGCAAGTAGGGCGAACGAAGCGCCAAGAGATCCAGGGAAGCTTCCAACAAGGACGGAAAGCGACCCTAAGGGCCAGTGCATGGCCATAACGACGAGGAGTGGACTCAAGACTGCAGATCCAGTACCTCGTTCGACGTAGACCACCTCGGTCCCGATCCAGTCGAAGAACATCTCGACCGAGATACCACCCGAGGCGGAGCAACAGAAAGCAGGAGGGACAACTGAAACTTATATTCCACCTCCTGCATACAAACCACCACTTCCATTCCCCCAGTCAAGGGCCAGAGCACATCTAGACAAACACTTTGGTAAGTTCCTTGACTTGATGAATAAGCTGCATATTAACATTCCTTTCCTTGATGTTATTCTAGGAATACCCGCTTATGGGAAGTTCTTAAAGGAGATCCTTTCAAGGAAAAGGAAATTGGAAGACTTTGGTGAAGTTAGGATGACATCTAAATCCTCGGAGCTTATTAAGATCATGAAGGAGAAGATGCCACCTAAATTAAGAGATCCCGGCTCATTTTGCATTCCCATTCAAGTTGGGGATGTCACTTGTGAGGCCCTTTGTGATCTAGGAGCCAGCGTGAGCATCATCCCGCTGGAGCTATGTATGAAGATCGGACTTGGAGAGCCCAAACCGGTCAAGATTCGACTTTATATGGCGGATCGCTCCATTACCCATCCCATGGGCATCTTGAAGGACGTTCCGGTCAAGTTAGGTAACTTCTATCTACCTATAGATTTTGTTGTACTTGACATTCCCGCAGATTATCGTGTCCCTATTATTCTCGGGAGGCCATTTCTAGCAACTTCGGGTTGCAATGTTGATTGTAAAAACGCCAAGTTGAAGTTCAACATTGGTGGTGACCAAGTGGAGTTTGCATTGCTTGCCGCAATGAAGGGAGAGCAACTCAGCGATGATATCTTCAACATCTATGATGAAGAAGAATCACGGGAATTGGTGAGCTCTATCCTTATTAATGATCCACTCGAAAGAGTTATAAGTTTTAGTTTAATAGAGGAAGGTATAGATGCTTCTTGTGATGCAGATATACGGAGCTTGAAGGCCCTGGAAGAAGATCCAGGAGCTAAAACTGAGACACTACTTCAGGAGACGAAGATCTTCAGTTTCGCTTCCAGTTGTAGTACCTCGACCGAGGCACCTTCTGGACTGAACGAGGCGACTGAAGAACATCTCGGTCAACGCCTGTGCGCCTCGACCGAGGTCGATGGCGAGACGATTCCAACTGAGACTTCCGAAAGTCCAGTCTCTGAAACCACTCTACTGGAAGGAGGAAGCAAAGATCCCCCTCAGAAAGCACCCCCAGTTGTGGAGCTTAAACAACTCCCTAGTCACTTGAGGTATGTCTTTCTTGGACCGGATTCTACTTATTCCGTTATTGTTAGTGCTTCCCTTTCCGAATCTGAATTGTCTAAGTTAATGCATGTCCTGAGAAAGCATCGAAAGGCTATAGGTTATACCACGGATGATCTTATTGGCATTAAGCCTTCTTTCTGCATGCATAGAATTCTAATGGAAGATAATCATAAGACTTCACGGGAACCTCAAAGACGGTTAAATCCGATCATGAAAGAGGTTGTGAAGAAGGAAGTTCTTAAGTTGTTGGATGCAGGTATTATTTATCCTATCTCGGACAGCAAGTGGGTTAGCCCGGTACATGTCGTTCCGAAGAAAGGAGGGATGACCGTTGTGACGAATAAGAATAACGAGTTGATCCCAACTAGGACCGTTACGGGCTGGAGGGTTTGCATTGATTATAGGAAGCTGAACACGGCGACTCGGAAGGACCATTTTCCGCTTCCCTTCATCGATCAAATGCTCGAACGGTTGGCCCAGCATTCACACTTTTGCTACTTGGACGGCTATAGTGGATTCTTCCAGATTCCTATCCATCCGGATGATCAGGAGAAGACCACCTTTACTTGTCCATGGGGGACATTTGCCTATCGGAGGATGCCATTTGGATTGTGCAATGCACCCGCTACCTTCCAGCGATGCATGATGGCTATCTTTTCCGAATACATAGAGGAGATCATGGAGGTATTCATGGACGATTTTTCTGTATATGGTTCCTCTTTTGATGACTGCCTATCTAACCATTCTCTAGTGCTTAAAAGATGTGAAGACACTAACCTTGTTCTGAATTGGGAGAAGTGTCATTTTATGGTTAATGAAGGCATTGTACTAGGACACCTTGTTTCTAATCGAGGCATTGAGGTCGATCGAGCTAAGATCGAGACTATTGAAAAACTCCCTCCTCCTTGTTCTGTTAAAGGTGTGAGGATTTTTCTCGGGCATGCAGGTTTCTACAGGAGATTCATCAAGGACTTCTCTAAGATTTCTAAACCTCTAACTAACCTCTTGAATAAAGATGTTGTTTTTGAGTTTTCACAGGAGTGTCTTGATGCTTTTTACGGGATTAAGGAAGCGTTGATCTCCGCTCCCATTATCCAACCTCCGGATTGGACCTTGCCCTTTGAGGTCATGTGTGACGCTTGTGATGTAGCCGTAGGAGCGGTGCTTGGGCAGAAGAAGGATGGCCGGACCACCGCCATTTACTATGCTAGCAAGACGCTAGATGTAGCCCAGCGCAACTACGCTACTACTGAGAAGGAGTTGTTGGCGGTTGTATATGCTTTCGAGAAGTTTCATTCCTATCTAGTAGGGGCGAAAGTCATTGTCTACACCCACCATGCTGCTATCCGTTACTTGCTTGTTAAGAAAGATGTCAAGCCACGCCTTATTCGATGGATTCTCTTGCTTCAAGAGTTTGACTTAGAGATCCGCGATAAGAAGGGATCCGAGAACTCCGTTGCGGATCACCTCAGCCGGCTACCGGAATCTTCCCATGAGACGGATGATCCACCCATAGACGATTCATTCCCCGATGAGCACTTACACTTGTTGGAGCAATGGATAGACTTACTTACTTCACCCCACGATGGAGGTGAAGTATGGGGTGAGGGCACCTCCCATCACATATAGAGACGCATTATGGTCCAGCTAGCGACCTTAAACCAAGCGCTTCTTGGGAGGCAACCCAAGATATTGCTTTCTTTTCCCGTTTTCTAGTCTAGCTTAGATAGTTTGCTTTTGCTTTGTTTTGTTTGTTTTTGCGTCCTAGACAGATCACAGGAGACATCTAAGGAAGGAGCATAATTGGAAGTACAGAATGATCGAGAATTCGAGAAGATGAAGTTTGACTGAGATACCTCGGTCCAGTTGAGGCCACCTCGACCGAGTTGATTCCTGAGCAACCGAGGCGACTAGGGTTTCTGCAGAACCACCTCGGTCCGTACCACCTCGGTCCAGTCGAGACCATCTCGACCGAGGTGACAGCAGTTCCAGGAATAGTATAAAAGGGGGAAAATTTTCTTTTTCACTTTTTTACCCTCTTCGACTCGACCGCGGCGCCTTCTCACCTCGCTTCCTCAAATCTTGCTCGTTTTCGAAGATTTCCGCTTCCAAACTGCGATTGAAGGGTAGAGGATCCCATTGCAAGTACAGATCTGCGAAGAAATCGAACGAATCGACAGAAACGAGGTAAAAACAGTCGAAACCCTAACTCGTTCATTCGTTTCGATTTGGGCTTTGGTTGCCCTTAAATCTGCTGAGAAAAGGCTTAAGTACCCCATAGGAAGCAATTGTAGTGGTTTTTGGGGGAAAAGAACTGGATTTCTGAGAGTTAAATCGCGAACTGTTTACGCCTCGGTCCAGTCGAACTGCGCCTCGGCCGAGGTGATTCCTGAGTGTTGTCAGTGACCGAGGTGATCTGACAGTAGCTAAGAGAAAATGAGTTCCGAACGCTGCCTTGCCCTCAGAGATAGATCCTCACCTTCCCCTTCTTCCTCTTCTTCCCGACCTTACCGCCCGGTGATCCACGAGAGATGCCGGGTAGATTATGAGCGTATAGCTAGCCGCCCAGTGATTGCACCACGTTTCCTAGATGTGTCCGCTTTTGATTGCCTAGGGGTAGATGGAGACCTTAGGAGGATGATTACTACAGTTGGGCTAGATCAGTTTACTGAGATCCGAGCCCCAGCCTACTTGGAGCCGACCCTAGAGTTCATTAGCTCCTTCACCTACCATCCCACAGAGTAGTACGTGAAGTACCGGTTGATGAACCGGAACTTCTTAGTGCCGCTTGAGATTTGGAGAGAGATTTTTGGCTTTTCTGAGCCCACCGCCACTGACTTCCCTTCCCGATTTGTAGCTAGGGAGTTCTGGGGGCAGATTGCCCATATTACTGAGCACGTAGATAGATGGCGCCCTGGGGATTCCAAGGATAAGGTCATCTTCCACCTAGCCTTTAGGTTAGCCCATAGGATATTCAGCGAGACACTTTTGGCGCGTACTGAGACGCCCCAAAAGATCCGACAGGGCGAGCTTTTCAGTCTATACTGTATGGTTACGGGGGTTTCCCGGACTTTGGCTTGATCTTGGCAGAGGACCTGCACAAGATCAAAGCCAAGGCAAAGGGAGACATCTGCTGCGAAGGTCTTGTCACCCATATAGCTGCTTATCATGGCATGGACCTCAGTGCTTGTACGATGGTGGGGCTCCAAAGCCGCTTGGATTGCAGGAGATGATCACTCGGAGGATTCTGGTTCCCCGAGGTCTGACCACTCCATATGTTGCTATGCCGTGGGAGCTGACTGCGCCACAGGGCATCAAGTAGTCTGCCCAGTTCACCGTTTATGACCCGCACTATTGGCAGACCGCCTGGGCTCCACTGATGGAGGATCATAGGGAGGCAACAGCTGCCCCAGCTGAGGATGAGGAGGAGGACGACGAGGAGACAGTGGATGAGAGAGATGGTGGAGTCCCGATGGATACAGGGACAGATACTGCAGGGACGAGCGCGCCACCGATCATAGATCTGGACGATGATGATGAGACTGAGCCTGCACCAGCTGAGACTTCTCCAGTTAGGCCTGCTAGACGTAGGAGGCGCAGAGTGAGAGATCCAGATGCTCACAGACGGATCGACGACCTGATGGATCAGGTTATTGATTCGTATGCTGCCATGTCGCTGGATATCCGCGAGATGCAGGAGCAGCAGCATTATCAGCACATCATGGCCCAGCTTCAGTTCGAGCGTATCATGGGTCATCCATTCGACCCGACTCAGTATCCATACGTGCCACCACCACCACCACCGGATCACGACTATAGATGAGCTGCAGGACGTTCTTTATTATATTTTTATGCAGTTCAGCTATTTATCCGGTGAGTACTCTTATTTTTAGACTTAGATTGACCCACTGGGACAGTGTGTCCCAAGTATGGGGTATTGATGTATTTATTTGATGACTTCGATGTATGACTCATACTTTATCGGATATTATATATTTATGCTTCACTTCTGCATTTATATGTTTATCTGAGATTGCATGCATATTTACAGGTTATTTGATTGAGAAAAACGTCGAAACTGAAAAAAAATAGGTTTTAAAAAAAAAAACTTTTTTTTTATGTTTTTTTTTTTACCTCGACCGAGTCAATCTTGGCCAAACGACGCGTTTCACCTCGGTTGACCCAAGAACACCTCGACCGAGGTGGGTTAACTTAGAGTTTTTGAAAACGATTTTTGTGTTACTTATCTGGATATGATCTCAGTGAAGATCTTGTTTACTAACTGGTTTTAAATTCTTTATGTGTTTGAAAGGTTTTATAATATGTTTAAGTTGCTAAATGCTTTGTTTGGAATTATTGGCATGTTTAATACTTTGTTTTTTATCTAAATTATGTTGAATTTGAAGGTTGACGCCACATTATGAGTTCTCTCACTTTCTTCCTGGAAAGACCAAGGCAATTCATTCTTCTCTCTTCTTCTTCTTGATCATGCTTAGCCTCTCATATACATTTTGCCTCCCTTTACCTATCCGGGAATTTGGAAGCAAGCGAAGTGGTGAAAGCAAGTGAAGTTAAAGTTGAGAAGTTGGCTGGAAGTGAAAGTGTTAGAAAGTACTTTTAGGTTTGGGGAAGTCAATCATGAATATGAGTAACTCGGCACCATTCACATAGCGGGTGTTTGTGTCTTGCCAAAGTCGGATTGAGCGATATTCCTAACGGGTCATGGTATGTGCATCAAGGGTTTGATGCATCTCAAGAAATTGATGATTGCGGATTTCCTAGGCTTCGGTTATTGTGCACCTCTGTCCATGCATCCCAAAAAGTAAAGTAAAAAAGAAAAAGTGTGGAATAAGCAAAGCTTATTGGTGGAAGATGTTGCAAGTCAAAGTGAAAGTGAAGTACATCCTTTTCCCGGATTCTAGCACCACATTACCTTACATACATCCCTACCCTACACGTTTCTTGACCTTTTCTTTTGGGAAGCCCTTGAGACCTTGAGCTTGTTGATTGACTTAGTGGTTTAAACTGGACTATACATGATTAATTTCGATAATTATGATTTATTATGCATTCTATGATTTTATGCAAAGATGAACAACTTTTCTATATTTATAAAATGTTTTGATCATGTTTGGATTTTAAATTCCATGAAGTATTCTCTTAGAGTGATCTATGATTGTAACACACCATAAAAATGTTTTTGAAAGACTTTTCATTGATTTTTTAATGACTTATAATCCATTCTATCTTGTCTTCTATATGCGGAACTTGCTTAGGGACAAGCAAGGGCTAAGTATGGGGTATTTTGATAGCATGAATTATAGTCTATATTTTGGGGTCTGTTTGGACGTTTTATCTTTCATAATCTGCATGATTGCATGGATATTATGTGATTATATTACCATTTCATCTACCTTTGCGAGAATCGAGGTCTACACCAAGTTTTGTTGTAATTGTAGGTAAAATGGCACGTTTTGCATCGAAAAGGAGCAAAAGGAGCTATGGAGTCATCGGAGCTACAATGAGGAACATAAGGAACCATCCAGGAAGCATAGCCATGGATTAAAGATTCACTTTGGACCAGTTTTGAGAGATTTCACATTCAGTTGTGACTCACCTAGGTTGACCAGAGATTCATCTCGACCGAGGTGATCCAGAGACGCCGACTCGACCGAGGCGAACACCTAGGACGCGGCGAGAATATTTTATTCTTGGCTGAGATCTTTTATCTTTGGAAAGTGATCTTATATTTTTGGGCTTGGCTCCTGGAAGGAAGAAGATCTTATATTTTACCTATTTTATGGGAAGAGATCTTTCTAAGATATCTTATCTTTGGAGGGTTATTTTCCTATAAAAAGGGTTGGATTTCCACAAATCCAACAGCCTGCATACAGCCGGAACAGCTCACATACATCCCGCTTACACACAGCAGCCATACTCCAGTTGGGGAGTTTTGAAGAACCTTTTTGAAGGTTGAAGGAAGATTGAAGATCATAGCTTTTATAGCTTTTGGAGGGTTTTGTAAGATTGTCTTTGATTCCCTTCCTTGTTGTCTTCTCTTGTTGGATTTATATCCAAGGAACGCTTTTGTTGTGATATTTGATTCAGTTATTGAAGTCTTCCCATCGAATTCTTCTTGTTCAAATATTCACCTTCTTCCCATATATTTAATACTTTCATAATGATGATGAGTGGCTAATTTCCTTGTGTGATTCTAGGGTGATTGGCTGAAGGTTGTGGGAAAAACAATGATAGAATAATCTTAGATTCCAGCAGGATCCTGAAAGTTCGAGTCTTTAACCTTAACCCTAAGCATCTCGTTTAGTCGATGAACATCTCGGCCGGGGTGGAATTCTTCTGACCGAGGTGACTTATCTGATCCTAAACTGAGAGTTACGTGTTAGAGTTTGCCAAATCCTATTCTTATTACACCTTTCCTGGTTCAATGCAAGTTTAGGATGAGACTTACCCGGTAATTCCTTAGTTTGTGTACCAACGATCATAAGTGTAGGTAATAAAGGTTTATCCTTTATTGGGGTTTGAGTGTGCTTCCATCCCATCTTTGTGAATTAGCCTGAGACTTACCCGGTAAAGGTTGATTCTATCCCCTTAGATGGTGTGTTAGTTTGAGGTTATAGTTCTTTATCTTGATTCCTTGAGACTTACCCGGTAATAGGAGTTACGGTTTTGGATTAGTGTGTAGTGAGACTTACCCGGTGATCTACTCCAGTTTAGTAACACCTTCCCCATGCAAAAACCTCAGCTTTGTCCGCTTATCTTTAGATCTTGAGTTGGAACCACAACTAGACGCTTTAATCCCTAGAATTGCATGTTTGCTTTATTGACTTCTTATTCATCTTTGATTGTGTTAATTGTTCTTGTGGTTAGTATTCACAAAGCTTACCGTTATTGACTTTGTTTCACCGAGTCCCTGTGATCGACCCCTGGAATTTCTTGCTTTTACTACGATTGACCCGTACACTGCGGGTTCGCATCCTTGTTTTAAGCTTAGGTCTAGGGTTATAAATTTAAAGCTTGCACACACCGTTTGGAGCGAACAGATATGCTAGTGCTCACAAAACGTGTTCTAAGGTATTACGTTCCAGTTTCTTTTGGCATACATTATTTAAGGATGTGCAAGCGTTTGTTGTCTCTTGTCATGCATGCCAAAGAACAGAAAAGTTATCTAGGAGGAACGAGATTCCACTCAACAACATCCAAGAAGTCAAAATCTTTGATGTATGGGGAGTTGATTTTATGGGACCTTTCCCATCATCTGCAGGAAACCTCTACATCCTTTTAGCTGTTGATTACATTTCTAGATGGCTGGAAGCCATTGTTTCGCCCACTAATGACACCATGGTGGTTGTGAAGTTCTTCAATAGAACTATCTTTCCACATTTTGGGACACCGCGAATCATCATCAGTGATAGAGGGACACATTTCATTAACCGGAAGTTTAAGGCACTTCTATCGAAGTATGGGGTGACCCATAAGGTAGCAACGCCTTATCACCCTCAAACTAGTGGGTAGGTGGAGATCGCTAATAGAGAAATGAAGCCAATTTTGGAGAAGACCATTTCAAGGACAAGGAAAGATTGGTCCATCAAGTTGGACGACGCTCTTTGGGCTTATAGGACCGTATTCAAGGCTCCCATTGGTACCGCCCCTTACAATTTGGTATATGAGAAGTCTTGTCATCTTCCCGTTGAGCTGGAACACAAGGCATATCGGGCGATCAAATGGATAAATTTAGACATCAAGGAAGCTGGAGAAATGAAACTTTTATACATAAATGAGCTGGAAGAGCTGCGCTTAAACACTTATGAGAATGCCAAAATCTACAAAGAAAGAACGAAGAGATGGCACGACAAGCATATCGTCCCTAAGGAGCTTAAAGAAGGAGATCTTGTTCTACTCTTCAACTCCCGCCTCCGCCTCTTTGCAAGGTAGTCAAAATCTAGATGGATAGGACCTTACATTGTGAAAAATGTCTTTCCCCATGGTGCAGTTGAAGTATTGGGTAAAGCTAGCGGAAGCTTAAAGGTCAATGGTCATAGGTTGAAGAAGTATCAACAGGAAGTTCTGGCTGAGCAGATTGCACCCTTTCACCTTGTTTGAGATGACGTACGGTTCAGCTAGCGACCTTAAACCAAGCGCTTCTTGGGAGGCAACCCAAGGTATTGCTTTCTTTTCCCTTTTTCTAGTTTAGTTTAGATAGTTTTCTTTGTGTTTTGTGTGTCCTCCTAGACAATAATCAGGTGATCTCTAAGAAGAAATTAAAACTCAGGAGCTACATAGATGGACTGACGTTCGAGAAATTGAGAAGACGGAGTTTGACCAAGACACATCTCGGGTGCTGTCAGAGTGCCTCGACCGAGGTGTTCGTCGTCAACCAAGGTGCCTTTGTCTGACACCCACCTCGCTCTAACACCTCGGTCTATTCAGAATCACCTCGACCGAGATGAAATCAAATTCTGCGAGGGGTATAAAAGAGGCACGACTTTCTCTCTCCTCACACCCTACTCTCTCTTGCTTGGCCTCGACCGCGGGTACCACTTTTGCTTCAATCCTTAAATCTTGCCCGTTTTCAACGAATTTTGGCTTCAAACCCCTAGGATAAGTACGAGAATTAGTTGCCAAGCATCAAACAGCGCAAAAATCTACTACATTCGGCGCATTTGGGGTATTTTATCCAAAACCCTAACTTGGTTCGTTTTCTTCGATTCCGCTCAGATCTGGGTTTGGTTGCCATTGTTTGTTGTTGAAAAGAATACAAGTACCCCTTAGGAAGCAACTAGTATTGATTTTTGGGGGAAATCTTACAATTTTTGGACCTCGAATGGCACAACACTTCGCCTCGGTTGCCCCTTCTGCGTCTCCGCCGAGGTGTTCTTGAGCCAAACAAGGTGATTTTCATATATGAGTAATCTGAGGAGATCTGATCGCCAGTTGACCATGAGGGACAGGCCTAGCAGTTCACATCACTCTTCTCTTTCCCCTCCCCCACAACCTACAGTTCTGGTGATCCACGAGCGGTTTCAGCGGGATTTTGATAGGATTTGTGGGCGTCCCATTGTTGCCCCTCGATACGTTGATGTTGATGCCTTCAAGTGCCTTCACGTGGTGGATGACTTGAAGAAGATGATTTCTATGGTTGGCGTTGAGGATTTTATGGCCATGTGGGCGCTAGCATATCTAGAGCCGACGTTCGGGTTTTTGAGCTCAGTTTTCTACATGCCAGATAGTAGTGGAATCAAGTACCAGCTGTTGAACAAGAACTACGTAGTCCCCTTGGAGCAGTTTGAGGAGATTTTTGGATTTCCTACTCCTACAACGACATATTTTTCTTCTCAAGTGTAGGCTCGTAGTTTCTAGGAGGGCATTGCTTATGTGACTGTCCACCGTGACAGATGGCGGCCGGAGATTTTCGGGAGCGCAACATTTTCCACCTTGCTTTCCGTATTGCTAACAGGATTTTCAGTGAGATGCTTCTGGCGCGTATTGAGACGCCCCAAAAGGTCCGACAAGGTGAGCTTTTCAGTTTATTTTGTATGGTTACTGAAGGAGTACCGGACTTTGCTGCCATGCTAGTTGAGGATCTTCATAGAGTGAAGGGGAAGGCGAAGGGAGACATTTGTTGTGGTGGGTTGTTGACCCACATTGCTACATACATGGAGTTGGACCTCTCCGGATGTACCTTAGTTACAGCACCGAAGCCGTTGGGTCTGCAGGAGATGATCACACGACGTATACTCACTCCCCACGGTCTTGGCAAACCTTGTGTAGCCATGCCGTGGGAAACGAAGTTTCAAGGGGTATTGTTTGGTCATCACAGTTCTCAGTTTATGATCACCAGTATTGGTCGGCTGCTACTAGAAAGGCAACTGGCGGATATGATGATGAAGACGACATTGGAGGAGTTGCTTCCATGGTGATAGGTGATGGAATCACTATCAATTAGGATAGTTTTTAGTGTCTTTCGTGGTCTTAGAGTCGGTTTTGTGTTGCTAACATCTTAATCCAGAAGAAGAAGTCGAAAAAAAGCAAAAGAGATGTTAGAAGCACTTGGGAGTCGAAGATCGTTCATGAAGACCAGCTTCTGGTGCCACACCGCCCCTACGGGTGGCACTGCACTCCGGAACGCAGCCTGCGCCTTCGCTAGTGGCCGGAACAAAGCATTTCACCGCCCTTGCGGCCACCTCTAGACGCCCCTGCAGTGTCTTACCTTGAAGAAACGAAGCCGGCGCCCCTGCGCCTCTAATTGCGGACCAACCTGCGGAGCTGTGAAGCCGAAGAGCCAATGTCACCGCAGACATCAGAAGCGACAGAAAGATGAAGAGTCAGACGTTTGAAGAGCATTAAAGACCCGTCCCTGCGGGATATCCAAGCCGCCCCTGCGGCCAAGAACAACCCCAAGCGTTTTGGCCTAAACCGCCCCTGCGGCTCTACAAGGCCGCCCCCGCGGTTTAGCGCCAAAGGACTTTACTCCGGTTGTTTGCACCACCTTTATGACATTATAGGTGGCTGTTTAGGATGGCCATTTACTCTCTTTTACTGCCAATTCTAGTATAAATTGGTCCATGGCTGATTGCTAGAATCATCCATCATTTTCTGCATTTTAGATCTATTTCCATTACTTCCAAGTGTAATTAGTTTCTAAGTTTCTTGCTAGATTGGGTTGTTTTGAAGCTGCATTACTGCTTTGCTTGTAAGTCTTTATTAATATAAGTATTATTCAGTTACATGTGTTATATTCCTTGAGCTCTAAACTCATGTTTGCATGTTTCTTACCACTTAGATTGATCACCATAAGTGTCTAACTTCATGCAAAGGACTAGGATTAATTGACTCTGGGTTGGGTCCTTAATCTAGTAGTAACCCTTTAGGTGAAAGATGGTTGTAATCTCTTAAAGGAAAAGCAATAAAACTACGAAGAAAGTCTAACGGTGTTTATGCTTTATTTGTATCTCTTTGTGTTTGCTAAAATGCTAACTTGTGTTTTGATCTAGTAGGTTTACGGATCACTAAACTTGTTAAGTTGTGTTCATGCCGGTTGGCTCAACCTTAAGTATGGGGTATTTTTGATAACACGATTTATGACTTAGGATTAGACGCTCATTTAGATAGATTTTCCACTCATTCATGCATGTCTAGCATTAGTTCACGACGTTTGCACTCAAATCATGTATTTTGTTGAGATAGACGTCTACGCGGACTTTTGCTTGCTTTATAGGTATTTTGGGAGATTTAGGAGCTTAATCAATGCATTCGAAGGTCGCTCCTCGAGATGACGAACTTTCAGACTCATTGGAATGCAGGCTAAGGGCTAAGGAGGACTCATGGAACCTTGTCAACACAAGCCATGCACCAAATCGAAGCTTAATGATCCAAGACAAAGCTGAAGCACCAAACCACGGTTACTGGCACTTCCACGGCCGTGGAAACCAACCGTGGTTTTTGCCAGACGGTTGTGACAGTTGTGCCACGATCTCATGACCGACCCTTGCAAAGTTGTGTATAAAAAGTGGTCTTGCAAGGCTGAGAAGAGGCATCTTTCAATCCCCTATCATCCAATCAAATCCACATTCTCTCCCACACTCTCAACAAGAAGATTCTCTCAAGAGGAAGAAGCTACCATTGGAGGAGGAACAAAAAACTCCATTGGAGAAGAAGAGAAGAACACACCGTTTCTAGTCTTTGATAAGTTTTGTAGTGAAGATTACCGGGTTCGATTTCTAGGGTTGTAAGAATCGATTAAACCTTCTTTTGAAGGGTTGTGAGTCTTTCTAATCTTACTTTCAGCTTGGTTTTATTTGCTTCACTTGTTCATCTCTTTCTCTTCATTATCTTGCAAATGGAAGCTATGATTTTATGTTTGATGATTTCGATTATGATGATGTATGTTGTAGGCTAAATAGATGCGATTCTAGGGTAAGAAAAGGATGGTTATGGCTAAGACTATGATAGGACGGACTTAGGTTTGCCCTTGGATGATTCATTTGCTTGGACAAAGTCACTGTTGTAGTCCACGGTTTGTTCTTGCCAGTCCACGGCCGTGGAAGTGGTAGAACAGCCCGTGGTTTGCCTGGTTCGTTTGATTTGATGGATCTAAGTTCTAGATTGTTAGAATGTTGAAATCCTAGTGTTTGTTGAGTTAAATCTATCCTAGGGTGACATAGTGTTAGCAAACTAAGTGTTATAAGAGACCTAGCCGGTGATTCTTGCTCTTAGATTCCAAAGATGATAAACTCTAGGTAGTGGTGAGCCTCATAAGCCGCCATTGAACTAAGTGTGCTAGGATAGTTGTTTAGGACTTACCCTTCCGAGACTTACCCGGTGAGGATAGGTTAGATCCCTAGGTGACAATCCGGTTTGTGTAGAATTCCATTCCTTAGGTTCTTTGAGACTTACCCGGTGATGAGACCTTAGGAACGGACTAGTGGACCATGAGACCTACCCGGTGATTGATCCCAATCTAGAAACACTCACTCCCAACATAGTATAGCTAATCCAAGGAATGATAAGATAGCTTGAGTCCTATGCCATAACCGGAATTTCCAACCCCTAGAATCCACTCTCCTCTCTTTGATCTCATATTTCGTGTCTAGCTCGCTTGTTTGTGTTGATTGTTAGCTTAGTTGATTGTTTACTTTGCATGATTTGTGATCTTTGATTGATCACCTAAAAACCAAACCAAAAACATTGAGATTTTCATTTCTTTATTTCTTTCTCTTTTCTTAGCCTAGATCTTCACTAAACTTAGTCATTAATTGATTCAATCTCACCTCAGTCTTTGTGTTCGACCTCGGAATACTATCCCTACTACAAAACGTCCCGTACACTGCGGGTTCGCTAGGAGTTAGGAGAAATATAACGAGTATAAATTTAAGGCTTATTGCGTGCACACGTTCTTAGCGTAACAGTGCGAAGGTGATTGTATACATGGATCATGTTGCGATCCGGTATCTACTTGCAAAGAAGGATGCGAAACCAAGGTTGATTAGATGGATTCTTCTCCTACAAGAATTCGATCTAGAGATCCGTGACAAGAAAGGTTCGGAAAATTCTGTTGCGGATCATTTGAGTCGTCTACCACATCTAGAGGACGACAATCTACCTATAGATGACTCCTTTCCGGACGAGCATTTACATATCATAGAGGAGTGCATCGACAAGATCACTAAAGGTAATGAACCATGGTTTGCTGATTTTGTTAACTATTTGGTTTGCCAGGAATTACCACCCGGACTATCCTATGCACAAAGAAAGAAGTTCTTTAAGGATGTTCGGGAATACTTTTGGAATGAACCTCTCCTCTTTAAGAGAGGTCCTGATGGCATCATTCGACGATGTGTGCCGGAAGACAAGATGCAAAGTGTCATCCGTCATTGTCATTCACTACCTTGTGGAGGACACGCTAGCTCGAACAAGACTAGCGCTAAAGTATTGCAATCTGGATTCTTTTGGCCTACCTTATTTAAAGATGTGCAAACCTTTGTTTCCTGCTGCGATGCTTGTCAAAGAACAGGGAACATATCTAGGAGAAACGAAATGCCTCTTAACAACATTCAGGAGGTAGAGATCTTTGACGTTTGGGGAGTAGACTTCATGGGACCTTTCCCATCATCTTGTGGAAACCAATACATACTTCTAGCTGTAGATTATGTTTCGAGATGGGTTGAAGCGATTGTCTCTCCTACTAATGATGCCATGGTTGTGGTTAAGTTCTTTAACAAGACCATTTTCCCACGATTTGGGACACCATGGACTATCATTAGTGATGGAGGATCTCACTTCATTGCCCGACGATTCGAAGCTCTACTAGCTAAGTATGGGGTAACTCACAAGATCGCCACCCCTTACCATCCACAAAAGAGTGGACAAGTGGAGATTTCAAACCGGGAGATTAAAGGAATCCTAGAGAAGACGGTTTCAAGGACAAGGAAAGATTGGTCTTTGAAGCTAGATGATGCATTGTGGGCATACCGGACTACATATAAGACTCCTATAGGAACGACACCATACAACCTTGTGTATGGGAAGTCTTGTCACTTACCGGTAGAGTTGGAACATAAGGCGTATTGGGCAATAAAGTGGTTGAACTTCATCATAAAGGAAGCGGGCGAGAAGCGCCTCTTGGACCTTAACGAGCTTGAAGAACTTCGCTTAAACGCCTACGAAAACGCCAAGATCTATAAAGAAAGAGCGAAGCGTTGGCATGATAAGCATATCATTCCAAAAGACCTCAAAGAAGGAGATCAAGTTCTCCTCTTCAATTCAAGACTTCGTCTCTTTCTAGGTAAGCTTAAATCTCGTTGGACCGGACCTTATCTAATCAAACGTGTTTTTCCCCATGGTGCAGTTGAAGTATGGGGTGAAAAGGCCGGGCGGAAGCTTCAAGGTGAACGGTCAACGACTCAAGAAGTACTCACTGGAACTCCAAGCTGAGGAGTTCGCGCCTACCGCACTCAAATAAGTGCAAGTACGGTCTAGCTACGGACCTTAAACAAGCGCTTCTTGGGAGTCAACTCAAGGTATTGCACTTATGTTTTTGTTTGTCATTCGTAGATTAGATTAGTTTAGACGTTTTTTTGTTTTGTTTTGCCTTCGATACCTTCTGGTATGTTGTGTTTTTGGATGTAGGAGCAATGGAATAGGCAAGGGAGAGGAAAAAGTTGAAGGAAATTGACGAAACTTTGATTTTGACACATTACAGAGAGTTCCACGCCCTAAACCACGGTCGTGGAGGCTACAGTGACCGTAATTCTTCAAAATCTGAGAAAAATCACCAAAAACCACGGTTCCGTACATTTCCACGGCCGTGGAAACCCCCGAGTGACCGTGATTTTCAAAAAATTTTATGGCCACTATATAAACCACCTTCTTCAGAAAAACAACACAAAATTCCCAAACCACGACCCTATTCCATGCTCAAAACGCCGAAACCAATCCCCCTCTCTCAAATCTTCGTTCGGAGTCTGATTCGAACGATTCTTGAGCCTAAAGTGAAGCAAATTCAACCATCTACAAGATCTAATCAACAAATCAAGTGAACAATCCCTGCAGAAGACGGAATTTGGATTTTAAGAATCCAAAATCTAGGTTTTCTTCTCTTTCTCTACTTTGTCGATTTGGCTCAATTTTTGCAAGAATTTTTAGGAGAACTGATTGGAACTGGATTGGAATTAGTCTAGGACTGTTGCCTGGTGAATTTGGTGTGAATTGATTGAGTTTTGAACAAATCAGAGCCGAACCACGGTCTCTGGGCGAACCACGGCCGTGGAAGTTATAGAACAGGCCGTGATTTTCTCTCTGAAATGGATTTGATTAGGAGAATGTCTACTAGAAGCAAGAAGAGGAAAGGTGATGCTTCCTCCTCCTCCCAAGTACCCCCTAGTGAGCCACCATCACCCCCACCCCCTAGAATTCCAAAATTTCATGAGGATTACCTCGATGCCTTAGAAAGGATCGAGAAGAAGACGGTCATAGGACCGCGTTACTTAGTTCTTGAGGAGTTAGAGCCGCTGAATGTGGTGAATGACCTTACATGGCTTCTAGATAGAGCCGGCTTGATCGTCTTCTCCGCTATTAGGGAAGAGGCATATGAGGAGATTACTAGAGAGTTTGTGATCTCTTTTGAGCATAGTCATATGGACAGGACGGTGTCCTTTAGGCTGATGGAGGAGAACTACGAGTTCTCGATCTTAGAGTTCGGAGCCTTCTTTGGGTTCCAAGAGACCTTCAATGGTCGTTTTCCTAGCAGTGTATACGCTAAGGATTTCAGCGAGGACCGCTGGCAGCCAGCTGACACCAAGGCTAAGCTTATCTATCACTTAGCCTTGAAGATAGCCCATAGAGTACTTTCTGAGTGTCTTTTCCCTAGGAATGAGACCCCTCAGAAGATTAAGACAAATGAGTTGTTCCTTCTTTACGCTATGTTGCACGGTAGACCTGCTAACTGTGCTACCCTCTTAGCCTCCACCATGAGTAAGCTCAAAAATAAGAGAGCCGGGAACATTGGATATGATGGTATGGTCACCCACATCGCTAGACAGTTGGGAATAGATTTTTCTGCTTGTACTAGGATAGCGGCGAGACCGTTGGGTCTCTAGAGCCTCATGACTAGAGGATTGATCTTTCCTAAGCATATAGGTCCACCTACCGCTGCCATGCCATGGGAGGATAGAGAAGGTAGAGGCATTCCATGGCTCCCTGAGTATTCCATTATGGCTGGACGCCATAATTGGAAGCATACCTTCGCTGCTATGCATGCGAATAGGTTAGTAGTACCTCCCTACGTCCCCGATGAGGTACCGGCTGCAAATGAGGATGAGGAGATAGGAGGAGGTGATGGCTTTGAGGGAGGAGGTGAGGAGCATGACTTTGGCACTTTCCCGGATCAGCCGGCACATTTCCCTGACCCTCTCAGGCGCTCACCACGACCAGCTAGACATTCAGGAGCCTCTTCCTCTCGCCGTGCTAGCGTGAGTGAGAGGCCGACATGGATGGATACCCCTCCTGATTGGTATAGATCACAGCCGGAGTGGATGGGAGCTCCGCTCACATGGTATGCGCAACCGCCATCGGCACCGGCCCCACAGGATGCACCATCTTGGTACAGCCAGGCACCGGAGTGGTATGAGCAGCTGCCGGACTGGGCTACCGACCTCTCCAACAGAGTAGGAGATTTGGAGATCTGGCAGGACGCTAGGGACGTACGAGCTGATGAGCATGATAGGATGATGAGGGACATCTACCGCCAGCAGTTTGGGCGGAACTTTGACTCCAGCTTCTTCCCATTTCCACCACCGCCTCCACCGCAGTGATGACTATGCATGATTGACAGTAGTAGCCGCTCCACCACCGTCTTGTGAGTTCATTTTTCTTTTCTTTCTTTTCTTTATTTCTTTTTGAACATTAGGGACAATGTTTGTCTCAAGTATGGGGTGGGGTGTGACTATCGTTTGTAATAACTCTACTCACTTTGCTTGCCTTGATTCGAGAACACTTTGCATGTTTCATTTCATTGTCACACGTTTCATTATTACATTGCATGAAAAAGCTTTTGAAAAACCCATAAAAATTGAAAAATTTTGAAAATTCTAAAAGGTTTTGTGCTTCTAAGAGTTGAGATGATTTCTATGATAATTACTACTTGTGAATTGAGCTTTTGATGACAATTGTATGCCTAAACGAATAATGAATCGAAAAGGAATTGAATGTGTTGATTATCCTTTCTTGCAAGTTTCATAATGTGAAGAGTTTTGTCTAAATCATATTGAGAAATCGAGGTTGAAATCACATGATAAGTTCTTATACTTCTTTATGAAATGATTAAGGCAATTCGATCTTTCTTTCTCTTTTCTTTGTTCATTTAGCCCCTCAATGAAATAATTGCCTCCCTTACCTATCCGGGAATTTGGAGGAGTTATGTTTTGGCATGTTTGATGTGGGAGGGCCATGAAAGCAATTGTTTGCATTCAAAGAATAGAAATAATAGGTTTGGGGAAGTCAATCATGACGATGAGTAACTCGGCACCATTCACATAGCCGGGTGTTTGTGTCTTGCCAAAGTCGGATTGAGCGATATTCCTAACGGATTATGGTATGTGAATCAAAGGTTTGAGACATCTCGAAATTGAGAAACGCCGATCTCCTAGGCTTCGGTTTTTGTGCACCGCTGTCCATAACTCCAAAAAATAAAGTCGAAAAATGATATGAAAAGAAGAGAGCAAAGCTCAAAGTTGATGGTGTTGCAAATTAAAATAAAAAGAAAAGAGTCAGTTGTCCACTTTCCCGGATTCATGCACCACATCCCTTATAAGTTTTCCCTCCCTTCCGCATTCTAGACATTACTTGGAAGTCCTTAAGATCAAAAGAATGTTATTTGGCTTGGTGATCTAAATTGAAGTTTCTTATGCTTGATTTTGATAATGCTTGAAGGTTATGATGTTTACACTGAAGTTTAACCAATTCATGATGTTTCTATCCTTTACATTCTTTGGTTATGTATATAAGCGTTTCAAGAGTGAATGAAGCAAGGTTTGAGAATGATCTATTGACTAGAAGCACATTTACCTAAAAGATGTTTTGTTTTTGAGTTTGCATGCATATTTCATCCTAACTTATGTTCTAAAGCTTTCAAAAGACCTTGCCTGGGGACAAGCAAATGGCAAGTATGGGGTATTTTGTTAGCATGAAATATTGCGATATTCTAGGCACTTATTCTAGTTGTTTTTCATTCATTATAGTGTTCATTGATAAGGCATTGAAGCAATTGTTAGCTAGTTTATCTATATTTTCGATATGGAGGTCTACATTAGCTTTGTGTTGATTATAGGTGAATAAGAGCTAAAACCGAACCATTTGAGAGAGATAGGAGAGGATTTGAGCACATCCAAGGATTAGGAACACATCAAAGAAGCCAAAGGAGATGCTAGGATGAGGAATGGCACGACACAAAGGAAACCACAAGTAATTTACACTTCCACTCCCTAAAATACGGCTGTAGAAGAGTCCACGCCCTAAACCACGGCCGTGGATCTTGGCATCATGAGCGTGGAGCATTCTAGAGAGTTACACGGCCTAAAGTACGGTCGTGGAAGTCATATGAGACCGTAACCCAATTCCACGCCCTAAACCACGGTCGTAGAACCCCATGAGACCGTGATTTAGGCGATCTTTTGACGAACCAATTATTGCCACATCATTTACGCAGTAGGCCAGAGAGTTATTTTATCCTTTCTTATAAAAGGGTCAGAGAAGAGAGTTTTGGGGGACCTCGCTTTACATCGACGCTTATCACTTAGCCTTGCGGAGGATCGCTCTGAGAGAGTTCGAGAAGGACTTAGCGGAAGCGCCGGCAATTTGGATTTCGGAAGATCGTGTGTGGCGGAAGTTGCGCCCTTTTTTCTAGGTTTTGTTATTGAAGATGGATTGACATCCCGTTCTTCATACTTGCCTTAGATCTTGTGAGGTTTTGTGTTCTATTCCGAATCCATTGAATATTTTGATTCGTGTTTTGGATTTGAGATTGACTTTGAGTTATATTTGAGTTTTCAAAAGTTTTCATCTTTCATTCTTCTTAAATTGATTTGTGATATCATGACAATGGTTATTGGCTAAAACCCTTTAGCAATTCTAAGGTGAAGGGTTAATAATTGTGGCTTAGATGATGATAGATCGATCGTAAATTGATTGGACCCTGAGAGTTAGAGAGATCTCGTCGATGAACCAAGATCACGGTCTATTCTTGGGCTTCCACGGCCGTGGAACTCAAGATCTGCACGTGATTTACCCTAGTTTACGAACTTTGCTTTTACTTTGATCCAAGGTTAAAGATTAGCTTGAATCTAGTCTAGGTTTGCCCTTTTCTAGGTAGTAGTGAAGCCTCAACAACCTCTACTTCGATTTTGAGTGTCACAACCTTAATCGTTTGAGTTTATCTTGATCCTTGGGTTACAAGTTTGGGTATTTGAGATTAATTCTTGTCTTTAGATCCTTTCTATACTGAAGCCTCAACAACCTTTATAGAGAGTGTCTTTAGATAAGTCATATAAAGCCTTGGAACTTCACCGTACATTGCTTTACCTTAGTATACCTTTGCAACTCTTAACTCTGTCCTTAGTTCTTTAGTATATCTTGAATCGATTGCCACAATTAGATACCTGGATCTTTAGGGTTGCTGTTTTCCCAATATTTGCAAAGCTTATTACATTTACTTGCTTGACGATTTGTGAACTGAATTTGTTCCCCCCAAATCCCTGAGTTCGACACTTTGGAATTCTTGGTTGGAGTGATGATGGTTGTTGGAGTGATGATTCCTCCATGTAGTGTTTTAAGATATAGGATGTTATAGGTCGTGAGATGAGGTCTCTGAGAGGGAGAGTTATACCTCGGCTTATGGGTCCGAGAGGATTTGGGATCTTGCAAGTTTCGGGACGAAACTTGTTTTTAGGGGAGTGTGATGTAAGAGCCTTAGCTTTAGAAGTTGAGCCGCCCCTGCGCCTTAGGAGGGTCGTCCCTGTGCCTTGCCTGATCCACCCCTGCAGGTTTGTGCGGCTGCAGCCACCTTTGTTGACCTTTTGACCTTGCTTTTGGATAGCTTCCTTTATAAGCTTCCCATTTCTTCAGATGAAGGGTTTCCTCATCTCTTCCTCCTCACGTTCATCTTCTCCTCTCTTCTTCCTTGATCTTGTTTGATCTCTTCTTGATCTTCTGTGTGAGTTTTGAGTGTTTGATTGTGGTTTTGGCCTTGGATGATCATGAGGATGAAGTTGAGTGTTGTTGTTGTTGTGTTGAGGTTGTGAAGGTGTTGATTGCTCTTAGTTGCTTCTTAGGGTTCTGTTGTGGTAAGATCTCCATCTACATCTTCTTTCCTTCTTCTTCCTTGCTTATTCCTTTCTTCTTTAGCTTAGGATCACAAGTTGAGCTTGTGTGGATCCTTTCCTGATGTTTTGATGTTCATACATGTGTATATATGTGTGTGTTATGCTGCTGTGTGGTGGAGAAGTGAAGAGAGTCGAGAAAGGGATCGAAGAGAAGTCGGGGCCAATCCTCTGCACAGACAGCCGCCCCTGCGCCTGCTGTGAACCACCCTTGCGTCTTGAGTGAGCCGCCCTTGCGCCTCACTAGTTCAACCTTTGCATCCTTTGTTTCCGTTGGTGCGTTCAGGGGCATACCTTGTTGGTATGATTCTTTCTTTCCTTTCCTTTGGCCTTGGCTTAGATGTTGGCTAGACTAGCTTTGTTAGGATGAGTATGATGAGTTGCATGATAGAGATGTTCCTTAGGCACTTGTGTTTATGTTAAAGTTATGCCTTAGGCATTTGTGAGCATGTTATAATCTCGAGGTGTAGATTGAGGTTGTAGGTTTGTTATGGTTATGGAGACAAGTCTCCTAACCCTTGCAGTATATGATGATGTGTGCCTTGCAATTGCAGGCGTTGATTACTTCCCCAAGGGGAAGTTGTGACGTGGTATTGGTTACGAGTATTACAGGTAAGTCCGTAGGACTTACTTAGCGTACAGTTGTGGATTGGTGTGATTGTAATGGTTGTGTATGATCAAATGATTGTGCATTTATAACCTAAACCGGACTAGGATGACCATTTATTATATTAAATGGCCCAAGTGATTTATAACGGGTCATGACCACTTGCCTCGCTTGTGGGTAGGAGGAGGTGTCTTGAAGATGATCTCACAGGGAGGACGAGTGATGATCACCCCCATGCAAAACCCCTGTGTTACGTTGGAAGGGACGAGGTTTTTGAGGCTCCTCGTGTTACAAAATAAGTTGAATTAGTAATGGAATAACGAAATTGAAAGATAATAAATGAATATGTATGGCGTTGCATGTATGAGATGTTGATGTGTGCTTGTGCTATTACCTTCATGCTTATTCTCTTTGGTAGCTAACGGTGTATACCGTGTTGTAGATGCTCTGCAGGTTAGGAAGATTGCATAGTGAGCCAAATGGTGTATCACCATAGGGTGCGTCTGTCCTCTTCGTGCGGAAGAAGGACGGATCGTTGAGATTGTGTATAGATTAAAGAGAGGTGAACAAGGTGACCATCAAGAACAGGTATCCCTTGCCTCGTATTGATGATCTACTTGATCGGCTTCAAGAAGCGATAGTTTTCTCCCGGATCGACTTGCATTTAGGATATCACCAGCTGAGGGTGAGAGAGCAGGACATGCACAGGACGGCATTTCGTACCCATTATAGACACTACGAGTTTGTAGTGATGCCATTTGGGCTGACGAATGCCCCAACAGTTTTCATGGAGTTGATGAACAGTATTTTCATCGACTTCCTGAATCATTTTGTGGAGGTCTTTATTGATGACATTCTGGTATACTCTCGTAGCATAGAGAAGCATGCCGGACATTTGAGGATAGTTTTGCAGATTTTGAAGGATAGAGAGTTGTATGCGAAGCTCTCTAACTGCGAGTTCTGGATGTCTGAGGTTGCTTTTCTTGGACACATCGTCTCCGCCGACGGGATCATGGTTGACCCGACAAAGATTGAGTTTGTTGCTGCATGGACGACACTGACGAATGTCAAGGAAGTGTGTAGCTTTCTTGGCCTAGCCGGTTATTATAGACGCTTTGTGGAGGGATTTTTTGTGATTGCCCGTCCACTGACGAGTCTTCTAAGGAAGACTCAGAGATTTGTATGAACCGACCAGTGTGCTCAGAGTTTTGAGGAGTTGAAGAGGCATTTGACTTCTGCTCCTGTCCTGGCACATTAAGAGGGTTCTAATGATTTTGTGGTCTACAGTGATGCATCCAAGCTAGGATTGGGATGTGTGATGATGTAGAGAGGCAGAGTGATTGCATATGCGTCTCGACAGTTGAAGACGTATGATCAGAACTACCCGACTCACGATCTGGAGTTGGCAGCGGTAGTTCATGCTTTGAAGATGTGGAGACATTACTTGTATGGTGCCACGTGTCAGATCTTCACAGACCATAAGAGTCTGAAGTACATTTTCACGCAACGGGAATTGAATAACCGCTAGCGTCGATGGCTTGAGTTGATCAAAAACTTTGACCTTGAGATTTTGTATCATCCTGGCAAGGCGAATGTGGTAGCTGACGCCTTGAGTAGGAAGACGCCTCGAGAGAAGGAAATTGACAGATTGACAGTACAACCTCAACTTTGGAGAGATCTAGTCTGGCTAGAGATGGACATCCAGTTTCCTGATGAGGATGCCTAGTTGTTTGCTTTAGAGGTTTCACTTGGTCTGTTGGATGAGATCCAGCAGAAGCAGGGAACCTGCCCGACCTTGACGAGGATCAAAGAGAGGATGTCTCGTGGAGAGGCACCACAATTCTCTATTGGAGCATATGGAGTGATGATGCGTCATGACCGTATTTATATACCCGCTGGTGAAGAGCTGAGACAGCGGATTGTTAGCATGAAATATTGTGATATTTTAGGCAAGTTTTCTAAACGTATTTGATTCATATTTGATAGTCTTCGATTGATCTTTATGCATAAGTGAGCTAGTATTACCTATATTGTCGATATGGATGTCTACACTAGTTCTATGTTGATTATAGGTGATTTGGAGCTATTTCTGAACGGAATCGAGCAAAGGAAAGTTGAGTTGATATATCCATAGATCGAGGACACTCTTTGGAAGCAATTTGGAGTCTTAGATTGAGGAATGCACGAGTTTAGGGAAGAATCACGTTCTTGCCCTAAATTACGCCCTAAAATACGGCCGTATCACAAACCACGTTCAGAATTACGGCCGTGGAATTGAAGTCAGAAAACCATGTTCATTCCAGGGGATTACACGGCCGTGGAACATATGTTGCAAACCGTATTTGTTTCCACGCTCTAAATTACGGTCGTGGAACACTTCCACGACCGTGATTTTGGCGAATCTTTTCGCCACACTTCGAAGCCACGATCTTTTGAAGATTGGGCCGGGCCGATACTTCATCTTGCCCTATAAAAAGACGGCCGAAAAGAGATTTCAGGATCATCGCATATCCCTGCTTAGAGTCGTTTAGACCCGCTTACGACCGCTTATCACCGCTTACATTTCCACTCTAGGTTTACACTTGTGACATCATCGTCTAGACAAGCACGTTTTGCCTAGATTTCTTGGAAGCAATCGAGATCTCTTTGAAGGGATCGAAGTTCGTGTTTGGAATTCCTGGAATCTCGCACTTGTGGTGGAGATTGCCGTAGAGATTTCCAGGAATTGCAGAAGATCGAAGTTCTTGGAAGATTCTGCAAGAAGATCTCTCTTCTTGATTAGGTTTGATTTGGAAAACGGATTGACATCCCGTTTTCTTTTCTTTCCTAGGATTACGATTATTTGTTCTATTGTGAATCTTTTGACATTATTTGTTCTCTTTGTGATTTTGAGATTAAGTTGAAGGTTATTGAAAGTTCTTGAAAGTTTTCATCTTTTCATCTTCTAATTCTTGAATTGAAATCAATATGACTGTTATTGGCTAAAAACCCTTAACAATTCTAAGGTGAAGGGTTGATAGTTGTGGCATAGATGATGATAGATTGATCGCAAACAGATTAGACCCTGAGAGTTAGAGAAACATCGTCGACAACCTTAAATTACGGGCTGTTCTTGAGTTCCACGACCGTGGAATCTCAAGATCCAACCGTAATTTCCCTCAAGTTTACGAACCTGCTTTTACTTTAATCTAAAGCTAAAGATTTGTTTTAGCTTAGTTTAGACTTGTCTTTTCTAAGTGGTAGTAAGCCTCAATAACCTCTACCTCGATTGTGAGCCTCAACAACCTCAGTCGATTAAGTTAGTCTTGATCTTTAGGTTATAAGTTTGGGTATTTGATACTAATTTTCGCTTTTAGAATCTTTCTATATTGAGCCTCAACAACCTGTATAGAGAGTGCCTTGTAGGTGAGTCACAAAAGGTTTTTGGAACTTCACCGTACGATTACCTTACATTAGTATACCTTTGCATATCTCAACTTTGTCTTTACATCATTAAGTATATCTTGAATCAATTGCCACAGCTGAATACCTGGATCTTTAGGATTGTTGTTTTCCCAATATTTGCAAAACTCTCATATTTACTTGCTTGATAACCTGCAACCGAGTTCGTTCCCACCCAAATCCCTGTGTTCGATACTCTGGAATTCTTGCTTAACTACGTCGATCCGTACACTGCGGGTTCGCTTGCTTGATTCTAGTTTTATAAATTTAAAACTTATTTGCACACACCTCTAGGGGCGAACAAGTTTTTGGCGCCGTTGCCGGGGATTTGGTTTCGGCCGAATCCGGTAGCCGGTTGTCAAGCTTGGGAGCTTGCTCTCGTTATTTGATTTTTCTTTGGGTGCATGCGCAGGTCTAGGAACACCGAAGGTCTCTTGCCTCTTGATCAAGAGCTAGAGAAAACCTTAAGGCAAAAGCGCAAGGAAAAGAAGATGGCCGAAGAAAACGAACGTGATTTTCAAACGGAGTTGGCGGAAAAAGAAGCTCAACTTCGTTGGAACGAGACTCTCCGCCAGGATGAGATGGATCGTCATCAATCTCAAGTTAACGGTCTACAAGACATGCTCTTCCAAATGAGGATAAAGATGAGCGACCTTGAAGATAAGGTAGGAAAGAAGTCCCCAAGAAGGAGATCAAGGTCTAAAAGAAAAAGCCACTCATCCGCTGATGATAGTGACTCTTCCATGCCGCCGTTAGAAGAGATTGATCCCACGATCAACATGAATCCTTTCCATCCACAAGGAGCTGCTAATCGCCGCATCCTACCAAGGAATGCGAGGATCGAACGTGTGGATAATGAGCCAAGGACTCTTGGCCAACGGATGGATCCAACACAACAACCACGCCGCTTAGGTGTGAATTTTTATGCTGAAGATGTTCAAGGGTTTAGCTTTAACCCTCAAGTTATCACCCTTGTTCGCCAAAACCAATTTGGCGGTACAAGTGCTGAATCTCCACACCAACACTTGCAAAACTTCGAGTGCATGATGGAGACAATGAGACCGAAGAACGCTACCACCAACAGCTATAAGCTCAAACCTTTCTTTTTCTCCTTGAAAGGGAAAGCGTTATCTTGGTACCAAGCTCTTCCTAATGGATAACTAGACACGTGGGAAGACCTTTCCGCAGAGTTTCTCACCAAATTCTTTCCACCTTCCAAAACGGCGGAACTTAGAGGTAAGATTAATGCTTTTTCTATGAGACCTAACGAAAGTTTGTTTCAATCATGGGAGAGGTTTCAGGATTTGCTCTTGTATTGCCCTCATCATGGCATATCCAAGCTTGCCTTGCTGGAAATTTACTACAAAGGGCTGGATGCGGGAACGCAATTCAACCTCCAATCCCTCTCATGCGGAACGTTCATGGACATGAGAGAAGATGACGCTTGGGACTTCATTGAGAAGCAAGCAAGAGTCATAGAGAAGTATTCCCACCGGAAAGTGGAGGGAAATCGTGTGGAGCAAGGAGCGAAGCTCACACATGAAGCTCAAAATCAGATTTTCTCCCTCAACAATGAGATCAAAGAGTTGAAGGAGGCTATCAAGACCAACTTCCCAAAGCAACAAGGGAAGGATGTTGGCTATTTGGGTAACAATAATGGCGGAAACAACAATAACCGGGGTAACAACCGGAATAACAACTGGAATGGAAACAACAACAACCGGAACAATGATTGGAACAACAATCGGGGTTCAAACAACAACAATTGGCGCCCTAATCAACAAAATTCCGGTAACTGTTATCCTTCCAATTCTAACTCACTAACTCCACCTTCCTCTTCCTCTACTCCTTTGAAAAGCCAGGAGCAATCATCTAATGGAGGAAACAATACGGGAAAGGAGAAGCCAGATCCCATGTTGGAAACGATCTTGGGAAAGCTTCAAGGGATGGAGAACCGCCTCATTAAGGCTGATGATCGAGTTTCTAAGATTGACAAAGCTCAAAAAGTTTTAGAAAACCAAATGTTTGACCATGCGGAGGAAGTTCCTAGAAATCAAGGGAAACTTCCAGGAAAGACGGAGGACAACCCTAAAGGAAGGGTAATGGCGATTACAACTAGGAGCGGAGTGACTACCACCGATCCGCAGCCTACGTTCGTCGAAGTCCTCGTGGAGAAAGAAAAAGGAAAGGGAAAAGAGAAGGAAGATGTCTATGTTCCTCCTCCAGCTTTCAAACCTCCCCTACCGTTCCCTCAATCTAGAGCGCGAGCGCGCCTAGACAAACAATTCGGTAAGTTCATAGAACTCATGAGTAAGCTGCATATTAATATACCTTTCATTGATGCCATTGTAGGTATGCCGGCTTACGGCAAGTTCTTGAAAGAGCTCCTTTCCAACAAGAGGAAGCTAGAAGACTTCGGAGAGGTCAAGATGAGTTCGGATTCTTCGGATCTCATCAAGACCATGAAAGAGAAAATGCCCCCAAAGTTGAAAGATCCAGGGTCATTTTGCATTCCCATTGGAGTGGGAGACGTCACATACGATGCATTATGTGACTTGGGAGCAAGTGTGAGCATCATACCACTTGCATTATGTAGGAAGATCGGTTTAGGCGACCCTAAACCAGTAAAGATGACGTTATACATGGCGGATCGATCCATCACTCGCCCCGTCGGCATTGTAGAAGAAGTCCCGGTCAAGCTAGGTAAATTCTTTGTTCCCATTGATTTTGTCGTGCTTGACATTCCTGCAGATAGTCCGGTCCCGATTATACTCGGAAGACCGTTTATTGCAACTTCCGGCTGCATGGTCAATTGCAAGAATGGAAGACTCGCTTTTGATATTGGAGAAGAGAAAGTAGAGTTCGTCCTTTCCACTCTAGTGAAGGAGCCAATCTTTGACGAGGACATCTACGATATCCAAGACGAAGAAGGTTTATCTAGGAAGGAGGTAAGTGCGATTCTCTTTAACGATCCTTTACAAAAGGTTATCACTATGAGTCTAACCAATGAAGGGGAAGAAGAAGAGTGCAAAGAGGAAATTGAAGCCTTAGAAGCACAAGAGGAGATCCATGAAGAGGAGTTTGAGAAACTCCACGATGAGGCTGAGAATATAAGAATCCACGGTCATACCCTGTATTCCACGACCGTGGATTTCACCACCAAAATCGACCTCCATTCCAGGGGATTACACGGCCGTGGAACACATGAGGAGGCCGTAATTCTGACCGTGGAAGAGGGTAACCGGCAAACTTCCTCAACCTCTTCTAATTCTTCTCCAAACCACTCAACACCCTTAGAAACTTCTAAGGAGACGTCGGACGCTACTCAAAGATCATTGGAGGCTCCGAAAGTGATGGAACTCAAACCACTTCCTACTCATCTAAGGTACGCTTTTCTTGGATCTAATTCTACCTTTCCGGTTATTGTTAGCTCCAAATTAAGCATAGATGAACATGAACAGCTCATGATTGTCCTTAAGAAACATAGAAAAGCCATAGGCTAGTTGAATCCGACCATGAAGGAGGTTGTCAAGAAGGAAATTCTTAAACTTCTTGATGCAGGTATCATCTATCCTATCTCCGATAGCAAGTGGGTGAGTCCAGTTCAAGTAGTTCCAAAGAAGGGAGGAATGACGGTCATCACCAACAAGAACAACGAACTCATTCCTACCCGAACCGTGACTGGATGGCGAATGTGCATAGATTACCGCAAGCTCAACAACGCAACGCGGAAGGATCACTTTCCATTGCCATTCATCGATCAAATGCTTGAAAGGTTAGCACAACACTCACATTTTTGCTACCTTGACGGTTATAGTGGTTTCTTTCAGATTCCGATACATCCGGATGATCAAGAGAAGACCACATTCACGTGCCCTTGGGGTACGTTCGCATATAGGAGAATGCCGTTCGGACTTTGCAACGCCCCAGCCACCTTTCAACGGTGCATGATGGCCATATTCTCCGAGTACGTAGAGGAAATCATGGAAGTCTTCATGGACGATTTCTCCGTATACGGTTCCTCTTTTAACGATTGCCTTTCTAACCTTTCTCTCGTTTTACAACGTTGTGAAGATACTAACCTAGTTCTTAATTGGGAAAAGTGTCAATTCATGGTTAAAGAAGGAATCGTATTAGGTCACTTAGTCTCTAGTAGAGGGATAGAGGTAGACAAGGCTAAAATAGAGACCATAGAGAAACTTCCTCCCCCAATTTCGGTGAAAGGGATAAGAAGTTTCCTAGGACATGCTGGATTTTATAGACGCTTCATTAAAGACTTTTCTAATATATCAAAACCTCTCACTAATCTATTGATGAAGGATGCGGTTTTTGAGTTTTCACAGAAATGTTTAGATGCGTTCAACACTATCCGGCAAGCTCTAATTTCAGCACCCATTATCCAACCTCCGGATTGGACTCTCCCCTTCGAGATTATGTGCGATGCTAGTGACGTAGCCATTGGAGCTGTTCTTGGACAACGAAAAGAAGGACGAACCCACACCATATACTACGCTAGCAAGACGCTAGACGAAGCTCAGCTCAACTACGCCACTACGGAAAAAGAATTTCTAGCCATTGTCTACGCTATTGACAAGTTTCGCTCTTATCTTGTAGGTGCAAAGGTGATTGTCTACACGGATCATGCTGCGATCCGGTACCTCCTTGCAAAGAAAGATGCGAAGCCGAGGCTAATTAGATGGATTCTTCTCCTACAAGAATTCAATCTTGAGATCCGCGACAAGAAAGGCTCGGAAAATTCTGTTGCGGATCATTTGAGTCGCCTCACACATCTAGAGGACGACCATCTACCCATTGATGACTCCTTTCCAGACGAGCACCTACACATCATAGAGGAGTGCATCAACGAGATCTCCAAAGGTAACGAACCATGGTTTGCTGATTTTGTTAACTATTTGGTTTGCCAGGAGATACTGCCCGGACTATCCTACGCACAAAGGAAGAAGTTCTTTAAAGACGTCCGGGAATACTATTGGAACAAGCCTCTTCTCTTCAAGAGAGGTCCGGATGGCATCATTCGGCGATGTGTGCCGGAAGATGAGATGCAAAGTGTCATCCGCCATTGTCATTCACTACCCTGTGGAGGACACGCTAGTTCGAACAAGACTAGCGCAAAGGTATTGCAATCTGGATTCTATTGGCCTACCTTATTTAGAGATGTGCAATCCTTTGTCTCTTGTTGCGATGCTTGTCAAAGAACAGGCAATATTTCTAGAAGGAACGAGATGCCCCTCAACAACATCCAAGAGGTGGAGATTTTCGACGTTTGGGGAGTCGATTTTATGGGACCATTCCCATCTTCTTGTGGAAACCAATACATATTATTGGCGGTAGACTACGTTTCTAGATGGGTGGAAGCAATTGCCTCTCCCACAAATGATGCCATGGTGGTGGTTAAGTTCTTCAACAAGACCATTTTTCCACGATTCGGGACACCAAGGACGATCATTAGTGATGGAGGTTCTCACTTCATAGCCCGTCGCTTTGAAGCTCTTCTAGCCAAGTATGGGGTTACTCACAAGATCGCTACCCCTTACCATCCACAAACGAGTGGACAAGTTGAGATCTCAAATAGGGAGATCAAGGGAATTCTAGAGAAGACAGTTTCGAGGACTAGGAAGGATTGGTCCTTGAAACTAGATGATGCATTATGGGCGTACCGGACTGCGTACAAGACCCCCATAGGAACCACACCATACAACCTTGTGTATGGGAAGTCTTGTCATTTGCCGGTAGAGCTGGAACACAAAGCGTTTTGGGCTATCAATTGGCTGAATTTCGGCATGAAGGAAGCAGGAGAGAAGCGTCTCCTAGACATCAACAAGCTGGATGAACTCCGTTTGAACGCCTACGAAAACGCTAAAATCTACAAGGAAAGAGCAAAGCGTTGGCATGATAAGCATATCATTCCAAAGGACTTCAAAGAAGGAGATCAAGTTCTCCTCTTCAATTCAAGACTTTGCCTCTTTCCAGGTAAGCTTAAATCTCGTTGGAATGGACCTTTTCTAATTAAGCGCATTTTCCCCCATGGTGCAGTTGAAGTATGGGGTGAAGCTAGCGGAAGTTTTAAGGTGAACGGCCAACGACTCAAGAAGTATACGCCGGAACTCCAAGCTGAGGAGTTTGCGCCTACCGCACTCGAATAAGTGCGAATATGGTCTAGCTACGGACCTTAAACAAAGCGCTTCTTGGGAGGCAACCCAAGGTATTGCAATCTCGTTTTTGTTTTCGATTCATAGATTAGTTTAGAATAGACGTTTTCGCTTTATTTTGCCTCGATTTCTTCCGGTATGTTCGTGTTTTTGGTTGTAGGATCGATGAAAAAGAAGAAAGGGAGGATAATGTCGAAGAAAAGTGACGAAATTTGGACTTTGAAGCTTTACAGAAGGTTCCACGGTCTAAATTACGGTTGTCATAGCTACAGTGGCCGTAATTCTCAAAAGCCTGTGAAAAATCATCAAAACCACGGTTCCGTACACTTCCACGGCCGTGAAATGCCCCGATAGACCGTAATTTTTGGAAATTTTGCCGGCCACTATATAAGCCACTTTCTTCACAAACTTAACCACATTTCCCCCATTCCACGACCTAGATACCGAAAACCCGCAGCCACTCCCAATTCTTCGTTTCCTAATCGTTTTCAACGATTATTCATCCTAAACTGCAGCAAATCCAACCACGAACAGGATCCAAGCAACAAATCGAGTGGAAATCGATCAACAAACACGCATTTTGGATTTTTCAATCCGAAAAAGAGGTTATTTCTTTCTTCTCGATTCTCGCGGATTTGGTTCGTTTTTGCTATAGATTTTTAGGAAGAACTGACAAAGACTGGAAGGAATTAGATTAGGACTGCTTGTTGTGGTGATTGTTGGTGAATTTGCTGAGATTCACGAATTTCTGAGACGAATCACGGTCTCTGGGTAAACCACGGCCGTGGAACCTGAAGAACAGACCGTAATTTTTGGAGAAAAATGGATTTCGTAAGGAGAGTTTCAGGAAGGATAAAGGAGAAGAAAGGGGACCAAATTAAGAAAAGAAAGGGCAACCCCTCCATCTCTAGGGCACCACCACCCTCATCTCCCTCACTACCATCCTCACCTTCACCTCCATCTTCACCCCCTCACCCTAGCATCCCAACCATACATGAGAACCACCATGCTGCATTTGAGAAGATCAAGTAGAGGACAGTGATAGGTCCTAGGTATTTGTTGTTGGAGGATCTACATCCTCTCAACATAGTTGAGGATCTTACATGGCTCTTGGATAGAGCTGGATTGACTGTCTTCACGAACATTCGTGAAGACGCCTATGAGGAGATTACCCGGGAGGTTGTGACATCCTTTGAGCACAGCCACGTTGACAGGACCGTCTCTTTCCGTCTCATGGAACGAGACTATCACTTGAGTATTGTTGAGTTTGGGACCATTTTTCGGGTTCCATGAGACCTACAATGGTCGATTCCCTAGCGGTGTCTACCCTAAGGATTTTTGGGCGGAAGTTGCGATGATTTACGCCGACGAGGACCGTTGGCAGCCCGCCGATACCAAGGCTAGATTGATGTACCATCTAGCCTTGAAGATAGCTCACCGCGTTCTTTCGGAGTGTCTCTTTCCTAGGACGGAGACGCCCCAAAAGATCAAGACGGATGAGCTATTCCTACTCTATTGCATGCTCTATGGACGTCGTGCAGATTGTGCTACACTCTTGGCTGCTACGATGAGCAAGCTCAAGAACAAGAAGAAGGGGAACATTGGATATGGTGGGATAGTGACCCACATTGCTAGGACGTTTGGTGTAGATTTTTCCGCTTGCACCTGTATACCGGCGGTTCCCTTAGGGCTACATGCTTTTATGGTTCGGGGACTCATCTTCCCCACACACAGAGGTCCGCCTTATGCGGGCATGCCTTGGGAGACTAGGACAGGCAGGGGTATAGAGTGGCTGCCAGAGTATTCCATTGTGGCTGGACGCCACAATTGGAAGGAGACGTTCGCTACGATGCATGCGAACAGGCTAGTAGCTCCCCCTTACGTTCCACCACCGGTTGTGGATGAGGAGGACATGGGAGATCAGTAAGAGAGTGGTGGAGGAGCGGAGCAGGATTTCGGCACGTTTCCGGATCAGCCGGAGGCGGCCCGGGGTGTACCTAGGCGCTCTCCACGCCCAGGTAGAGCTTCAGGCTCGTCATCTCGCCGCGCTAGCGTGAGTGAGAGGCCCACGTGGATGACTACACCTCCCACTTGGTACGACACACCTCCTCCTTGGTCCACGACACAGCTAGCAGCACCACCACCACCACCGTCAGCACCGACCGATGCCCCTGCATGGTTTGATCACGCCCCGGGATGGTACGAGAGGATGCCGGATTGGGCTACCGGACTTTCAGAGAGAGTCGGAGCGCTAGAGATCCGGGCGGATGCTAGAGACGGACGCCTAGACGACCTTGACCATATGATGAGGGACGTCTACCGCCAGCAGTTTGGGCGGTCTTATGATCCGAGTTTCTCTCCATTCCCACCTCCACCGCCGCCGCAGTGATCGATGCATGACCGTTGTTTTAGACATTCCCGCCACCACTTGTGAGTTTCTTTTCTTTCTTTTGTTCTTTCTTTTGAACATTAGGGACAATGTTCGTCCTAAGTATGGGGTGGGATGTACTAAAAAGTTTGTAATAACTCTACTCTCTATGTTTGCTTTCATTTGAGACTATCGTTGCATGTTCATTATGTGTTACACGTTTCCTTATTGCATTGCATGAAAAAGAACTTTAAAAACCCATAAAAATTGACAAATTTTGAAAATTTTGTGCTTCTAATGAATTGAGATGATTTCCATGATAATCACTACTTGTGAATTGAGTTTGATGACAATTACATGCTTAAAAGGATTGTGAATTGAAAAGGATTTGAATGAATAAATTTTACCTCTTTTGCAAGTTTTATAATGTGAAAATGTTACCTAAATCATGTTAGGAAATTGAAGTTGAAATCACATTATAAGTTCCTATACTTCTTGTTGAAATGATTAAGGCAATTCGATACTTTCTTTCTTCTTTTCTTTGATCATCTAACTCCTCATTGAAATATTAGCCTCCTTTACCTATCCGGGAATTTGGAAGAAGTGAATGAGAAAAAGGCATGTTTGATGTGGGAGGGCCATGAGAGCAATTATTTGCAATCAATCGAATAGAAAGAAATTATAGGTTTGGGGAAGTCAATCATGACGATGAGTAACTCGGCACCATTCACATAGCCGGGTGTTTGTGTCTTGCCAAAGTCAAATTGAGCGATATTCCTAGCGGATTATGGTATGTGCGCTAAGGGTTTGAGGCATCTCTTGCAAATTTGAGAAACGCCGATCTCCTAGGCTTCGGTTTTTGTGCACCTCTATCCATAACTCCAAAAGTAAAGTCGAAAAATGAAAAGAAGAGAGCGAAGCTCTAAGTGAAGTGTTGCGGAAACCGCAAAAGAAGAAGAAGGTAGTTGTCCACTTTCCCGGATTTATGCACCACTCTCCCTTAAAGTTTTCCCTTCCCTTTCCATATTCTAGACCTTTTCTTTTAAAGTCCTTAAGATCAAAAGAATGTTATATGGCTTTGTGATCTAAATTGAAGTTTCTTATGATTGATTTTGATAATGTTTGAAGGTTATAATGCTTGTTTGGAAGATAAATTGATTCATGAGTTTTCTTTGCCTTTTACTCTCTAATTGAGTGTGTGAAAGTTTGATGAACGATTGAAGCAAGGTTTGAGAATGATCTATTTCTTAGAAGTCACATTCATCCAAAAGAAGGTACACATATTTCATCCTAACTCTTGTTTAAAGCTTTTTGAAAGACCTTGCTTAGGGACAAGCAAGTGTTAAGTATGGGGTTATTTGTTAGCATGAAATATTGTGATATTTTAGGCACGTTTTCTAAACGTATTTGATTCATATTTGATAGTCTTCGATTGATCTTTATGCATAAGTGAGCTAGTATTACCTATATTGTCGATATGGATGTCTACACTAGTTCTATGTTGATTATAGGTGATTTGGAGCTATTTCCGAACGGAATCGAGCAAAGGAAAGTTGAGTTGATATATCCATAGATCGAGGACACTCTTTGGAAGAAATTTGGAGTCTTAGATTGAGGAATGCACGAGTTTAGGGAAGAATCACGTTCTTGCCCTAAATTACGCCCTAAAATACGGCCGTATCACAAACCACGTTCAGAATTACGGCCGTGGAATTGAAGTCAGAAAACCATGTTCATTCCAGGGGATTACACGGCCGTGGAACATATGTTGCAAACCGTATTTGTTTCCACGCTCTAAATTACGGTCGTGGAACACTTCCACGACCGTGATTTTGGCGAATCTTTTCGCCACACTTCGAAGCCACGATCTTTTGAAGATTGGGCCGGGCCGATACTTCATCTTGCCCTATAAAAAGACGGCCGAAAAGAGATTTCAGGATCATCGCATATCCCTGCTTAGAGTCGTTTAGACCCGCTTACGACCGCTTATCACCGCTTACATTTCCACTCTAGGTTTACACTTGTGACATCATCGTCTAGACAAGCACGTTTTGCCTAGATTGCTTGGAAGCAATCGAGATCTCTTTGAAGGGATCGAAGTTCGTGTTTGGAATTCCTGGAATCTCGCACTTGTGGTGGAGATTGCCGTAGAGATTTCCAGGAATTGCAGAAGATCGAAGTTCTTGGAAGATTCTGCAAGAAGATCTCTCTTCTTGATTAGGTTTGATTTGGAAAATGGATTGACATCCCGTTTTCTTTTCTTTCCTAGGATTACGATTATTTGTTCTATTGTGAATCTTTTGACATTATTTGTTCTCTTTGTGATTTTGAGATTAAGTTGAAGGTTATTGAAAGTTCTTGAAAGTTTTCATCTTTTCATCTTCTAATTCTTGAATTGAAATCAATATGACTATTATTGGCTAAAAACCCTTAACAATTCTAAGGTGAAGGGTTGATAGTTGTGGCATAGATGATGATAGATTGATCGCAAACAGATTAGACCCTGAGAGTTAGAGAAACATCGTCGACAACCTTAAATTACGGGCTGTTCTTGAGTTCCACGACCGTGGAATCTCAAGATCCAACCGTAATTTCCCTCAAGTTTACGAACCTGCTTTTACTTTAATCTAAAGCTAAATATTTGTTTTAGCTTAGTTTAGACTTGTCTTTTCTAAGTGGTAGTGAGCCTCAACAACCTCTACCTCGATTGTGAGCCTCAACAACCTCAGTCGATTAAGTTAGTCTTGATCTTTAGGTTATAAGTTTGGGTATTTGATACTAATTTTCGCTTTTAGAATCTTTCTATATTGAGCCTCAACAACCTGTATAGAGAGTGCCTTGTAGGTGAGTCACAAAAGGTTTTTGGAACTTCACCGTACGATTACCTTACATTAGTATACCTTTGCATATCTCAACTCTGTCTTTACATCATTAAGTATATCTTGAATCAATTGCCACAGCTGAATACCTGGATCTTTAGGATTGTTGTTTTCCCAATATTTGCAAAACTCTCATATTCACTTGCTTGATAACCTGCAACCGAGTTCGTTCCCACCCAAATCCCTGTGTTCGATACTTTGGAATTCTTGCTTAACTACGTCGATCCGTACACTGCGGGTTCGCTTGCTTGATTCTAGTTTTATAAATTTAAAACTTATTTGCACACACCTCTAGGGGCGAACACGGATCTTATAAGAGGCTCACTATACACCTTACTCAGTACATCCAGATACGAGTAAGATGTACCATGATGTGAGACGCTCATACTGGTGGGGAGGGCTGAAGCCCGATGTAGCCAGATTTTTGGCTCAGTGTGCGACCTGTCAACAGGTCAAGATAGAGCATTGCAAGCCTGGAGGTGAGCTCCATCCACTGCTAGTACCGAAGTGGAAGTAGGAGGACGTCTCCATGGACTTTGTGACCGGATTGAGGGCCAGTAGGAGCTTTGATGCTATCTAGGTGATTGTGGATAGACTGACGAAGTCGGCACGTTTCATTTCCATTAGAGAGACGTGGCCGGTGAGCAGATTTGCTAAGGAGCACTAGACAGATAGTGAGACTCCATGGGGTACCGAGGACGATTGTCTCTGATCGAGATGGACGGTTTACTTCGATATTCTGGCAGCAGATTCAGATTGCTTTGGGGACGAGTCTACATTTCACGAATGTGTTCCACCCCCAGACAGATGGTCAATCAAAGAGGACCATCCAGACCTTAGAGGACCATGCTGCGAGCTTGTTTGTTGGATTGGGGACAGGGATGGTCTGATTACCTCCCACTCATTGAGTTCTCATACAATAACAGTTGGCATGCATCTATTGGGATGGCTCCTTATGAGGCATTGTATGGACGTAGGTACCATACACCTTTATGTTGGCATGAGCCTAGTAGTATTAGTGGGATAGCGCCAAAGCAGATTCAGGATGATATGGCTCGAGTAGCGCTGATCAGAGAGAGGATGTTGGCTGGACAGAGTCGCCAGAAGTCGTATGCAGATAGGAGACGTCGACCCCTAGAGTTCAGGGTAGCAGCTCATGTTTGGTTGAAAGTATCTCCGACGCGAGGCGTCCGACGTTTTGGCATAAAGGAGAAGTTGAGTCCCCGATATGTCGGTCCTTTCGAGATACTAGATAGAGTCGGGAGGGCAGCCTACAGATTAGCATTGCCTTTGAGGTTAGAGGTTGTTCACCCAGTGTTTCATGTGTCTCAGGTGAGGGAGTATATACCAGATCCGAGGCACATTGTGAGTAATGATGATCTGGTGATTGAGTCGGACCACACTTTTGCAGAGCACTCTATTGCAGTCCTAGAGCGAGGTGTGAGACGCTTGCGTTCGAAGGACATTCCTATGATGAGGATACATTGGTCTAGACGAGGACCTGATGAGGATACATGGGAGACTGAGGATAATATCCTAAGGAACTATCCAGAATTCTACGCCGAGATAGATGCACCAGTAGAATCTACGAGTAGATCTTAGTGCCATCTTGGTGAGTGCATGTATGTTATGTGTTTATGTGATATGCTGTGTTTTCGTGCTAGCTGTGATATGTGCATATGATCTGTTAGATCTTGTTGTTGTGTTGAGGTTGTGAAGGTGTTGATTGCTCTTAGTTGTTGCTTAGGGTTCTATTGTGGTAAGATCTCCATCTACATCTTCTTGCCTTTATCTTCCTTGCTTCTTTCTTTCTTCTTTAGCTTAGGATCACAAGCTGAGCTTGTGTGGATCATTTCTTGATGTTTTGATGTTCATACATGTGTATATATGTGTGTGTTATGCTGCTGTGTGGTGAAGAAGTAAAGAGAGTCGAGAAAGGGATCGAAGAGAAGTCGGGGCCAATCTTCTACACAGACAGCCGCCCCTGCTCCTACCTTGAGTTGCCCCTGTGCCTGCTGTGAACCGCCCTTGCGCCCTGAGTGAGCCGCCCCTGCGCCTTACTGGTTCAGCCCTTACATCCTTTGTTTCTGCTGGTGTGTTTAGGGCATACCTTGTTGGTATGATTCCTTCTTTCCTTTCCTTTGGCCTTGGCTTGAATGTTGGCTACGCTAGCTTGGTTAGGATGAGTATGATGAGTTGCATGATAGAGATGTGCCTTAGGCACTTGTATTTATGTTGAGGTTATGCCTTAGGCATTTGTGAGCATGTTATGATCTAGAGGTTTAGATTGAGGTTGTAGGTTGGTTATAGAGTCTCCTAACCCTTACAGTATATGATGATGTGTGCCTTGCCATTGCAGGCGTTTATTACTTCCCCAAGGGGAAGTTGTGACGTGGTATTGGTTACGAGTATTACAAGTAAGTCCGTATGACTTACTTAGCGTGCAGTTGTGGATTGGTGTGATTGTAATGGTTATGTGTGATCATATGATTGTGTATTTATAACCTAAACCGGACTAGGATGACCATTTATTATATTAAATAGCCCAAGTGTATTATAACGGGTCGTGACCACTTGCCTCCACCTTCTGGTAGGAGGAGGTGCCCTGAAGATGATCTCACAAGAGGGACGAGTGATGATCACCTCCATGCAAAACCCCAGTGTTACGTTGGAAGGGACAAGGTTCTTGAGGCTCCTCGTGTTACAAAATAAGTTGAATAAGTAATGGAATAATGAAATTGAAAGATAATAAATGAATGTGTACGGCTTTGCATGTATGAGATGTTGATGTGTGCTTGTGGTATTACCTTCATGCTTATTCCTTTTTGTAGCTAACGGTGTATATCGTGTTGTAGATGATCTACAGGTTAGGAAGACTGCATAGTGAGCTAGATGGGGTGACCAGCCGAGGACTTCTGTACATTAGGATTGCGTGGGATATGGGATATCTTTTGTATCTGATGTTTATGGATGTTGTTTTGTACTCGGCTTTGTTGTTGTAAACCCTTTTGATGTATCTTATACAGCTTTATATTTTTGGTTTTAATCTACTTGTGTCTTTTTGTAAGATCCAGTGATCTTGTTATCAGGCTAGGGTCAGGATCCATTGTGAGATCTTAGCCCAATGTGTCACTCCGAGTCCCGCGGATTCGGGGTGTTATAATGAATCCGCTGAAGAAGGTGATATATCCACAGAACATCAAAGCCATGGCGATCCCAGGCATAAGAGAAGCGAATAGAGAGAGGGAGAAGAAAGGAACATGCATCGTCAACTCCAGTAGCTCGATTAGAAAAGCATCAAAATTGAGTAAAATGGGGAAAAAAATTATAATCGGTTTGTTAGAAGAATATCCCAAAGACAACAATTATGTGTGGAAGACCTTGTGGGTGTCAATGCATGGGCGGAAACGGGCCACGCAATGAACGATAGGCGGCGGTGAGAGGAGAGATGACGTTGAATTCTGATAAGTGGCTTAGTGAAGCCGTTTATAAACCCCTAGAGCAGGAGAAAATGGTGCGATTTTTCTTCCGAGATTAAACCATAATCACATGATGGAAGAGGAGCCAAAGAGGCTTGGGAAGAAACAAAGGTGAGGATACATGAGAAGCTAACTGTAAACAAAAAAACAACATACCCAAATTAATCAATAGAGAAACTCAAATTACATGTTTAGAACTGCTGCTAATCTAAACAAAAATCTCCATTTGTGCATCAAAGCTGCAAACTACAACCAATTCCGGATCGCAATTCCTAATTCATGAAAGCGAAAAAAATCAGTACCAACGTTAATGAAGGGAAGAAAAGGGATAGAAGCAAATCTGGAGTAGAAAAAGAGAGAAAAAATCAATCAAAATCAAGTGATAAGAAGAAAGAGGCGACGGCGTCGAAGAGAATAACGGAAAAGAGAGAAAGGTATAAGAATGTTTGGAGCTCTGGACGTGGAAGCGGTCATCGAAGAGACTTGAGAGGAAGACATGTTAAGGAAAGTATCATCAATGTAAGGGACAAAATAGGAAATTGACTATTCATAAGGGGAAGTCCCTCTTTTATAATTGTAAGGATATATATATATATATATATATATATATATATATATATATATATAGAGAGAGAGAGAGAGAGAGAGAGAGAGTTTGGCTCACATGTAAAGAACCCTTATAGTGTTCAATGAAAACACACATTAACCTTAGGATTGCTTTGATCTAATGGTCTTAATTAAACCAAATTTTAGGGAATATTTTACTCCACTCTCCATTTAAAGAGGGTGCATTACACTCTCCATAGTAATTATAGTCAAATATGGCAGTTAAAGATTCTCTCCCTAATTGTTATTATCTTAATCCCCACATTTACATCCAAATCTGGTTTTCAACGTGAATTCATATTGCCCTTTTTTTATTTCTCAATTCATCATTCACCATTGTTGATATCAACAACATTTCTAAATCAATTCATTTATCATCTCCATTCTTCTAGTTAATATTGTACAAAATTATTCGTTTGTGTTCATGAAATATTCGTCAATATACTATTAAGAATTCATTCATGATACCGATATCATTCGTTCATGTCCAACAAATTTTAGTCGATTATTGATAACTGAAATTAATAGTCAGTGGTACATAAATTATTTATTTATATAGTGAAAAATATTCGCTCATAATCTGAAGAGAACAATGTTTCAATCTTCGGACAATTTGCGAACATATACGTATACGGAGATATTCGTCCATGTTACTTAAAATATCCGTTAGTGTACTATTAAATATTCGTCAGTGTTACTGAATATATTCGTACATATGATATAATATATTCGTTGCAAAATTTAGTTATTCAATTGTTTCCAATAACTTGTCACACATACATGGACAAACCACCACAAATCGCCGGATAAAAGACATATAACCACCGAATATTTACAACATTTAGTGTCGAATAAAAACTAAAGTATAATAATTCATGTATATGACAATGGAATAACAAATTTTGTTCATCAGATCAAAGAAGGTTTCAAGCACCACAAATACATATTGAATCTTAATCTAAGCAAAATCAATGTCCTTCTCATTTTGCAAAATACATTAACATACATCAACGAATAAAAACTCAATAAACAGTGAATACAAATCCAATAGCATATGCTTCTCTTGTACTGTTGAGGATGGGGATAACCATGGATTCCGGTTGGTCTGCAATGATGACAAATTTGGAGTCGTACAACAAGATTGTTGATGGTAATGATGTAATATCGACACGAGACTACGAGGATGAAGGAAAACGAGGCTTTTGAATAGTCTTGAGCGAAATTGATGGTGAGCGAGACGAAATTGGTCTCATAGATGGTTGTGTCGCGATGCACGAGACTGAAGGAATGTTGGAAGGTTACCCGAGGCATTCGAGGGAGAGTCATGGCGAGGTCAAGTCCGGATCTGCGAAGAAAACCGGCGCGAGGCCAAATCTAGTTTGGAGAAGACGGTGGTGCCTTCATTGGACGAACGACAACAACCCTAATCATCGTTGAATCGCCCTTGCTCACCATTGGAGTCGTTTCACAAATAATCGGTTATTGAGCGATGATGGAAGATTTGAATGAGAGATTCTAGGGCCATATAAGGTAACAAATCTTTTTTATATACAATAATGGAGCAAATTGGGTGAAATTTATTTTTCACGCGCAGCCAATTTTCCCACTCTCATTCTAATTTGTTTTATTTTTATTTTTTCTCCCTACTTATTATGGTTAATTTTGATCATCTATTACTCTAATCTTACGGATTAGATTTGTTCTCATTGTACACTATAAGGGTTGTTTACATTAGAGTCGAATTCTATATATATATATATATTGGTTCAGGTTAGAACCATTCTTACACTAAGGAATGATAACAAGTATCAACCATATGATTAAAATAACTTTCAACGGCTGTGAAGCAAATATGTTTAATCAACTTACCTAATAAATAACTTAATATTTTTGTTACCTTATAGGATTAGAAAGATCGTAATTTCCGTAATTAACAATATGAACATTATTGGCTAATTAGAAATTAGCGGCGTCGGTGTGTATTTCAATCATTTATGTCATCGTAACAACAATAATGTTTGAGCAACATGTTCTTTAACTAAGCAATCTTAACAATCGTAACAATGAAAAAAGATTTGCATTCAAAACTTTTTCTTTATAATCAAATGTGTGTATGTATATTACTCTCCTGCTTTGTTAGTTTAAAACCAAATAATGAAAAAACATTGTTGTTGTCATAAACTCCTATTTATTCTTGTGAAAAAAAATGATTAACTCATGCAGATTTAAGTTTATATACTCGAGTCTATGCTTGTATATTATATGTCAAGGCTGTATGTTCATTTATTCATCAACTGTGATAAAAAAAAATGTGCATATCTTGGATTAAGTATTGGTGTTACAATGCACATTTATGTTTAAACTAGTTTAGTGCCCGTGCCTTGAACGGGTATTTGAAAATATATTTATTGTTATTTTCTTTTTTTATGAGTAATTTTTTGTAGATTTATTCGTATTATATTTTGTTAATTTGATTATGAGTTTTTTTTGTAGCTCCATTTCAATACTGCTTTCACAACGCGCCACGTTAAAATCCCTCAAAAAATTTCACGTAAATAGATTAAGTTGATAATCCTTTAAAAAGAAAAAATCGTCCAAAAAATAAAATTTCAGGTGAAATTATTAACACACTTATAATAGTAGGATAACAATCTCACCTAATAATTGTACTCGAACTTAACCAAAATGTCAAGAAATTAGTGTTTTTATGCTTCTCCCCATTTATACAAGTTCTGAACTATCAATCTTAGTAGTTAATCGATGTGGAATAACAAAATCCCTCAAAAATTTTAACGTAAATAGATCAGACTGATAACTAAAGATTCTCCGGCTTAAAATAGTTTAAAAATAAAGATTTATTATCCTAAAAAATAAATTGGTTGGAATAAAAAAGGTTACGTGAAATTTTTCAATAACAAATTGTTAGTATAATAAATAAAGATTTTCTGGCTTAAAAAATTAGTTTACAAAATAAAGATTTATTGGCCAAAAAATTGTGGGAGCTCCATTTTAATACTGTTTCACAATGCTAGTATGTATAAATCCTTCAAAAAATTTAACGTAAATAGATTAGGCTGATAATCCTTTAAAAAAAGAAAAAATCGTCTCAAAAAATAAAATTTCTGGGAAAAACATTAAGCCCATGATAATTATACGGTAACAATTCCACATAATAATTGTACTTGAACTTAACTTAAAGGTCAAAATATGTATTATTTGTATGCTCTTTAGACTCCCTATTTATACAAGTTCTAAAACTATCAACCTTAAAACCTAATCGATGTGGGATAACAAAATTGCTCAAAAAGTTTAACGTAAATAGATCACATTGATAACAAAAGATTCTCTGACTTAAAATATTAGTTTACAAAATAAAAATTTATTGGCCAAAAAATTGTGGGAGCTCCATTTCAATACTGCTTCTACACCGCGTCACGTCAGCAAAATCTGTGAGATCACAAAAATGCCTCAAAAAAATTTAACGTAAATAGATTAGGATTATAATTCTTTTAAAAATAAAAAATTGTCCCAAAAAATAAAACTTCATGGTAAAACATTTAGAACCTTGATAATTGAGAGTAACAATCCCACATAATAATTGTACTTGAACTTAACCAAAAGGTCAAAAAAATGTATTGTTTGTATACTATTTAGTCTCCCTTTTAATACAAGTTTGAAAACTATCAACCTTAAAAGCTAACCGATGTGGGATAACAAAATTCCTCAAAAAGTTCAACGTAAATAGATTAGACTGATTACAAAAGATTCTCTGCCTTAAAAAATAGTTTACAAATAATCTTATCTTATCTTATATCTATTAAAGCAGAAGCCTCTATTGTCACGTGTCAACGCCATGTATCTCGAAGCCTAAAAAATTATTTTAAAAAGTGATTCCTAAATGTTAATATAAATTGAAAATTGATTTCTAAATTTTTAAAAAATATTTAAATCAATATTTTTATAAAAATAGCTTTTAAACTTTTACGGTTTTTTTTATCAACAAACATATCTTAACAAATCAATTAAATTAGAAGAAATAAATACTTAAAAAAAATTAAAATTATAATAATAATTATAATTACGTTCTCCAGATTTTTATTTTACAAAAAAATACATATAAATTTCTAAGTATTAAATAATTATTAAAATTCAACCCGCACAAAGTGCGGGTAATATACTAGTGATCTATTGTCCCAAAATATAGATGGGTTGAAACAAAAAAAAAAAGTTAGGTGAAATTTTTCAATAACCTAGTGTTAGTTTAATAAATAAAGATTCTCTAGCCTAAAAAATTAGTTTAAAAAATAAAAATTTATTTGCTAAAATTTTGTGGGATCTCCATTTCAATACTAAAGCAAAATCCGTGCTCCCTATTAGTATGTATAATAGATTATAGTTAAACTTAACCAAAAGCAAGAAATGTATTATTTGTATAATCTTTGAGATAACAAAATGCCTCAAAAAATTTAACGTAAATAGATTAGGTTGTTAAACCTTCAAAAAAAAGAAAAAATCGTCCTGTTAATTGTAGGTAACAATCCCACATAATATTTGTACTTGAACTTAACTAAAAGGTCAAGAAATGTAATGTTTGTATACTCTTTAGACTCACTATTTATACAAGTTCTAAAACTATCAACCTTAAAAGCTAATCGAGGTGGGATAACAAAATCCCTCAAAAAGTTTAACATAAATAGATGAGAGTGATTGTGACATCTATTTCATTTCTAGTTGATTACCAGTTAATTAACCCTGTTTAAAACAATAAGCGGAAAAGCGGAAACCGTAAATTTTTAAAACTTTATCTTACAACCATATTCACAACATATATATACATACTAACATACGTCATAAACTCCGTTTAACCAAAACAAAACTGTTTTAAAACCACACAAAACATCCTAGGCGGTAGCATCCCATAACAGCCCACCTGATATGATCTCAAATCCAGGTGTTGGGTCCAACGTCCTTGCCTTGATCAGGCCGAGTCTGAGTAGCTGAAAAATATGTGGATATAACAACAATGAGCCACACGCTCAGTAAGGGTATACAAATCGCACTCTCCCAATATATATAAGTATCTAATATCCCGTCCCCAAAGGACACTCTATACCCTTCCTCACATTCCAGAGTCGATCAATGCATACATATCCACATTCACATATAATTCCACAACCATTCACATCACATTTCACATAAACATTCAAGCATTTTATCACACATCACATATAAACATATCATCTCATATAAACATCTCATATCATCTCATCACATATAAATAATCATAACATACCATATAACATGCTAGACTCGATTGCATCGATGCATAGGTGATAATTAACTAACTAGCCCCAACTGATCGTACGATATATTTTCTCATTTCTTTCGTATTTCTTTTCTTTCTTTCTTTTTTTTTTCTTTCGGTTGGCCAACCGGATAGCGTCCTAGGCCCCCTGTAGATCAGGTAGCGACCTCGGCTATCTTGTCCTAAGACCCCCTATAGATCAGGTTGCGATCTTGGACTATTTTTCTTATCTTGAGGCCCCCTGTAGATCAGGTAGCGACCCCTGGCTGTTTTTCTTATCTTGAGGCCCCCTGTAGATCAGGTAGCGACCTCTGAGGCCCCCTGTAGATCAGGTAGCGACCTCGTCCCCCGGAAACCCGTGCGGGACCCAGTTGGGCTAATTAATCAATTACCATCCTATATTATCACTTTCACATCATAACTCAATTTCATGCTTTCATCATATTCTTTCATCATATTCTTTCCATTATCATCTCATGTACCTCATGCATGCATTCATAAATCATCTCAAGTCATCATCATCATCATTTCACTCATATACATATAAGCATGCATACAATCATAACAAACAGATATATACACTCAAGCATGCGTAAAATCATGACATATTAAATACATAACATATATTAAGCAAGTGTAATTCATATACACTTACCTCGCAGGTAAGAACAATAAAACCTCGCTAACCAACTATTGAGTCCGTTTTCCACTCGGACTATCCTCCTTTATCGTGCTTGGATACGCTCACAAAGAACTAAGCTGTAGTTAACCAAAACCTTCAACAACACCTACGGAGAATATCATATTCCTCGTATTAAACTTCTCGCTTAAAACACCAATTAAATTCATTCCTTGAATTTAATTAGCTTTTAGCATTTTCTAGAATCCCAATTTAATTAATTAACCTTTAATTAATTAATTAAATTTCGCCAGAACAACGTTTTGCCCGCAGGCAATTTCTGAACCCACCTGTCATCAAATCTTATCAAACAAACAGCTCATAATCACCAGAATAAAGTAACAAGCATAATGGAATTTCCAATTATCCATTTTGACAAGTCTAAGGTCAATTTAGGCTAAATCGCAATACGGAAAACGAATAAATTCATAAATTATTCGTTACTAACCCGATTGACGATCCGAAAGAAGATTCGGAATCACAACGACGCAAGCTACGCTCGGACACCATCAAATTCACCGGAATCTGAGCGACGGAACCTCCCTAGTATCATATATGCTCGACCAGGCCTTCTCTTGCGCGGAAATGTAGAAACTCGGTACCAAAATGAAGAGAATGAAGAGAGGAATCCAAAAACTCAAACGGATTTGAAATCGGATTAGAAACGGAGAGTATATCTGAGTTTGAAGATTGAGAGAAATCAGAGCTTTTACGAGAAAACGTGAAAGGAAATGAATTAATAAACGTTATTTCAGCTATTTATAGCGAAGACGATAATTATCCTTTAGCGGAGTCGATAATTATCCTTTCACCGATCCGAAAGCGGTTTAAGCCCCTTTCTCCAAACTTCTCGAAATTGGAATAATAAATCTGGAATATTGTATGGATAATTATTCCGCATTGTCTCGAAAAACGCGTATTCCTAAGCCGTCTTTCTTAGCCGCTAAGAAACAAAATAGCGACTCTTTTGGCCGTTTTGCCTTTCCATGTTTTTTCATATCTAGGACATGTCCGATGTCCTGATCATTTTTCTCAACTGTATTTTTATTAATTGAAGCTCCCAAATGCTCCAAATAACACCGGGTTGTAATATCATCTAGGAGCAAGTTACCTCGAGAGGTATCTCGTGTTAAAACGGATTTAATTCCTTAAAATTCTCGATTAGGTCATCTTTGATTTTTGACTGTTACAAATATCTCCCACTTTAAGAAATTTCGTCCCGAAATTTAAGAAAGGACGTAGAACCAAACTCGCAGATATATCAAAAGGATGCACAACCGGATCACAATTTCTCGAGGTTTTTACTCAAAAAGATAGGGGTATCTAGCTCTCATATCTCGCTCGGTCTCCCATGTAGCCTCTCGAACAGAATGATGTCCCCATCTGACCTTCACCATCGGAATCTCCTTGTTCCTCAATCTTCGAACCTGCCTGCCTAAAACCTCAACTGGTTCTTCTAGGTAGGACAAGTTCTCAGATACTTTTATGTCAAGTTCGGGAACGATATGACTAGGATCTGACCTATACCTCCGTAGCACCGATACATGAAAGACGTCATGCAATCTTGATAACTCTGGTGGTAACGCCAACCTATACGCAAGTGGTCCGATCTTCTCTAAGATCTCATATGGACCAATGTATCTCGGTGCTAACTTCCCATGCCTACCAAATCTCATAACTCCCCTCCAAGGAGATACCTTCAAAAACACTCTATCGCCTATCTCATATGTCATCGCTCGTCTATGGCGATCAAAATAGCTCTTCTGACGATCTTGTGCTGCCTTCAAGCACTGCTTTACTACTTGTACTTTCTCTATTGTCTGATGTACAAGTTCAGGACCTTCTATTTGTCGCATGCCCTCAAAATCCCAACATACAGGTGTGCGACACTTCCTTCCATACAAGGCCTCATAAGGGGCCATACCAATACTTGAATGGAAACTGTTATTATACGCAAATTCGAGCAATGGCAGGTTAGAATCCCAGTTACCTTTAAGCTCCAAAACACAAGATCTCAACATCTCCTCCAAGGTCTGAATCGTTCTCTCTGATTGTCCATCTGTCTGAGGATGAAATGCTGTACTGAAATGCAATCTTGTACCTAAGGCAGTTTGCAGACTTCCCCAGAAATGCGAGGTAAACCTCGGATCTCTATCGGATACAATCGATACAGGGACTCCGTGCAGTCGAACAATCTCTCTCACATACAACTCTGCCAGCTCATCCAAGGAGTTATCTTGTCTCATCGGTAAGAAGTGGGCAGATTTCGTCAATCTGTCTACAATCACCCATACCGTGTCATTCTTTCTGAAAGTCCTAGGAAGTCCAACCACAAAATCCATTGTAATCCGCTCCCACTTCCACTCAGGAACTGATAAAGATTGTAATTTTCCTGCTGGTGCTTGGTGTTCAGCCTTCACTTGCTGACACACTAGACATCGAGTCACAAAATCAGCTACCTCTCGTCTCATCCTCGGCCACCAATAGATCTTCCTCAGGTCATTAAACATCTTCGTACTCCCAGGATGCATTGAATACCTCGAGGAATGTGCCTCTTCAAGTAGCTTCTTCTTTAACTCCTCAATGTTTGGCACGCATATCCGTGCACCTCTGTATAACACTCCCTGATCAGACAACTGGAAGTGTGTAGTGGTAGCATCTCCCACTTTAGCTTTCAACTTCTTTAGTGTATCATCCTCATCTTGTCTAATTGAAATCTCATCAAGAATCAACGGTCTAACCTGAATGTTCGCTATCAGCTCGGATCCTCTTACATCCATATCTACTCTCATAACTCTGAGAGCTAATAGATGCTCAACTTTGTAGTTGACCTTACTGCCTTAGTCACTGCTCTTTCTGCTAAGAGCGTCAGCAACCACATTCGCCTTTCTTGGATGATACTCTATAGTGCAATCATAATCCTTGAGTAACTCCATCCATCTTCTTTGCCTCAGATTCAGATCCCTCTGAGTGGGAATATACTTCAGGCTTTTATGGTCGGTAAACACCGGAAATGTATCACCATAAAGATAGTGCCTCCAGGTCTTAAGAGCATGACTATAGCAGCAAGCTCTAGGTCGTGTGTAGGATAGTTCTGCTCATGAGGTCTCAAATGTCTAGATGTATATGCTATTATCTTCCCTTCTTGCATCAGAACTCCTCTTAAGCCACTCCCAAATGCATCGGTGTACGTAAACCACAAAATTACCCTTATCTGAGGGTACAGCCAGAAAAGGAAACGTAAGTTCTTTAAAGCTCTCTTGACAATTGTTATCCCATATAAACTGTTGATTCTTCTTTAGCAAGTTAGTCAATGGGCGCGCAATAATCGAGAAGTTCTTTACAAACCTCTTGTAATAACCCGCAAGTCCTAAGAAGTTGCGGATCTCCGTAATGCTCTTCGGAATTTCCCATTCTGTAATAGCCTTGATCTTGGATGGATCAGGTTGTATACCATCTCGTGATATCACATGCCCTAGAAAGGCAATCTGATCCGTCCAAAACTCGCACTTGC